>ML677366.1:10266791-10394491 GCA_007922305.1 Dermatemys mawii
TCAGTGCACCCCACAGTCCTTCTTCCCTCACCCCGGCTCTGACCTTCAGCTTCACGCGGCCGGGTCCGGGGTCCCGCCGTGTGTCCGTCCCAGCGCCGCGCTGCCCGCGCCCGACGGAGCCGCTCTCTTACGGGCTGCGGCGTCCCGGGCTCCGCTCCCCCGGCAGCCGCTTCCTCGCCGACACTCGCAGGGGAGGAGCCCGGCCAGCGCCGCGGCTTCCAGGAGCCTCCGCCGTGAGCTGGGGGGAAGTCGAGCCGCCGCAGTGTCCCGAGGAGCCGGGAAATCCCAGTGTCCCGGGCAGCCCGGCAGTGCCAGCCCGCCGGGGAACCCCACTCCGGGCTAGACGCTTCCCGTGGACCTGCGGGGGAGGGAGAGTCTGGTGCGGGGTGGGGGAAGTTTGATACAAATAACAGGAGATCGATCCGATTCCGGAGCCCTCCCTTAACAATGGACAGTCAGGGACCGCAGGGTGGAAAAGTTGGGGCCAAGCAGCCGGATGGTTGTCATTAGGCCAGGCTGTGGTTTGATATCCTTTCAAAGGAGAAGGTTGATCTGGGTTGACTGCTTTTTGTCCATTTAAAATGCGGCAGTTGCAGGAAACGGGGGGGGGGGGGGGGGTCAGACAATCATTCTTTAATGACAGGCGTTGAGATTCGTGAAGATGAAGGTTTATAACGGTGAACGCACAACTTGTCATCCCATGTCACAATATACAGCGAAGATCCTTAAATCAAATTCTCAGGCGTTCTCAAGCAGCCTTTTTCGTCCTTTGCCAGCCAATCTGTATGTTTCTGTTAACATCCATGGAAATATTTTTTTGTTGGTTTGCGTGCAGATGCTGAGATCTACTTTTATGGACATTTACCGATAAAAATTGAATCCTTCCAAGCCTAGTTATAATGCTGGTAAAAGAAACATAATTTAGTAATATCATTATAAAGATCACTAATGAAAAACATTAACAAACACTAATATGTCCTCAACACATATCAAAGTAATAATGTTTTTGTTTTTAAAAAAGCCACTTTTGTTTCTAATAGTTGTAAAAATAGACAAGTGTAACCATGCATAGCATTTCTGTAGTATTTTTCAGGCCTTCAGGTATGTCGACACTATGGCCCCTACAGCACTATAGCTCTCGCTGTAGTGCCATTGTGTAGACACTTCTTAAATCAATGGAAGGGGTTTTCCATCAAAGTAGTGAATCCATTTTTCCGAGAGGCAGTAGCTAGGTGGACTAAAGAATTCTTCAGTAGACCTATCCACCCCTAGAGCAAGGGTTACATCAACATTACTACTTCAAATTTTTTCACAGTCGTCCTGAGCAATATAGCTAGGACGATCTAATTTTTAAAGGTAGAGTAGGCCTCTTTCTCGCTTGCCCTATCTCTTGGGTAGATTTTCATCAGGGCAAAATGGGGTGTAATGCACAGTATTATCATTCTAAACTGATAACACTTAACAAACGCTTTGCTCTAGTGTAAGTCACTATGCAAGATGCAGGGCAAGGGGGAATCAAGCACTGTATCCTCAGTGGAAATATAGATGCTAACTAAGGGCTTGTCTAAAGTAGGGAAATTTGCGCTGGTGTAACTTGGTGCAAATGACTAATGTAAACACACTACACCAGTGACAAGCAGGGCTTGTATAGTGAATCTACTGCGGAGGTTTTGCAAGGTAGCTACATCAGTGCAAAAATCCCTCTTGTAACAACAGTGCCCCAGTCCTGTAAACAGAGATGGGAGTGGTGCTAATGAACTCTATGACCCTTGGTGCATGTGCTGGGTTCCATGTGAATCCAACTGCAAGATCAGGCCAATGAGATTACTCACATGAGTACAGTTACTCATCACATGTCTAAGCATGTTTGATCAAAGCCAAACTTAACTTGGGCCATGTTCGTGCAAGCCCTACCCACAATGCATAGCCCCAACTAAAGCATTAGTGCCTCAATGCTAGTCTGGGGGGCATGGATCAGTGTTCATGTCACACTCCTTGTCGGTACCCAGCCTAGGCTTGGGAAGTTAATGATCCAACCAGAAGACCAAATTCAGTGATGAATCCTGGTCACTTGCCACCTGAGGCACATTGCACATACACTAAAAAGAATGCAAATTCGCTGAGCCATGGTATTCATTTAAGTCATGCCACTTCACAGGACTATCCCAATCAAATGCTAACCAGGCCAACCTTGCTTAGCTTGTGTAAGCAGAAGGGAATGGCTCCAGAGGAAGTTACCTCAGAACCAAAAATTAACTGTGTATCCCTGCCAAAAATGAAGAAACAATTTTTTGCCATTTTCACTATAGGTATTTCTTCACTCTCTAATTTATCAAAATTTAAAAACAGAAAAAAACCCCCATATTTGTTTCAGGTATCCAAATAGCTTCTGGAACAAAAAGCCACATGCCCTTGAAAAACCTGTTCTGTTGGTTCTGAACATATCCCAAATATAATATATCTAGGCTTCAAAGTATTATTTTTTTATTGGTAAATGTGGGAAACATCAATTTCACTGTACACACACACACAACTGACGAAAAAGTATTTTCACTGATCATCAAAATTTACAGATAGACAAAGTGAGAAAATGCTGCTTGAGAACTTATTACAATCAAAGTCACAGCAATTTAGACTTTTAGATTAGACTTGTTACAAATGGACTAGTGAAGGAATAGTAAAAATGGGTATGTTTTGTTGATTTTATATTTATTTTGTACATTTTAAAATAAGATGTCAACAATTTGAGTTTTTAATAATTTATAAAGCTTTAACTTTGAATCTCAACATCTACTGTCATTGAATAATTGTCTGACAAAATTTCCCACAGCTGTGAAAATTTAAATTAATAAAAATAAAAAAATGCTTAAAAGTCAACATTGACATTATACATCAGAATGATAAAAAAAATAAAAATTGAACGCTGCCAAGTCTAATTCTAATTGTGATATATATATTTGCACTGTATTATATTACAGCCAAGACAACCAAACTGCAAATGTGTTGCAAGGCTGCTAATGTAGTATGGAGAGGTGATCTTTCTGTTAACAAGAAATTAGTTGAACTATCAAATTACCACGACAGGACTCAACGGGATTCAAGAGAAAATTATAAAACAAGAAATAAAGCACTTGTGCAAACTGGCCACTGAAAGCAAAGAGAGTTTTGCCTTGTGGTGAAAAATGGGAGCAAAAAGAAACTGGTATTGGAAATTATTATAGACTCAAGTAGAGCAAGCAGGTAAACCAGGAACCATATATGCAAGGAGGCCTAAAAAGAGGCTAAAACACTAATTATAGGGTATTTGCAATAGAGATAAACAATGACCAGAATAAGAAATGTGAAATTTCTGAAGAAGGTGAATATTACTGGAGATTGCATGGCATTATTTTGTGCTGGTGGCTGCAGCTGCTTCTGTGTGACTAATTCTTAAAGATATCCCTCTCCATTGTATATTATACCATCAGCACAATTCATAGACGTATGCCATTCTGTAATTCATTATTTGTCCTCTACAAATGTGCAGTGTGTATGTTTGCTATAAGAGCAGTAGTGAAGGTGCATTTTGTGCCTCAGAGGAAAGATGAGAAAATGATAACAGAATACCTGGATGACAAATAAAGGATTATCACACACCACCTGACATGGAGCTGGAAAGAAAGCCTCTCTGCCACAGCGATGTTTTTTTTTCCTGCCTGCATCATTTGCTGAAGTTTTCCCAACTCAAAGAGGCATTTGGGGAGGAAAGTGATGTCTGCTCTTCAGTTCCAGACAAGTTCTGTGGCTCTAGTGACTTATCTATCACCAGAATCTACTTTCCAAAGAACCTTTCCTGTATTTGCTCTATTTGTGGTTTTCTGAACCCTAGTTTCTAGGACATTTATTTATAAGAATAAGCAAGAAACAGGAAATATTGAGAACTTGTACTGATCTTGCCCTGTGCTGAAAATAGATATTTACTGGGATTCAAATGAATCACCCATGTTGTTTTTACAGTCACTGAAGTTTTTATTGTAAATTCCTGGAAACAATATTTCTCATCTGTTTTAACACACTTTCTGGGCATAAGACAGGATGGTAGTATGCCCAGGTTAGGGAGCTTTATGGGGGTATTTATTTGACATGCCAACATCTCTCCCAAGATGTCATCTTGTGCTCCCAAATGTATCCTTTCATTTTGAAAAAGTAAGGGCCTAAATCTTTTCTTACTTACAGTGGCTATATACTTGCCTAACTCCATTGACCTCAAGGCTCAATGAAGTCTTATCTTTTTCTGGGGGCTAAGAAAACCTTCAAAATGTGAGCCAAGTGTAACTGATGCAGAGATGTCTGCCCAAGTTTGGAGAGAACTCAAAACAATAGCTGTCGTGGGCGGTGTGAACTGCCCCTTGTCCATGTCAGCAAGGTGTTAACCCAGATATTTAAGTAAGATACTCTAAATGTCAAGATTCTTAACTGTTTCATAACTGATCAAGCACATGAGAAATTACAGGGAGGGCATTATTGTGCAGGTCTGCGTCGCTGCTGTGAGTGACTTTACCTCTCAGTGAGTTACTGGCCTTGCAAGATACTATCCTTCCCCCTCCATCCAAATCAACAATAAGGCAAGACCAAAGGAACCTATTAGAGCTCAGGAGGGTATCTGAAGCTCAACAGAGGGGAAGCTGCCAACATAAAGCTCCAGAGACCCCATGAGTGTATTCAAACCTGTTGAGGAGGAGCGGAGCCCACAAGAGCATGTATTATGAATACCTACACTAAACATTTTGAGTGACATCTGTTCTGTTCAATAGGTGGTGTCCTGGCCGAACAAGAGATAAGATGTTAATGAAACCCATGTTCACTGTTACAACATTAAACAGTTAAGCGTGGCCCAGGGTTTTATGTTAAATCATTGCTGGCAATTCCCACTGTAACCACCACCATTAATGATCTTTTAAAACTTTCATTAAAGATACAGAAAAAGGAAAAATGAGTAAAGCATTTAAAATGTAAAGTATTAAAGAGGGCTTCCATTTTAATAATACCCTTCTTCCCTTTCGCTTTATCTATAGAGAGCTCTCATACAGAAACCCCTAGTGTTTGGCAGTGTTTTAGATGGTATTAAAGATCCCATTAACTGCCCTTTTGTGGTGAAAAGAGAACAAAAGTTGGTTGAGATGGTCAGGAGCTGTTAATGAAATCTGATTCCCTTTTCTTTAAGACAAATGAAGAGAAATGTAAGCAAAAGAGAGAGGAGAGAATGGAAAGCAGGGGAAAAAGTAGCTTCTGTCTGTGATGCTGGCTTTCACTTGCAGCCTGGCTGCTGGAGAAACATGAACACGGCAAGTGCCACTCAAGATCTAGCAACTTTTAGCAACATCTGGCAATTTAAGGCATCGCTTTTAGCAGCTTTTCTGGTCACAGGCTCACCACAGTGTTGAAAAATTTATGAGTTGTCTAGTCTGGCTAAGCCAGACTCTGGCTAGACAGAAGGACAAAGGAGTGCAATAGGAAAGAGGGGAAATAAGGTAGGGAGGGAAAATGACGTATGAGGATGGATGTCAGAACAGGAACCCAAATCTCACATCTCAGCTGCCGTTCAGGGTTTACCCAAAGCTGGTGGAAGTGGCAATGTCAAATTGTCCCCTCTTTCTGTGGCTGGCCGAACCAGGATGCCATTCAGGATCAGGAAGACAGAGGCCCAGTGGGGTCATGGTGGATACCAGGGTCCTAGAAGATGATGAAGGTGGGAGCCATAATGGTGAAGCTCAGTCTTTCCAGTCCACACGTCCCTTTTATTTAGTGGCCCCCAAATAAACAATCATCCAATAAGGGGTGGCAGCCTCATCCCATTAACATTTACTGATCCACACACATTTTGGTGATTTCAACTATAAACATTTCCTCTCATTTCTAGAAACCTGCCATCTAATTGTCATGCCAACCTATGACTCTACCAGGTGCCTTGAAGACCCCTGATCCCAGTTCCTTTAACCTACTCAAGTCAGTTTGTACCGCTCTATTTGTCTCCATTTTTTGTGGATTTTTATAAACAATTTTATGTAATAGCACGTGTTGGACATTTGTTATCCTCGCCAATTTAAGAGCTCAGGCCTCTGAACACCACATCTCACTTAGGGCAGAGCGTGGCTTGGAAACAGAATTTGGAATAGTACCACTATTCTCCCCTCCTCCAGTCTAAGCTATGCAGGTCCGTATGCATTAAGTGACTGCCAGAAATCACTTTGATTACAGACATTACAGATTATCAGATTCTCTTTGTTTGATGCAAAATTTCATGTAAGAAACAACTACCAGGTCTAAGTTACTTCATGCAGATATGTGGGTAAAAGCATCTATGATCGTAGCCCCTCCTCCCATCCCCAGAAAATGTCACCAAAGCTGATCTATGTTTATTACGGGAATGATGATGATTAGTAATCATAATTTGTTCACAGAGTGACCACTGACTGCATACAAATTACCCTACAAAATTTGCATTTCTTAGCACTAAATATCTGCATTATTTGGTGATTTTGCCTACTGATTAAGAAGAGGCCTACATGTTTTAGACCCTTCTCTCAGTGTCCATTCCTGTGAATTAAATGCTGGAAAAGCCACATCTTCAACCCAGAGGTTAGATCTCACAAAGAAATGAAAGCTACACATCCTCGAGCTTCCTCTTCATCTGTGTTTTGTTGTGTGCCTCCTCACTGTATGACTCAAAAACCCGGGTTGTGCATTCAGAGCTCAGCAGGTTGAGATGACAGAAATGAGACCAACGTTTCCACTAAGTTTCTTTATATTTACTTGTTATTCCAAAGTTCAACATTCTTCAAAACAGGCCTGTCCCCTAAACAAGCCTCAGAAAAATCTGAGCAGGGAGATGGGGGGCAGGAAATTGTTTCAATATAAGGAAACAGTAAGATTAACCAGTTATTTTTACAGAGAGAGATTTGCCCTACCGGATCAGTCCACTGAGCCATCATGGCTCACGTCGTGTTCTAGCAGTGACCAATACCTGCTGCTGCAGAGGAAAGTGGACCCCCCTCTAATGTACCTAGCTGATGGTGTAATGTTGTACATTCAGGGAAATGACTCCTTAGTTACTCACGCAGCTTACGTCTCAAAGCATAAGATTTAGGGACAACGTTTTGCAGCTTTCCCCGCCCCTGCTCTCTGTGTGCTTAACTGTAACTCTGTGTAACTGTTTATATTCCTAACTGGTTTATGCCTCTTTTTTTTTTCTGATAAAACCCTGGGCTTCATCAGCAGTCCCTCTCCCGGATGCCCTAGTGGGAAAGATGAGGATGCCTCCAGAAAACAAGAATCTTCAGATAGTCTAATGCTGGCCCAGCCAGCTTTACAACACCTATTCTCTGTTCTTCATCTCCTCAGAAGAAAGAGGTGGAGTACACAGCACTCTGCCAGATCCTTGGTCAGTGTGATTTAGAGCAGTCCCTGAGGCTGCTCTAAGTTACTTGGGAAGCTGTTTGCCAGCCAGCTGCTGGCCACCCCAAGAATGGAGATGGAGATGGGTGGTTTCAATCTACATCTCCACCCCTCCCGCCTATTCAGCTGCAAGTAGTTGGAACCCCTTTAAAAGAAAAATCAATGGAGGTATTTAAAGCTCTGTTTTTAAAAAAAGGCATTATAGACCTTAGCTGAATGAAATGATTGGCATCCTCTGTGTTCAATATTTTGCATCTGAAACATTCTAGATGCTATTGCACAGACAATTAAGATTAGAGATGAGGCAGAACCAGACAATCAGATCCAGATGGCGGAAGTTTCTGTACTGGTTCCAATAGGAGCATCAGATCAGAACATATTCATGCCCACCCCTACTTTCTCTAAACTTTGGGAATATTCAAATATGATCCGCTTCTGGATCCAAACTTTATTCCTCAGGCCTGCCTCCTTGTAATGATACAACATTGGCTGGATTTTTTACATGCAAGGATGAGAGGTAACATTTAGCCATATGAAACATAATGTAAAATGCATCCTGTGTGTGTCTAAATTCTCTGTCTAGGATCCCCACAGCCACCAAAGCACCAGACTGCAGATTTATTTAATTACAACCTTAAAAAATGCCTAGCCTTTGCCTTAAGAATGATATAAAAGATGCTTTGCATTTCTTCTGATAAACCAGACAGATCAGCATTAAAGCCTTTGATCCAAATGGATTATCCCAAGGACAAGGAAAATAAACAGCAATAAAGTTGAGAATTCTGTTTCCAGGTAACAACCGGATGTGGAGGCTGAGGTTTTCCATATCTGCCCTCACAACTGTATGATAATAGAATTATGTGCATGCAGTTGTCATCCCAGAAGATCGGTATGAAACCCTGAAGTGAAATGATGTGTTTCTTTGCAGAGGGGCGGCTGTGAAAGGGCTGTAACGACGAGGCCCCAAATGAGGTTTTCATGAGTGTGAACATATTATACTGGATAGGTAAAGTGAATTTTTAAAAGAGACAAAAGGGAAGAAAAAAGTGTCGGAGTGGAGAAGAAAAAGGTTGAACATGGGTGTTTTAAAAGGCTTTCTACCATTTCATACATAGCATCACTATAAACTGTATAACAAAATGCTCCACAGAATTAGGTACAAGAAAGTACAATATGTAAGTGTTTTCGCTGTTCATATTCCTAAATAATAATTAATTCATGTACTTGATGTAGTTAGTGCCTTTGAGATGGAGCAACAAAGGGCTAGATTTAAATAGGCACCTAAATACACAAATAGGTACATAGTGGTATTTTCAAAAGTGCCAAGGAATTTAACTCCCCAGTGAATCTTTAGGTACCCAAATACCTTTTGAAATCTGGCACAAAGTGCTTTACCAACTACTTATATGTAGGGACATTTTCTTTCATGCAGTCTCCTCCAGGGTGGATCACAGCAGCTATTAATTCCCAACTCATTGTGCAGCCATTTAGGACATGCAGAGAAGAAGTTACAGTACACTGTCGGGTAGGGTCTGATATCTTTGTTTGTTCACTTGATGACATAAAGAGGGGGAAAGCTCTGATGTAGTTGATCAGATTCCCGCAGCAATCACATCTAACCTCTCTAAGACTATCATCACTGATACCATCCTATGATCATCCCATCGAGATCCCTGAGCATCTGCCGGTGGCTTCTCAGAGCACTATTTAGCCTAATCACCAGAAACACACTATTCTGACTGGAAAATGATTTAAAGTTAGGGCTGTCAGCATTTCTACCCTGTCTTCCAGATATTGCTGCCTCCCTCTGCCATTGCACCACCCTGATATACAATATTCTCTCAGGGGTTAGCAAACAATTATGGTATTTAGGTAAATTTACTTCTGATGCTCTTGGAATATGTTTCCGCAACATGATATTGCATCATTTTACTCCTGCACATGGAACCAGCTGTTTAAAAGTGAAGTCTCTTTCTTGCCAGCTTCTTTGGGCCCTAAGAAAAACAGGAGTCATTGTTTTCAAGAATTCTCTGCTAATCCCATGGATAGTCCCCTGCTAGCCCCTTCTAACCTTAGCACTGCAGATGGCTTCTGATGGCACTAATTCTCCTAAATCTCCAGGCAAGAGTGAAGGAGAGAGTAGGAGATTCACTGGTTTGTCATATCTGGTCATAAGCCACAACTTCCTTTCCCCAGCACTTCTTTGAAATACGCTCGCCTCACTTTGGAGTGCAAAGGTTCACGTTCTCAGCACAGCCAATATTTAAATGTGGCAAAGCACCTAATCTGATGGAGTAACTCAAGAAGGAAATTGTGAAAAAAGGCTTACGGTTAAGAAAACACTTACTTTCCTTTTAACCCCTAGATTACTAATTCCCTTTGGCGGGGGAGGGATCAGTGATATGAGAGGGGTTTCTAGCAGGTGGGAGACAAAAGAGGTTGGGTTTTATCTGGACCAAGTCCTGGAAACACACCATTGTCATTGGCATATGATCTCCTTTTGTGACCTGTTTTCCCATTCCGGGTTTCCTACCCCAGCCATCTCTTGAATACATCAGAATAGGGATAGGTCAGTCAAGAGGGCACATCTGTAGGGTTTAGGGACAAAGCCAGCAAGACGACGGAGTGACCCAGATTGGCACCTCTGGGTGGGGAGCTGGAAAGGGGTCAGGAATATTGTGGGGATTAAGGTTGTATCAAATAGCTGAGATGTTGGAGGTCAAACACCTTTTGCCATGGATAGATGAACTGCTGAGCATATGAATGTGCAGCTGTTTTGCATAAATATTTGTGTGTGAATATAATGCCTTTCAGAGAGTCTGTAACTGCCTATCAGTCCAGTACTGTCACAACACCCTGATCTTTAACAAACAGCTGATAACCCATAGGACACCAACTGTTAGGTGCTTTATTTACTCTACACATTGGAATGTTTTCCAAGGGAAGTGGTGCCCAAGTCAGCTGAAGGCATAGTGTGAAATTATGTCCAATTATGTCTAAAGGAGACATTCTGGGAATCCTTCCAGCTCTCAGCCTCATCTTAAGAAAACATCGAGCTAAGCCGGAAATCTGTTTCTGAAAACCAGGTAATGGGCATAAAGGGGTGCAGACTCGGGATAGAGAGTTGGAATTTCAGGTTTTGAGGGGCACTTTTGGTTTTGAAGTAATTGAGCAAAAGTGGTGTATTTCTTAGCAAACCAAATGTAAAGCATAAGTTCCTGGACCCTTGTCAACAGTTATGTTTTTCTCAGGATTCCCAACATGTCCACCCCTACCTATTAGCCTAACAAGGGCTAAAGAACATGATGGCAGATGATGTGACTGCTTCTTCTGACAAGAATGCAAAGGTACTGTGAATACTGGGAGGGTCTTTCCCATCTGTGCCACTGCCCTGTCCTTCACAACTGATTCCCACTCGCCTTACCTCTCATTCAGGATCAAAACTCCTGCCAGGGTGCCGGTCTCCTTCGCCCACTCGTCCAGATTTTCAAACAAGCACCTTTGTGTTTTCTCCCATGCTGCCCCTCATGCTTAGGAGGAAGTTCCCTGAAAACATCTGAAAAACTAACTCATTATTCTCCTTCAAAACTCTCCTTCAAACCCTCCTTTGAAATGAGGCTTACACAAAAATGGACAACAGTTAGGCTGCCGGACTATTGAGACCACTGCCGATCATCCTGACCAACATTGTCTCCTTGTTTCCTTGTACTTCCCCATGACTGCAGATGTTGTCTCTTGTCTTATAGGTCAGTTGTAAGCTTTCTGGGGCAAGGGCTGTCTTTTTGTTTGGCATTTCTACAGCGCCTAGCACAATGTGGGCCTGGTACATGACGGGGCACCTAGCTGCTAGGGTAATGCAAATGAATAAGAATAAATAATAGTGCAGGAACTGTAAAAGCCTTTTAGTTGGCTGAGAAGAAGTCTCCCAGCACAGATGCCACATTGGGCCTCCATAGGGAGCCCAGTGCTGGCCTCCTTACAAGGCCTGGTGTTGTGGGGATTGCAGGGTGAGGCAGTAGAGGGTGAGGTCATAGCACATACTGCTGTGGCCACTCTGGGCAACTCCTGTGGAGCTCTCTCTAACAGAGCTCTTTGGGGTCTTGTTTGGTCTCTGGTCAGCCCAAAAAGCCACCTTTCCCCGACACCGCACCTCCCTGTACCTGCGTGTGTAACACACAGAATTTCACTCAGTGAGTTAAACTAGAACTATGTAAAACATGGTGCTTTGGTTGCCAAGGAAATCATGCAGAATGTTTCACCTGAAGCCCAAAACACTCTTCTCAACCAGTGTGTTCCGCTTGGAGTTCTCAGAGTTGAATAACCCACAAAACTCAGTGGAGCTAATGAAACTGTCCCATTTTGTATCCCTTGAAATCTGGACCAGATTTTACCAGCGTGAATGAATATTTTGGCAAACCTGGCCTGGGGTTTGGGTGACAGGCTTGCAAAGAAACTGAATGTGTGTTATATGTAGTTATGAAAGAGAGGGAATGTTGTCATTCTTTTACCACCATATGACACTTTCAGATGAGGAGGAGTCTCCGTGCCTGCTGCCGGGACAGCGGGCATTTCATATTCCAGTTCAGACGTACAATGTTACAGGGCAAGTTACCTTTCCAGAGACTATTTGTTTGTACTGTACTTACTTTGTTGTTTTTTCTCAGTCTGGGAATGCAAGTAGTCCGAGGTGACAATATCTGTTTTATTTCAGGTGCATGAGAAAACAGAACAGAAACCTATATGACTCTTTCACACTGTTTATGAACATTTCACACTGTTCTATTTTAAGCCCTACACTGAAAGCTGTGCAGATGCCTGAGTGGGTGGGGGGAGTTATGTGACAAGCTGGATGCAGTGTATAGTCTTTTTCCTAATACACATTGGTTGTGAATTAAATTGAGAAGCCTACGCAAATAAATAGCAAGTGTGATTTGTGACAGAGTGTCTTCCTGGGAAAGTTGGCTTAGATGGATTCTGACAAATTTGGCAAATGTACGTTTTATAAAGGAAGCAACCTAAGACCAAGAGGAAGGTTTCCACATTTTTAAAGATCCTAATAAAGACAACTGTTTTCAAACAAATAACAATCCCCTCACAAAGCCTGAAACCCAAACAGCCAGCAAAAAGAACCCAGGATACTGAAAGCAAGCAAGAATGAAACTGACTTCATTGATTTTTGTTGTCCAATCTGAGAGCAAATAGACAATGCAGAGGTTCAAGTAAACTGGATTTTCAAATTTCTTTCATTTTTAATAATCAGGGGTATTAGTGAGATAGGTGGGGGTCATTTTTTTGTTTATGAAATCATTAGTTGGACAATGTCCTTTAGAATGTGCCAGAATTTTATTTTGTCACTCTAAAATTATCACAGTTAGGAAAAGCCCTTGTAATTTATTTGTGACTGGAAAAGTTATTTTTAAACTATTGGGAGTATGATAAACATCCTGGACTTCCAATAATGTTTGTTTCCTACAACAACAGTCATAAGATTTTTTCTGCGGGGAGGGAAGCATCAAGAGAAAGGAAAATAGCTTTAGAAAGAATATTGTGGCCACACAGACGCAAGGACTGTCTGTGCTTGGAGTAAGACAGATCACTATCTGGATAATTTTTCCCCTTTGCTGCTATTCTTTACTCAGAGTTTGATGCTCCCATATGATTTATTGAAGTACATAAAGAGGAAAGTGTATGAAATATTGTCCCCAAAGCTTCCAAAGAATGGCAGAATTTGATAGAGGGCCCCTTTCACCTTCAACCCTCTAATCCTCCATCTGAAATAAGCACTAAACCCTCCATCTCTCACTGCCAGAGAAGTGCCAAATCATATTCTTGTTATGAAGAATATTAATTCGTTCTGGTTATGAAGTGCTGTAGATTATAGTGCATGCACCAGAACTGGCAAATGGATGTGTCATGTAATTTCATTGCTTCTAATTTGGCTTTCGATTGATGTGGATATAGCACTGCATAGAAACATTTGAGGCTACCAGCAGGGGCTGGGGATGGGGGCAAGTTGTGAGTTCAGTTACACTAGATTAGAATTGTTGTGTTTTTACACTTGTGAACGAGAGCAGAATCTGTCCCTCCCACACAAAAATCATTGTGAAGAGGTTGGTCAGACCACATTAGTTAACTCTGTACAAGAATTGCTTTTATGAAGAGTGGCATTCATTATTTCATGAAGAGGTGAGTAAGGCATGCAGGATTTGGCTGAAGACTTGGACTTTGATCAGGCAGAAGGAACTACACATTGATATGCTTATTAGAAGTATGCAAAATATTTGTGACACAATGCAGAGCTTCTCAGAAACTGTCCATATTTTGCTGTGGCCTCTAGAACATGCCCATTTCTTCCGGAAACCTTGCAGGGAAAACTACTTTGCATCAAGAACAGCTGAAAATTCACATGGATACTGAGAACATCCACAGTTCTATTGTAACATATGTGGCAGAGCTACTAGGAAAACTGCGTCTCTGACTCCTCTTGGTCTCTTTGAATCTGTCCTCTTTCATATCTCAGGCCTAAAACAGCTGTCTCTGTTGAGGTGCAGTCACAAAATTCTTCCACTCTCAGACCAGCCTGGAGGCCTGAGCTGGGTGCATTAAGAGATGAGGCAGGATCCATGGTACAGTTAGCCCAGTAACTATGACGTATGTGATGGTAACGTGATGAGGTAGTGACAGTGGGGAATTTCCAGTAAGCACCAACAGCGCTAAAAGCAAGCCTGATAGTAGGAAAAAGCAAAGACTAACTATCCTTATCTGTCTTTGAAAATCTGATCTTTAAGCCCTTCATGAAGGGTTTGTCAAAATACCTAAACCTCAGGTATTCTCTTCATGTTACTGATAATTGGCCAGTCTTTGACTCTTTAAAAAGATTATGTGAACATGCAGATACACAATTCATGTTATAACATGTTATTTGCAAGGTCTGGCTGGAAGTTCATCTGTTGGCAGAATGGGAAAGTTATTTGTGAGACATTGCAGAGAGTTCTGTCAGCATTTGGGTTTTGTGCTCAGCCTTGGAGGGAGAGAAGTATTAATCTTGCTAGAAGACTCCTTGCAATGGGGCCTATTCTTCTAGAGAATAAGAGAAACACAACTAAGATTTATAGAGCTGGAGGTAAAAAAATCCATTTTGGCTTGCACTATTTTTTTTTTAATAATAAATGATTAGGGGGAAAAAAAGCTTAACACTGGTATCAACCTCTTTATTCCATCCAGTTGTTGATAGCTCTAAGATAAATAAGTCCAATCTATACTACATCATTTCTGACGAACTTGGAAAGACAAAGAGAACAAAGGTACTAAAGAGTCATGCAGCTATAAAGGGGACAACACCAAACTACAGGCTTCATCAAACAGCTATAACACATCTTTATGGCTTTATTATCTTTGTTTCAGATAAATACCTTTTTATCACATTTAAGGTCACACAATGGGCTGAATGGCAGATATTTTTCATTTGTTGAGATATTTAACAAGCAAATAGTGCTATTTCCTATTTCAGATCAGTAAATAACAAACCTATGACTAAATTCTTGAATTATGCCGTAGATTGAAAAGAGCCACAATCTGAATACACCCCTGTGTTTTTATCAATGTTTTTTTAGTCCATGTACAAATCATGGTTCTGCTTCAACTTAACCTTCAACTTAACCTGAATTCTGCTCCTGCCTACCTGGCATGACCACATTCCTCCTAGACTCTGGCTTTTTTGTTTAAGCCTCCATCTTTGCTGCTCCCTTTGGCTGTGTGCCATATATGACAATTATTTAATGAGCACAGCTCCTCCCCCTAAATAAAACTCACCCAAACCCATTGTGGTTGAACATAGACTGGCACTGACAAAAACACCTTTCCCTATTACCTGGGTTAAGCACACTTCAGGTACAGGGCCATCATCTCTACTCAACTGCCCTTCAGTTTTAGTTCTTTGAAGGCATCCTGGAACAAATGGGTCTTGGAAAGGAAGGATAGTCTTGTGATTTAGGTTCTGGGTGCAATTTCTGATTCTGCTGCAGATTTCATCTGTGGTCCCTAAAATCCCTAAAGTGGGTTTTGAAAATTGTACCCTAAGTGACTTAGGAGCCTAAATCCTTATTGAAAGTCAATCAGATTTAGGGTTCTTTGTTACCTCCATTTAAGTGCTCTGGCAAGTTTCACCCTTAATCTCTCTGTACCTCAATTTCCCCAGCTGCGAAATAGGACTAAAAGTTTCCTTTCTCCCACCCAGTGTCCATCTTTCCTATTTAAACTGCAAAGTCTTCTGGGCAGGCACTGTTTCTTACTATGTGTATGTATAGTGACTGGCACATAGGGCCCTGGTCCCTGGGCTTCTAAGCACTATTAGAATACAAATAATGAAGTACAATAATAATTGAGGAGCAATTTGATGGAGACTAGGGTAAAAGGCTTTATTGATCAGCTTGATTTTTGGTTATGCTTTTAACTTTAATTCTTATTTCCTTTAAACACTTTCCCCAGCATCTCTTTATGATCAGGTTGTCATAAAATACATAAAAGAACCAATGTAAATCTCTCTCAGGACTCAGAGTCAAACCAAAAATATCTGAGGTTCAAAAATAACATTAGTTTGCACTTAGAAGGGATTGTTTGAATTTTGGCATGCCTGATTGGAGCAGGAAATACTATCACCACCACCACCCCAAAAGAAAAAAACAAAAAACAAAAAAACCCAACAACATTGTAGTAACATTTCCAGCCTGATTTGAGAAGCTGAGAAGCTTCTGAACCTCTGGGTGAGTCTCTGGACTTAGGGTGGTTTGAGGTGCCCGTGCTTTCTCCTTATTTAAAAAGACTATTTTTACTGCATTCCTGCTATGCCTCTGATTTTCTCTCTTTTCTACTTCAGCAGTTGTCTCTCCCTTTCCTTGGATTTTATTCCGTTCCCCCTCCAGGAGTTCCCTCAGCTAAACCCCCAATGACAAGATCTCACTACATTATAATGAAACCTAGAAACTTGAACACTATGATGTTTTCAGTTCATGTTGTGTCCCTCTGGTTATCTTGCGACCTCATCAACAGGAGTAATCTGGGTGTTCTCAACTGGAGCTGAGGCTTTAACAAAAGGACAATAATACAGCTAATTATTCCAGACACATCAGCATTTCCCTACCACAGCAGGTATGTCAAATAGGAGCTACACCCAGACACTGGAAACTAATATTTGCCTGGGAGATTCTTTATGCTCCAATGACCATGATTTGTTTTTTAAGTGTACATTTCAACAGATGGCGGGTAGGCCAGCCCACAGTTTGGACTCTGTGTACCTAGGACTGTATTAATCCCTATCACTCAGCTGCAGTGCTAACAGGAACCCATAAACTGTTTGCTGCCACACAGTGGCCATAGTTAGCAAAGGAGACAGTTCACTCTGCCGTTCAGCGGCCAGACTGAAAAGCAGTAGTTAAACACTGAGTAGTTTTACTTGAACCAGGATGATTGGCTCCTGGGAAACAGAAACAATTGGCTAGTCACGAGATAGAAAGGCCAAGAAACACTGGTGCACAGGATTGTGGGATAGCATTGGCAGATTTCAGGACATGAGTCTGGGGACCTGGCCCCAAGGTACTGCAAAATGCTGGAATTTGGACTCAATCCCAGTGAGCTACTGCCCTTCTGCTCTGTTTTAAGACCTAGGTCCTGAGGGCTTACTGTCCTGAATCTGACAGATTTGTGTGTAGATGGAGGAGGGGGTTGGGCCCAAGTCAGAGTCTGAGCTCCTGTTTGCATTTCACTGTAGACGTACCCTTTGTGGGCAACAGGAGCAAAGAGGTTAAAGTCAAGCAGAATGTTGGAGGCAGAGTCTGAGGTGGTCTAATCAGTCAGAGCTCATACAGTTTTCCCTGTGCTTCGGCTTCAGAATCATCTTACAAAAGATGTAGGGAAAATGTTTTGATGTGATTTCCACCCTGGCTAGTAATGGGAAAACTCACAAAAGTGTCTCTCCCTCGAAGAGTACCAAGACAATCTGGCAGATCCAAGAGGTCATGGTCATCCATTCAGGCAAAAGAAAGATGGCATCCACAGTGGCCCCTTTTGGCCTGCTTAGGCACTACTCAGCCTGCCTCAGTCCCCTGAGGAAAACTTGCCCAGCAGTCGTTTCTCTCAGCACCACTTGGCAAGGCACAAGTAACAAGTGCAACAAACCAAAAGGGCTTTCTGCTTTTCCTGGGCTCAGCTCTTAGCTCTTTCCCACTCTCCTGCAGAGCGTCAGCATTCAGGGCTTTTCCCCCAGGAGTCACCTTTCCTCCAGGGCCAATCACAGGCGCCAGCATCCTTCCTGCAACTCTCCTCAAGGCCAGCTGCTTGGGAGTTACCTTTCTCCGGGACTACCAGAGGAGCCGACTGCCCTTCTGCAACCCCCGTCCCCAACGCACTAATCAAACTCTCTCACCCTTCGAAGGCATCCCAGGACCCCTTCCCAACTGGGTCTAGTAACTGAACAGGACCATTTGATACCAAGCTGATGAGGATCAGCTGAGAGAGTAGCCCATCCATCACAGGAGAGGCCTGACTCCCCTTAAAGGCCAGCCAGTCTATGACAATGAGCAATACTACATGGCCTAGTAACCACTTGAGTCAGCTCAAATGTCAGATAGTTTACGTTGCAGACCAAGAAGGAATCTGCTAACACACGGTGAAGAACGACCCCTTTTCTATAAATTGTACAAGTTCAATTCAAAGCAGGGAATGTGTGTGTGTCATGTACATACTGGTATGTTACAGTAATGGTATCTTACCTACTGATACTACAGCAGAACAAGGGAAGAGTGAACATCCCTATGACTTTGCATTTCCCATATGTATGTACAGTGGAATCCCACAATACCGCGCCCCGAGATAGCGCGAATCTGCTTATAACATGAGGCGCGCAGGGCTCCCAACGGTGGCAGCTTGTGGTACTTTGATGTCATGCGACCCCGCTATACCACGACCCCGCATTTACCGCGGTCAATATTTTTGGACCCCAACCGTCGTGGTATTGTGGGGTTCCCCTGTATACGAAATATTTGCCATGAGGGCAAATTAGGAGTAATAGGTTGGAATCTGACCATAAATGGAAAACAGACTAAGATGAAAGTTGATTATTTTTTCCATTGCGTTGCTTCAATCAAATTTTTAATTAGAGACACACCAATGAACAGTACTTCCCGACAGTTTGCTGACTGGTGATTTCCGGTCTCTACTCATTCTGATAACGCCTGCAATTGGAAGCCCCTGGTCCATATCTGCAAAGGTGCTCATCTGAATTCAGCTTGGAACCAGCACTAGCCCCCTTTGTCACATTAGACCTTAGTCGATTATCTCCCTCACTTTGTTTTCAGTGTTATCTGGAACTAGAAAGCCAGGAGCAGGAATGGGTTAAGACATGAAGGAGCCTGGACGGAGTTAATCAAATCTGCATCACAACATGTTACAAAATATG
The DNA here is from genome assembly GCA_007922305.1 of Dermatemys mawii. NCBI lineage: Eukaryota > Metazoa > Chordata > Testudines > Dermatemydidae > Dermatemys > Dermatemys mawii. The sequence goes on from ML677366.1 coordinate 10,285,678, forward strand.
GTCTCTCAGGACATCTTTGGAGCTGGAGACCCCAAACTGTAGGTGCACTCTTGATTCTCAACTGCTAAGGTGCACCAAGAAGATGGAAATGAGCTATCATTGTCTTTGTTTATTTTTGCCCTTGTTACAAAATGTGCCTCATTTCTAATTGACCTACGTGGAACGGCCATGAGTATTTTCTGTTGGAAACCAAGAATGCTCAGGCTTGATCCAGAATGAAACTTCTGACAAATGCATCTTCTTGATGCAATTCTTCCCCAGGGTGAAATATCCCCTTCTTACAATATGTTCACTAGCAAAAATATGGCTTATGCTGCTGGTTGTTTTCTGCTGTTTTCACACAATTCCTCTCCCTGGACCCATCCAGAAAACATTGGCACACACATCTCTGTGCTCCATGGAGACAAGAAGAATTTGCACACACAGAGTCTTACTTAATAGGAATTGGTCAGAAAAACATGTATATTTGCAGATAATTTCTTCTACAGCATTCTCCAGCTGCTGGATAAAACCTCTGTTGGTGACAAGGGAGAGAAGATAAATGTTGGATACAGAAACAGTATGGCTAGAGACTTACCCCCAAAAGCCTAAGGAAAATCTCCAGCTATTAATAGATCTCATGTGTGATTTCATACAGCAATTATACTGCAGTACCACTGCACAATATAGGTAGCACAAAAGGGTCCTGGTCTATGACTAAACTCTGCACATCCTTTCGTGTATGTGACATTATCTTAATATTGTTTAGGGTCGTTTCATCTACTTACAAACATGAAAATCAAATTCTGCTGCTCTCTGGACTTTCAGTAGTATCTTTCCAGACCCAACAGTCTTGGAACGATTGCAGCTCCAGAGACAGGCCTGAAAAAGTGAGAGCTGGGTCTGGAAGGTGAAGAACTTAGAGAATTCAAGAACGTTCTACCTGCTGTGAAGAGAGACTAGACATGGACCTGTTTGGATTCAGGGGTGTTCAAATCTTCTTAGGGGCCTCCATCTCCTTAAAAGTCTCATACTACATAAAATAAAGCAAAGTATGCATTGTCCTGGGTCTGGAAAAGGGTAGATACTGAAATGCTTGAGCTGCCCAGATGTCAAAACCCAGAAGGCAATCAGTGAGGATGGACAAGGCTGAAGACATGACTCCATGCATGTTTCCTTGACTCACGCACTTGTTTTTCTCCAAGATGAGAGGTACTTAGATACTATGGTAATGGGAGCCATATACAAATATAGCCAGGTACAGAAGAAAAAAAGAGGGATAATTGTGATAGTTGTTTTTGTGCTGTGGACACCTATCTGTTAGGAACAGAACAGACACTAGCTTATTTTATAGAGATGATAGAGCAACAGACAGATGGTAAGAGATTTCAGTCAGTGCCAACTTGGGCTGCATTCAAACTAATGTGTCCAAGTGGTTAAAGGTTACAAAGCTTACGTTAAATCCCCTGAGTTATACAACCTTCTAAACGAGGGCCGTGGGAAATCTGGACATTACAGATGGTTTTCATTTTAAAACTTTTGTGTACTCTGTCCAGCAGATGGCACCATTACTCCACATTTTTACCCTTCAGACCAGTCATGGATACATCCAGAAGAGGAGAGATTTGCTTCCAGTGTCACCGGTGACGGCTGCATAGTCTTGGAACAAAGGTTAAGCATGAACGGATTCTTAAACATGGTTCAACAAATGCCACCACTCACATTTATGAAACTTGATATTCCCATTAGTTTCATTAAATTGAAAACACCAGAGCTGTAGCTGCAATTGTAGCTCTAGCTCTCTTATCTAGTGCCATAAAACACACATCAGAGGCTTAGGAAACAAGAGCAATCATAAAGATGATTCCACAAGCGAGGTACCTAGTTATTACATGCTTATTGAAATGAACTTGATGCCTTTCATCCAAGGATTTAAAGGATTCATAATATCAATTAATTACATCTTCACTCACCCTTGTGAGCTAGGTAAATATTGACAGAACCACTACATAGATGAGGAACCAAGGAACAAAATTGCTGAGTGACTTACCCAAGGACATAGAAAGAGAGTGCAGGAAAAAAATAGAAACCAGGAATCCTGATACTTATTCCTCTATCCTGAGAAAGGGAAGCCAGCAAAGGATCTTTCAGTCTCAAGCTATGTTCATCCTGATAGGGGGGTACATTTCAGAATTTATTGATCAGTTATTTGTTTTGATTTTCACTCAAACCTTTTCATATTCTGGGCTACACCTTGGAGAGATTGTTTTGAGGGCAGAGCAGGGTGAAATCCTCGACCACAACTTTCTGGTGAATGCTGATGATTCGGCGACATCAACATGTTTCAAGGATTCATGTTAATTTTGTTGAATTGTTCTAGTTAAATCAAAACATTTCATTTCACCATTTTCAAAATGAAAAATGTTGATTTTTCAATTCAAACGATGTTTCATTTGGACATTTCCTTTAAGAAATTTAAAAACTATGGAAAAAAAAAAGAATGCTCAATATCAAAAGGAAGTGCTTTGTTTGACACTCTCATTTGTTTTGCATTTTAAACACTTTTCAATTCACCACATTTTTTAAAAAATTGTTTTGGGGTTGACCTGAAACCACTTTTAAAATATTTTCTAGAATTGGCAACTAACTTAAAGCTTATTTGCACAGCAGCTCTACTTGAGATCTCCTCGCCCATTCCTGACTGCATGGAGTGCCACTGGTCTGAATCGTCACCCTGCGACCCGCCTCCCTGATCACTTCACACTCCTGGGACAACTTCAGTTGTTACTTACTAATCACATTAGGAAAGCTGGTGGTATAGTTTTTGCTGCACTGTAACAGCTGGAAACAAGAAGGAAAAGCCAGCACAATTTGTCCAGCTAGCTCACCACAAACCAGCAGCAATTGCTTCACACACCACAGCTTGGAAACCACTGCTTCAGACCCAGCAAGTGAAAAGGCAGCTGGGAGGTTTTCTGCACATGCTTGGGAGCAAACGTGGAAACTGAATGGAGTGGCAACCTGCCGGGCTTTCGTGAAAACCATGGGATAAGGAAAATAAATATATTTAAAACCCTTGGTCCTTCACTAAATTATACATTCCAGGCAGTGTCCTTAGTTTTATCTCTGTCTTATTAGAACCTCTTTTTCCTGCACTTCCACCACCAGCAATTTCTATAGGTTCATTGGAATGTTTCCAGTTTTAAGGACAGCAGAGCCAGCAATATTTACATTCTCTACTGCATACCTCTTTACAGAGCCACGTCTTGGAGCTCTTAAGAGTCTGCCTGAGCAAACATGACCCTTTATATAGACTTCAAGAAGAGGTAACTAGAGTAAACACAGTGTGACTTAAAGCCTTGAAAGCTAATATTTAGCAAGCTCTTGTGTTCACAACTTTGGAAATGTTTGCCCCTGGAAATCAAATGAGAATGACTTTGTCAAGGAGAAGCAAGAGTGGTAGAGCCCACACCCAGCACTGACACTTACATTCCTGACTTCCCACGTTATCCTGCACTGGGAACAGCCATGTCAACATGCAAGCTTTACAGAGCCAGGCTTTCTGGATTTGGCCCCCGGGGACAAGATTTGCCAGCACAGCCTTTGCAACTACCCGTACTGCCTGGGCATCGTGCCCCATCGCTTGGGTAAATGTGGAGTCTGGGCGCCGGGAAGGGGGTAGTGCAGCTTTGTGGAGATGGATGTGAGAAAGTCGCCTTGAATATTTCCACAGACTGACAGGTTTCATGCTGGTTTCACAGCTCTTTGTTTGACAAACAAATGTTATTGTCACAAAGTTACAGAATCCACAGGTTCTGAATGGGAGGGGCCAATATAACTGACATAAAGCCCAAATAATTTCTAATTCATCAGTAGAGCTCAAAATGCTTTTCAAAGGAGTGTTATCCCAGAAAGAGGCAAAGGGACTTGCGCAAGGTCACCCAGCAGGCCCTTTGTGGAGCCAGGACGAAAAACCAGCTGTCCTATTTCCATGTGCTATCCACTTGGCCACATTTAACTTTTCTGGAGGGCTAACCAAAGTTTGGTTATCTTTTCTTCCCCATTTTCATGCTGCCTCTTCACTTCTGAGTTCAAGCTGGGACTGAGTGCAGAAATGAAATACAGAAAGGCCGATTTCCGAGTGTTTTGAGCCCAATTTGAAGGACATACTAGAAATTGCACAGTATGCCCTACTCTTCAGAAGTTTCTGGCTCAGTTTCATAGACCTAAGGGGCCATAAATTCCAGAGTAACTCCAATGCCCTGGGAGTTCTCCCAGGAATCCATCAGGTTCAAGAAATTGGAGAAAAATTTCAGAGAAGTATCTAAACCAAGCTGAGCTTTTATGTTCACTATTTTCCAATGTCATTCTCTGAAGACAATAGGTAACTCTACCTAATAATTATTACCATTTATAAGTCACTTTAAAGCCTTCACCAACTTTGTATAGTATCTTTAACACCTAAAACAATGCTTTACATTTTGCAAAGGACTGTACAAATGTTAACTGACTAATCCTCACACATATCCAGAATTGTAGGTAAGGAAAAATGACTAGAAACATTATTTTAAAAACAGATGGGGAAAATGGAGGCAAAATGTGTAAGATTTGCTCATTTGCTCAAAGTCATCATGCCAGTGCCAGAGCTGAATTTAGATCTCAGAAGTGAAATCCAGACCCCGATGAAGTCTATGCTTATCCAGTACGGTCTCCTGACGGTTGCCTGATGGTGGTGAATTTCAGATCATACTAGAACATAGAATGTCTGTGCTGAGTCAGATCAATGGTCTTTCTAGCCCAGTATCCTGTCTTCAGACAGTGGCCAATACCAGGTGCTTCAAAGGGAATGAACAGAACAGGGCAATCAACAAGTGATCTGCCCCCATTGTCCAGTCCTAGCAGAAGCTTAGGGACACCCAGATCCTGGGGTTCAGAACACAATGAAACAATATCCATTTGGGGAATTCAGAAATGCAGAAGGAACCTGGATGGTTCTGCTCTGTTGTGGTTTGAGCCGACCTGCCTGAATCTGGATATTTTTAGTTTTAGAAATACCCTAGGGCCTACGCATTAAAAAAAAGATTGTCAGATTTCTACATATTTCTATCTAAAAAAGGACCCTGTTGAGATACTTAGTAGATCTGAAAAGTAAGTTTGTGACATGATTTTATTTCTAATACCTCTTTGGAAGTTTGAAACTCAAATCATTCCCCTTTGGTTTATCAGACACTCAGTTAACTTCCTGATGAACACACATACAAGCTCTGTTATTGAAGAGTTACTCATGCCTCACGGAGATTTGTTATTATAAGGTCTTCTGAGAGCTAAGTCTGCTTGTGTGAACACAACTCTCCACTGACTTCAAATGGACATTGGATGAGCTCCAGCGTCCACTTAAAGCTGATTGTCTTTGAATTACCAGCGATAGCAATGTCGTTACACAACATCATCTAGAGCGAATGTGGTCACTCTCCCATAGGAACTTTGGTTATGGGTTACCACAGCCACAAGAGCCAGGCATGCTATTGAGGTGGATGATAATTTGGCCACACAGTAACTATTGCGGCTTCATATCTGTATTTGGCAGGTTCTCAAGGGAATTCAGTGCACATGCTTTGGAAAGCTATTTTGCAAACAAAAGCTTCATTAAGAGGAGACCGCAGGGATTCTCTCCTCATGCTCTCATCTTTTCCCTCACAAAAAAAATCCCTCTAGCATTACAGAAATGACAGTTATTCATGTCGTTTGACTGTCCCCGTACCCTCTGATGGATGGAATGGGGGGAGAAATGCACTGTTGATCATTCTGAGACGGCAGCAAAAGAAATGAGACCTGTGCATTGCTTCACACTCAGCTCATTTGCATTCTAATATTAGCTGCTATTGTAGCTGCTGTGTATTTCTCCCAGATGTCTGTAGAATAAAGGGCAGCAAAACAGGCACTCACTCTGCGATGGCTTAAGAAGAAACCCTGGAAAATTTGCATCATAGCCAGCTGACCCTCAAACTCTCTTATCTTTCATAATAGGGAGGGTAAAAGGTTTAATTTTGTCAAGGACGCCCTAAAACTAGTTTTATTGTTTAGAGGAAATGACCATATTTAGCCTTCCTCACATTCTCAAAAGTGTGTGAATGCAGGGGAATCTGTCTAAAATGGCCATCAGCAGAAATCTGGCCCCGAGTAGAGGTGGGCTCTTGTTTGGCCTTGAACTGAATTGCAATGGAAACCTTTGGTCTCCTTTAACTGTTTGCTTTAAGATGATAGTTGGATATTGGTGATGTGGTCCTCAGGACAGGTTTTGCTATAATAGTGAATATCATCTTTCACACATGAATACATAACATGTAAACAAATGTTGGTTACAGGGATGAAAAGAAAATCTCAGAATGTTCAGAGGTTTAGTTTGGATAAACATATTAAAAGCCATGTATTTATCCAGTCGAAATTATTCCCTCCTTTGAGCCTGGATCCCGTCTACACTATGGAGTGGCCCACTGATTGGACAGTCAGCAAAATCTTAATCTGAGGCCCCTAGTCTAAAGCAGTGGTCTCTACCTCCTGAGCTAAAGGACTAAACCAGTTAGCTAGAAGTAGTAGTAGGCTGATACCCTCACCCCCCATGTGGTCCATTTACTAGAGTGAAACAAAGACAAGCTTAGCCAATATGTTACATTTGCAAAAGGAGATTGGAAAGACTCCTGATTCTGGTCCTGTCTGGAATCACAGACAACTCTGAACGTGATATAGTAATACCTAAGTCTTATATAGCACTTTTCATCAGTAGATCTCCAAGTGGTTTACAAAGGAGTTCTTAGTATCATTATCCCCATTTTACAGATGAGGAAACCAAGTCATAGAAATGCAAAGTGACTTGTTCAAGATCACCTAGCAGGCCAACAGCTGAGCTGGGAACAGAACTCAGGTCTCTGCAGTCCCCATCCAGTGTGCTATCCACTAGGCAACTTTTTCAAACCTTAAGGAATTCAACTTCTGAGTGAAGATTTAGGTGAGTTCCTATTTCGTGTGAATGGGTTTGCCTGTCCTAAACCCCCACCCCAAAAAACTGGTAGTAGAAATTTGCTGAGGACATATCTGCCTCATTCCATCCCGACTGCCCACAGCTATATCAACTGAAGATAATTTTGGGGCATTTATTACTTCCCAAACTCCCTTCTCCTTCAGAGGCTGTGCTGCTCATTCCCCCACATGGTGGTTCTTTGATAGCCCAACAGATTTTCCTGAGTGATCTCACACCAGTGCTGAGCATGTGCAGTTCATTTGTTTCCGTATTCTCTCTTGTGCTGTAAATCCCCATGAACTTCATTTGCTTTTTATCCTCCTTGGGTCTGTGGTTGCTATTCATAGCGACAATACACTATCTCCCTTTGATGTCCCTCTCACAAAGGCAATACCATTTGTTGTTGCTACTGAGAGATACCTCATCCACACAGTTGCATCCAAGACACAAAAGAAAACCTTCCCCCCTACTCTGCCCCCACTCCAACTCCAATCCGTCAGAGATGCGCTGACTCCAAGGCATTGGCTGCTTGACAGTAATCACATGCAAGGATGAACAGAATGAAAAGAGAAGAGTCCTTGAGTTAGTTACAAGGTCTCTTCTAGGAATAATGCTGGATGACTGGGCTGAGCATCCTAGATCTTGTCTTTGATATTCAAGTATTATAGTACCCAGGGACATTCAGCAGCCCAATCTAATAAACACTTAAGGTCTAGGTGCAGTAGCTGTTGTCAAAAGTGGTGATTATTTAGACTCTGAAAGCACAGACGAAGGTGAAAAATGACTGCAAATCAGCATTTAACTTCTTGAGAGCTTATTGCCATTGCTTATTCCAGTGTTCATTGTGACTTATCAATGTCATTCATTCTCTCCTTGCCTTTGCTATGTGGAGACTAGGGCCTAATTTTCCTCTTACCCTGGTGGAAATAAAGAGTATCTCCACCATTGCAGAGGGTGGAGAATCAGGTCATGAATCTTGGTGATCAGAGGCTGGGCAATTGCCTCCTTCAGTGTTGCACATGGGTGAGAAGGAGGTAGTTAGAGGCAGCTGGTCTTGTTGCCACTAATAAAGTTCAACTGCCACGTACATTTCAGAAACCTTCTTCTCAGGTCCTCTAGAAATCTGTGTTGCATGGGTCTACAGCCTCTGCCCTCCCTAGGGTGTGGTGATCATGCTCCCCAGTTATACTTTCCTCTGTGGGGAGATCATCTCTGACTGAAATCTCAACATGCTGCTACTTCATTCTAACACAGTCTGGTCACCTGAGATATTTCTATACCTGCTGCAACCATAGTATCTAAGAATTTATCACATTGTTCTAATGATCTCAGCATTACCACAAGCTCCTCACACCTGTTTGTTGTATCCACCTGTTGTCTCTAGAGCATAAGCTCATCGGTACAGGGACTGTCTCTTTGTTATTAGTTCATACAGTGCCTAGCACAAGAAGGTTGGGGTCTGTAGTGTTACCACAATGCAAATGAGCAGATTATTAAGTAGAGGTGTTGCGTCTTTGAATGTTGGGATAGGTTTTCTCCAGCAGGTGGCTCTCTCGATTTAGAGCCTAAGACAGGATGTTGTCATGGCGAAGGTATTCTCTCCTGACTTTGTATTGGATACAGCAACATGCAGCCACAGCAGGAAGCGAGTGAAGTGGCTCCAGGTGGTGCCTCTTTCGGTAAAATGTTTGCAAGTAGCCCTCTGCAACTTACACATATTGACGGTGCATTCTTACATTACCATATCATTTGGTTTTATTCCTCACACACTCGTTAGTCTATGCCAGTGGAATCCATAAACACACCAAATATTTTTCTTTATCTTAGCGTTCATTGGGTCAGATTATTAAACAGTGGCCACAATTATTTCGCTAACAAATTCACATCATGTGGACAGCCAAGTGCCTGGCTGCACCTGCAAATCAGGCAGTTAATTATCCAGATGACCTACATTTTGTGAGACATCCCTCAAAGAGCTGGGCAGACACTGCCAAAGGCTTTCTGCAAACGTTTATTAGAATTGCTTAATTAATTGGCTTAGCTACGCCCATGCCCACTTTTTGGTTCACGCCCTGCGAACTCACGTGCAGTGGAACTGCCCACACGGAAGGCAAATTGTCAGCTCACGTAGTGGCCTTTGTGGAAAGTGATTTTCAGGAGTGCGCTCATAAGAAATCTCTTCATAAATAGCACAGGGTAGTCATTTTGTCCAAAAAGCTGGGGGGCAATAGGGAGAAACGTTCTCCTATAGCACCCAACGCTGTTGCATTTCCTCACGCCCCCACAGAAATTCACAAACGAGTTCTTTCCTCTTGACTGATAAAAATAATTTGGCCTCTTTCTGCCTGTCTTCCTGTGGTGCAGACTTGGGACTGGCTTCCTTCCTGAGCTGCAGTAGCCTGCAGAGCCTGCAGCGTTTCCAACCCACTAGCCTCTGCTTTCCTTTCAGCGTGAAACCCTCCCAGATATCTCCCATTTCCCATAACCTCCCACTGCAAGGTCACCTCCCTCATTCAAGATTCTTCTCACCCCAAATCCCGGTCTCTAATTCCCAACGCCTCCATCGCTCCTCTTCCAAACTTGCCTCATTCTCTCCTGCTCACCCCAAGCCCCTCACCCCTTTCCCAAACAGCCCTTGCCCAGTCTCTTTCCTCTCTCCAAACTCCTGCCATCTTCTTTTCCCTCTCCCCAAATCCCCCTCATAGCTGCCCCCCAATGCCTAGGTCAACCTCAACATCTGTACCCCTATAGCTGCTCCCTTGCTCCCATGTCTCCCACTTTCTGCCTGCCGCCCACCACAGCTGCTGCTTTATGCGTATCCCATTTACACTGTGCCCTTTAATCTCACCCCGTTCCTACCGCTCCTTTGTGCCATCCACCTCCATATTGGTACATCCCCACCCACACTTGTGTCTATCCCCTAAAGTGGGATGGGGGAGGGGGGGTGAAGGGGAGGAGAAGCTGCTCTCCCAGACTGCGCCCCCACTCCCCCCCAGCCAAAGACCCCTAGAGCAAGCTGGGGAGGGAACCAGACAAGTCAGAGCCGAGCCTGACTAATGCGGGGAGGCGTAGCGGCCCCAGGGGCCACAATCACAGCTGTCTTGGGCCGGCCTGAGCCTATTAACGTCACAGGGGGAGCAAGGAGGTGATGGGGAGGAATCCATTAAGTGCTGCTGCACAAAGCAGGCTCAGACTTTCCTCTCTGCACCCTCCCTCCCACCCTAAAGCTGAGAGGCTAAATGCCTCACTGTCCCCCAGGATGAAAGTTGGTGGCGAGATGTTCCTCTTCCACCCCCTGGCCCAGAAGAGAAACAATCTGAAATGATTTACTTTTCACATCATACCCCTGGCCAGGTTTTGAGGCAACAGGTATTGAACCAAGAGCCTCGGGATCTACAGCCATTAACTCTTCTGCATGAGCATTCATTCTCACCCAAGAATAGACTCATAAATCTCCAGGTGTGGCACAGACACCAGAAGACGAGTAACATGCCAAGTAACATGGGTCATGTAACCAACGGCAACTAAGCAACCCAGCTCTAATGGCAGGTTTCTAGTTGTGAGAAACATCCCACCGAGCTATCAAACTTCATGAAAAATTCAATCCAGTGATTTCCACGTAGAAATACGAAAAAACTGCCCAGTGCTGAGAGAACAAATGGAAGGGAAATTTGTCAGATTAGCTATTCATTACCAAGAACGCACTCCTTTTGCACCAGCATGTTTCACACCAATCTGTTATTATTTCACTTTCATTGGCACAAATTGTTTACACCAGCAATGCCCGGATGTGAAACGGAGGCTGTAGGCAATGTATGGCAATTTATAGCGGAGACGGGAATGGGCCACAAAACCGGCACTGGACTTGAAACAGACTCTAAACTTCAGCCAAAGGTAGTGGATTTTAAATTCCAGGTTCTGAACTAGGCCCATGTGATATAGGCCTAAGTGGTAAAGTGCATATCAAGATCTCAAATTCAGATTTTCATCTACATTTGCTAATGTTAGGGTCCAGTTTGAGCCCAACTCCAATTTATACAAAATAAATCCCACTTCCTTTTGAGATATTTGCAATATTCTGACCTGGATGTCCCTAATTTAGTCCCCGTCCTACATTTTGGACTTTGTCAGGAATGTATTGGAGCACAATGTGCTCCCTTATAATAAGAGAGTAAATACATGGCAAACCAGCACCCTTTCCTGTTTTTAAGGCCCTTTTCTGTAGCCAAATATGTAAATTGACTTTAGTGCAGCCCCAAAACCTCAGGATGGGCAACACTTCATTCTTAGGATTAGTTGCTAGGAGAGTACCACAGGATTTCAGGTTTCATGATAGGCTTGTTACATACACTATGGCGAATGCAGTGCAAAGCAGAAGCGGACAGCTGCCAAAGTGAATGACAAAGGCAAATAAAAAGTCTTCCAAGAAAAGGAGTGGTAGCAGATTAATGTGACCATTTCTGTACGGTAAGAGCAGAAGCATATGATACTGCATATTGCTCTCTTTCGCACACCCAGCTCTGCCGACATACCTCAGCCCAGTCCAATTCCCAGCAGACAAGTGTCCAGAACAGAGAAATCATCACCATCGCTGGTACTTAACTGGCAGCTTTCTTGGCACTCTCAGCCTGCAAAGGGAATAGCAAGCCATGCAGACTAACCTGCTCTCTTGCCCCGATAGATGATCTCTCCATATAAGGGGTGAAGAACTTGGGCTCTAATCCCATTGGCAGGAAATCCCAATCTGCCTTTGCCTATGGTTTGCCTTTTCTGTGAATAAGCAGAAGACTTCACTCTCCAGTGCTGTCAATCTAGCTCATTTCAGCAACCCTAAATCCACATACAAAAGCATAACTCAGGCTTCACTTTAGCCCAGCTGCTTTCCTACATCTTGTGCCTCTCACACACCAGTTACGTTGAGTTGTTCCAAATGGTATAGTCATGACTGTCCATTTTTTCCTCTTTAAATCTTGGTGGTTTCAGGTTATTTGCTTGTTTGTGTCTTCTCTATAATGACACAACAAAATACAAAGGCAGAGAAAGAGCAGATAGCACAACATCAGTCAGTGTTGTCAGGTCTTGCTATTTTATCATTGGTCTTATGATATTTGATGTGCTCCTCAAAACCCCATCTCAGGTGGAGGATAATAGGTGCCTATATAAGACAAAACCCCAAATATCAGAACAGTGCCTATAAAATCAGGACGTCTGTTCACAGTTTGCAATCTGCTTGGCAACCAGCAACATCTGCTTACTATTTTGGGTTTGGTGAACGTGAAGTGCATTTTGCATAGTTCCAGATTCATTCCCCAGTTTATTCAAAAAAGTGTGGTCTTATCCTTTAAGACATTAGACTGAAGTGTAAGAGATCTGGTTTCAGCTCTTGAATCTGCCACAAACATCCTGTATGACCTTGGGCAAGTCATGTAGCCTCTCTGTGCCTCAGCTCCACATGCATAAAATTGAGATACTGTTTGCTTCTTCCACCCTTTGCCTGTCCTTTCTATTTAGACTAGGGCAGGGACTGTCTTGTTATGTGTACGTATAGCGCCTTGCATGGTGGGACCATGACTTGAGTTGGTGTCTCGGTAGTTAATGTAATACAAATAATAATTCCCCTTTGCATATTCCAGACTCTACATTCCACTTGTGGCTAACCACTACCTACTACTTACTTATCCTCGCCCTCACTCATGGCACATGGAGGGCGTCCATTTGCTTTGGAGATATATTTCTGCACTGGAGAGGCAAGGGGTTTAGGGATGTGTGGTTTTAACAGAAATGATGAATCCCCTTGTCAAGTTAGGGTTGAAGTATGCCCAATGTTCAGTGACTCCCCACGGATGCTAATATCTCTTCTTCCACTCTCAGGTGTAGCTTGTTCCACAAAGGGAATGTGGGGTTAGATATTTCCCTGGGGATCAGGATGAGATGGCATGTGACTAGTGACAAAATATTAACTCAAGGGGAGGAGAGGAGAAAGGCTAACATTGTACCCCACAGATTCCCCAGGGCATATTTTCACTCAAGAGCTGTTGGTGTACCTCAGAATCTTGCCATATTCCTTCATGTTAGCTGACTTTTTAATATTATTTAAGTGAAATCTCTACAAAATAATGAGACTGATTTTTTCCCCCTGAACTCAGAACCCCAATAACCATGCCTTGGCTATGTAATATATTTGTTATATCTTCACTACATAACCCCAGGGTGACTACAGTAAAGTAAATTGTAAGTGACCTAGTTATTTCAGTCTTTTAACCTGCAGCTTATCATACTAGTTAACCTCAGAAAGTTACTGTGCTTGTTCATTTATGCCAGAAACATTCAAGAAGTTCAGAAATTAGTCACCTGTTACACTGAAATGGATTTTTCCAAGCCAAAGGATGTTGTACTTATGAGGGCTATGTACTTATGTGGCCGGGTTTGCTTCTGCAACAGACCTTCATGGCCCACCAGGGAACAGCTCACTCTATCATGGAGTCTGCACCCATTGGCTCCTCTTTCTCCCAGGGTCCAATATAGCAGCGCTTTAGCCATCCAGCCAAGGACTAGTTGAGTCCCCCGCCTTCTGTGGCATTAAAGTCTCAACAAACAGGACAAACGAAATCACAACTCAAAGCAGGATCATCTGGCAAGCTTCAGCAGGACCCCCTTATATTCAAGGCCTATTTTCAAATAACCAGGACTTTGTGTCCCAGGGTCTGGTCAGCCCTTCCACCAGAAGGCTCACCTGACCAGCTAGCTAGCTCAGTCTCTTGGCTGCTCTCCCTCCTGGTCATCCCTGAACTGGGCTAGGTCTCCTCCTTTTAACTTTCCTCTCCATGTCTGACATCTGCTGAAGGGGTCAACTGGATCCACAGGTTCTCATTAACCCTCTTTTTGCCATACCATGAGGACACTTAGGCTCAAATCCACACAGGCATTTAGGCTCCTAACTTCCATTGAATGGAAGCCTAGAGATGTGGGCCTTATTTCTTATGTATGCAATGCTATGTAGTCTGATTGGCTGACTGGTTCTTATTGGTGATTCCACAGTTATGCAAGAGAACAACCGTCCAAGGAAAAGGTGTCTAGAGATGAGATTATTTGAAATGTCTAATCCCACAACCCTTACTTAATGAGCAATTTTAGTTCATGTGAGTAGCCCTATTGACTCCAGATATCCCATTTACTTTAATGAACCTACTTACTTGAGTTAGGAGTACTCTTGTGTCACTAAAGGTTGCAGAATAAGACCCCCAAAAGAGAACAAAGAATAACCACACTGGGTTAGACCAAAAGTCCATCCGGCCCAGTATCCTGTCTTCCGACAGCGGCCAATCCCAGGTGTCCCAGGGGGAATAAACAGAACAGATCATCATCAAGTGATCCATCCCCTGTCGCCCATTCCCAGCTTCTGACAAACAGAGGAAGGAAGAGGATGGGGATAGATCATCACTGTACCTCTTCTGTCTGGATTTCTTGTGGCATTTATTTGCGATCAATGTGGAATGCTGTGATTTCCAGAAATGCACACTGGACAGACTAACGGCTGATAAAAATGCCTTTTCTTCAAGCATATATTAATAGTGGTAGCTTTGCATGGGAGCCAGTTGGCTAGAGGTTTAGGGCCCAATCCTGTTTCTGCCAAACTGGGCAAAACGTTGGGCTTTCGTCACTGAATGAAATGGGCCTGCCTATCCTCACGCGTAACTTCATTGGGACTGATTCTGCAGCCATGTGTGTCTCCAAAAAGGCAATGAACGCACATTCACCCAAATGAAAGAGTGACATTGGAAAATGCAGATGGCTAAATGCAGCCAGTGGTTCAGTTTACCTCTGTGGTCTCTGCTAAGTACCATAAATCTTGGTTTCGCTCTGAGACAAATTGTCGTATTATAGCCTTGCTACACAGACATACACAAATTTCCTGTTCCAAAAAAGAAAGTAAAGAGAGAACTGCCTGCTAGACTAGGACATAAGGAATCTCTGGTTATGGCTAAATCATTTTTAAAACCTCTCTCTCTGTGTGTCACATGAGAATTGCTGAAAGAGTTCTGTCAACAATAGTTTATTTACATACAGAAATAATTAGCATTATTATGGCAGACTACAGTGGGAGGATTACGGCTAGCAGAGTGTCATAAACTTGCCATGTAATGTGAGGGAGGTTAGGAACCAGTCCTTTGTAGATTTGTGTACTAGAACAACAGAAACTGGCAGTGCTCCAAAGGAATAATGTGAAGATGAAAATCACAGGTTTCACCTTCTTTGCTTGTGGCATCTGTATGGCCTTGGATTATTAAAATGGAAAGAAGTGGACTGAATCTAATTAATGTTGCAGTTTTAAGATTCTTGTTTTGTTTTTGTGCTTCATCCAGAGTGAAACTACACTGGTCAATTTCTCTTTTGCTTATAGTCAGTTTCCCTTTCTGATACTCATAATAACATGCTGCTGAGTTTAGATTCTCAAAACAACCCCCCCCCCATAAAAATAAATCATTGCATATATATTTTTTAATTTAGGAGAACATGTCTATTCATAGGAGATCTTTGTAGATCTTGTTTTATTATTATTTAAATATCACCTACATTTGGGACTAAATCTAATTTACACTGTCACTTTAAATTGCCCATCATGTTTCATGCAAGTACTCTGGGAATTACATCATTAGTAAGTGTAACTAAAGAATTACATGCTTCAGTGGTTTGTAGGGCCCAGAAGTTATCAGCAAGTTACCTGCTTTCTGGTTTAAGAAGAAATAATCATCTCTACAATTGGTGCTAAAAGCATTTCTTGCAAAGAAATTCCCAAGAAAACTCATTCACACTTTGACATCCATTTGTTTGATGGGACTCAGGGCACTTTGTTTTTGCTGTCTTAAAATATTCTTGCAAATGAGTTTATTGGCAGGAATGTTCATCTAGGGTTGCCAACAGAACCTTATTACAAGGGACGTCCTTTATTTTTTCACCTCTGTACAACAACATTGGGAGTTGCTGAGTGCTGCAAGAAGCAGAATGAAATACCCCTGATGAATGTAGGTGAATACTGTTTATTAATATATTAATTAATAATAATAATTATTAATGATAGTAATAATAATATTGGAAGGAGAAGTGGGCAGGTGTGCTAAGAAAACAGTTCCTTGTTTTTGAAATACAATGTTGGCAACCATATAATCGTCAAGCTTATTTTTGCTTATATCTCAGGCACAGGGTGGGCCAAAGAGTAGGCCAAGAAAAAGTGCTCTGACTAGTAATTAATGGACTTTTCTATGGGGCTTTCCAGGGAGACCTTAAAACCAAGATTTCATCATGTAGCACAGACTTAAAGATCGGGTGGCTTTTTTGTGTGTGCAAATAAATTTTCCTTGAGTGCCATTGGACAAATTTTCCTCTAGCACGTGTATTGTATTTGTATTGCAGTCGTGCCTTGGAACTGCAGTCATGGAGCAGGACACATTGCGCTAGAGGCTGTACAAGTGCAAAACTAAAATACCCATACAGGCTGTTGTGAAGTGTGTTCAAAGTTGGGGCTGGCCCCAGAGGAAGCTACATTTCTGGAGAGACATCTATAACACACTGATGATTTTGGATCTTGTCGGAGGTTGCCTGAATTTGCATTAACATATAGTCCTGACTACTCGCTATTTGTGCCAGCAGATAACTTGCAAAAAAGTCTGTGGCCTGGAACTAGCAGTGGATGCCAGGTGAAGAAGAGATAGTGATTCATAATAGGAAGTTTTGATATTAGTGTCTGAATATCCAGTTTGAAAAGAGAAGCCTCCTAGTTTAGATTTCCTCCTTTCTGCAGAACTCCCTCTGTTGGTGTCTTGAGCAGATATTATAGGAGCAGCTTCTAATGTATTATTAACCAGGGCTGGTGGTCAATGCTGCTGCAGGGAGCTCAGGAGTCAGCATAGCCCATCCCCACTAGGGAGAGGTTGAAATGCTAGCGTGACGTTTACTACTCAGGATGCTGTGGTACCTGATTTTTGTGCACCATCTACTTCATGGTGACTGGGACTGCAGCAGTGAGCATCTGATCCCCTTAGGAATTAGAATGTATTAATTATTATTATATATTTGTGTAGTGGTAGCACCTCAGACCCCCAGTTGTGGACCAGAACCCCATGGTGCTAGGCTGTACCAACACAGAACATACACATGATCCATGCCCTAAAGAGCTCACAGTCTAAGTATAAGACAAGAGACAACAGACGGCTACAGGCAGACGGGTGGAGCACAAAGAAACGATACTGGTCAGCATGCAAGACAATGGTTTCAGCACACCTGCCTCCCCCTTTACTACAGCCCTGCTGTGTACAATGGAGGTTTCCCCTTATATTCTCCTACTGAGCTGTTTTCCTCCACAAATGCCTCCCCTGCATTTCTGGACACATTACCTATAGGACATAGCCAGGGCACTCAATCCCTCAGGTAGTATGACAGAACAGTTCAGGGGCATGGAGGACTTAGAAAGTCTCACACAGACAGACAAGTGGGTCTTATCGTGAATGAATGGTTTTTAAGGATGTCCCATATTTGGCTGAATTAACTTTCTGTTATTTACTTCCAATAACCTCATAAGCTACAGAGGGCAAATTTTGTTTGCAGAGTTTGGCTGTTGACCTTTCTCATCTTATGTTCAATTCAAAGCATCTCCTTTAGAGGGCACTGTGACACCTAGCATCCGATACCCGACCAATACAACAGAGACCAAAAACACTTCATACCTTGCATGATTCATACACAGAGGTAGAAAAGTATGGTCTGAACATGTGCTGAGGCCAAACAAGGTTTGCTATTCACTTGAAATGGAAAAAAATCTTTAGTCCATATGGTCTACAGGGCCTCTCTGCATGGTACCAAATCTAGCGTTAGAAATATTCTACCTACATGGCAGAGTGTGTTGCAGGAAAGTACAGAGATACTGTAGTTGGATTGTATACCAGACCTTCCAAATACATGAACTACAACAGACATAACATGCTAGTTGTGCTCCTGTCCATTAATCAATATAGACTGAATTTTAAATGCCTTTGATGTTGCATGTCACTTTTGCATATATGGCTAAAATGTACCCGCAAACAGGCCTGCATGCACCATGCATGTACAATCTGTGTAGGCAAATCAATACCACTTAATTGGTGTACAAACACAGTTGTTTACATGCACAAAACTTGGGTGCAGACATTTTTGGAAGTGGAAAACAAAAATCTGAATTCAAATTGTTGCCCTGTCTGCCCAGAAATGGCCTAGAGAGGGCAGTATATAAGTGCAATGCATTCTTGCAGTCTGACAATCTCTCGTTTCCTGATCCAGTGTGGTGGCATTCACACAGACCGCGCTTTTTCTCTGGCAGGCCCCCTCCAACATTAAAAGAGAAAGAAGCAATAAAAGATAGATCAGAATCTTTAAATGCACACTTTGCTTTGTTGCCATATGTGTAGGGTTGCAACATGGGCTAAAGTGTCAGATTAAAGGACTTTCCACTTCCTAAAACAAAAGCATGACACCTTTTTTGATTTATACCAGACAATAACGATAAAGCTGGTAGGCAGGCAAAGCAATTCCCTTTATTAGACCTACACTGTACTAACCCGCTAAGGGACACAGTCATCAGCTGTTGTAGAGATAGTCCTGAACACGTTTCTCAGATTGGAAAGCTGTTGGCTCAAGACCCCACATTTGCATGAACCCCTAACTTCACAATAGACTGAACTAGCTCCCCTAATTCAAACACCCTTGAACATCAGGGTATTTCCCGTCTCCTCTTTTCCCTAGAATTTTGCATCTTGAGCCCAGTGATAGCAGCCAGCTGTGGCTGAGCAATAAAGAATAGCTAAGGATTGGCGAGCTAGGCATATGAATGGTTTAAAAGAACTAAGGATGAGATTCTGCCTTCACTGCTAGGAGTTGGACTTGGCAGGCGAGGGGGCAGAGAGCAGTGAGGATCCTGCCTTAGCATCACAGGAACCATCCGGCTAGCACAGTAGGACACACCCTGATTCTTCCTTTGGAATGGAGCAGCAAGGCATGACCTCCAGGTGGGCATGAAGGCATCATGTGAACTAGCTGGCTGGGGCCGAGGCTGTACTCTGTAGCTGGCAGACCATAGACTTTTGGGGCCACGGTTCACCAGCTCTTGCATCTGATCCCTCTCCCTAGCTCTTGCTTGAGTGCTAGGGAGGGATTCTGCCATGCAGAGGGCACAGGTGGGGAGAGAAATTCCCTATACCTTCTTGCCCTACTAGTGCACATAAGCAACAAAAGACAGGGCTTGGCTTCAAAACTACGTGATGAATAAAGTGGGAAATATGAAATTGTGACATTTCTAAAGGAGGCAAGAAAGCCTGGGGCTGTCATGGGAAAACCTCCTCTTGGGATTCCCATTCCAGGTTTGGCAGCATCAGAAGGTTCAGATAAGCACCCTCACTCATCCAAACTGAAACGAAACCCAGAACATTTTGAGGTTCTCCTTTCTCTGCTCCATCCACACGGAATCATTTGGACTGGTGAGGTCCTACCATGGGTCTTCCAGATTCAACCTTCTGAGTCTTGGCGAGGTGAGTTTAAACAGGCCCAATTCTGATGTCACAGCCGTTTAATGTCGGTATAACTCCACGGACAGCACTGGGGTAACTCCTGATTCACCCTGCAGTGAGAGGAGAACCAGGCCTATTCTTGCTATCAACAGTCTGCTGTTTACTAGTCTCATCCTTGCTGAGTACGTGTTTGACTTGCCTTCAGAATGCTGCTTTCGGTGATGTTTGGAATTCATTCATGATGTACATTTCTCTGTACAGAGATATCGCTCATCTCCTTTTGGTGGTTCAATCTTTAAACACCGGACCAGGTAGCAATTTTATTTTGTATTGAGGTAGGGGGAGTGTGCGATTAAGATGCATGTTCTTGCAAGTGTCTCAAACTGAGTCATATTTCACTCCCTGCATCAGTTCGCAAACGGGAGGGTGGAAAAACACCTTTATTTTTTTGCTGAGCGGGCATTTCTTAGTTCACTTTTTCAGCCATTTGAAATTTGAGGCTAATATAAACTCGAAGTCATAGTATTTTACCCAGAAGGCAGAGCTCTCTGCTGTTTGCATGTGGTCACCCAAATGCCACACTGAATGGCTGAGACTTTGTTTATTGTTCATGCTGCATGCTTGGCCAATTTAGTGCAGATTGTCGTATCCTTGAGCCCGGTCAGGTTAAATCAAAGCCATTCATTCATTGCCTGCTTCTTTCTCTATCGTGCACAGGGGTTTATAGGTATGAATCATTAAAAAAAAAAAAGTTCCCAGTAACAAGTGCAAACTAAATATTAAACATTTTTAAAGTGAAGCATAGCTCATGCCTTCCCCATCCTCAGCTGCCTGCAAGCCAGACTCTGAGAAACCCAAGGAGGAATGGAAAGGAGCTATTAAATCAATTCCCTGGAGCTTTAACACTTTCTGCAATTTGTAGTGGAATTACTAGCTGAGCTCAGTTTGCAGCCTGCCTCTAGTCCTCAGTGCAGGGTGTGGTGCGGAGTCAAGCAATTTGCCGTCTGCAAATGCCTTGACTTTGATTAGTGTTAGCAATAGCCAGTCCATGTAAAGCTTAAACAGACAGGAGTGTGTTCCTTGGAGAACATTCCAGTTTTAAGGAGCTATGGTGAAGGCCAAGTTCAGTCTATTCTCCCTTTGTGAAGTGCATTGTTGTTAATGTTAGCTAATCTACAAGATATGCCAACTGTCGGGCAAGCAAGATTCCAGGCAGCCCTGTTTGTTTAGGATAGGATTGTGCTTTGCAAATCCAGTTTAGACATTTTTTTTAAATCTACCTCCGCTATGAATGTTTAAAGGTTCACTGTGCTTTGTAAGGCGAAGAAAAAGCAACATTTGCAGCAGGCTGTCTTGGGGGATTTCATCTTAAAGAGATCCTGTCCGGGCATTTTTTTAGAATTTAATAATAATACTAATAACAATAGTTTCCTCATTGTTAGAAAGTCTTTGGGAAGCCTGAAACTGAAATCTGTTTCCCCACTAAACTGAAATCTGTTTTCCCACTAAACTTTCCTTTCCCCATGGCACAAATGCACTGATAGGTTATTGTAAGGATGCTCGTGAACAGTAGACAATGTATACTGGCTTGTTATCCTTAGGCTTTTGGCTTGCACAGAATTTGACATGCCAGTTTGTTACTGTAGATTGCCTAAGAGTGGTGGACCGCATGTGGTCTGTTTTCATAGAGTTGCTCATAAGCACAGGGATGCTTGGGAGTTGAAAAGAAAAAAGAGACTTTCCCAGTAATAAAACAACACCCTCTACCCCCCTCACTCCCTCTCAAAGGGCAACTGGGTCCCCAAGCCACCACAACAAATCTTTGAGGAAAGATAGGCCATGCCCTGACTTTCAACAGACTTTTCCTCTGTCTAACTCTGTGGGAGCACCAACAAGGCAAACTGGTTCCACAGCCAAAGGCCCTTCCTCTGAGAACACTCCACATCCAGATCCTCCAGACATTCATGTTCGGTGGCTGTTATCTTAACCATCCCAGCAGCTCAATATCTGCTAATAGGAAGCCAGTGCATTTGTCAAAGACCTCATGTCATAGGCTGCCTGCCCCTGATACTGCCAAGAAGTGGGCAGATACATTGTGAACAGTTGAAGTTTTGGTAGCTCTATGCAGCAAGCATTCAGTCTGGGTGAAACAAAGGCTCACATGACTCACATGTGACAAGGCCCATCTCTGAGAGAAACAGTTGCAGTCACCTTACTAGAGATGTTTAAAAAGCTACTTTTGGTCATTAACTCTACCTGGAAAGTCAGTCGCAGTCAGAGGTATGTCTACACTGCAGTGCAAACCCAGGGTGTGCAGAACTCAAGTTAACAGACTTGTTAACCTAGGGCTTGAGCAGCCACACTCGTTTTTAACCACATTAGGATCTAGTGAACTCTACATCCCAACCTGGGGCTCCAGCGTCTGTACTGCATTATGCCAGCCCAAGTCCAACCACTCATCTCTCAGGCTTCCGAGCACCCTGCCAAATTGTGGCTGCTCTCGCCCTTTGTTCATGGTGCTGGGTGGGAAAACTTGACTGTTCACCAAACTTGACTACCCAGAACACAAAGAAAATTGTGGGAAACTTTTAGTGGACACCCAGAGCACAAAGGCTTGGACCTTGGGTGCCAGCTTGACTTAGGCTCAGACCCTTCACCCCCATAAGGTCTTGGATTCTGGTCTAAGCCCTGGGTTAACACGATTTGTGTGTAGATGGAAGGGTTTTGAGCCCTGTGCTTACATTGCAGTGTAGACACATCCAGAAGTCCCAAAGGACCCAGAGCTGTAAACCAGTTTGGCAAAGAGTGGACAAATCCCACCCATCAATAGCGTGAACAGAAATCTTTCCCAACATACCATCAAGACACTTCCTTCAGTCTACCTATGCCACCTTCTGTCTTCTGGTTTAAACCCCAGCCAACGTACTCTCATCCAGTTCCCTTTCTGGGCCAGACACTGAGGCAGCACAGATGCAGCATTCTGAGTCAAAGTCCGCTGAAGTCAATGAGAGTATTTCCACTGACTTCAAGGAAATTTAGATCAGGCCCACTGAAAATGTGACAAAGATGTGTGTGAATCACATTCTGATGGAATCACAATGCAAACCATCTCACGATCACCCCTACCAGCCTCGCCTATGAATTGTGAACAGGAAGAACAGAGCCCTACATGACCTCACATGAAGGAACATTTGCAGCGGATGAATAATTACCTGGAAATTACCTTCTGGGATCTGCACAAGAAGACAGAGTGGAGCCCTTGAGCATCATAAGCCTTCCATTTGTTTGTAAATTAAAAAATAAATTGACCTATTTTTCTTTTTATTTCTCCTTTTTATGCTTACATCGTGGAGACTGTTATTTATCTACTGCCTAAGGTATACAGATGAAGAGGGCAGCACTGGAAAGGATTCTCTTTGGAAACAGGTGATTTGGTTTTTGATAGACCTTCTGGTTCTACTGGCCGCATCTTTTGATCTCACGATTCGTGTCGAAAAAGTAATATCCAATATCTGGCATTTTAGAGACAAGGTGGGTGAAGGAATATATTTTATTGGACCAAGACTTGATCCGATATTATCTCAGCCACATTGGCTCTACTATCCTGGGACCAACATGGCTACAACATTGCATACATCAAATAAACAGTCACCCACTTCACAAATGCAATCTGTGTACATATGCTGAGGGAGGGAACAGAGCAAAAGTCCTTGCTATAATCAGCCCTTAACTATCGAGTGCATCATGTGTCTAGCCACTCATCAGAGCTCTGATAGTGCCACCCATCAGTGTAGTATCTGAACACCTCCCAAAGAGTAAATAACAGAACTGGAGAGAAAACAGGATTTTATTTCATGATAAATTGACCTATTTTTTCATTTTTATCAAAATTTCCCATGGAAAATGTTGACTTTTCAGCAAAATATCAAAAAGAAAAATATTTTGGCCAACAGCTTTTTGGGTTTAGGGTATTTGGGCTTTTTTAAAAAAAATGTGTTTTGTTTTTAAAAGAAATCTCAAACTTTTGCAAGGAAAGCAGACATGTTGTACAAAAAATGTTTAGTCAATAATCCAATTTTTCAGATGCAAAACATTTTGATGGAATCCTTTCAGCTATACCCAGTAAAAAACCAAAAATAATAGGCAAATGGTCTAATTTTCTCCTTACTTCCACTGAAACAAACAGGGTGTAGAACTATATATCTTCCCGTTCATTTCCTCCTCTCTCTTGCTTTCCTCCTCCCTCTCCTGCTGTTCCTTTTCACTCTCCCTTGTTGCCTATTATTTGTGCTATAATTAATTGTTCCTATAATAGACTGCGGGTGGAGGGAGAAGAACAGAGCCTGGGGCAACATCTTTAATGGTACCCCAGTAATAGCTCCCTCTTATGAGATACTGGATGTTTAAAGCACCGTGGAGTCCACTTTAGAACCCTTTATTTAAATGTACGGGGGCTTATTTATCCCTATTCCATGTGTAGGTTTCCTGTTGAGCTCCATGAGAGCTCTGCAAAGAGAGAACAGGGCTTATTGCCTGGATGAAATCCTACTTTAAGATAACATTAGCTACAGTTACCTTCCCTTGTTCTTTATTGCTCTGGTCCAAAACAGCATCTTTGTTTCTCAAGGATTCATCTGCACATGCTACTTATTCCCAATCCTCAGGTCTCACAGTTGGTTGTTGGGGAGATGTATAGTTATGTCACAAACAGAAAACAATGAATCTGATTCTTACCTAACACCAGTTTTACACCAGTTGAACTCTGCTGACTTCATTGGTTTTTTTTAATTTGTCTCAATTTTTCATGTTTTTCTCTGTTTAAACCTTCCCTTCTCCCAGTGTTGATGAAAAGAAAAATTTCTGTGATATCCAAAAGGCATATTTTATAAAAAAATATTATTGGTGATAGCTTTTTGACTAGCCTTGAAGACTATTGTAACTAATGCCAAACAGAATCTGCAATGGCAGGTGTATTAATGTGGCTAGGGAGGGGGGAAGAGGAAAGAACTGAACCAAGATAAATGGATTCCTTTGTGAACAAAAGCACCTCCTAATTGCTTTCTGTGATACCAGGGTGATAGATACATTAGCAAAGTCTAGACCGGATAAAGTTGGAACCTTCAGAAAGGAGATTGGAAACTGAGATATTACTAGGACCACAGGGAACAGACACATTGTTAGAGAAGGAAACTCAGCAATCAGAGCTCTGCCAAGATCAGTGTTCGTGGGTGTCTTATATTACCTGAACTTGTTTTCCAGCTTTACTTGGCTTCACCTTTCTCTCAGCTGAGTTAAAATTTTGAATCTGAATTTGCAGATTTCTCTTCACGCCTTGTCCTGAGATTCTAATCTAGAAGCACTGAATTATTCTCCTCGTTCACCAGAAGGTTTGTCACAGTTGAATTGGTTTAACCTCAGTCACTTTTGAATCAGGGTTGGTAATTTCCAGGGAACATAAGAACAGCCATACTGGGCCAGACCAATGGTCCATCTAGCCCAATATCCTATCTTCATGCAGTGATCAGAATTAACAGGCAATTATGGTTCCTAACATTCTGTTCACTTTTCTTTTTTTTTCTTTTTTTTTTTTGGGGGGGGGGGGGCGGCGGTGCCTGCACATTGAGCAGATGTTTTCAGAGAACTAGCCACAATGACTCCAAGATCTCTTTCGTGAGTGGTAACAAATAATTTAGACCCCACCATTTTGTATGTATATTTGGGAGTATGTTTTCCAATGTACATTACTTTGCATTTATCAACATGGAATTTCATCTGTCATTTTGTTGCTCAGTCACCCTGTTTCGTGAGTTCCCTGTGCAGTCAGCTTTGGACTTAACTATCTCGAGTAATTTTATATTGTCTGTCAACTTTACTACCTCACAGTTTACCTCTTTTTCCAGATAATTTATTAATATTTTAAACAGCACTGATCCCAGTAGAGATTCTTGGGATATCCCACTATTTACCTCTCTCTACTGTGAAAACTGACCATTTATTTCTACCTTTTGTGTCCTAAGCTAGGTTAGGACAGGGCCCTAGTAAATACGGTCTTAAACCCAGTTGAAACCAGGAAACTGGGAAAAAATAATTGCATCAGTGTCCAGCAAGTTCAGCAAGCATAGAACAATTTTTTTCAAACTTTGCATGCATCCGGACCAAAATGTATACAGACATTCTCATGTGCAGTACTATAATGACATATATTAGTATTATACTGACTGCTTTTGCTTTTCATTTGTACAACCTTAAATTGATCTATGAATCTACTCAGAGGTGCCGATTCTGTGGGTGTTTCAGGGCTGGAGCACAGGAAAAAACGTTGGGTGCTGAACACCAACTGGCAGACCCCCATCAGTCCCTCTCCTCTCCCAGCACCTCCCACCCGCCAGTGGGGCCCACCAATCAGTGCCTCCCCCTTCTCCCTTTGCCTCCCATCCGCTGTGGTCAGCTGTTTCGTGGCATGCAGGACACTCTGGGAGGGAAGAGCGAGGACATGGTGTGCTTGGAGGAGGGGGCGAAATGGGGCGGGAAGAGGCAGGGCAGGGGTGGGGACGGAAGAGGTGGTGTGGGGATGGGTATTTTGGGAAAGGGGTGAGGTGGGGGCAGGTCCTGGGACAGAGCTGAGGGTTTCGAAAATCCCCCGGAACATTGGAAAGTCGGCACCTATTAATCTACTGTCATATGGAACCACACTTTGAATATGTAGCTAACACAAAGTGTAATGTGTTATGCATTAATGAATGTTTTTAAAATAGAAAGTGTCTTAAACTGGGACTAACTCATTTTGCCTGTGGTGGTAAGAACCATGATTTTACCTGATTAAAAACCACCTCTGGTGAATACCGTGCCATCCCTGATTTGATTTCACGTAATCAAAAAGGCTCACCAGGTCTCTCTGAATCAGGTTTCTTTTTCCTCCTCTCCTTCTCTTCCTTCAAAGGCCCCTCTGATAATACCAAGAGCCCCTGGGCAATATTTCCCATTTATTTCGCTGTCTGAAGCTAATTTAAGCAGATGCACCAAGAATGACAAAGCTAAACAGCTTGAAAAATAGGTTACCAGCCCTTGAGGCAAAAGTTGAAATATTTTTTTCCCAAACATTCTGAATAAAACTGTTGCTGAGCTGACAGCTAATTTTGAAATGACTGCATCCCCTTGTTTTAATGTCTAACAAGGTTTAAAGTGAAGGCCTCATGTTTCAGATGCAACAAAACAACTTGGACAAGAGGTAATTGTGCAGGAATTTCTCATCCATGTCAAGTTCCACCAGCCCAGGAAGATGAAACCACCTAGTGAAATTCTCCCATTGTTCACGGTGAATTCATTTTAAGGGTCATTTTATTCATGCATTTGGATGGTCCTGCAAGATGCTTTAGCCAGCTCAGGGAATCAGAATGTATGGAAGTCCTGACTCGTGGCAGTGTCATGGCACTGTCATTGACTCCAGCATCTTGGCAAAATTCTAATTTTCCAGCTAATCTGCCTTCCCGTTTAGTTTGAATTCTTAACTTCCTTCTCTAAACTGTGACATCATTTTACTCTCTGCACGGGGACTAAAGATCTGTGTTTCGGTCAGGAATGAAGTTATTCCTACATGCAGTTTCCATGGCAGTTTATACAGCTCCGTGACTTCTCAAAATGGGAGACAATGTGGAGTGTTAAATTTTTCGCAACAGTGGGTCACACGAAACAAGAAATGACCTGACTCTTCACCCAAAATTTGCCTTACATTTTTCTTGAGGGGTTGAAAAAGCATTTTGTTTTGTTTTAGTAAATTAGCATTGGGCTATTGCATCTCCACACTTCTTGGTTCCTGTGACTACTCAGGGAAATTTGCACAGGACCGGATGCAGGGGTCATGTGGAAATCTGATTTCTATCCTCCAGCTAACAAAACTTTCAGTCATCCAGATGGGAGCATAAGGAATACCATTTGACTTAGAAGATCATTTACACACCACACATCACAAAAAGGGCAAATAGCCTAAGGAGCAGTTAAAGAAATAGTTCACAGACAACCCACGTGCTGAAACATGTTTGTGCAAAATGTCTGAAATAATTTCAAAGAACAAACACACTTGTAAAAAAAATCAAAGTCTGTTTGCAGAAAATTAACAAGCATTAGAAAGGGCTTATTTAATCCAATATTCACGATGAATAATTTACCCAGTTTTACTTCTCATTGCCATTCTTTGAATATCTGATGACGCCAGCTGCCTCTCTGGCTGTTTATTGTTATTTGTTTTTAATTAAAAGATGCTTTAACATGTTCAGGTGTTCACTGTTCTTCAGAATACAATTAGAGAGCAAATATCAGCGAGGAAGCTCTCTCAGTCTATGGAGATAAAGGAAACTATCTAAAAACTATTCTGAAAAAAACATTTATTAACATATTTGTATTATATAGATTTGTATAAAACACGTGTATGTATAGAGATATATACACACACACATATATGAGCAGACGGTATATGTAATTTTCTTGCATACATATCTAAAGTAATCATTAAATCATCACAGATTTATGTGAAATTAATCTAGAGCAGAGAAATGGCAGGTGAAATTGGCTGGCTTCCATTTCTGCTAATACCAAGGCAATGTCTTCCCCCTCCCTCGCACTCCCGGGGGCCCCTCTGTCTAGAGGCATTCAGGATTATACACTTCATGGTAATTTATGTCAGTCTTTCTGACTATTTGGCCATTAAAGTCCACAACATGTGGATGGCTTCAGGTGTGAGTGACTGGCAGCTCACCCAGAACTCAGCTGGAATCATGGCAGTCATTTCTCTATAGGCCCTTTCCGGTCTTTCATTCTAATAGAGTTTGTTCAGCTTAGCTGCAGTTTAAAACTGCCCAGACGCAAAGTGAGGGAGGCCCCTCACTGAGGTGGATTGTGTCAGAATGTGGCAGCAACAGGGTTGAGTAAAACTAAAAGGCAATTCTGTATAGGCAGACGGTAATAGTTGGAGGTGGGCCTGAATCTTCAAACTGTGGAGATGTTTGAATCAGAACCACGATCCAAACCTTGAAAATGCTCCCTTATGTTATACTGATCAGAAGCATAAAAGAAAAAAGAAAACCCCCACTCTGGGCTGGATCTGGATTCAGATTCATATTTAGTGGCTTGGCACCTTCTCGTGTTAGCAATGAGATTTGAAAGGATGTTGTTTTGTTTTCATTCCATTCCGGAAAATCCAGGTCATGCCCAACTTCATCACATCTGAACCCCTTTGACCCTATTTCTATTACCCTTTATTTATTGAAGGTCACCACATAAAGGTCATGTTATATCACTCCTGCCGGGCCAAGTTTCTTAAAGTGAAGGAGTGAGAGGAAAAAACACTGCAATCTTCATATATCCAGATGGCTGACATCAGATGAGAAAGATGTCCAGGGATCCGAGATACAGGTATTTTATATTGCTTCCCCAAGAAGCCGCTGCTGGAAACAAACTGGGAATTTAAAAAACAAAAATATCCCAAAACACTATTTCAGCTGCAAATGTGTCACTCATCCCAGATCTGAACACCTTTCTTATCACTAAGCCCAGGGAACTGGAATACCTCACACTACAAATAGGAAATCAATGGCTGGTTTTATTGTTCAGCTTCCAAACGAGGCCCCCACCCCTTGTTCCTTCATACAGCTGCCTGCTGCTTCATCAGTGGAGTTCAAGAGAGCGAAAAAAATAATAATCAATGCTCATTTCACAGTAGGTAAATGTACGTCAATGAGAGATTTATGACCGCGCTCATGTCGGTTCCCTCCTGCACTTTAACTCACAGCACATGAAGGAGACGCTGTTTATGGCCCTCACAGGTCAGATCTGCAATGCAAAATTCTTTATGATGCTCTTTTCAAAAACTTTAGTTGAATCTCTGTGCCAGATGAGAGAAAGCAGGAAATCAAATGTTAAAAGGCTGCGAGGCTCATGACAGCAATGTCTGGGCCAAAGAAATCTGGCATGTCTGGACTCCCCATCTTGAGAAGGTTTTCTCCCTCCCCTCTTTTTTTCTTTTCTTTTCCTCACCGTCCCACCACTTCCTGGATGGTTGAGTCATTGTGGGCTGTACTTTTCTCAGCAATGAAACACAGAGGCAACTTCGACAGCTGCAGAACTGAATACTTGCTTGGAATTTATTTCCATAAGGGCTGGTTGTTTTCTTTCAAACAGATCTCACATGTACACACACAAAGGAACCTGGGCTTGCTCACTGCAGTAAGGAAGTGACACAGGTATGTTCTTGTTGGGGATGTCATCATGGAAGACAGCAGTTGCTTTGTCACACAGACCAATAAGATGATACTGTATGGAATGGCTTAGTGCCTACTGCTTTATGTTCCTTTCTGGAGTCCTGATGAGCCACGCTGCAAAACAAAAGCAGCATCAAGAATAGCAATAGTGCTTTGGGATCCTTGGATGGAAGTCCACAGATGGGACAACTGAAGCACAGCAGGGTGAAATGACCTTGTCCAAAGTAACACAGCCAAGGTCAGGCACAGAACCCAGCTCCCAATGACTGACACTCCAGTGCCATAGCAATGGCCTGTCTTTTGGGAGACTGCTTGATGGACAGGGTGAAATGTGAGGCCCCAGTTCTGACCAAGTAGATTCAGGAGCTGGCAGCATTGTATCATTCTGCAAGTGATGCATAAACCAGTCTGCATAAAATGAGGACTGAATCGAGATTTAATCTGCCATGATGTATTCTGAAGCTGGACAGAACCATTTGGATGGCTTGAGGAAGTCTGGTTAACTTTCCTTCTCACCCCTCGCCTCCACTGGTTTTCATTTTCATGCTGCCTCTGCACTTCCTGGTTCTAGCTAATCCTGAAAATAATGAACTAGAGCAAGAAAGCCTTTTCTTCTGGTATTTCCTGCCTGTCAAAAAGCAGGAAGCATCAGAAATCTTGTGGGAAAACAATTTCTCATGAGACTTCTAGGTTCATTTTCTAGGCTCTAGCCCAGATGGCTTGGATCATTTGGACAGAGTTCAGGTAAATATCTGAATTTGGAGAACTTAGCTGAACTTACAAACCTTTTGAGGTTTGGACATCACTCCCGGGCTTCCCCCACAGTTAATTAGTTTTTCTTTCATCGTATCTCTCATGCATTCTTCAGTTCAATCACTTTCAGGACTACGGACCAGTTTGTGCCCTCTGATAAACACAGACTACCCGCAGTGAGGGCGGTGCATGGTATCTAGAAATGGCTAGGTAGCAAAAGAAAGCTATTTGTAAATGAAATCGCTTATTTTGGGTTGCTATGCCTAATTGGGGTCATGAAATTCGAGAGTAGAGCTGGTTGGAAACATTTTATTGAAACAGTTTTCTATTGAAAAAAAGTTGTTTATATTAAACTCAATATTTTTGCAAAATCAAATAAATTTTGATGAACCTTCATTTAGAAAAAAATGGGAAAAAAGTTTTGAAAATGGCACATTTTTGGCACAAGAAGTTTAGATTTTTATTTGTGTAATGACTTTTTGTTTTGAAATGTAGTTTATTTTATAAAAGTTAAGAATTTAAAAAACAAAAAAACAAAACAGGGTTGCAATCAAAACAAAACATTTCAAATATATCAAAAGAAAACATTTGGATTGACCCAGAACAGTTACTTGTTAAGAAAGAGAGAAAGAGAAAATTTTGGCTTTTGGGACCAAAAAACACATTTTTTTCTGGGATGGAAAATTTCTTTTCCAAACAGCTCTGCTTCAGAGTATTCTGACAACTGCTAGATGTCTATGAATATGTTCACAGCTTCCCAAAGTATTACTGGCTTTAATGTGAATGATTATTTGTTGGAAAACTCATGCCAGAAAATGTGCTGTTCTCCTGTTCAACGTATTTCAGTCATCTGTTTGGGGAGCAGAAATTATACTATGTGATTTAGGTGACTAATCACACAACACGAAGAGCAGACAGTGGAACTGAACTATTTTGCAAATATTCATAAATAACAAATGCATTTGAAGGAAACTAGGTTCAGGTCTCAAATGTTACATTACCCCCAAAAAATGTGCTAAGGTGCCAGCCAAATAAAGCACTTAAGCCCATTTTTAAGTCCCTCTCTGTTCGCTAAGGCATTTAAGCATGTGTTTAAATCCAATTGACTTCAGTGTGACTCAAGCATGTGCTTAGTGACTCAAGCTGAATCAAGGCCTAAATTTGTAGCTAGTTCATTGTCCATTTCTATGAATATCCAATGTTGGAATATGATTAATATTTACGGAACTTCTAGCAGATTTAAATGCACATTCAAATTAAAACCGGTGAGAGCCATGTATCTAAACCCCCTAGTCAGCTTTGAAAAATCTCAGTCATTAAGTTTTGCACTGAGTTGGTTGAAATGTATTTCACCTCTCTCTCTCTCAGGCCTGGTCTACACTAGGGGTGGGGATCAATCTAATGAATAACATAGCTGAAGTCAGTGTACTTAGACACTGTGGTAAGTCGACAGCTGACACTCTCCAGTCAACTCCACCTGTTCCCCTTGCCCTGGTGGAGTTCCAAAGTCGACGGCAGAGTGCTTGGCGGTCAATTTATTGCATCTAGACTAGACACGATAAATCAACCCCCACTGGATGGATCGCTGCCCGTTGATCCAGTGGGTAATGTAGACAGTGTGCATTTCAAAAACAATGTAAGGCTGAGGCCCTGATCTACACTGAGTTGGGTCAGTTCAAGGCAGTCTACCCTTAAATTTCACACCTGCTGATGTGACTGCTCTGCAATGCTCACTTAATAACTGCACCTCCACAAGCGGTATAGAGTCCAGGTCAATGTAGTTTGCTAGACACAGAGTCAGTGGAGACACTGAGTTGCTTATGTTGACTGTTACTGGCTTTCAGGAGCCATCCCTCCATGCCTCACACTGACAGTTCAATCAACACAAATGCTACTGTTGAGGACATGCACCACTAACACAAGAAGCAGGGCATAGACACTCACAAGTATGTAATTACTGTGGCAACTGTACGCCAGTGTAAGTTAGGTTAACTCATGGCCTCAAATTTTGTTGCAGGGGTAAATAAAAATAAAACAGAAGAAAACTGCCAGCATACTGCCTGAAAGAAAAATAAAGCTCTAGGTAAAAGAAAAAAAAAAACACCTTATCCATTGCTCAAGGTTCCAACTCTTTGATTAAGCAGAATTTGTTAGAACACACTTTTAAGACCCTTTTCATTTCACTCATCTCATGTGTCCATATGTAGGCCAGCCTTTCCTTACTGCCACATATCGTTAACAAAGAAGAACAAGTCAGGTGTATCCTGCAAGATCTTCTCTGCCACTTTCATTAAAAGTCGCTCTCCTCCCTTGTCTGCTTCATTTGAAACAAACTGTGCGCTAGTCAGGTGTTCATTATACTGACAATGTTCAAATGACAACCAGTTTATTCTCCTGCCTGCACCTCCAGGAATTGCATTAATAATGATGTCTGTCTGCTGCAGAGATGCTTTGTAGAAACGGAGCATCTGTCATGTGGGCACTTAATTATGTCTTCTTAAAAGGAGATAATTAGGATTGCATGTAAAAGATTGCTCCAGGATTAAAAATGTATTTCAAAATTAGTTTTCCAGTTGGGTCAGACTTTTAATTTTAGTTTCAGTAACCAAATTGGAGGAAACTGTATTGATCTGACAGACCTGATAAGACAGATGTTTAAAAGGAGGGATGCTGTTTATTTGAACAGTCTCTCAAGCACTAGCCAGCATGATATTCAATGGTAAAAAAGGAAAACATAACAAGATGATGATGATATGCACAGCAGTGAGGGAACCTATTGCTCTGGGTGTCATATACATATATATATATATACACATATATATATACACATATATATATACACATATATATATACACACATATATACACACATATATACACACACACACACACATGCATGTCAGGATCATCAGTTAATCACATATATATTGTATGGAAAACAAAACTCTTAACCTTTGGCTCCAAAACCACAAGTCTCTACCTAAGGATGTTAAGGAGAGATTCTGATAATTTACTCACTTGAAAGTAATATATGGTTACATTGTACAGCAGGATTATGAAGAAATACACACACCAATACACACAACTATATGTGCATACATACAATCCTCAGTTTGCATATATATGCAGTGAGATATCTGCACATCTGATAAAACAAGGGGCATACTGTTGCACGCACACATTTTTGGAGATTTGGCCTGTAAACAGGTGGCCACCCTCATGATCAGGGGTGCTCTGTGGTGCACTGCCTCTATTTCCCCTCCTCCTCATGGCCTATTAAGAACTCCACACAATTCCAAAGGTAACTAAAAACACTCCTTCTGGGGTTGAATATATGTATTCCTTCCATACTTTGGCTTTCCAGGCCCCAACCCCAATTCAGTGTCACTCTTCCTGACTGAGGAGCACCCAGCCTGCCTTCCCAGAACTGGGAGCAGCTCCCTACAGCCTTGCTCTTTGGGAATCAAGAGTCTTCAGCTCTCTTTCCTGGAGCGAGGTCACCACTCATTTACCTTCATCTGCTTCTTCAGGCCTGCTGTAATTTCCCAGACTTCTGTCCTTTTTGGCATTTGCAATCCTTCTAGCTGGAATATGAAGCTCCCACTTGAGCTCTCTTCCCCAGGGACTCCCTCAAGAGCCTGTTCTTTCCTCTCCTATCTTCCCCAGGCCTGAATTAATCACATGACCTTCCCATCACATGATCAAAATCATGTTCCCACCTGGGGAGGTGAGTTAATCTTCTCACAGGTGGAGCTCATGCCCCTTTTCCCTTTAAAGGGCCCAGCCACCCAGCCTTTCAAGATGACAAGTTGGGAAGACTCTATCCAGCAGAGACACAGACTGTTCTAGGGAAAGGGACAGGGAGTAATAGGTGCCTATATAAGAAAAAGCCCCAAATATTGGGACTGTCCCTATAAAATCGGGACATCTGGTCACCCTAGACTGTTCCCGCACGCAAGCCAGCACAGCTTCTGTACAAAGAGTCATTTGAAGTACATAGGGAACAGTTATCTTTGTAATTTTTGAACTGTTGCATATTTGTTAAAAGCTGGACTTTTAAAAACAGCTGTTTGCCTCTTTCTCAGGATCATTTATCCTTGCAGTTCCTCAGATCTTTCTCTGCTGATGTTTTCCCCCTCACATCTTGCATATTTAGTTTTTACATCAGCTACAACATAATTATTAATATTTTTAGCTGACCAATTCCTGTCTAAAAGCAAATCGCTTGTATAGCCTTTTGGAAATTAACCCAAAAGGGCGGCTGTGGCAAATGTGTGAACATATCTGGAGAAATATTACTCTGGAATACAAAACATAGTAAAATAGGCAGATTTTCTAAAAGACTGAAAAAATGTATTCCCCGAAACAGGCTATTTTGTACTCTAAAACCAGAATGTAACATGGTGCTGGCTGGGAGAACAAAGCCAGGCCCTGTTAGCCCAGCTCCAGGGGAGAAAGGCTACTAGTTGGGGCTGGCTGGGAGGCCCCACCCTAATTATCCTGAGGGGTTGCACCTGCTGGCCTGAGTAGCCAGCTTGATATAAGAAGCTGACAGGAAGGAAGCTGAGGAGACTAGGGAGACAGGAAAGAGAGGAGTTTTGGGATCTAGATGCCTGCTAGTAAGGATGCTTGTGGTCTCTCTGACTGGTTGGTCTATGTACATTTGTAAATAGTAGGTAGTGGGAACAAACAAAAGCCATAAAAGGACAGGGGTTCTGCACTTCAGTTGGTCTCTGGGTGTTTGTGGAGCGAGAACCGGGAAGAGCCCGGTTACACTGAAAAATAATATAAGCAGCACAAGATCCATCTGAGCCAATTTTAGTATTTGGACTGTCTGGAGATTAGGCAAGTCCTCAAGAGGAATGAATGATATGACCTTAGAAATCATAGTCCACCAAACCTTGCACTCTATTCAAGGAAGCATTCTTGAATCAGTTTCTTAAATTCTCTACCAGCTCTAGCTAATAGAATAGTAAAGAAAGCACTGGAGCTGGAAAAACAAAGACAAAGAACAGATAAAACTTAGCCAACTCTTGAATCAAAGCCTTTCTTTGGTAACATACAGGTAACTCTTGAAAAAAATACCCAACCCCAAAACCTAATTTTCGATTTTGCTAGAGAATTTCCTAATCCCAAGCCTCAACCCAAATCCCTCCAAATTCTGAGGGAGATCTAGACCCCATTTTTATGGCTTTTCCACATCTGGAGAAAGGGTTAAATGTAAACTCTGGATTAAAACACTCCTGAACTTTGGCAAAGTCTGGATCCAGATCAAGATCTAAAATGTTGTGGCTCAGCTCACCTCCAGTTTTCTCCTTACTCTCCATTTCTGTTTCTTGGCAGGACTGAAAGTGGAAGTGCCAGCAGTATGAGAGTTAAAGGTTATTTCCAGAGCTTTGCTAATTCAGGTGAAATTGGGCGGAGTGAGAAATCTCAGACCGAAGTCTATTTTCATGAAATTTCCATCCTGGCTTTGCAGGCTTTGGAAGAGGTTCAGATAATTACTCCAGTTTTCAGGTGCTTAGCAAACAGACCTAAACCTCTGATGATAGTTCCAACTTCCACCAGCCCAAGACCTTGTTTTATTTTATATGACTCTGGGCAAACTCACCCAAACCACACTGAAATCAGTGGAAGTTTTGCCAGAGCAAGAACCGAGCAGAAATGGAGTAAGAACCTGAGAAGTTGGTTCCTCCTTATTAGAGTTGGTACACCACTGTGCCAGGCCTGATTTTACACCTTTTTGCCTTTTCATATTGGCCCTGATCCAAAGCCCACTGAAGTCTATGGAAAGGCTCTCTAACATAGTGGTCCTCGATCAGAGGGGGGCACAAGCAGGTTTCAGGGGGTCCACCAAAATAAACCAGAGAGCAGGCCAGCGTTAGACTCGCTGGGGCTCAGGGCAGAAGGCCCAAGCCCAACTTGCATGGAGCTGAAGCCAAAGCTCGAGCAACTTAGCTTTGCCGGGCTTCCCAGCAGGGGCCCTGCTGGCTACCCACTAATGCCAGCCCTGGTTTTAATCTACTGGATATGCAGAAAAACAGTAGTTATGGCACAGCTGGGTTTTTTATAGAATAATGGGGGAGCCTCAAAAAGAAAAAGGTTGAGAACCCCTGTTCTGACTAATGGGCTTTGGCTCAGCCCTGTTTTACTCAGGGTGAGGAAAGAATCTGTCCCAGGGAAGTCTAATATTGCAAGAATTAAAGTGTGCGTGTGTTTGGGGGAGAGGTTTTTAATTTTTTTCCCCTGTCCTATTATTCATTTCCAACATTAACGAAAGAATTCACTAGCTGATTATAAGCAAACTTTCCACAAGACTTTCATATGCACGAACCAAAATATTGTATCTAGTCAGATTCCTGCCACATTATTAATATGTATTTTGTTTACAACCCCTCAGTTTGATAGAAGACATTGCTTGCTATGTCGGTAATATACTAGAGCTGGCCAGCACCCATGAAATAAATGCAGGTTAATGTAAATTCCTTCAGAGCTGTGCCTACAAAATGTTTATTCAAGCACTCAAGATAGCGTGTATGGATGCAGAGCAGGTCGTGAACATGTCACTTACAGCTCTCCTTAGCAGAGGTTCCAATTAAATCATTTTAATGATAACATAAGCTGTGGTGGAGCAGAACCCATTGTAGAAAATGCACAGCATGCGTTACCCTTATGCATAATGTACCATTTCCTAACCATAAAGCTTGATTTGCCATTTATTTGTCCTTCGGAGGAGGTGATAAACTAAGGACCATTCTGTCCATCTCTGCTGGCTAGCCCCAGCTGAAAGTTAAAGATCCCATGACATGTTTTGATTAGGCAGAATCCTTGGTGCCCTGGTCTCTCTTGTTTTAAAAGGTTCTAAAGTCTGAGGCTGTGTGTAAACTATCATAGGGCCTATGAGGACTGCCACATTTGCCAGCCATTCCTTTTAAAGTGCTCTAATGCTAAAAAGCACTGTATGAAATCAAATTATATTCTATGAGGGACAGAACCACAAGTGGTTATTATTTTGGGGCTTTAGAACTCTGCAAACTCTCTCTCTTATAAACCCAAAGAGACTCTGAGGATGAAAGGTCGCTTTCCTATATTTAACAGTACCAGACTCAAAGAGCTAGGCACTGGAAAAATAATGCCATGTCCAATGGCAGTGTGCAGTTCAGTTTTCAACTTTTGAGCATCCGGGGCATTGAAAGTAGAGCACTGTTACTTCTTTGTTTATTTGTATTGAGGTAGAACATAGAGGAGTCAGTCAAGGATCAGGCCCCCTTGTGCTAAACACTATTCACACGTATAATGAAAATAGAGTCTTCGCCCCAAAGAGCTTGCAATCTATAAAACAAGAGAAAGCCAGTGGGTACAAGAAAACAGATGAGGGAGGCACGTGATTGCAGGGAGACCATTATTATTAGTGCAACTGGCAACAGTGAAAGCACAGCATTTTCAAGTGTTTTGTAGATATTAATGCATAGGTGAAGAGATTTCAGAAGAGGTTTAAAGGAGCATAATGCAATGGCCTTGCAGGTAGCTCCTCGCATGCATGATGAAGAAAGCAGGATAGATGCTCTTTTAACTTTGTCTATACACCCAAATAAATAAATAAGCAACTCAAAAAGTAATAATAATAACGCATCAGAGATCATTGTTTTCCATTTCATTATGAGCTTGTTTCACCATGGGACTCATACAAAGTTAGCACCTATTAGTGAAAGGTGCTGCAAACAAACAATGATGAGTTGGACATAGAGTGAAAGGGAAGTGATCTGGCAGTGGGGGTAGCACTGCTGGGTGGGGGAACATTTATATAGTACCTAAAGGATCCCAAAGGGCTTCTCTGTGCCAGATCTCACCTCAACTCACCTGTAAGCTAAGCTGGACTTTGGACAGACCTGTAAAATGTATAACTGGCTCTCCAAGTTTTGGGTAACCCAGTTTCCACAGGACATTGTTGGTCTTTGAAACATCCCACCTATCACATAGCAGGCCTATGGGTCCTTCTGAGCTGGTTTCAATCATCTATCTTTTCCTATTCTTCTCACTGTCCTCATTTTGGTCTGGCGTTTGCATTCCCCTCTGCCTTTAATTCAACTTGCCTCATCTAAAGCTGATGACTGAGCTTGGCAGACTTGACCTGCTCTAAAAATAAAAAAAATGAGGTATCTCAGCGGGCAGATTTCCATGACAATCCCTCTGTAAACCTGGAGTCTGGCAATCTGTGCAACTACTGCACCTCCTTAAACTCCCATGTTAACCAGCATGAGGGTGTATAACAGTAGGTTTCATGAATCAGAGGGGTAGCCGTGTTAGTCTGGAATTGCAGAAGTGACAAAGAGTCCTGTGGCACCTTAAAGACTAACTAAAATTTTAGCGCATAAGCTTTTGTGGGTTAATACCCACTTCGTAGGATGCATTAACCCACGAAAGCTTATGCTCTAAAATTTTAGTTAGTCTTTAAGGTGCCACAGGACTCTTTGTCAGTAGGTTTCATGATGTTATAAGAGAGCAGCCCAACTGGCCTGTAGATAGCATAACCATATAAAAGGAACGACATTTTTAAAGGGCTAGGTCACTGTGCTCCTTAAGTTTCCTTATATTATCGCTGTAAATCTGGCCATGCTCACTATGACTGATCTAAAATATTCCATTTTTAATTAGTTCCAGGCCAGTAAATATGATTGCTACAGCTGCACAATGTAGCAATGCCAAATCAAAGTCTGAAGCTGATGAACTAATACGGCACAGCTTAAAGACCTGTTGAGGGAGGAAAATAGGACTATTCCAGTCTTGGAAATTCCTCTTGGAAAGTTTGGAACCACATAGTTCTACCCCAAAATAGTACCTGATCTTGCAGCCCTATTTAAAATAGAAGCTGAGGATGTTCTCCAACTCATCCCCCATGCTAAATAGCAGCGCTCAGCAATCTTCCCTGGCTTCACAACTGTTTTGCAGCTGTAAAGATGCTTCTCCACAGAGACATTACTGGTAACTGTCTCTGCAGCCTGGAGAATATCAGGATTTACTGCAGTCTTCCTCCCCAGCATATCATATGGTTTCAGTGTCCAACTGAGTAAACGTGAAGCTCTGGAAAACTCACCCATAAATGCAGGTTGGATGACCATCCCATTTGCCCCCAGGTGCCATGCTAGTTTCCTCCTTTAATCATTCTGTTAGGCATTTTGGTGGTAAGGGCCTTCCCTTGCTAGAATGTAACCGTGTGATTTCTCTTTCTCCATCAGAGAACTGTAAATAAGAGAATTAGCTAAATGTTCACAGCTTGCATGCACTGTATACCCTTTTCTGAAGTTACCCCTTCTCTGAACATGGCTTGGCAACTCTGGTCAAAACATAAGACACTTGGAAAATTTGAGAATTCCTTTGGAAAGTATTGTAATATAGATAACAATACTATGAGAAGGACTACCGTATTAATAATATAGTAGGTGAGGTCTTCTATGATTAAGTGCACCATATAGACAGATAGTTACTGTGCTATCTGAAACTGCAAACGTTTTGAGGTTCTCAGGAATTATCATTATCTCTACTTAGCGTGCATCATTTGGTGCATTTGCTTTTCTTTTTTCCTCTTGCATCTGCCGTGCCTTTATGCTTTGCTCTCCTGAGATCATGACTGAAAGACTCACAAGGACTAGGAGGTTAAACCTAAACCATTACAAACTGTGGCTTATATAAATTTCACCATATGTCCTTTTGGAATGTCCCTTATATTTCAAATCTAAGGGTTATGTGCCACAGCTCGTACTTTCAAGTCTTCTGTCCAAAAACCATGGACTTGGTGAGGCTGTTTCTCTGCTCTGTCACCCATACAAGGCTACTGTAACTGCCCTCTCTACTGCATCAAAGCCAATCATAATACCGCTTGTTTGCAACAGCCTGCGTAGGGCACCTTGAATAATTGGCTGCTAAAGAAGGCTGTCATAAGGAGGGTGTGGCTTATTTACGAAGGTGCAATCAGTCAAAAGTATAAATCACAGGTCTGAAATGTTCCCGCAGAATCAAATTAACTTTATTTTTCTTAAGGGGCAAGAAACATTGGGTAGCTGGCAGGAGCCTGTTGTCTGTTTCTGCCTTGCCTTGTCAGGATTAGTAGTACCTGCCTGGGACCTGCAATGTTGACCAGGGCTGTCAATTAAACTAAACACATGTAAACATGGCTGCCGTCCAAAAACACAAAACCTGCCAAAAACTAAACACAGGAGATCTGCCTAGTTTCAAAATAATCGTGCCACCACCACGAGAACTCTGTGCTTACAGTTCTGCTCTAATCCATGAAGAGCGTGTGCAAATTTCTAGGCAATAAACCAGAGCACTAGAGCCTAGGCAACCGGCTATCAGATACCTTTCCTCTAATTTTGAGAAACTGAAACTGTTCTAAAGAACATTTACTGAAATGCTTCCTCACCTATACAGGCAACACACATACCTGGGGAAGCCATGAAAGCTCCAAAATCCATCCTATTCAAATAAGGCCCAGGGAACTGGTCAAAGGACCCAGGACATTTGCTGAGCTTGAGGAAGTGGCATTGGTTTGTGATGATCCACCGGGGGAGCTAAAGAGTTAACAAAGTCAGCATCATTAATCAATTCATTAAGGGGAGTTTGTTGTGGGCGTGGCTTTCTTTGGGGGCATGAGTTTCCCACTCCGTACGCTGTGGAATTCAGTTTGAACTGGAAAAAAAAAACACCTTAGTCTTTTTTGACCATAAATGGCATTTCAGACTCACTTAACTTGGGGGACTCTTGTGACAAGCACACAGTTTTATCCTCTGCATTCCTTTGAAGACCATTGTAATAAATGTTTACAATTCCAGATGAGAGAGGAAGATTGCTCTTGTTGTATGTTATTTCTCCATTTAAGGTGTGGGCCCATCACCTTCGTTTGGAGTCACTTCCTCTATGCCCTGGCTGCAGAAATTTCTAGCTATGAGAACTAGAGGGAGAGACAATAGACTGTAGATGGCTTACTTAAAATCTCTTGACTTCTACAGTACAGGAAACATCCCTCTGACTGGTACCCTTATTTTGACTATAAAAGAAAGGCAGCTTTCAGATAGCAGATTATTAATCTCTTCTTGACACCCACGGAGTGTAACCAGTTTGAAATGATGTTCCAGGTCTAACTGGGGGAGAAGAGGTTTGGTTCACGAAACCGGAAGCAAATCAACCTCTACATAATTGTCCTGGAAGTTTCAGCTCCACAAACTTAAAGTTCCAAGGCGAACATCTCAAGGGTATCTTGCTTGTGGGAGTCATGAAGGAAGTGGAGATGACTGGGGTTCTCAGAAGACAGCTGAGCAAACAGCCTTCACCTGTCTTCATGAACCTCCAAAGCTTCATTTCAGTGGGTTTGCATTTGGATGCCAGTTGCCCCCATTACTCTAAATGAAATGTTCATCTGCTCAATAGGAGTAAGGAATCTGCAAGAAGAAATCACAGGAGAATAACAGTATAAGGGTGAAGGACTATATAGGCAGCGTATAAATAGTATTTAAACAGCATGGCATAGGCAGCTATGTACTGTAGTTAAGAAGCAGTCTGACTCTTATGTCCCTGATTTACAAAGGCTAGAAAGTCCTATATTGTCTTCTTCTGGTCTGAAAATCATCCTTCAAATCTACATCTGGAAGAAATATGCCTTTAATTTTCTTTTTAAAATGGAAACCAAACAATGGTGCCCACACACATTCTTCTCTGTTAAACTAAAGTTGGCAAAGCCTATGACAGTCATGGTTTTCTTCTGCCAGAAATATCCATTTGCCTTTCCAATTAAGTTTAGATTCAGTCCGGAAATATGCCAGTGCTTCGCTTAAGCAGGAATCATATACTCTGACTTTCATCATTTTCCTCTGAAATCTGGACCGAAAGAAATCAACAATACAGTGGAAAAAATAGATCCAGGGAAAGAAATATCAAGATATTAATAAAACAAATATTAATAATAAAATATCTTACATTCATCCAATGCCTTTCTCCCCCTCCCGAAGGACCTTAATGCACTTTATAAACTGGGTTGTATATATCCTGGAACTGCTTCACCTCCCTGTGAAATGCAGCCATCTCTGGGGTGGAAAGTGACAGCCGTTTAACAACAGCATTACAAAACAGTGTGAGACAGGGAGTGAAGAATTAAAAACATATCCAATTAAAATTCAGTGACGGCAAAGGACTAGCACCTCTTTACTGTGGCATTTCTGTGATAGAGGAAGTGATTCCAAGGTTTCTACTTTACTTGTAAAGTCCTTGGGGATCCCTTGGGAAGTAAATTACTAAATATCAGGGTGACTTTCCTGGCTAAAAGTAGCTCAGCCCTCACAGAATACTTCTTTCATTGGTGTAGTCTGAAAGTTTCTCTCCAGGTTGACAAGTCCTTAGCCTGGGGGTCACAAAGAGGTTACACCTTGCTCTTCCCATCTTGCCGAATGGGAGCAGCAGGGCAGCACCAGTAAGAGATACGTTGAACACCACTGGTGTAAGATATTTGTTCATACATGGTTATCTGTATGACACCGTGTATTTTATGTATTTTATGACGTCATTGCTAGAAAGCTCATGAACCCCAACTCAACACACAGCCCTTCCAACTCAATCACAAGCACCAAGGCAAAGCAGAGCCTTCCTCTCAACACAGAGTCACAGTCCTTGAAGTGAGGAATCAGAGAACCAGTGAGCTGTGGGCCGTACTGTTCCCCTGCCTCTCCCAGAGCAATTACAAAACTTGCATTCGCTCTTTTTTATTCTCCTGCTGCATGGCCCCCACCCTGGCAGAGGAGTTTTGAGTGGTCACTTTGGGGTGTATCCCGTCCCCAACCCTCATTCTCAGAGCACCAATCAGCCCCTCGTGTATTTATCAATGAGCAGAACAGTAGGCTGGGCACATCAGGAGTTGCGCACCTTTCTTCCACATCAGCCTCAAATGTTGTTTTGTTTTGTTGGACTTAGTTCTGAAATGTGTTTTCGATAAAAACATGGGGTTTGTGTTGACAAGAGGAATGCTGGAGCAGACCACTGGCATTTCATTGCAGCCACAAGTGCTACTTTTGAGGGGCCCCTGGCGGTCAATTTCACCCAGCAGGAATCCTGGCTATCTTCTGCACCAGGGCTTCAGAGTATCCACGGAGCTACTGTCAGCCGAGCGGTGAGATCTCTATTGTTTAAACACTCCCTGTTGACTCAGATTTGCTATATTGACACACAGTATTTAGAGCCTCTCTTCCCTGAGCCATCCCTTTCTGGCTTTCTAAGGTTACCCTGAAAGGGGAGAATGGGGGTGTTAGTGCTTTCCTTGCTTTCTTTCTTGTAAATATCCCAGCGGGATCTTTTGAAGACCTTGGCAAAAGCCCAACCTGGGAGGGTGGATGTGTAGCATTGCCCGAGGGATCACACCTCAGGAGTGCTTCAAGAGTGAGCTACTGCCACCTGTGAGGCTTGCTTGGGAGTTCAAAAGACATTGCTCCTTGAGACAGCATTTAAAAGAAAAACGGGGACCTCCAGGCTTGAAGCCCCCTCTGCCCCTTTACAGTAAGCAAGTGCTCACCTCAAATATTCAGAGTCCTTCCTCTCAGCACCCTGAAAAT
This sequence comes from Dermatemys mawii, assembly GCA_007922305.1. Taxonomy (NCBI): domain Eukaryota; kingdom Metazoa; phylum Chordata; order Testudines; family Dermatemydidae; genus Dermatemys; species Dermatemys mawii. The sequence continues at coordinate 10,329,806 of ML677366.1, forward strand.
GCTTTGGGTTGGAAATGCTGTCCCTGCTCAGAGGGCAGCTCATGCTGTAACCGGTGAAAAGGTGTGGAGAGGGCTGCTCTAGCCTGCAAACAGTTGCTGGCCAGAACAACTGTGACAGCCTCTGGAGGCTCCCACTAGCTCCGTTCACCTGCACACCCCCATGCTGATGGGCTGTACTTAAAGGCCTGCTACACTGAAGGTCAGTGCAAAGACTCTCGTTGACTTCAATGGGCTCTGAAGTGGCTTTTAGTTAATTGCCCACGGTCATGCTTAGACTGAGTGTCCAAATCAGGAATAGTTCCCAAGAATCTTTACTCCCAGTTCCGTGCTATAGCCACTAGCTAGCTGGATTGCTAAAGAACCTAGATCCAGATAACTCCTCCTCCTGTTGAGAAACCATGGGATAAGAACATAAGACCGACCATACTGGGTCAGACCAATGGTCCATCTAGCCCAGTGGCCTGTCTTCCAAAAGTGACCAATGTCAGGTGCTTCAGAGGGAATCACCAGAACAGGCAACTGTTGAGTGATCTATCACCTGTTGTCCACTCCCAGCTTCTGGCAGTTAGTGGTTTAGGAATAACCTAAGCATGGGGTTGCATCCCTGACCATCTTGACTAATAGTTGTTGATGAACCTATCCTCCATGAACTTATCTAATTCTTTTTTTTAATCCAGTTATATTTTTGGCCTTCACAACATCCCCTGGCAATGAGTTCCACAGGTTCGTTGAGTGTTATATAAAGAAATACTTCCTTTTGTTTGTTTTAAACCTGCTGCCTATTAATTTCATTCAGTGACCCTCATTTGTGTGTTATGGAAAGGGGAAAATGACCCTTGCGTGTTCACTTTCTCCACACCATTCATGATTTTATAGACCTCTATCACATCCACCTTTATTCTCCTCTTTTCCAAGCTGAAAAGTCTTTTTAATCTCTCCTCATATGAAAGCTGTTCTATATCCTTCATAATTTTTGTTTCCTTTTTCTGTATCTTTTCCAGTTCTAATTTATGCATTTTGAGATGGGCTGACCAGAACTGCATGCAGTATTTAAAGTATGGGTGCACCATGCTTTTATATAATGGCATTATGGTATTTTCTGTCTTATTGTCTATCCCTTTCCTAATGGTTCCAAACATTCTGTTATCTTTATTGACTGTGGCTGCACATTGAGCAGATGTTTTCAGAGCACGAGCCACAATGATTCCAAGATCTCACCGTTTATCTCTTTTTCCGGATCATCTAGACAGGCAGGAAAACTCAAGAAGTTCCCCTTGCTAAGCTTCATGTGAAACATCCAGTGTAGTGCATGGGGCTTCTTGCCCCTGGAGATCTCATAAGTCCATAGATCCTGAAAGGATAATCCTATCCCACCCCCTCAATTCACCTCCTCAGGTCCACAGAGGCAGGAGACATTCGCATGCATGGCTTGCCTTGTATGGCTTCCCCTCAAGCAGCAGCTATGCTGCCAATAGTTGGATCTCTCTGCTCATGGAAGGAACTCAGAGAAAGTTAATGCTAAGCTAACCAATGGGGCTAGGAGGAGGTGATGATGCAAGAGGGAGGCCCCACCCTCTGATCCACCACTTCATACCCCATCTCCTGGAAGCCTGTGATGCCCCAGCAGGGTTCTAGGGAAAAAATGGAGATAGATATGGAACTGGCATCTTTTACATTCTGCATAGGCAGGAGGAAATCTGCAAGTGTGTGGCCCCAGGATCCCAGAGAGATGGTATGGGTGTTAAGGACCATGCCTGCCTAGAGGACGATCGTTTTAGTCCTAAAATGAATGGGCACCATGTGCATCCACAAAATGTAAAATATTGTTTAAAAAAACCCACATTTATTCTTTCAAACAAATATTCTTCTATGGGTCTAAAAAACAAAACTTCCAAGGAAATGAACAAACCTGAATACTACTAATAAATAATAATAATAATAACCCCAAATGCCTTCTTGATTTCAAGCACGGTGAATGAATGCTTTTGAAAAGCAAGTCAAATACTCAGGCAAAGCTAAGCTCATTTATTGTCCAGCTGCTCTGATGGACTTCACAATCTCAAATAGAATCAAGTCCAGGTGGAAACAACTGCGCTTGACATGAGCCCCTGTAACATGGAACTAATCAAAACCCTGGAGCAGGAGAGTGAAGAGGAGGGAGAAAACAAAAGGAGCCCAGCAAATAAAAATAAATGCATACATAACTTTGCTATCCTTTAAATAACCTTGCAGCTGAAACATGAAAGTGCTCAGATAAGCCACCTTTTCTGAGCAAACCCAGCTAATGCAGTGTGCAGATTTGACTTGACAGTTTTTTCAATAGGCTAGTATTCCATAGCTTTGCGTATTGTCTGCAGCTGGACACTGCCAACGGTCTGGAAAATAATATCTTCTCAAACGTCACCTCCTCCCCTCTCCTTTTTCTTGTAAGCATCCATATTATTAATAGGAGGCAGCTGGTTCCTATTAATGTTGGGAAACAAGGTCTATCTCAGGAATTATGGTTTAAATTGACTTGTAGACTGGGGGAATTAGCCAGCTGCACCTGGCCTAACATGGGTATTTTCAGCCATACTAATCATAAACAGGGCTTTGTTCTTGTGGTGTCCACTTGGGTCTCTCCCTTTTTACTTTGGAGCATGAAATATATATATATCCATATATATATTAACCTGTTAAAGGAATTAATCAGGGAACTAAGTACCTTGTCTCTCTGGCAAGTGGGTTGCATGTTTGTCTGTTTTTTAATCAAGGTCATTAGATTTGCATCAAAACCAGAGCAGGTCTTATAGCTTTGCAGAGGATGTGGAAAACTTGGTGGTTGGGGGCACAAGTTCTTTGGCAAAGAAATCATGACTAAGCAATATCCTGGTGGCACAACTGAGGAGAGCAATGCAGTATGGGGAGTGGGCGGGGGGGGGCTATGCACTACACTAAAATAGGGGAGAGAGAGAATGTTAGCATTCAAAGCAAAAATCCCAGTGTGTTGCAAATCATTCTTAAGAATGTGCTACAATGCAGTGGGAATGTAGCTGTTTTCCCATCAACATCCATGCATGGCAAAATAATTTTGCTTATCCAGTGCTTTCAGATCAAGGTATGATACAATGGATCTACATTTATTCACAGTGGGCGGGGATGGATGAGATAATCTCATTAGTTAACTTCTTTGTTTGCCTCCTATATTTGCCTTCTCAAGTAACAGCTCCACTGCTGTCCCAAATACTAGGGCCATTCCCTATGACCTTTGAATGGAACACGCTCTCTGCTGACGTTCTGAAGCAGCTCATGCACAAGAAGAACGGATCCAAATCTTTAACTGCAACTTAAACCAAAGCCAAACTGCACCTTTATGGAGGTTGGCAGATGACTAGACAGCTTCTCTCTCTCTCTCTCTCCCATTCCCACTGCCCCCGTCTGCCTCCCTGCCCAGCCCTGGTACTTGTAAATCACCAGTCTCTATGGACTGGATTGCAACCTTAAAATCCATCAGGTCAGCACATACTTGTGCTTTGAAAGTCACCATCTGTTCCCTGTTCTCTCTTTGTTCCATGGATGAAGCAAGTTTTACCAGCCCTTTTCTGGGCAGTTTTGTTCCACAACCCTGCTAGTCAGTGCATTGGAGAGCAAAGTACAGGTATGCCCAAACATTGCCCCTACTAACCCTTCCCTACCAACCTACCAAGCATCCAAACTTTGGAGAGTCAAACCCAATTCTGAACCTACTTGTTCTCCTCTCAGTAACCAAAACACCTCTCAGATGGAATATGATGCTTGTTCACCGCTGCGGGAAACCCTACTCAACAGCTCGATTCAGGAAGGGAAGAATAACTCAGCCAGGATAAGAATGTGAGGATAAGGTTACAGCCCTGGAGGTAGATAGCTAAACATGTCAGCTATCGCTGTGTGGGCAAATTCTGACCTGCCAGTCTTCAGAGACACTTGAACCTTCTATCCCTGTGCTCCAGTAAATGACTCTGGAAATAAGACTTTGTCTATGCCAATACATGATTTATTATTAATTGAGAATGAAAAGAACTCTCTTGGCTTTTGGAAAACTTCCTAAGAGTGTGTCAGAGTTACACACGCCTAGAGGCCAAGTCTCACTGATTCTCTGGACGTGGGAACGGTGAACCTCTTGGAGGTGACTGGGGGGAAAAAAACGAAAGAGAGAAATGACAAGACCTTAGTCATTCAGCAAAAGGGGGCCAGAGCTCTTAGATTGTCACCTAGTGAAAAACAGAACTGGAGATGGAACTGTGGATGAATCATAGAATATCAGGGTTGGAAGGGACCTCAGGAGGTCATCTAGTCCAACCACCTGCTCAAAGAAGGACCAATCCCCAACTAAATCCCAGTCATGACTTTGTCAAATCTGACCTTAAAATTCCCTTAATATCCACCACCTCCCTAGGTAACCCATTCCAGTGCTTCACCACCCTCCCAGTGAAAAAGTTTTTCCTAATATCCAACCTAAACCTCCCCCTCAGCATCTTGAGACCATTATTCCTTGTTATGTTGTCTGCCACCAATGAGAACAGTCTAGATCCATCTGCTTAGGAACCCCCTTTCAGGTAGTTGAAAGTAGCTATCAAATCCCGCCTCATTCTTCTCTTTTGCAGACTAAACGATCCCTCACAGTCATTTCTGCATTTGTCACCTCCAGACTGGACTACTGCAATCCACCGTTTCTGAAAATGAATGTGAAAACAATGCAAAGGCTCTGCCTGTGTAAATATGGCCTCCTCCATGGTTTAAAGGTGACTATGAGTACACCAGGCTTGTCCCCACACTGGCTCCCAGGCTGCTTAAAGACCAGGGTGCTAATCTCCAAAGCAATAAATGGATCAAGTCCCCATTACATTGGAGATGGTGTCTGTTTTTATGGACTAAGGAGTCAATTGTGCTTGGCTACAACCATGTAGATCACAAAGCCTGGGACCAAGTGCTGAGAGCCAGGGATGAAACGCTCTCAGCGGAATGGCTCCAGCTGTGGAATGAACTTCCAGAGGATATTCAAAACCAGAATTTAACCACCTTTAGGAAATATTGCAAACCCTTTCTCTTTGGTACTCCATGGGCAATGGAGACCGCACTTCCCCTCTCCTCACTACAGATATCCCTCAAGATTAAGGTCTGGAGACAGGGTGGAAACCTTCCCTGGTGCCGCTACCCAAGCTGTACCAGTTCTGTGGGTAATCAGGAGCCTTTGGTCTCCAGAGCTGCCAAGCAAGCACCTCTAATGCGCACAAACTTCGCACCTCCCTTCTCTCTCCAAAAAATGTGACACTGCAGCAAAATAGGCAGAGGAGAAGCTCGGAAGGGGACTAAGGCCAGATTTCCATATGGGGGATGATGCACAATTTGTCTCTATAACTGGGGAGGTTGCCGATTTCAGAACAAGAGCCCATGAAAAGAAGCCCCACGGGGTCATTGTATTTATTTGGTTGGTTTTCCAGATTGTTCAGTTATGCGAGTTTAAATATAAGCCAAATGTTCTATTAAAATCCACGGAAAGACATGTTTTTTGATTTACCAACGGGGGAAAAAAATAGATTCCAACAGCCAAGAACAGAGGTCCTCATTTGTAACCATTAACCCTCATGTAGTTAAAGGTCACCACAAATTGTAGACTGTGGATTCTAGCACTATATATATATACACACACACACAAGCTACATACTTATTTTCCACAGTGTGGTGCATGGTGTGCTTTTAACTGCTAAGGTTTGAAATGGGGATGCAATTCAAAGAAGCTGACTGATTCTATGGAGGGGTCTCTCAGGAGGGGTTAAGCCAGCTCTGTCTGACAAGGCAACCAAAAGTGTGGGGGGTTTGTGAGCTAACTCATTGCTACCTTCCCAGCTAAGAGAGCAGAGCATTCCTAGAAAACCAGTCCTGTTGAGAAACAATTCATCTAAGGCAGGGGTGTTAGAAGTGCATCTGCCAATGCCTTTTATTGCTGCTTGTGGCTAGTCTTCTCCTCCTCTGATTGCAGGAAAGGGGTGCACTTAGTATTGACAACCCCAGGCTTTTGAAAATCAGGAATCAGGCTCTATAAGTCACAGGATGTGTTTTGATGTGCATGATGTTTATTTTGCCATCTGGGTTTTAAGTCTTGGGTTAACTTTTTCCTCCACAATCACAAGGGTCAATTATTTACTTTTTTTTTTAAAAAAAATGGAAGCTGAGAGTTTCATGCAATCACGTGACTCCAGGAGCTGGGGCTTTATGAAAAACATCAAATAGCACAAGACTTGTGATAAAGTTGTTAGAGTTGGCAACACTGTAAACAGCGGGTTTATATTGCTTGTGAACTTAACAAAGATGCAATGTTTAGTAACCCATAAAGAAAGATACCAGCACAAGCAGAGAATACGATCAGGTGCATATGGTGCTTGTGTAGCTTAAATGCAGCCTGTGAGCTCTTTGAAAGATACTACGGAAGTCCTAGGTTTTAAAAATGTTGGGCACCAGATTTCAAAGGTTCCTTGTCCTGGCCCCAAACATGTAATCGCAGATTCCCCAGGGGAGAAATGCTCTCACTGTATTGCAAAAACCTGTGTTTGTGCAAAGACGGTGAATTCCTCCAAGCTGGGGGGTGGGGGGGGGGGAAGAAGAGGAGATTTCACTAATTTCATCAGGAGGAGCTGGGCTTAGGACCGTCACCCTGAAAGAAATGTGGCGGTACCCATCCAAATTCCAACTGTCACACAAATATGCCCATTAAAGCCCAAATTCTGCAAGCTGCTCCTTTTGGATAAAGATCTGCCTCCCAGTAAAAGCCCGCTGACTTAACTGGAGCTCTGTATGAGGCCACGGGTGCAAAGGATTTTGCAGGAGTGAAGCCTAAGCCTCCAAGCTCCTCCAGGGAGCACAGCCTGAGCACCTGAGCTGTGGGCTGAGGAGATCTGCAGGGCTAAGAGAAGGGATGCTCCCCCTTCAGGCAGAAGCGCCAACTCCGTGGGTGCTCTGGGGCTCCGAGGGCGGGGAGCAGCGAAGCTCCCCACCCCCTCGCCCCAGCTCACCTCAGCTCCACCTCCGCCTCCGCCTCCTCCTCCTTCTCCCCTGAGTGTGCCGTATCTCCACTTCTCCTCCCAGCGCTTACCACAGGGAAACAGACGTTTGGCGGTGCAACAAGCTGTGAGAGGGAGGGGGAGGAGCGGGAACGTGGCGTGCTCAGGAGAGGAGGCAGGAAAGAGGTAGTGCCAGGGCGGGGATTGGGGAAGGGGTCCAATAAGAGCAGGGAGGGGGCAGAGTTTGGGCGGGACTTTGGCGGAGGGGTTGGAATGGGTGCGGTGTGGAAGGAGGCAGTTCAGGGTTGGAGTCGCGGAGTAGGTGGGGGGGGGGGGGGGGGAGCGCCCCCCCGCGCCCCGCGAAGATGTTGCCGCCGCTCCAAGAAGGCGAAGGAACGGCAACAAACCCACTCCGAGCAGATGCCATGCTGCCTCTGCTCTCAGTTCCATGGGGGACAATAGTCAAGAGTGACCAATTTATCCCCCCACCCCGCCCCCATATACACAAACCATGAGATCAGCAGGCCAGAGAAGGAGCAGGAGGTGTGTATTTCCAGCCTGAGTAGTAACAGGAAGACCCAGAAACCCCACTCGATCCTCCAGGGATAGTCTTGATCTCATTTTGCAAACCCAACAGGACTAGATACTCTAGTCTGAAAAGGACATTGAGATAAGGTCTAAACCTTCTGAGATCAGCAGGCTAGTCTCTGGACAGTCGCCTTCCTGCTCTGCTAGGGCAGTGTTTCTCAATCTTTACATGCTGGTGACCCCTTTGGATTTAAAAGAAATTGTGGCCCCCTCCCCTAGAAAAAAATAGTTCCCCCTTCCTTAAGCTCAGAGCTTTGGCACTTCAGCACCCCCTTCCGTCCCCCTGCAGCGTGGGACTTCAGCAGAACACTGCGATATGGGGCTCGGGGTGGGGGGGGGGGAGAAAGGGAAGGGCGCCTCAGGGCTTCAGCCCCGCTTGGGGCCAAAACATGTACATTAGCTTCATGGGGTCCCTATGACATGAGACCCCAGGCAACTGTCCTTCCTACCTTTTAATACCAGCCCTGCTTGCAACCCCTCTAAACCACTCCCACTATCCCCATATGGATCACGACCCCCAGGCTGAGAAACTCTGGCCTACAGGCTACACACAAATGTGTGAGGCGTCCCCCTTTCCCTTGCTGCAGGGAACGGTTTCCTTGCATTCCTTTACCATTAAGAGACACAAGAGTCCTATCGCAGTCGAAAGGGCTGGGGTACAGAACAGCTTACCCTTTCCTATCAGAGGATAAACCACTGCTGTCTCTTGGTAATCTTGGCTGCGCAGTCAGACTCTGCATCACTAACCACTTCAGCTATTTGCCAAACAGTGTATAGTTTGAGGCATGCATCTGGCAGGCTACGGTTGCCTTGAGCTGGGAACAATGACTGTTGTGAGAAGGGTGAGGGGAATTAAATGTATCACTCAACCACAAAGGAGGGAAATAAAGGCATTTCACATACAAGGCAAATGGAGATTAAACAAAGTCCCACTTTCTCTGGCTCGCTGGGCCCTTGGAGAATCGCAGAGACTACAAAACTGTGAAAACAATAACCCCAGCTGCGAGAGCAATGAGGCAATTTGTTAGGGAGATGACATTTTTAATGAGAAACACTAGCTGGAAGAGAACAAAAGGGCCTGTTTGGTCAGAAAGATGCTCTTGATAGTCCTCTGAAGTGCATGAAAAAGTAATTTCATTCAGCGTCATACCCAAAGCAGCTGAATTTCCTGAGGCTCCAGATGTTGTCCAGTGCAGATGCTGAACAAATGGAACTCTGTCCCAACAAAATGAAGAAAAAAAACACAGCACCAGGGCTTTACAGGCTTAAAAAGCTGACAAAATAATTGCGAGGGGGAAGAAAGGGAAGTCTTGAAACTGGACCTGTTTTACTAGATATGGAATAAGTAGCTTTTAATTGTCTTTCAGTTAATTGAAGGAGTTGAAGGTGTGGATTAGCAAAATACAAAGCTCTGGCTGCCTGTGCCATTTTCTGGCCTTCCTCTGCTCTCTCTAGAGAGTTATTTGGCTCTAATTGTGCTGATTTTGCTCCCAAGAAAGGGTCAGATTCTGCTGTCTTTATTCATGCCAGCAGTTAGTGGGACAACTCGCAACAGGAAATGCTACTCCATGAAATTGAAGATCATAGAATTAGCCCCTAAACAGGGCTGGCTCCAGGCACCAGCCCACTGAGCACGTGCTTGGGGCGGCACCTTCTAAGGGGGTAACAATCTCGGGGTGGCACTCAGGGTTTTTTTGTTTTTGTTTTTTTTGCTTGGGGGGCGGCAAAAAAGTTAGAGCCGTCCCTGCCCCTAAACAATTATAATCAATATATCTATGAGCAACAAACATGGGTTACTTTTTAATGGTGACTAATACTTTAAAATACGGCCCCTTTGGAGAGTAAAATAACAATTCTGTGTTTCACTCAGGGCCATCCCTACACATACACAAAGTATGCAGCTGCATAGGGCATCAGGCCCAAATTTCCTGGTGCCTTACACAGCTGCGTGCTGTTCCAGCCCCTGGCCTGCCTCTTCCCCATGGCCCCAGCCCTGTCTCTTCCCACCCCCATGCCATCCCAGTCCTGCCCCCACTCTTCCCCTTCCCCAAAGCTCCCACCCTACTCTGCTGTAGCCCCTCCTCCACTCTCCTGAGAGTGCCCCCCAGTGCAGGTAAGGATGGGTTTCGTTTCATTTTATGGAGTTTGGGGGAATGAGGTGGCAGGCTTAGATGGAGTCAAAAGCAATAATGCAGGGAGAAGAGCTCACTAGACCTGGTCAAGTATTGCACCACTGTGCTAATGAATATTCACTGAACTTCTGAATGCTTGTTTGGGCCAACCAAATTCATTCTCGTTATTGTTTCTTCATCTGAAGATTCAGGGCATGGCTCTTCTTCCTACGATCATCCATATTCCCCTGCAGACAAGGGGATTTGTGCACAAACAGGAACATCCAATATTCATTGTTGACTCTGTGTGGTTTTCCTGTTCTAAAACATGCGAGTTATCCAATCAGAGACCAATCACATATGATGAACAGGGAGCAGCCAAAGGGAAGGATGTGCAAACAGCTCTTAGGCTGAAATGGGTTTGCACAAACTAGACTATCCAACAATTCCTTGTGAATAATGAAGACATTTGCAAAAATAGGACTGCGGAGTGGTGGTGGGGGGAAACTATTTTTTTTTCAGAAAATATATTCATGATGAATAATTCGAGCAGTTCCAGCTGTTGATAGATGAGGTAAGTACGGAAATACCTGATTCTCTGGAGCTTCTGCCAGTGATGGGTGAACATCAAAAGCATTGAGAAGATAGTTATTTTCTGAACCAAGCCACCTGGCTTTTGCAGCCATAAATACTGAAGACACATTCATAGATAATAGGGTAACCTGATAACTGGAAAGAAATAACTGTCTAGGAGCAGTGGGCTGGATGCTCCAGTGAGTCCACGCTCTGCTAACTACAACTGAAGGAAGGAGCATAGATCATTTTCTGCTCTCCGCATCCTGGGGGGACAACTAAAGGCTGGTTAAACCCCTGGAGCAAGTTAGAGCAGCCACAGGATTGCTCTAAATCAAGGTTCAGCAACCTTTGGCACGTGGTCTGCCAGGGAAAGCCCCTGTGGGGCCGGGCTGGTTTGTTTACCTGCTGCGTCTGCAGGTTTGGCCAATCACAGATTCCACTGGCCGCAGTTTGCCACTCCAGGCCAATGGGAGCTGTGGGAAGTGGCGGCAAGCACATTCCTCCACCTGGGCCGCTTCCTGCAGCCCCCATTGGACTGGAGCAGCGAAACATGCCAGTGGGAGCCGTGATCAGCTGAATCTGCAGACACGGTAGGTAATCAAACCAGCCCGGCCCATCAGAGGGCTTACCCTGATGGGCCGCGTGCCAAAGGTTGCCAATCCCTGCTCTACATTCTGTTTGTTAGAACAGCTCCCTGGGGATCTGGAGCTGAAACCAGGAGCCAGTGGTATAGAGTTGGTTATACCTGCTTTGCAGTACCCAGAGATAACCCTGTGCAAGAGGAATCCTTGGCTGCTTCATTACAGCAACTCTCTGGACCTTTCGTGCCATGGGAGCAGCGCAAAGAGGCGGGAGCTGGAGCTGGTTCTGAGGATTTGGCCCTGTGCTTCTTGTTGATTGCTCCGGGGAAAAGATATGTAGGCAAATGGGGGTCAGCAGCTGAGGTAGCCTTGAGGAATGAGACCTGTGTCTGCACTCAGTTCCTGGGGACTCTTCAGATTCAAAGGCAGATGGTTTTGCAATTGGAAAGAGGTGGCAGTCGGCCAGGGGGAAGCACCTGCACTGCTTAGCTCCCCACCTCCCCCAGACTACCAACAAATGTTGCCGCATGACCCACCGCGTGAGAGACGTAGGGAGAGAGGGGAGCGAGTGAGGGACTGGTGGTTTTGGGGAATGAGAGGGGAAGCTGAGGAATCCAGCCAGATACTTTTCTAGAACTGGTACAAAATGGTAACTTTATTCAAAATCAACACTGCCTTTGATGAAGTCTAGTTGCCTGTACTAAGGCATGTGGATTCTCTTAATGCTACACCAGATTGTCTCTCTTCCACTACATTCTCCTCTGAGTGATGGTTGACGTATCTCAGTCTGACTGAGCCTTTGAAGATGGAAAGTGCTAACGAAGTACCTATGAGATGTAAAAGGATGGGATGTAAAGTACCGACATGCTTATGAGATCATCATCATCATAATTAATAATTACTATTGCCCAGGGAGCCTGGAGGTGATGCGTTCACAGGCAAAACATCTGCTCTTCACAGTGTCCTTATGAGCCAGGGAAGAATAAACTTTGGCAATGATGGTATAACAGCATCCAGAGAGTGGGATGAAATCATAATAAATGTCTTGTATTCCAACACTGAGGTCCATGTCCTGCTTTCTAGGGACATGTTTACTTTCCTACAAGTGTTTCTTAAAATCAACCAATGAACAAACAAATGAATAAATAAAATAAACTCCTGGGGCAGAGAAATAAAACCATCCCCCAAAATGAATTGGGAATACTCGATACCACCTTGCTCTATTGCAAGGGGAAATCACCTCTCTCTTGAGAAACACATGGGAACGATGCTTTCCTTATTCAGAAATTCCCACGGGAATACTGTGCATATTTTCATGGGTCATTAGGGACAGATTGTTCTAAAATAGTCAAAACTACTTACTGGCTTTTTACCTGGAGAAAGAGTAAAAGAAAAAAGAAATCATGAGAATTTACAAGGCTCTTGATCATAATGAGGCATCATGGATTACTGTTTTCCTTTCTCCATGTCTAACAAGAATTTAAATGATAAACTATCTTGAGAATCAGTTGTATTAGATCGAGTTACCAGTGAACGTGATTGGGGGTTTAAGACTGAAGAGATCATATGAAGGGTGTGCTGAATGGCTGGGGAAAAAAGACAGCTATGTATGGGAGACTGTATGCGTATCCCTATATATATTACTTCTAGAGAATTAACTTTTTTTCCAACTTTCCAGACTCTGAATCATCTTCCAATAGGATCCCAACAGATGTGTTAGATCCTAAAAATGTGTTAGAAGTTAATGTCACATCCAGGAAAAGCATATATGGGATCTAACCTGGGCATTCATCCATCCCTGCCATCCATCTTTCCATTTTCCACAGTATCTCTCTCTCTATATATATATACACATACATACAATGCATAGTGTAGGGATTAAAAAAGTCTGTGAAATAATGGAGATTAAAAGAGGTAAAATCTACTGTACAAGGTTTTCTTGCCAGGCAGGCTGCCCGGCACAGCGAATTAGTAATTAGATACAGGAATCTCGCTCTCTCAGTTGCAATAGTATGAATCCAGAAGTCATTTTAGTATGTCTGCACTAGAGCTGAGGGGGAAACAACAGTTGTGAAAAACAGCAAAGATTTGACATTTGGTTTTGTTCACCTTTTGAGAGACACCCTACCTGCATCCCCAAGAATCACCTGATGATTAGAACACTTGCTTGGGTCAGGGAAGACCAAGTTTCAAATCCCTGTACTAAATCAGGTAAATTACATCATGGAGCTGAGAAACATTCGCACTCCAAAAAGTTTTTGAAACAGATACGCTCCCAGCAAACATTTCAGTTTCCACAAAATGGCATTTTTGATAGAAAAAAAGTTGCTTTGGACATTTTTTCAACCAGCTCTAATCCATGGGGCTGGGGAAGAATAAGGCCATATTTTTTGTATTTTTAAAATGATAAAGTACAGCTCTTATGTTACGAGACAGGTCTGCCCCATGCCAGAGGAATCCTCAGCTGTGGAGAGATGCCCAGCTTTGAGCCCCTTTGTATAACTAGCCGTCTGTACAATTGTAGCAATCAATCTTTGCTCTGGTGATCCTTGGATGGAGGAATGGCCTCCAGGGAACAATAACTATTGATTTAACTTAAAGCAGATCTTTGGCTGCTCTAAATTAGGTTGCAATGTCATATTGGCCAGGATTGGGTCTAACCAGAACGTCTGATCCCAGGTCCTGCACTGAAGTCTGACTGGCAGAACCCAGGTATCTGACTCAAAATGGCTAACCAGAGAGCAAAATAAGTTAATGTAATGGAAAAGGAAACAAAATACTCCTCAGCCTCCCCACAGGCATTCTCTTCTCTCTCTTGCCCAAGAGACCACCCATAACTCTTCCCCTGAGGACTTCTGTAATGAGAGAATGAAGTTCAGTGGAAACTGGGCCACCATTCTCTTGTAAACATGGAGTAACACGGGGCAAAGTTAGACCGATTATTTACTTGGGACTCAGGTAGTACCCATCATTTTAGCATAAACTCTTTTGTCTACAGAGTCTAACCATCTAATTAATTCATTTAATTATCATCTATTTAATTCATTATATTAACAAACTACATTGATTTTTTTAAGAGCCTTATGTTGCTTAACCCAACACGGTGCAGTCATTTTTTTAAAAAAAACGAAATAACGTCTATAAAAAACAGTATCAGGAATTGCATTCTTTAGGCACAGACCTGTGGTAAATATGAGGTATAAGAATATTACCACATTCCCTAAGAATTACTAGACAATATTTTTTTTCTTTCACCGGGTGTGTGTTTTCCCTCTTCGACCTCTATTGTGTGGCTACTGATACTCACAACTTAATCATCGAACGGTATTTCCTTGAAAGGGTATTTGCTATTGCAGTCATGTCTGCATTATAGAGGGGGCCTGCACCCTAACAATGAGAAGTTAGATAGCTTGTTTCTGGTCTAGTGTCCTCATCTTCAGTAGTCTCTCTTCCACATCTATCATGTGAATGAAACTGGAAAATGGCTCTCTGTCTCAGGCACACCTTGACAATATAAAGTGCTCAGTGTATTTATTACCTTTATCAATAACTGGATAGCTGCTGAAGTCTGGGGTTGTTCACCAGCATTGGCCTGTATCTGACTGGCATTCAGAGGGCCCGAACAAACCCACCATTTAAAAAGTTTTTGAAAATCTGTCTCCTGGTCTGTTTTCTTGATCTAAATTGAAAAATGACCTACAGATACTTACGGCTGTTTTAAACCGTCATGTTGCCTTCCAAATGGATGATTCATATGTTTCATGTTCCCCAGGAGGGTAAATAAATGACACGTATTCACAGTTGTGTCCATCCAACATCCTCAGTGTTTGCCCCCAACACTTTATCATTTAGGTCTTAAAATGCCAAATTGAGGAGAAACATATTGGTCCTGAGCTAGCTTCTGATGTGAACATCACTGCTTTTCTCCAGCAGACATTTTCTTGGTATTCCTTTCTTCAGTGCTTTAAGGTGTGTTTTTAATTGACATAAATACAGTACACCTATTCAGAGTGTTTGATTCGGCTCTTACTTGTACCAGTTTTACAGTCGTGTAACTCCACTGACCACAGAGAAATAACTCCTGATTTGCACTGATATTGTTGGATCAGAACGAGCCCTAGAGTCCACTCAGGATACGTCTATATTACCCGCCGGATCGGCGGGTAGTGTTCAATGTATTGGGGATTGATTTATCACGTCTCGTCTGGACACGATAAATCGATCCCCGAACGCACTCCCTGTCAACTCCAGAACTCCGGCTCTGCAAGAGGAGTAAGCGGAGTCGACGGGAGAGCCACCGTGGCTGACTTGCCACCATGAGGACGGCCAGGTAAGTCTAATTAAGATACTTTGACTTCAGCTACGCAAATAGCGTAGCTGAAGTTGTGTATCTTAGTTTGAAACACCTCCCCCCGCAGCGTAGCCCAGGCCTCAGTAGAAGTAAACAGCAAAGCAAACAAGCAACAAGCAAATAAAACTGTTCTTGCATAATAGAATATGCTGGGATTTATAGACCCCTGCATTATTCTAGTTTTAAGCCAGCATAAATCCACTGATTTAATTTACACTAGTGTAAACGTGGCATAACACCATGCTAAGTTAGTCACGCTATTCTTATATAGAAAGAATCTCATTGAGAGCATGTGACTTTAAGCGTAATGCATAAGGAAACCATATGCAGCTAAAATGGCATAAGAACATAAGAAGGGCCATACTGGGTCAGACCAAAGGTCCATCTAGCCCAGTATCCTGTCTACCGACAGTGGCCAATGCCAGGTGCCCCAGAGTGAGTGAACCTAACAGGTAAAGATCAAGTGATCTCTCTCCTACCATCCGTCACCCCCCTCTGACAAACAGAGGCTAGGGACCAGCCTGACTAATAGCCTGACTAATAGCCATTAATGGACTTAATCTTCATGAATTTATCTAGTTCTCTTTTAAACCCTGCTTTAGTCCTAGCCTGCACAGCCTCCTCAGGCAAGGAGTTCCACAGGTTGACTGTGCGCTGTGTGAAGAAGAACTTCCTTTTATTTGTTTTAAACCTGCTGCCCACTAATTTCAATGGGTGGCCCCTAGTTCTGCTATTATGGGAACAAGTAAATAACATTTCCTTATTTACTTTCTCCGCGCCACTCATAATTTTATATACCTCTATCATATCCCCCCTTAATCTCCTCTTTTCCAAGCTAAAAAGTCCTAGCCTCTTTAATCTCTCCTCACATAGGACCCATTCCAATCCCCTAATCATTTTAGTTGCCCTTCTCTGAACCTTTTCGAATGCCAGTCTATCCTTTTTGAGATGAGACCACATTTATACACAGTATTCAGGATGTGGGCGCACCATGGATTTGTATAGGGGCAATAAGATATTCTCTGTCTTATTATCTATCCCTTTGTTAATGATTCCTAACATCCTGTTTGCTTTTTTGACTGCTGCTGCACACTGCATGGACATCTTCAGAGAACTATCCACAATGGCAAAGGCAAAATCTTCAGAGAACTATCCACAATGGCAAAGCTTTCCTATCTAAAAATATGGTTGTGACAGGATCCCTGGGGTGCAGCCTGGGACTGTGGGGCCGCTGTGCCCCCTTGACTCTCTCCAGTCTGGGACTGTGGGGCCGCTGTGTCCCCTTGACTCTCTCCAGCCTGGGACTGTGGGGCCGCTGTGCTCCTTTAACTCTCTCCAGCCTGGGCTGTCTCTCACAATGCCTTGCTAGTGACAGGTAAAATGCATGACTGGACATGGCTAAGTCTGAACTTCTGTTAGTGGTCAAACATACTCTGTGTTAAGTGGGGAGAATGGATCTATGCTTCCAGCTACAGTCATTTCAAAGGCAGTTATCTTTGCTGGAAAGTCAAACAGCAGTTAAATTTTCCATCCAAGTCAGAATAGGCTGTATAGCCACCTGTAAAGCCTTGCAAACTTAGCAACAACAGCTGAGTTGTTGTAAGAACAACAGGCTATTTTTTCCCTTACAGGTTTTTCCCTAAGCAATTTCCTTCTGTCATCAATACAACAATTATATTCTGCTTTTACTGTTAATTCCAATGTCTCTTTCACTGACACTTGGACAGTTCTTGGCTTTGATTGTCCAATTAGCTAGAGGGGAGTCTGGAAGAGTTTACGAGAATGTGAGGGTATATCAGCACATCCCCAGGCCTCTTTATCAGTGTCATCTTCATCCTCCTCATTTTCCTCTTCCTGACACCAGGGCCACAGATCTAGATCAGAATCCAACACTATCAGAAGCCATTTTCCCAACATGCCCGTGTGTGGGGAATATTTCCCGTTTGTCTTATCTCTGAACTTTGCTTTGTGCCTCAGATCAGACGTCAAGCAACTGAAATTCACAGCCAGCTCTTTGCTGTGGATGACTTCTCATATCAAAGACATCGAGGATGGGATTCATCCACACGGAACTCATTTAGTACCTCTGGCACCAGACCAAACGGTTTATTTGCAAAGCACTATGAGCAAGTAGCAAGGTTTAATTGTGGCCCAGTATCAATGAAAGCTAAAAAGGCACATCAGCTGTAAGCTAAAACAAGGATTAGAGTTAATAACATATCTCTAGGAAAATCAGAGGTGCTGCGAGAAGATTTCTGACAGGCCTTTAACGGATCCAACAGACTATGTATTCTGCTTGTTCAACTTAACATTTTCTATTTCATATTCATAATTTCCAGATACTTGCAATGTGTATTCTAAACCATTCCTTTATGGAACGTACTTCTCCTGAATCATTCTGTATTAGCAGTTCAGAGACCAGCATCCTCTATTTATGCACAAAACCGATACAGCCAAAGTAACAGCAGAGCAGGCTCCCCTCCCCCCACAGTAGCCCTTGTCAGTGTGTCCCAATTCCACACCAGACCTGGATACATTACCATGAAGGTTTAAAAGGTAGTTTGGTATCTAGGCCTTTTCAGTCTTTAGCCTCTCTTCTTACACTAGTAACAAGGCAGCAAACTGGGATCATCTCAGGGACTTTGAAACTGACTCACATGCTGTCACCATACTGCATACTGGGAATTGCTAGAAACCTTGAGAAAATCATCTCCCCTGTCATCCTTTTCACATTCACTGTATTACTGTCTGTTATGATCAACAAGGGAGTGATTACTCAGGGGAATCAATTTCATATTCCCTTTGCAACACAGAATTAATAAATGGCTTACCGTGTAACTAAAATAAGAGCAGGAGACAATTCAAATTAAGGTTCCCAAATACATACTGAATTTAGAATGTTATTGCAGGTTACATACATTATTTAATGTTCTTGAATGTCGATTTAGTGAGGAGTGGTGGCTATTTCAGAGGCCATTCAACCTATTTTGTAGATTTTTGATCATCAATTCGTATTTAAGTCCTGCAACATAATAAGAGCAAAAGTTTCAGTGCACTTCCAAAAATGTACCTGCAAAGTTTGCAAACCCAGACATCTTCATGTGAGAAACCTACACTTAAAATGAGCAAAGGGACACTCGGATATGCAATTACCCATTTTGCACTAGCGGTCTCCAGTTTGCGCATGTGCAGATTTTGGTTTTTGTTTATGCAAATAGATGCACACACAACATATTGGGCTGGGGAGAAACATTTTTAGGGTCATTCTGAAAATGTGTTCCCAAAATCTAGCCCTCTTATGCTGACCCTTTTATGTGTTATGGAACAAGCATTTGCAGGGGATCTTTCATAATGACAAAAGACTGGGACTGGTTGTCTAGTATGGTGCCCTGGAGGTTGCACAGTTCAGACCCATACTCATCCCTTGGTAGAAGTGAGGTAGATGAAGGATATTCTTAAGAATTGTCCAGCCACTCCTGTTTGTCATGTCAAATGGGCAGGAAACCTGAGGCTTTTACTTGCCAAATAGCACCTCTCCTGTCCTTCTAGCAACTTGACTAAGCCATATTCCATTATCTTGAACTTTGACATTCCTCATCATCTCAGTATTAGCTGGTCAAAGGAGATTCTGAAGCAAATCTCTCTTCTTTTGAACCAAAAATGAATTCCATGGTAACACCCTGCCCTGCACTATCCAAACTGTCTTCAGAATCAGAACCCCGAGCTTTTCTGAAAGCCATCCTGCCCAGAACACAATATGTAAGCAACCTGATCAAACACAGTGGAACTGGTCTTTCCAAAGCTTTTTCAAGCACAGATTTTTAGATAATATGTGCTGCAGTTGGCCAAGCTGTTTCAGCTGCCTTCAGTATTACTAGACCTAGAATTACTTCCATATTACCTCTTTCGGCTTTAAGCAAGATCTAGTGGGAGGAGCAGGAGGAAGGGGCATGTAACAGCCACCAATGTTAAACCTCTGCTCCTGTGTGAGCCTATTAGGCCTGGAAGCTTTACTGCCTCATGCTGTGAGTCTACATTTCTGCATCATTGCTGGCAGCAGAACAGACCTGGAGGCAGTCTGGAGACTTTCATGCTTTGTTACTATATTTGGCTACTGCCTAAGCATCTATGCCCACTGCATTTTATTAATTATTATTATTATTTATTTATTCCTGGGAATTTTTCAGAAGGTTTGCATGATAAAATTCACTTGCTAAGTGCAAATGACAATTACAGTCCTGTTCATCATAAAATCAAAAGAAGCTGCGAAGCTAGATCTTTAAAAAAAATCCTGCCTGGGTCTAATTCTTTTATTAAGAACAGAACTTCTTTGTTGCGTGAGCTTATTAGCTTTCAGATGCATTCTGAATCTAATTCATGTCACAGCAAGGTGATTTCACAGTGCTGAAATGGACCTAAGAGAGCTCTCGGGATGCTATTAACATAGAGGGTCCAATCCAGAGGGTAACATGTAAGGAGGAGCAAGTGAGACTGATGCTGTCATAGGGTCATACAGCAGCAGCCCAACCCAGACACTTGCTACAACAACAGAAGGGTTTTTTTCCCCTTCACTGTAGTAAATCCATCCCCTCAAGAGGTGGTGGCTAGATCAAAGGACAAATTTTTCTGTCGACCTAGAAGTGTCTGCACCAGGGCTTAAGTTGGTTTAACTATGTCTTGCAGGGTTGTGGATTTTTCACAACCCTGAGCAATGTCACTTGCTCAACTCGGTTTTAGATATAGACAGGACCTTTGATTCCCTTATGCTTCCTCACACTCATTAACTGCTCTGTGACTGTAAAGGGTCTGTGTTGTTGAAGCCAACATACTTAGATCTACTTACCACAGTGTCTTCACTGTGGTGTGTCGATGGGAGACGGGAGACACCGGAATTGATGCTAGAGTGATCGGCGGTCAATTTATCGTGTCTGTACTAGACACGACAAATCGACCCCTGCTGAATTGATCACAGCCCGTCGATCCGGTCAGTAGTGTAGACAAGCCCTCAGAAGAAGGCACAGGTTAAAGTGAAAGGTCGTTTATTTGAATTTCCATTGACCTCTTGGTTGCTTTCCTTGCTACTTTCCTCTCGAAAGCCCCTCAATGTGGCTGATAGCCACTTAGACTCCTTCACACTCAGCAGGCCAAATGCAGAGGTGAGGTGTGTAAGGTACATGCTGCTAACAGTAATAACTTCTTTTCCCAGTGATGGTCCTTTGTGCCTCCATCAGACTCCTGTAGTCACTCCCATAGGCTCATCTCCATCACCTTTCCCAACCACGCACCATCAACCTTCCTCATGGCTTCTAGCCACGGCCCCAAAGCATGTTCCTGCCTCTCTAGAGAGGACGCTCCTGCAGAGCCAGAAATGAAGAGCTAACTAACTGAAGACAGATTACAGTTCTGCACTGGCCAAGCAAACCTGACTAGGTGTGACTGAATAGATCTTTTCCATTTTGTATTTCTAAGAACATCACAGTAAGCTGGCTGGAGGCATCTCTGTTGAATGACAGAGGGTTCTTTTTTTCTCTCTCTCTCTTCTCCATGCTGGAGTCATTTGCTTCCAGTCTCTGGCCCAGCAGCTTTTAACTTGCTCTGGGAGGTAAACTCATTTTTGAAGTGGCTGCAAGGAGCAACAAAAAGTGGAGCTTTTTATCCAGAAACTAAGATATCATCCTTATGACGTTTCCTGTCCTATCAAGCTGGTGTAACAGGAAGAGAAATTTGGCTCAGATTCCATTTGTTTCCAAATTGCAGCACTCCAGATTTACATGATGAGACTGAGAGCAGACTCAGGCCCCATATCATCAGTCATACAGACAGACACGCAGCCCTAGATTCTGGAATGATCCATGTTAAATCTGTCCTTTTCCCAGGCTGCATATCTGTGTTAGCAGGAGCCCTGCTTGGTGATGGCTCGGACTCAAGAGAAAGAAAATCATCTATTCACTTAGACAAGCATCTGCTTTTGGACACTGGAATGTATTGTATGTTGGCTGAGTGTCATTTGTTAAATAAACCAATATGCTCCTCTGTGTGTGTGTGTGTGTGTGTGTGTGTCCACAATAGACCGGCCTCCCATGGCCATTTCCTACAACCCCTGCTTTCTTCAGTTTGAGGCATGGCCCCAGCACTCGGGTTTCCCGAGGACCTGCTTCCTTTTCTGCCTCTTCCCCCAAGGCCCTGCCCCTTCTCCACCTCTTCCCTCAAAGCCTCGCCCCTTCTCTACCTCTTTCCCAAGGTCCCACCCCTATTACTCGCTCTTCTCCCCACTGCCTCCATAGCTTGATGGATTGTCTCAAGGAGCCTGCCTGCGGGTAGGCGACGGCTCCAGCTGATCAGAGGCTGGAGCGGGTTAATGACCTGGTGCCTCCCCCCACCCCGTGGTAACTGGATTTTTGGCTCGGGTGCCATTAGGGTTGCCAGATCCCCCAAAACTGGGCACCTAACAACTCTAAATGAAACCCAGACACAGAAGCAAAAGACTGGATAGGTGGCAAGTTGGCAACCCTAGTTCCCTTTCATCAGGGATACTCACACAGTCTCAATAAATCAGACAATCAGTCGGAGCTTCCCAGTTCAGTTTTCAGTATCCAGTTGCTCCAGTTGTCAAGGAGAAGGCAAGGGAAAAGCAGGAATGGGTGCATCGAGATGTGTTTCAACCAGGTCACACAGAAGTCTTGGAATTGTCCCTCTCAGCACTTCTCCCCTAGAGGGCTTGTTTATAATATCTTCTCTATATGACATTGATGGGGAGGAGGTGGGGAAGTGGGTTCAAGAGAGGAAATGTCACAAGAAAAGCCGTTCTTACAATATTTGCAACTCAACCAGACTCAGAAAGCAGAGGTGGGCCTGAACTGGAACATCAGATCCAAACAATCCCAGTTTTGGAGAAGTCTGAATCCAGGTCTAATTCCAGATCTGGGATAACCAATGCAGCCCATTTCTATCAGGACATGTCAGAAATCTCACGGGAGACCCTTTTGAATTTGCCAGCCCAGCTTTGCACATCCCACATGGATAGGCCTTCAAAAGATCTGAAGCCTTTCTTATTATGGGATAGTTCTTTTCTAGATCAAACTTCACATGTATAAAATGGATCAGAACCACAAGCCTAGATTTGAATCATCTCAAACTTTGGCAGGGGAGAAGATCTGGATTTGCATTTTGTACCCATCTCTAGTATGGATATATTTTGGGATGTGATCCAGATTTTTGAACCCTTATTTTTGAACTGATCTAAATTTTTGGAGTTCCCACACAACCTACGTGCCTGTTGGCCCCTGATACACATACATTAGCATTATTATTTGCTGTGGTAGTACCTATGACCCCATTATGCTCGGTGCTGTACAAACATAGAACTAAGTGTTGTCTCATGCCCAATGAGCAAGTTCAACAGTTACTTTGCAACCTTGATGTTAATTGTCGTCTGCTGTTATTTAAGTTACACATGAAAATAAGCAGCTATTGATACTAAATTACAATAAGAACATATGAACTGAACTTGCATGAATAACGAAGTATTTAATCATAATCAGCATGGCTATTACAGTGACCGTGAAAGGAATTCTAAGAGATAGCATGTTAATCACTCTCTTCAGGGAGTGCAATCTAATTTAAGAGCAGGGGCCTTAGAGGAAAAGCTGAGTTCAATTTCAGGCAGTGCAGCTGACTCATATCAGCAAGTCATGTTAATCACT
The DNA here is from genome assembly GCA_007922305.1 of Dermatemys mawii. NCBI lineage: Eukaryota > Metazoa > Chordata > Testudines > Dermatemydidae > Dermatemys > Dermatemys mawii. The sequence goes on from ML677366.1 coordinate 10,352,732, forward strand.
CCATGCCTCAGTTTCCCTTTTTTAATCCAAGGATAAAAATTATATCTGAGATAGACTCAAGTTTTATCCCCTCTCCAAAGATTGAGCTGTCATATCTATCAGATTTTCCGTTCTCTCTCTCTCTCTCTCTCTCTCTCTCTCTCTCTCTCTCTCTCTCTCTCTCTCTCTGAAGCTTTGATAGAGATGATATAGGTATAGATATATATCCTTTCTTTATCTTCTTTTGAGGGGATGGGAAAAGGAAATGTGTTTCATGATTTTTCACCACATGCATCCTCATCTGTTGTTAATCACACTGCAGATTAATGAAGAATTTTTTGACATCAATGCATGTCATCTTTCATGGTAAAAAAGAACAGAAAGAATTTTGGAAGGGGGTTGGGTAGGAAGAAACAAGATATTATATGACAAAATAAAGTACAGATTCTCCAAAAAAAGGTGTTAAATAAAATGACTAGGGATTTTTATGTTGGAAAATGATGATGGAAGGGGGGAAAACTAGAAAAATCTGACAACCTGCCCTGCAATAATTCACACACCCACACAGCCACAAAAAACTAATGTGAAATTGACAAAGACGTCAAAGTCTTCTTTACCCCAATTGTCAACAGAAGCTGCTGTCTGATGGTCTTGGCTCCTCAGTCCTATGTGTTCATGCATTTGGATGCAGGCTGCATGGATGGCAGTTAGCCTGAGGGAATGCTTGGCAGTGTGAGGCAGAAGTCTAGATGGAAGCTGAGAGGTGTCAGTGGTTGGAAGCAGTGAAGTGTGCTTTCAAAATAATTAAATAAATCAACCAAACAGTCATGACTGGGAATTGCTGAGGAGAGCAGCTGCGAACTACTCCTCAGAAGCGAAATCTCTGATGAACAAGTCCCTCCAAGCTCTTAGGCCTGCAGCCAATGCCCAGAAGGTACATTTTAGTCTCTGCACCATCTATAGAAATATAGATGGTGATACTAGACCATAAGGAGCAAGTGAAACAGGCAAAGAACCCAAACCATTTGGCTTATCTTCTTTTTTTACATTTTGACAGCATATTACTCGCATTAGCTCATTAATCCTCACAACAGCCTGGTGAGAGAGGTGAGGAAGGGCTGATCCAGCAACTCTTACTCACACCAGCAATCCTGACTTAGGCAAGAATTCCCCTTGACTTCAATGTCACCCACAAGTAAATGCTCAAAGTATCAGGCCACCTTTGACACATGGAGAAACTGAGACATATAGAGGTTAAGGGAATTAGCCAATGCCACACAGTCAATATAAGAGGCACAGTTTGAAGTCTAGAGTTAATGGCTCTTGGCATTTATTTCACTCCTTTGGGCAATTCTGCCACCCATTGTTTTCCCTGGTCTGACTCCACTCCATTACTACAGCTCTTCTTTGCGTTTAAATGTGTTGTTTCATGTGTTTCTTGTGCTGTAGATTTCTTCATGCAGTGGTGCATGGTTGCCGTGTAGACTGTAGTAGTTGCCATGTAGATGAAGGATCCCTCATTTCAGATCCTGCATGTTCCCAGCCTACCGAACTCACACCTTGCTGTGGAGGGACATGGAAGGTATTAACAATGAATTATTCTGAACTCCATTCCTCTTCATCATATTCAGAGTTCCTTTCTCTGTAGTGTAATGATTATAGCAATTGCTTCCATTTACAGAGCAAACCAAGGGACTTTGCAGATTACCAACCAAATCCTGATCCCATGGAAAACCTTTCCTTGGCTTCGGTAAGATCAAAATTTGGCCATATTTAGGGACTGCTACACCCACCAGTGAAATGTAGCTGCCTGTTGAATGGAACAGAGTACAAAATTTACCAGCAGCCTCTTTGCTATCACAACAGTTTAGGAAAGGGATTGAAAAAATGTACTATTGAATGAGAACTTCAGGGGAATTTCAGTAGAGAAGCAATTTCCAGAGCTGGAATTTAGCCAGGTCACTGGGCTAATTCTGACTATGAGACCTTCAGTGACAAGTGGTTTTGGTTTTATAGCTCGTCCGGAAGGCAGGTGGTGTTCTAATAAGGAAGAATGGATTGTGTGTATGGTCTCTAAAGCACACAGCAGAAGAAGAGTCCAATGGGCATTTGTAAAAGAAATCTGAATGGCCACAACAGCATCTTATCCTGTTCCCCCAACCTGCTGGAGCAATGGTGTGTTTTACACATTAACCTCGGGGTCTCATGAGCTCCACAGGGCCAGACTGCGCAGAGGCGAAGGGTCACTGTAACAATGAAGCAATGTTTTATAAATGTCTGTGCCCCTCAAACATGTTCCCAAATTCCTGCCAGATACTCAACTTGTTGATGGACATTTTATTTGTAGCCGAAACCACAAACAAACTGCAGCCCTCATGCCCTCTTAAATCATCCAGCCTCCCTAGAATGGCTAGAATCCCCTCTGAGTCGCATTAACTAGGGTTTGTAAATGTCTGGAAGGCATAAACTGCTAATGCATGTCATTATTCTTTCACTCCCACCATCTTTCTGGTTATTCCCTCACAGATTTTGTCTTTCCCCAAATCATTTGAAGAATGGGGCATATTTCTTTGTCAAAATCACGTCCTATCTCTGTGGATCCATGGAATGGTCAGGTTACACCGAGATTTAAAACATACCTCTCTGCTGTACTAATCAGGTCAGACATTCATTTTTATAGAGAGAATAAGGCTGATCTCTGCTTACAAACTAGGTGAGATTCTCAGTGGTCTGTTCTCGAGTTTCCTTCAGGGACAGTTTCAGCTGGCAGAAGCACTGGATTCCCTATTTTGGCTGTAGCTAAGAAAAAAACAACAGAAAAACTCCTAGCAGCTGGAAAATAAAGGGACTATGCAATGAATTGTGCTGAGGATAAAGGCAGGGTGCTTGTCCAGTTATCATCAAGTCACCTTGTCCCAAATTCCAAGGTCGCTCTTCCTTTTTCCTGGTTTGCCCCCTATGTTGTAAAGCCAGGAGGTGGTTGGTTACAGCTATCCTATGCCATCGGAGGATTTCCAAGTGCCCGGGGAATCCTCAGCTGGATGGTTAAGCTGCCTTTATAACGGCTTAGTGACACTAGAACCAGTTTCCGCTTATTCCACCCACCCTATTGCATAATAGGCTTGCAGGTGTCACTCACAGTTCTGTCCACCATCACTTCTCCCATCAGACACACCACGCATGACATATCCTAGAGCCAGTGTCCAGTGATGTGTACTCATGTCCCAGACCCAGCAGGCTTTTCCCCTCTTTCAAACAGTCTGAGTATTTTCAGCAGACGGTGCTGGTGCCCTTGGCTCCCATCGGGGACTAAGCCCTACAGCGGCATGGTCATTATACTCAGTGTCAAAAAATAAAGGCACATTCCATGCCGCTGTGGTAAGTGCTGGATGTGGTTGACTTTAGTTTTTCACGGTGAAAAGGTGAAGATTGCAAAATGAAGCACTTCAAAGCGGAGGATGCCAAAGATGAGGTGATTGACCTGTGCCACTCTAACTCTATTCCTTTGTCTCTGTTGATCTCTTGTTGTCCACTCGTCCAGCTTGATCACTCAGGTGATGGCAGATGTGGCCCTGCTTGAGGAATCTCTGGGACACTGTACTCAAGATAAGTGCAGTTTCAGCTTTAAGCCAGCCCTTCTTAAAGGGCTTTTCTTTTCTTCTTAAGAAAGACATGGGACATTGCTCAGAGGTATATGACTCTGAGATCTTATTCCAGACACCTTTATCAGTCAGAAACTCTGCACTTGCTCAGAAGATTTTTTTCACAACCCACACCCTGAAATGAATCTCCTCTTTTGCTAAGAACAGCAGTTAGCCTCGTACTACATTTTCCAAGTGGAGTCAGTACAAAAGAGGGATAAGGCAGACGAGTTTCAAGTATTACATTTGGGGAGCTCCCATTAAGGGTCAGAGAGAAAGTAGGAGTTAGTTTCTTACCAGACTGAAATGTGTTATTGTCATCTTAGATAGTTTATCACGACAAATTAAATTACAATGTGCATTTATTTCCACACTTACGCTCAAGAAACTGTTGTGATATAAAATGAATTCCTCTTGCTCTCCTAAATCTTTTATCGCTGTTGACCGAGGGTGGAAATACTTTTGGCAAGTGCTCCTGGAGTTCAACAGAACTTCATCATTAGTAGAAGATGAGTGATTGGTGAGCTTCAAATGGTTAGAGAGTTCAAGCTGAGTTCAGATAAGAACTCAAAAATGGAGATGCTTTTCCAAAGCACATCTGAACTATTCATAGCCTCCTCCATCTGTAAAACTCAGCTGGAAATGTTGAGAGAACAGGTTTTGGGGGGGAAGGGTGGATTCTGGTATTTTGTGCTTCTGATTCAGTCAGAAATAAATGAAGAACAGCCTTTCTTATATGATTTTTTTTAAAAAAATTCTTCTGAAAAACAATTGTCACATTGTCTGGAGTGGTTCATGACCAGAAGTGCCTACTTCAGGGCAGACTGTCAAAAACTGGGCAGACACCCCAAATGGATGGAATATTCTATAATTAGATTTCACCAACCCGGTAACAAATATGAAGTCCTGGATCACTGTATTAGTCACAGACAGTCCCCTTACACTCTCCAGTCTACCTTGCTAGTCTACCTTGCTACCCAGTGTCTGTATTAGTCTAGTCTACCTTGTTAGGTAGTCTACCTTGCTAGTCTACCTTGCTACCCTGTGTCTGTATTAGTCACAGTCTCCTTACACTCTCCAGTCTAACTTGCTAGTCTACCTTGCTACCCAGGCAAGCTGGACGCAGTCCCCTTACATTCTCCAGTCTATCTTGCTACCCAGACAAGCTGGACGTAGTGATAAATGGTCACACACAGCAAAAATCACAAAATATTCAGGTTGCTTCCAGTCCCAAGAGCCGGGTCACTTATCCCAGATCAACTGGTACCCTAGATCTTAAACCAAAAACAACGCTTGTAGCCAATCCTATGATCAACTATATAAAGGTTTATTAACTAAGGAAAAGGAACCAGAGTTATTTGCAGGTTAAAGCAGGCAAACGTATACACACAAATGAGTTACCATCTAAATCCTAAGAGTGACAGAGTTGTAGTGATCTGTCAGTTCATAGTGTCTTTCAGCGCAACCCCAGATATATCCCTGGGGGATCTCTGGCTTCAGTTTAGAGTCTCTGACCCTGTGAGAGTTCAAACAGCAAAGAGACTAAAAGTTTTTCTTGTTACTCTGTTTTATCTTTTGCATTTGGCCTTCCAGTCCATGATGAGCATTTCCAAGGTCTGACAGGACCATTCAATAATACTTTGTCATGTGATGTTCCTTAATGACCCATTTAATCTTGATAGGCCTCCTTAATGGCTAGGGGTGGGGGCAGAGAGAGACAATTCTGCTGCCTGGATGCACAAGTTCCGAACAAACATTCTCAAAGTTATAAGCAAAACTTACGTATTTCCTTATAGTATGGAATATAGACACTACAAGCAAGATTAATGCATGCAGCAATTTATAAGCATTTCACAGAGTCTAAACACTAAATGCATTCTTATAAGATTAATACCTATTTTGAACAAAACTAACATACAAGTGAGCTGGTTTGCTTTCCAGTTATGAGTTTGTCAGTTCTTAGCTAACGTTTAAGGACAGGCTGAACTGGCATTAATCAGTCTGGATTTATTGGCTGGAATGAAATGGTAATCTTCTTTAGATGGATGCTTACACCATGAGAGACTGGAGTAGCCAAGTAATCAATTGTAGCAACTTCATGTTTGCTGGATACAAATCACTATATGCAAAGAGCAAACCTACATTTTTTGAGGCAGGTTAGCAGGGCTTAGCATCTCTCACAGTCAGAAGTGCTCAGAATTAGGTTTCACAAGACACAGCTGAAAGAAGAAATGGAAGGGAGCATAATCTTTTAGCTAGAGAAGAGACAGGGAATCAAAAGCCCTGTGTTCTCTTCCTGATCCTGTCACTCATTCACTGAAGGCCAGAGCTACCTCCAGCTGAAACCAATAGAAAAAAATCAGATCCTAAGGGGCAGGTTTATCCCAGCATATGAGTAATGGCTTGCATCTATCCTACTCAGAGGCACTGTGGATGCTTATTCCATCCCTGGGACAGGCTGGGCAGCCATTTGAAGTTGCATTTCCTTTACAGTGACACTTCTCCCTTCCTCCAGCTTGTCCTCATCATGTCCCCACCACACCTATCTCTCTACGGATACGGCCCTTGTGGGGGGAGTGCAGAGCTGGCACCATGCACTGGTGTGTGCTGGGGAGCGTGGGTCTACTCCTACCCTACTAAGTGCCTTAGCGCAATGGTGAATCTGTCCTTAGGTTTCCTGGTGTTCCATTTCACCCACATGTAAAATGGCAGAAGAACACTTTCTTCCCAGGACTCTTATAAGGTGTAATTAATATCTGTAAATGGCTCTGAGAGCTCTTCTACCTTTATTTCTGTTGACATGCACCAGTAGCTCTCCCTCAGGGTCTGTGCAAAAGAAATGGTCCATCACAGACCATTGGTCTTGGCTGCATGCAGAATCTGCTCTGATTTAACTTGAATCTTTAAAAAAATGATTAAGTCAAACCAATGCAAACAAGTCTTGTGGACTCTCATAGCAATTTCATTGAATTGGATCATTAAATCTAAATCTATACAAACCAGGTTGAAATCGATTTGCTTACACAGGGTTACAGCAACGTGACTTTGTGGAGCAGACAAAGCTTTTGAGAACAGCTTGTTCTTGCAATATTTTATATAATGGCTACTTCTCCTCCTCATACTACACGGAGAGCTCTGTTCTGCACTTCTACATCTTCCTTCTATTCCGGATAACAGGTGCAAACCAGGAGCTTGCTTTATTTTGTGATTCCTCTACCAGTGACGCGAATATATTTGCTATGGAAAAATCCTAAGTAGTGCAGCATCTAGCCACTTATTCGTTTCTTTTTTATTACTGTTATCTCTAATTACAGGCATAAGATCCAGGTAATAAGTGGGTTACGTTTTCTGCAAAGAAAATTATGTGCATAATTATAGGCACATGTTCAGTCAAGATATTGTGGCATCCAATGCTTCCACAGAGATGGTAATTGTCAACCTTTGCACTGTAATTAAGTCTAAATGGGAACCCTAATTATTTTCCAAATGAGCAAACAGTAAGCCTGCCTTGATTAGTTCTGTTGTGGCAATGAATGAAACAGATTTACTCTATGGGTTAATTAACAGTTTTTATGAATGTCATGGCCCTCTCTCCCCAAAACCCACATTATCAGCAAATATGGGAGCTAATTAGCCCTGTATTGTTTTAATGCTGTGTGATATTATTACCTGGATTATTTTATCGCAAATCCTGATTGTTGGAAACTTCATTCCAAGTTCTCACCTTGGAGAGTGCTGCCTTCCCTTTGATTCAACATTTTATGTGGGTCATGGCCTTCTTTCCACTTTGCATCCTTCAGGACTTGGAACAGTAGCTTGCTGAAAGGACACTAAACCGTGCAGCGTTCAGCATTCCTTGCAAGCATCTTTTATGCATTACCTTGATTAATAAGCTTGGTATAAGTGATCTATCACAGGCTTTCACTTCACCACTTATTCATGTAAGAGGGTTTTCGGTACAGATTTGCAGAAGGCTATACAGAGGGAATCTAATGAGGATGGAAATAGACAAAAGTTCAGCGTATTGCTGCATTTTATTCATCACCATGAGTAAATGGTGAGACTACATGAACCATCCAGGAACAAAGACTGTAGTCCATTCTTACAAGATAGAGAGCACTGACTCTGAAAAAAGATTTGTGAGTCGTGGTGGACAATCAGCTGACCATCAGCTCCCAGTGCCACACTGTGACCTAATGAAACCCTAAGAGGCAGAAACCAGGGAATCTTGAGGATAAGTAGGGAGGTTATTTCACCTCTATATTTGATGCTGGTGTGACTATTGCTGGAATACTGTGTTCCGTTCTGGTGCTCAAAACTGTGCAAGATGGTTGAGAAGTTGGAGAGGGGTCAGAGACTGATTAAAAGATTAGAAAACATGCATTATAGTGATAGACTCAAAGAGCTCAATATATTTAGTTTAACAAAGAGAATGGGTCACTCAGTGTAGTCTATATGTGTCTACATGGGGAACAAATATTTAATAATGGGCACTTCAATCTAGCAGAGAAAGGTGTTTGAATGGAGACCCACCCAGTTCCTCCAGGAAAATGGCTGCAGTAAGAAGCTGCTGAGGATGGGGTTGAAAAAGGGGGAAATGTTGGGCTAGATCATCCGCTGGTATAAATCAGCACAGATCCATTGCAATCAACTGAGATACGCTGATTTGTACCAGTTAAGGATCTGGGCTATTTTTCCAGCTCATTCCCAGTGTGGTTGCTTGTTTCTAGCCTGGGTTTCTAACATTGATGAACATATTTTTTCACCTTATAAAGAAATTGGACTGCAAAGTTAAAGCAAAGTAAAATGCTCTAGGTGCTCAAGGCCAAATATAATGATTTGTGCAAGTTCGTGAGGGAGCAGGGGAGAAATCACAGAGCTGAAAAAATATATGTGCTTCCTGTTGTGAGAACACCTGAAAGGCAAAGAAATTCCATCACCTGCCCATCAATGGTATTACAGAGCTGCCACTTATCAGTGCTAGATGCTGTTTGTGGAAACCCACTAATTGTAGCTTCCATGAAATGGCTTGAATCCTTTCCAAGCTGATGCACAGTGCATGCCAAATGTTTGATTTGGAAACTACAGAAAGTCAGATTCCCCTACCAAAGGGCACTTCCCTTTGCCCTAAGTATTATAGCCTGATCCAGTGAAAAGCTGAGCATCTTCCGTAAATGGCTGACCAGCTTCTGTGATAGATATGACAATATCCTGTATATCCTCAGAAGCCCTTATTGAATTAGGTTTAAGTATCTTTGGGGTCCATTGTATTAAATGGAAAGATTATGTATCACTGTGGACCAGAACAGCCTATAACCTCTCTGGGGTGGGGAGAGATGTGATGTGAGGCTTGGGAGTTCAAAGTACTGTACTGAAAATGTGTAAGGCAAAAATGGCCTTTTAGGACAATGAGTGTGAACCAGATTTCAGGGTGAATACTTGGGGAGAAATTAATGCAAATTCTCCATCTCTGCCTAGATAAAAACACAATCTTTTGAAGCTTCACCCTGAGAAGTGTGTCATTGCTAATTACCTGTATCTGGAGACTGAAAATCAAAGAAACAGATGATCTGCCCAGCTTGGGCTCTGGTTCTGTTGCTGAGATAGTTCTGAACTTAGAACCACATGGAAAACCCAGTTAAGGGTTTTGAAGACCTGACACCTACAGAAGTCTTGGGTTGGAGTTGGGATGAGCTCTGGTAAGTTTTTTTTAGTGTGTCTGTAGGTTCTTTTGTTGTTTTTAATATATTTTCTCTGTCATGCTTTAACTTTAATAAAGGTGCTTGCTTAGAAAGAGCTGTGTGGTAACTTCTAACTGCAGGCAATTAGGCTGTTCACAGCCTTCAGAAAGAAAGCAAAGTGCAGACACTGGCCTGTTGAGGATATCTGGTTTGCTGGGGAACATCATAGTATAGGCAGGGAAGCAGACAGCCTTAAAGATTCCCCATCAGGAGGTGAGTGGGGTGCAGGGAATCTCTTTCCTTAGAGGTTTTTAAGGTCAGGCTTGACAAAGCCCTGGCTAGATGATTTGGTTGGGAATTGGTCCTGCTTTGAGCAGGGGGCTGGACTAGGTGACCTCCTGAGATCCCTTCCAACACTGATATTCTATATTCTATATTCTAGGTCACCACAAAAAAGAGGCAATGGCTAGAAAACCATAAGCCTAAAAGTGGGTGTTGTTTGTAGACTACAGAGGGGAGACAGGTACAGTTACCCTGAAACTGTGACACTCTCCATGTCTACTGTAGTCAACGAGAGCTACCTATCATAACCTCAACCAAGATCAAGTCCCCATTGCACCAAGCAATGTACAGACACATAGTAAGTCCCTGCCCTAAAGACAGAAGTGAATATTATTATCCTTATTTTACAGATGGGGAACAAGGCAGAGAGACTAAGTGATGTGCCTAAGGTCACACATTAAGTGTATGGCAGAACAAGGAGTGAAATCAAGTTCTTTCAAGTCCCAATCCAGTGCCCTAAACACTGCCCCCTTCCTATGTCCCATATTATTTACCTCCCTAAACAATCCAGTCTTCTTCCCTGGATATATTTATTAAATGAAGTGAGTTCAGTCAAACCTTTTACTTATCATCTGAATCCAGAACACACGCTTCATTTCTGCCCCCAGGACGGCTTCGTATTTTGCCCTATAGCTTTCATACACCTGGCACATAAGGATATGTGAAGGTGGCACCCAGCACTGTGGTTTATCAGTCTCTTTGGAGAACACACAGAGGAACATACTGATGTTTGGGATTAGTTTGCATGTCCTGATCTAAATGTAATATGCCCACAAAGGCAATGCTTGATTTGATTCAGTGTTATCCTAAGTGTCGCCCTCCTCTACTTGTTCCAGTAGCTGAAAACAAGTTATTCTGGCAGGGGCCAACAATGTCCTCCACCTTCTATGGAAAATGAAAATAAATAGGTCAGTGAGTTTAAAAAAAATTTTCAGGGCGGGTGGATGTGGGGAGGAGGGAAGCACTATTTTCAGTGGCTCGTGAGCTGGAAAATCAACATTTTTAATGAGAAAAAAAGATTACGGCCACTCAGCAGCTGGAAAAGCAAGCACCTATAACAACAAAATGTTTAATGTTCACAGCCGTGGAATGGCTGGAAAAGCATGTTCCAACAATCACGTTTAATAATGTTTAGAGCCACCCAGTGTCTTGAAATGCACAGTCTTGTCTACCCTGCTACAGGACAGCTGCAGGATTCCAATAAATAACATCCAGGCGAAGCCCCGAGGCAGTGCTGGGAAACAGCCATGGGAGAAATCTCCATGGAGTTCAATTCAGATCAGTGCCCATACATTTATTCATTAATTTATCTGACCAGTCCAAACCTCTTGATCTCTCTTATAATTCAGGGTGCTTCCTTCTTTGGGCCAGGCTGGGAATACTGTCCAATCAGAACAGCCACTTTCTTTCTATTTTGGTGCTTCTTCCTACAGTCTCTGATTGGAAACTGTAAACAGAGGTAGGTGAAAATCAAGCACCAGGGGGGAAGCAAATCAATCAGACTTCATCAAGCGCCTCCAAAATTTCAAGCATTTGAGTTTGCATATGGGAGAAAACAACTCAGACATTTTCAAGCATCGAAAAAGTTTCCACTGAAGTTAGATCTGAGGTTTTTGGGGGGAAATAGGGTGATTCTTGTGTTATCCTAATGGGCTAAATTGTTTTGGAAACACATTCTGCTAACTTACACTCCTGTCAGCCAGATTATGCCACTCAGACCTCAAATTGAGTATTGCCATACTCTGGACTCGACTGTAACTTTACAGTCTGTCTCAGCGATGGGCAGTGCAGAGTTGGACTGCCACAGGAGCTGAGCTCGGAAGAAACCTTTCGTGACTCATAGAGACACCAATCTTCCCCTCTCCCTTCTTGCTCTGGAAAAGAAGGATGTTATTTCACCTTTTTGTGGAACAGTGTATTTCTCCCGCTCCACCCAGCTGTTACTCTAGGTGATGAGTGAAAGAGTTAAGCACCTCTTAGGGAACAAAGCGAGGGCTCCTTCTACTCCCTAGTCCACCTGTTCTCAACCTGAACCCTCAGGCCACTTGCGGCCCAATCAGTACACAGCTGTGGCCCATGTGACATCCTCAGGTCCATACAGGTATCTATACTGTGTGGATGAGGCCCACATAACACACAGAGAGCCCACAATGGTAAATAGGTTGAGCACCACTGTACTAATCCTTCCCATCAGCAGAAGGTGAGTCATTCTTGCTCTCCTCACAACAATCAGTCACAAACGGAACAAGAGAGTAAGGAGGAACTCTGCTGAATTCCACTGCCCGGCTGAGTAAGGGCAGTGACTTCTAGCTCTCTGTGACAAGCCCTACTGAAACCATTCGGACTTGTTCCAGAGGAACATACTACTAAGCACAGGCAAGACTCTCTGGTACTTTCTTCTGGAGCAAGGAATGAAAGTATGAGTGAAAGTGGTAAAATCCAGCTCCCCAAAAACGTCTTCCTTGCAAAGATGTTCACCTCTTATTTTAAAACCCGTGGGGTCTGCCTTCGTGTGGCATCATAAATACATTCAAAAGCTCATATTTTGACACTTTTTTTTTTTTTTTGCTTGGGAATGACTCTATTTTTAGCCATTTTCTTCACAGAAATAGGCCCATCCCACCTAGAAAAGTTGCCTTCATTTTGCTGCATTTAAATAAATAAATGGCTGTTTACGGTGGGATCCTGAGCACTGCAAGGCTTCTAAACGCTCTCGCGCTAGTCTGTAATGAAATGTGACTTCCTTCAATGTCAAGTAGTTTTGCACTTTCTTGCCAATGCTTTCCATGCCTCTTAATGTTAATATGCTGAAAATAAATGGGCAGGGTCTTCTCACCTAGGGATCCAAAGAGTTTAGAGTCAGTTTGAAAAACTGGTCATGTTTGGAGCCTTTCCAAAAACGCAGGGTGGTGACTGCAAAAGAATGGTCTTTGAAAAAATACGTTGTCATCTGAAGCCACTGAATGCCAGGCAAAGCAGGTTCCAAAAATATAGGTCATATTTAGACCTAGTCCACGACCAGAAATGCAGCAGGACTTTAAAATCCCTTCCCAGAGAAGTTAGTTCCAGCATTTCTGTTCTGAGAAATCTTCTCTCCCAGAAGAAACAAGAGGTATTAGTGTGTCTTAATCAAAGTATCAAATGTGCTAGAGAGCTATCAACAAATAGAAATTGTACCAGTCTGCTGGCATGGTGCCAGTTAGCTCGCCACGCCTTATTTAAAAATAAAGTTATATCAGTCTAGGGTAAAGCCTCCAAATACGGCAGTAAGATACTAGTAAGTGGTAGTGTTTCAGAATGTTACTGTAAAATTCGGTAGTATCTATCTATATACCAATAGTACAATGGAGGCCTGAACAGCAATACTGTGGTTACGATTGTGATGAGAATTGCACTGAGAGTTGGGGATTGGTCCTGCTTTGAGCAGGGGGTTGGACTGGGTGACCTCCTGAGGTCTCTTCCAACCCTGATATTCTATAATTCTATGATTCTATGAAAGCATCACTCTTTCAAGCTTAATGACTGAATTTAGCCTCCAGGTTTCTCCCATTGCCCCTTAATGGGACAACTGAATCGTTTGTGTATTTTTAAATGATATATTAGCTACTTATGTGGAGGAAATGTTTTCAAATGCTCCCTTTTTGAAAATTTTGCCCTGTATACCTTGCATTCCTTTGGACTCCTCTAACTCAACAAGCACATTCTGCACTCATCCCAGATTTCAAGCACAGATGTGCACACCCATAAGCTTGGAGAAAGACCACACAAAGAGCTGTTCCCTTTATGCAGAGTGACTGTTTTGAACCGGGTAGCTCAGATCTTTCAGTACCTTTGGTGTTTCATGTATTGCATGCTGGGTAACAACATGAAAGGATTCCATGACTGTAAAACTAAACTGGCTTTTTATTAAAGAAAAAAAAAAGCTATTGACCAAGATGCTGCAGTTAGCATTCTAGCCAGGTGCACACAGACTGACTTCCTCGTACCTCTTCCAAATGCTTCCCACTTGTAACTGATGGTCCTCTCTACAAATTCAATGCAGGTTGCTACCGAGAGAGCTTAGCATGGATCTGTGGGAGCATGCGAGGAAGAGGCCTGAGAGGGGCAAGATGGGGGAACCAAGGTTGTGTATTTAGCCCAAAGTCTCACAGCTTAGTGTCTGCACTGAGGTGACAGCAACACTTGAAAGGCCCCTTGCTGCCTCAGCTCCCCAGAGTGCCAGGAGAACCCCAGGAAAGCAGTGTCTCTGCACTGAAGCACATCAAGGGCTCACCACAGCACTGTTGCCTCAGCGTGCTCTGTGTTACTACTGCCATGTAACAGGTATCGCTGCGTAGGAATCTTTTTAAGACGGCAAACTCTGCCTTTCCCCCAATCAAATGGGAGGTAAATCAGCTAAGTTTTCCCTCTTTTACCCAGAGTTGGAATTCATCTGGCAAATATACGGGCCCCTCATTCTCCTATTGTCCGACTTCTTACCAAGGCACTGCACCTCCACTGAGCTAAGCCTTGGTGGGCCCTGGCATCTTTCCAGCCCAGGTTATATTATATTGTATATTCAGAGCATGACTGAAAGAAACACCTATCACACGCTAGCCACCAGATGGCAGTCAGCCAACTAGTAAACAGTCTTCAATTTCACTCAAAGACAATTATAAAATAGATATACTATACCCCCACCCCGTTACCCATATACACTGAATCTTCTGCCGATAGTGCACTACATGGAACAGGGATGGCACTATAAAGATACCATTCCTTATCAGTTACTGTAGTTTGTGCCTTTTGCCCATCTTTTCCCTCCCAAACCTGATTAGGAGTTGCAGTACTGCAAAATCTTGGGTCAGCTTCCCCTCAAAAAATGAGGTGATTGCCTTAAAAGCACTAAATTAAAAAAAAATCTCAGTTTTTTTTTCCGTTGCCTTCTGTTATTGGACCTTTCAGGGTTCACATTTTCAAATTTTTATCTGTAGCCAGGGGGCTAGAAACTAACTTTTTAAAGAATGAAAGCTGAGATTCTCTGGTAATACCATGATACTAGGAGCTGAGGCATAAGAAGAACATCCCATATTGCAGGATCAGGCAATACAGAGATGAGCAGAACAGAAATGGAGGGTGGTTTTTGAAGTCTGGACAACATTCAAATTCCTCCAAACATCAGAGGTGAAATCAATATTTCTCATGCATTATACAGCTTCACTGGGTCTCCTAGACAGTACATGAGTGTATTTATAATGAGGATACCATAATATAGATGTTTCTGGACATCTGAATCTCTGCTTCTCTCAACCACTTCTCCTGAATGAGCTTGCGGAGCTCATAGAAAACCCTGATTTTGGGATTAAGGAGTAGTGTGATCTATCCCCCACCGTATAGACATTGCTCTCTGAGGAGCCACATAAAGCATTCCAGCAAAATTTCACACCTACCTTGTTTCTATTTTGCTTTTGGGCACTTCACACCCAGTGAATTCTGCCCTACCACAAAATGATACCAACATTATTTTCATGCTAGAAGTATTTAAAAAATCAACACCACCTTTTGCTCAGAAGCAGCCAGTCTTGTCCTGGGAAATAAACTATTTTTCTGCCGGCAAAGGCATCAACATTTGCAAGCAAAGAAATGTGGCCACTTTGCGGATGAAATTTTCAGATCGAAACAAAATGCAAAACTTTCAGATTTCAAATTCATTCAAAATTCTTTTGTCGAAAACTGGAGATCATCTCCTTTTAAACTGATGAACCCAGGTGGTGCGTGGAAGGGGGTTGCATCTACAAAGCATAGGCAAATTAATTGGGATCATATAATGATAAGCCCCAATTTTGAACCTGCCTTCAGTAAAAATTGTTCTTCTTTGTCAACCAGTTCTGTATTCCCTGGCTGTAGCCAAGACCAGAAGGGATGACTACTATGAGAAATACATAGGACATTTCCAGCCACTCTGAAAGCAGGAAATAGTGGAAATATCATTGGAAAGCCATGAGATTTCTTACCCAATTATTCTACTCAGTAGCATCAGGCCATTTCAGAGACACATCCAGATTCCTAGCTGCTGAACTGAAACAAACGAACCCTCTGGATCCTTAGTGCATCTTTCACCACTAGCACGTTTAAAGCCCCAGCACTGGGCCAAATCATGCTAGCCTTACCCATGTCAACAAGACTAACCTGCATGAGGAAGTCTGGTTAGTTTCACTTTACCATGGGAAGGCAAGACCTAATTCTAAGACCCATGTGGCGAGCCTCTGTCTAACTAAATGTCTATACTGCACTCCTTACTGTGTATCTGAGCATCTTGGGATTAAACTGGGACAGAGCTGTCATCATTCCCCTCACTAACATTATCCCTTTCTCCAGGAGGGTCTGGGTGTGTAAAACACCCTAGCTCCAGTTTGTCCTCTTGTTCCGGTGTTGCTCCTTTAATAAGATTTAACACAGATAGTCACGGATGCACACCCAGTGAGTTAATCTTGGGGGTTTACCAGGAGCCATTTTAATTCCTGCTATAGGGTTGACAATAGCTTCGGAAGGATTAACGTTTTAACTAAATTTGTATCATAATTAGTCCTAACTGTCTTTGTTAGATATTTGCTGTTCTGCAGAGGTCATACAAGATGCAATTAGCTATGGATGCTGTACCTTTAACAATAAAAGGGCTTGATTCTCCTCTTGTTCATATCAATTTCCACCAATTTAACTCCACTGAATTTATATCAATGTAACTAGATAAGGCTTGTTCTGAACTTGTTCTGAGCTCCAGCACCGGCTAAAAAAGCAGAGTATAGAGTGGGGAAGGAATTCATCCCTGGTGCAAGACCACTGACATTAACATAGTGGATGAAAAGATTAATTTTTGCCCTAAGTCACTAAGGAAAACAAAAATCAAACCACAATGTTCCTCCACAAATGGTCCTCTTGCTTCCCACAGAAGACCCCTTTGAAATACAGTTTCCAACATCTCTGTTAGGGTTGCTGCTTTTGATTCTCCAGTCAAATGTTTCTCTACAGAGCAGAAGAGCACCACGGCCAAAAAAGCTCTGATGAAACTGCAGTCTATAAAACTGGCCCCATTGCTTTCTGCCAACAGAATTATGCTGCACAGATAATGCTTTGCTGCATGAGGATGCTTCCCCTTTGTTCCTGACAAGAAGAATAATAGAGGGGATAGAGCTTGTCAGAAAACATCCTCTGACTGTGGCTTATTACAGTTGCCTTCCTCCTCAACCAGCTCAACCTTCCTCCCTAATCACTCAACTCTGAGGGCTGATTCAAAATCAAAACTTTTGGAAAAATCTTTCAGGGATTTGGCAGCAGCTGCTGCTCTAGATTTACTGCCCAGCACCTGAGAATTCCATCTAAGGCAAAGCAGAACAATAGCTCCTTAAAACTAGATACCAGGCATGGTGTTCAGAGCAGTTGTTGAAGTGGACATGCTAATAATCATTTCATTATAGTCCAGAAGAATGTCATTGCTCCTTCTGACTTACCAACCCAACCTCTCATCTACTGGGTACTGACTGGCTCAGGAGATTGGTGTTGGAACACTGAGGCTTTTACCCATTGGTTTAAATCTGGCCCAGGTTGGAAGTGGAAAAAGTCAACTCTTTGGTATCCTATCTGAAATGAGTTGCTAGTTTTAATATACTTCCTAGTGGACATGAGTCTTCATCACAGAAACTAGCCCTGTAACTGGCAGACCCAGTAGATCAGCCAAAGACCAAATCAGCATGGAGACTGACCCACTCATCTCACCTGTAAAAAAAATGAAGCTCTCTCTGTTCAGAACAGTGAACTGCTGCTGCCCAAGGATATGCTTGTTCTGCAGATAAATTAAGGTCACTGTCCCTTACAAGCACTCAGGTGAGTTGGATAAAAGAAATCCCCGTCCTTCCTCATCCAGAAGATCAAACTAGACTCTAACAAGTGTTGGAAATTCAGCAACTAAAGATATATAAGTGGTGTCAGTAACAAGAGAACTTTGATAGGCCTTTGAACATTTTGTGGTTACTCCATCACTAACCGACCTAAGAAAAAAACAAAGATTCAGGTCAGATAACTGGACAGCCTGTGAGAAATGCCTTTCTTGTGTTATTTCGACACCTCTGTTTCTTGCTGGAACTTATGCATCACGACATGAAAAATAATGGAAAAAAAGTTATCCAGCTCATCAGAGCCGCAACAAAAATAGCTTATTTTGGTTTCATTTCAATTAAAGAGTTTTTATTTTGTCTGATCCATTTCACCCACCTTTCATTTCAATGGCAATGCAACAAGCACATGAGTGTACAGAATGCTTGGTTCTAGTATATCTCTTTTCAAGAGCTGACAAATCATTACTCACGTGTAATAGCAAATCATTACTCACAGATCAGTGAATAGCTCTGTTCACACTTCAATAAACAGACAGAAATACTTTATCAGTTACTTCATGCTTCTCTCCCTTCATATCAGCAACAGTTTTCAGTGTGATGGTTTTTGGCATGCGGCATAATTCCATCAGCTTCTTTGTGTGAAATGGAATTCTCATATAGGAATGGCTCTGTTTAATTTTCTTCAGAGACCACAGCTGTAGCTGAATGTTGTCTTTTCATAAAGGCTGATGGTCATTCTGCTTTCATCATCTCTAGATACCATGAGATGCTTATTGCTTAGCGGAACATGCATGATGAAACATCAGCACATACACTGTCTGAATGTATTTCAAGAACAGATCAGCAGTCGATGGTGGAGAGGAGAAGGTGATCTGAGTTCATTGTTCAAGAAACACAAACAGCTCTTGCAGTTGGAGTATAACATGAGTTTGGCCATACAGGGTCAGACCAATGGTCCATCTAACCCATCTTCAACACAACGTCTTGACCCTGCTTTGGAAGAGGCAGTGGGAAACTGTAAGAGTTTTGCAACAGCAGGAGAAGAGCTGGTCAAACATTTCTATCAAAACGTTATTTGAGGAGAAACGTGCTATTGGTAAAATAAAATTTGTCACAGAATGAATCAGACTCTGTGTTTGGAAATATCATAGCCTCGGAAATTTGCAGTTACTACAGTACAACAGGACTTGCTAGGATTGCCAAGAGCTAACGAGTTAAATCCTTTCGAGGGATCACCACTGAGTTCTCTGAGAGGGGAAGTACTTTGCTTATACTCTTTCCAATGATGCCATCAGCTACTTTTCAAATTACCCAGCCTTGAAGTGATTATTTCTTCTGATTTCAGCACCAAATATGCCCAAATATCATTTCAGGTTTAACGCTGACCCTCCTTTGCGTACCATCTCTTTTTCTCCTCTCTCTGTAACTGGAGGTCTCCCATAAATTTATTGGCCAGTTTAGGCTTAAAGAGATCTGGTAAGTTGTCAGCCCAGGGTGACAACATGGGCACAGGCAACAAATAACAGTAATAATTATTCTTAACATTTTTGGGACTCTGTATTTTCTAAAAGTTGCACATTAGCTAATAAGTCAAAGGAAAAGGAATAAGTCTTGGGACTTAGGTAAACAGTGGTGGCTAATGTGAGAGAATTTCTTCAACCATGATTTCAACAGCCTCCACCCCACCATCCACCTCAGCCTGGACCAGTCTACACGAGAGGTCCACTTCCTAGACACCACGGTGCAAATTAATGACGGCCACATCAACACCACTCTATACCGAAAACCTACCGACAGCTACGCCTACCTTCATGCCACCAGCTTCCATCCCAGACACACCACACAATCCATTGTCTACAGCCAAGCACTGAGGTACAATCGTATTTGCTCCAACCCCTCAGACAGAGACCAACACCTACAAGATCTTCACCGAGCTTTCTCAAAACTACAATACCTGCACCAGGAAATAAGGACACAGATCAACAGAGCCAGACGTGTACCCAGAAGCCTGCTGCTGCAAGACAAACCCAAGAAAGAAAACAACAGAACACGACTGGCCATCACCTACAGTCCTCAGTTAAAACCTCTCCAACGCATCATCAGTGATCTACAACCCATCCTGGACAACAATCCCTCTCTTTCACAGGCCTTGGGAGGCAGGCCATTCCTGGCCCACAGACAACCCGCCAACCTGAAGCATATTCTCACCAGCAACAGCACACCGCACCATAACTCCTCTAACTCAGGAACCAATCCATGCAACAAACCTCGATGCCAACTCTGCCCACATATCTACACCAGCAATACCATCACAGGACCTAACCAGATCAGCCATACCATCACTAGTTCATTCACCTGCACATCTACCAATGTAATATATGCCATCATGTGCCAGCAATGCCCCTCTGCTATGTACATCCGTCAAACTGGACAGTCCCTACAAAAAAGGATAAATGAACACAAATCAGGTATCAGGAATGGCAATATACAAAAACCTGTAGGAGAACACTTCAATCTCCCTGCACACACCATGAAAGACTTAAAGGTCAGCATTTTGCAGCAAAAAAAAACTTTAAAACCAGACTGCAAAGAGAAACTGCAGAGTTGCAATTCATTTGCAAATTTGACACAATCAGTTTGGGACTGAACAGAGATATTGAATGGCTAGCTAACTACAAGAGCAGTTTCTCTTCTCTTGCTGTTCACACCTCCAATTCAGCTGCTAGAGGAATACCTCACCCTCCCTGATTAGAGATAACAGCTGATTCAGCCTCATTGGACCCACCCTGTTATCTTTAACCTGGCTCTTGCCTACCTATTTATACCTGCCCCTGGATTCTTCCACTGCATGCATCCAATGAAGTGGGTATTAGCCCACGAAAGCTTATGCTCTAATATTTTAGTTAGTCTTTAAGGTGCCACAGGACTCTTTGTCACTTCTGCAATTCCAGACTAACAGGGCTACCCCTCTGATTCATATGGTGCTAGTGCTCAGTTCTGCCCCCTGCTGGCAATGAGTTTGATCAGACTCCTCTGTCTTGGGGCCTATAGAAGTGCAGCGTCACCATGGCCACATCTGGTGACCTCTCTTTCCCTCTGAGGGCTATTTTCACCCTTACAAGTGTTCTGAAGCTGAATCCATGTCCAGCTAACATGATAACAGCTTGGGCTAAACCCCCACCCTGGAAACATTGGCAAGCAAACCCATGACTTTTAAAGTGAAAGCCAAACAGCAGGCTGGATGTTGTACTTGGGGAAATAAACACATCACTGACTGTTTAAAATGTTTGCAGACATAAGCCTCAGTTTACAGCATGGTGTAATTTACAGACTTGTGCCAACCAAGGGATTTGGGATCTTAAAAGCAAGCAGTGCATTCTGCTGGTTTCGTAAAGAGACACTCCAGAGTTTTTATTTTGTTGCAACCTGCTGGCTGTGTGATGCCATCTGCATGCTAAGTGAGGCATCCCTCAATTTAACTACACACATTTTCTTTCTCTTCACATGGATGGACACACCTCTCTTTCTCCCCCAATGATTCATCAGAGGCCTATTCTGCATTCTCATCTGCAATGTGGCAATAAAAAAAATAACAAAAAAACCCACCTTCCAGAGTTCTCATTTTGTTTTGTCCACAAAGAATCCTAGATGAAAACATCCTGGGGACTTGCAATGAGCTGTATTTGTCAGGTCTCCTGCAGCGATTGCTTATTTTTTGTAAAAGCTACAACTGTAGGCACTGAAATGCCTTACCTGAATGCACGGCTAGTTGCTGAGAATAATATCTGTGGGGTATGGTTAGACCCATTTCGTGGTGAGTTCCCCCCACCTCATTACACCGTATCTCTTCCTTGGCATGTAACAGCTAAGGGCTCTCATTCTGCAGATCCTTATTCACTCAGGCAGTCCTTACATGCATGAGTAAACAAGGAAGCATTTTAAGATGTGGCTATTGATGGCCAGGATCATTGCCTACCTTCATGACAGTGCAAAAGGAAGAAGGAGGCAGACGGGAATCCTTTACTCCCATTCTGGGGCTAGCCACAGAGGGGCGCGCAGTGCAAGGGGGCCAGTTCTCCTTCTGCCAGGCAAGTGGATGAGGAGTGGTTGTTCCAGTGAACCAAACTTTAAAAGTCTCAATTTCTGAGTGTTAGTGGGCGGGACAGCCCTTTAACCTCCTCCTGTAACTAATTAGTGGCCTCCCTGGCACTAGGTCTGAGGCCCAGGATCAGGTGACAAAGAGACCATCAGAGAGAAGGTAAGCTCCTGCAGGAGATCCTAGGGCAGAGGAAAGGTCCAATATATAGGAGCTGGTTTATCTATTTGACTCATGTGAGACTGTTTTGGTTTTGGGGAACGTAGCAGGGCAGTCACCCTGCTCCAGCCCTGAAAGGGTTAAAAGCCAGCCCTTGAGGAGAGCTGGGACTGAGAGACAATAAGAAAAATCTGATTGGGGAAGCAGCCACAGCTGGGCCATGCCCCAATCAGGCCACAGCTCGCCCTGATAAAAGGGCTGTGAGCCAGGAGCTAAGCAGTCTCTCTCTCTAGCTTTAGAGGGAAAAGGACCTGGCTGCCTGGGAGCTCGGGGTACAGGAACAGAGCAGGGCTGGGGAAAGGCAAAAGGAGCTGGGGAGCTCCAGCCTGGCAACTCCCCAGGCTGCAGGCCTTGTGCAAGGCCTAACGAAAGCACTGAGGCTGCAGAGGTGCAGTCCAGGGTTAGGCAGAGGCAGCTGGTCCAAACCCCCTTTGCCAGTGATGAGTGGCCATTACAGACCGCAGTCTGGCCCAGTGAGCAGGGGCGAGATGATGACTGGCAGAAGCCACTGAGGCAAAGTGGGATTAGAGGGTTGGGGGATCCCCTGGGAAGAGAGACTCAGAGTGTGGGGATACTGTTGGGGGCAGAACCCCGGGTTAAGGGGCACTGGGGTCCAGGAGGGACATGGGGCCATCAGCAGGCGAGAGACCAACCACCAGGAGGCACTCCCAGGGCTGGAGAGCTAATTCCCTGGATGACCAGAAGGAGGAGTCCTAGCTGTGAGCCTACCCTCGCTACACGGAAAAAAACCCATCCCTGTCGGAAAGGACTGAAACCCTGCTGCTGTTGGGAGTGGTATTTGGTGCAATGGCAGGTCAGTTGGCGCCACTGGCGTACACTAATATTTTTGAATGTTGGGCTGAAGTTTGGCATCCTGCATTTAGATGTTCATTAGCTTCTAAGCAGACATGTGCTCTTCCCCCATAGCACATCCATCATGATAGGCACTGACTGGCCAAGGCTTGAATGAACATGAACTAAGGATTATTATTAAGTCAAGGTGGAAGCACTGGGGACCTAGTGGAAGCTTTAATTTCATGCGTCTTACCTGTCTGGTGGATATTATTATTTGTACCGTGGTAGCACCAAGGAGTCCCCAGTCAGGGACCAGGACCCCATTGTGCTAGGTGCTGTACAAATACAGAACAAAATGACTTCCTCTATCCTAAAGAGCTTATAGTCTAAGACAAGTGACAACAGGTGGACACAGACATGGAACACAAGGAAACAATGAGGTAATATTGGTCAACAAAATAGCCAGTGGGCTCAACACACTAGCATCCTAATTGCTGAGGTAAATAGAGAATCCAGGCACAAATGCTCCTGATCCAGAACTGTCACCAGCATGAAATGTACTTTAAAAGCTTACATGCACCCCCAAATACACAAAAATACACCCCTGAAACACACACAAACAAGAACCAACAACTAAGGCATCCTCTGTGGAAGAATTCCTCTAGCTATGACCAGCCTTGAGATTTTAAATCCTTCAAGCTCCTCCTCAAAAGGAGACGTTTCCTCTCTTCACAGGACAAAATCTTCTCTCCCTCTTCAGAATACTTTAGGTAATGCTCTGGAACATTCTACAACTGTTTACCATTTGCAATGTCTTCTGCTACCCATGACACATGTGACCGAGAGCCTGATGCAAAGCCTATGGAACTGCATAGCTGCATGAACACATGCTGTCCTATCCCCTTTTGAAGATAGCTGCCCATGAACGATTGCAAACTACAGCTGGAAATGGGAAAACAAGGGATAGATTGCATGAATGTCGAGTGCTTACCACAGAGTTTGTATAGAATAGGAAATATCTGGAAGATTTCTGGAGACCGATGCTAAGCGATCAACTATTTATCCGACAAAAAAGGGTATTTTTGGAACGCAAAAGTCCCACAGCAGAGCTGAATGGGCTGGAATGCGTGGTCTGATGAGGCTAATGCGGACACAGATTTGAGGGCTGGCTGCTGTTTGCCAGAAAGATGGATTTCACAATGTCAGATGTTTAATTAATTAAATACCCCCACAACCTTAGGAATCCACCACAGGGTTTCTCCTCCCAGAAGTTCTGTATGGGAAAAGGCAGATTACACAGTACATTACAGCACGCACCTTCTTCTGAGCAACATCTGGCAATGGAATGGTAATTGATGTCATATAAAAAATAGATCATCTGTATGCCATTTTCCACCCTCCTCGGAGGGGAACCATTTAATTGGCTGTAAATACCTTCCCCGCATACCCTGCAATAGTCTATACTCCAAGAAGATCATATAAATTAGGCATCTAAAAGGTCATGGAACTCCCAAGAGAGAATCAGTACGAAGCAGGAATTGAATACCACCAAGCACTGTTGCCTACCTACTGCCTTCCTCAGAAAATACATAAAGAAGCCCGTAAAAGGATGTTGTGGACCAAACTTTTGCCCTCGCAATGAGACTCTGTTGAGAAGAGAAACTGAACTGATACCTTTTGGTTCCCAATAATAAATATTTGCTTCCATCTAAGATTGAAATAACAAGCGGCACTATGTGTCTTACTTGGAGATAGCTCATAGACCTTGGTTGTGATTCACCATCAGTACAGGGGAATTCAGAATACGGACATGGGGTAGGTCTGCCAGGTTCCGGTAGGGCAGCAGCACAAATCACCTACCACCCTGCTTCTCTGTGGGAACGCGGGGAGAGGGAAGAACTGGCTGGCACAGAACCTAAAGTAGGTGGGCCTGGCCCAGCTGGGTACCAGAGCAAGCTGCTGAGGGATTTGCTGAGTTAATGCTTCTAAGCAGCCTCCATTAGTAGCTGTCCTATGGAGCTCTGGCCAGATATTAAAGCTGCCCTTCCCCAGTGGATTTGCCCTTCCCTCAGAATCACAGAATTGTGGAGTTAGAAGAGACCCCATCTAGTCTAAACCCCTGCCAAGATGCAGGACTTGTGTATAAACCATCCAAGAAAGATGGTTATCCTTCCCCAAGGGTGAATTCCCCACCTCTCCCCTGATGCAGCTGCTTCCATAGATACTGAGTTCCAGTGTCCTTAGGGAAGTTTAAGGAATTCTGCAAATCCCAAGGTGAATGTCTCTGTACAAGTCAAAAGCGGCACGTTTTTAAGTGTGACCCCTGTAAAGTGAGCTGCTTGTGAAATGTTCTTGGACATTTGTGACACAAAGTCCCCAGGGCAAACAACTGTCATCTCAGCCTTATCAAATATATTGCTTACGGGTATTTGTCCATTAAGGGTACCGTGTAAGGTCTCTGTTGAAAGCTTGCAACTTATCAATGTTCATAATCATAGCATGATGTGTATATGGGTAATATTTGAGGAATAATGTAAGTATACTGAAGTTTATGCTTTTATGATTTTAAGATTAAAAGGAGTGACCAGGCAGTAATATTACTTTGTAATGGCCTGCTTATGCAGGAGGTAATTGCTACCCCTCCCTGATCAGCTAGTGATTTAATGCAAGGCTCAGATGACTATCCTGCACAGAACAATCAATGGAAAACCAAGAAAGACAACTGCAAATAATCAAAACCACTCTGAGATAAGAAATGGACTTACAACAGACAGGGATTGCCCTGCCTCTGAAGAGAGAGAAAAGATTGTTTCATTGTAACATAAAATGAAGAGATACACCCTGGTCCATTCACTGAGGAGAGATCTTGTGGAGCAGAGCTGTTTTCCTAGGAAGATTGAATCCTCATTCCTGTGAAACCGGCCAGCTCTGCAACAGATTGCACTTTGGGGGAAACCTCCCTGATTACATAGGAAAGATGACTATTAATAAATGTAGGCCCTAGTTCGTGTTTCATTGTTTTGTTTTGCATTTGTTTCCATTGCTGTCTCTTGTTTCTTGTGGAATCTCTATCCTTTTTTAAATAAACCTTCTTTTGTTTCATTAGAAGTATTGTGTGTTATACAGGAATGATGGTTTAAGGTAAAACTGGTAAACGGGGGAACACTGCTCCTTTGAGGGCAGGTGATCTAGGATTTTTTGTGAGTAGCCAGTGTCGGTCTGGATATCACAGGGGAATGCTTTGAGGAGACTTGGGTGCATTTCTTGTTAACCAGCAATGCAAAGGCAGGGCTGGCATAGCCCAAATGAGTGCTTGAGTGGCTGAAAGGTTGCTGGTGTTAGGAAGTGGAATTAAAAACCCACAGCTGACCAGCTGACTCAGGCTTGTGAGGCTTGGGCCAAGGGGATGATTAATTGTGATGTAAACTTTCATGGTTGGGCTGGAGGGGGAAGGGTCCCAGAACTTGAGGTTTAGTGCAAGTATGAATATCTACACCGCAATTAAACAGCCCCAGGAGTCCAAGTCAGCTGACAGAGGGCTGCTACGGGTGTGTCTTTGCAGTATAGACATACCCCCAGTTACCACAAGCAAAACTCCCTCACACTGGGGGCAGTGGGCAACAAGGTAACTTTCAGTCCTGGGTTCCCTGAGAACCATCACAACACTCTACTTGCTATGTGAGGTGCACTATAAAGTAGTTATCCGGTTAATGCTGAGATGGAAGGTTTCAGCCTCCAGACTGGTAGCCATTAGCACCTTGTCACAATCATGGTCACCCCAAAGGAGATTCATGCTGGGCCATTTACTAGTCTTATTGATATCTCTGTCAAGAGCCCGAAGCAGCCCAGCTGCGCTTTCTCACGTATTGGCTGCCTCATGCCCAAGTGCTTTGACCTTTTCAGTATTCTGCAATTAAGCTGTTCCTGTTTTCTCTTCTTTGCAGATGCAGTAATCTCAAGAAGGCGAGGTGGCATGGCCATCTGAAAACGGAAGGGCAAATGCAGCACATAAGGCTCTTGCAGGGTAACACACTTCATATGTTGACGATCAGTGCACGGGTATTATACAGATAATAAATACATAAACAAATACCATGGCTGCTGTTAATAAGGACAACAATAGCCAGACAATTCATCTCTCCATCTATTTTCTATTCCTATTTGGGGACTTATGGACTGCCTGCACTTTCAGTTGAATAATGCATTCTTCTTCTATTGCTTTCCTAACTCTTGTGTTGCATTGCTGTATGATGTTAAACAGCTGCCACCTTCTTCCTCAGAGGTGGCTGCATTCTGGGGTGGGTGAAACAACTCTATAATATATAAGCATTGTAAACTGCTTTGAAATCCTTCGCAGGGGTAGGTGATATATAAATATAAGTTAATAGTAATTATCATTACAACATTTTGGCTTCAAGCAGCCTTGCAAATCTTCAGGCTGCTAATTCGTTTGTGGTGACATTGCCTTTTGCCCTGTGAACCTACGCAGAGGACAGAGGGAGCATAAGGCATGCCTTTGCTCACCTGCAAGGACTAGGGTGACCAGATGTCCTGATTTTATAGGGACAGTCCCAATTTTTGGGTCTTTTTCTTATATAGGCTCCTATTACCCCCATCCCCGTCCTGATTTTTCATACTTGCTGTTTGATTACCCTAGCAAGGACTATCCATGTAGCACTCTACGGAGAGCAGCCTTCACCGGGCTGCTACGCCCTCCCATGAAGTTGGGTCAGGAGTGGCTGATCAAAGATGCACTCTGGGATCTGGCCCCACAGCACCCCAGCTAGTGCAGCTGACACAGTGTGGAGAGGAAGTGAAATATCCCAGTAGAGGGCTGTCGCAGATTACATCTCCCTGGGAACCAGGGTTCCCATTGTGTTATCGGTAAGTACACAGGAGTGAACTATGGTAGAGAACTGATGTGGCCTAACTCACACAGTGAGTTAGTGACGGAGCCAAGAGCAGAACCCAGGAATCTTGGTTTCCATTCATGTTCTCCTCCTTTGAAAGGAAAAATTCTATTTGCCTTAATTTCCTGCAACTGATGAACTTGCTTCCAATGCCTGCAGCTCCTCTCATCTCAGGAAAGGAGCTAATTAGCATTACAATAGCTCTTCAAAGTTCCAAAGAGAATAAGGCATCCAGCACAATAAAATACAAGCACGGCTTGTAAATTGGCTCTTCTTCAGAACAGCAGGGGCGATTGTACCAGACGTTAGGGGATACGTGAGTGGGGGAGGAGTGCTGGTTATGCTAGTGTTCACTGCTGGACGAATTTTGATGCAATCATGCTCTGGGTGTCCCTAAACTTCTGACTGCTAGAAGCTAGGTCTGGCCAACAAGGATCATTCAATAAATTGCCCTTGTTCTATTCACTCATTCTGAAACATCTGGCATCTGCAGCTGGTGGAAGACAGGATACTGGACTAGATGAACCGTTGGTCTGACTCAGCATGGTCATTCTTATGTACAATTCCTGTGTACTTTAGTGCAGTGTCTCTAGTGCAAGAAGCTTCACTAACTGCTGCAAATGAAGGGCCTGATCCAACACCATTGAAGACAATGGGAGTTTTGCCATTGATTTCAATGGAACGTAGATCAGGCCCTCCAATTTCATCTCCACTCAGAATTTCCAGTACCATTGGTCCAGCATTGATGAAACTCCCCCGATTAGTAGCAACAGTGGAAGGGCTAATATGGACCAAATGCCAGCATCTTTCCACCCATGTTGTCTAAGAAAGTATAAATGTTTCACCTTGATACCTCATCTGGTTCAGAGTCCTGTAATGCTAGGCATTATACAGACAGTGCCTGAGGCAGCCGGGCAGGCAATCTTAAAGACAGTACAGAAGGAAGAAACAGGGATGGAGGAGGATGTAACAATAACAAGGAGAAACTTTGGCATAGATCAGCTGTGTGAACAATTTGTAGGTGTAATAAGCTGACTGGCAGCAGTATCCACAACTTGCCACCTGCCTAACCATTGTCAGATGGCAATGCAGGGTAAGCACATGGTGGAGGGGGCTTTGAGATGGGGCTTAGTATTATCCAGGTTCCTATGGGCCACAGATACAAAAATCAAACCATGGGGTGACTTTGGGTTGTCATTGGGTAGGTAAAATGTGACAAACAAGGTTTTGCCAAACCCCAAAGCCATGCATGGACATCTAAAGCCAATCTCTGCCTAGGATAGATAGATAGATAGATGATGCCTTTTTTATTCCTTAAACATACAGGCTGGTATCTGTGAGTGTGTTTAACCTTCTTCCCTAAAGCTTATTGCTCACATTAAACAAGAACTTAGATGATGCTCATCACATACTTAATGGGAGGGTAGGCTTGAAAGGAAAGAGCTAGCCTGAAATGCAATTATATTTTGTGGTTGAGGGTAAGTGGGCAGGGGCAACTAGTTCCTGAGCAACACACTGCTTGGGAAAGAGCCGTTTGCAACGGCTGTACCTCTCTCTTATCTTCAGTCTGTTTACAGAGAAGTACTTGAAAATAGAGATGTCTATCAGGCCAAGTGTAACATTCTGTTCATGCTTTTCTGCCCTCTAAAAGTTGATAGAGTGATGGCAGGAGCGATAAAAGGTGTGAGCCCTATCTGATTGGCACAAGGAGGAGCTGTGGTGGGCAAGTTGTCAAGCTGGCATCCAGGCGTATGTTATTTTTACCGCTTGTGATTCATTTTGGTTTGTGAAAGTTTTACAGATTTGCTCCTGCCCGTACAGTCATCTGTTTGAATAGAGTGGGATTGGGTTTTGGCTGCATTCACGGCTTGGCTGTACTCAAAGGATGGCACTCAACAGAGCCGTGATTTCTGCTCCTGATGGTGCCTGAGCTTCAGGACTTGCCCCGGGTGTCCCAGCATATGTTCCAATTTGTACAGCTACAGTTACTGTTTTCTTAGTGCTGTAACAGGAAAGCTCTGAATTAGTCACTTTCATATCAAAACTGGTGCTGAGTGCACATGTGATATTTTTGCTCTTCAGACTAAGGGAGCCCAGAATCCGTAGTCTGGCCAGACTTTTTGGAGAGTACAGCAGGTTTCCAAAGTTCAACCACTGATGATCGTTCCTGCAAAAATTTTGTGCTGACACAACTGATTTAATACTGACACATTGAAAAATATATTGGAAAAAAAAGTATGTTTTGGGGAGTCTAATTTCTCAAGTCCACTAACACATCTCCCTAGAAAAAAGAGTCTTTCTTTGCATTCAGACTGAGTTGCGCTAAAAACTGCTTTGCAAACCAATGGCCACATGTTTTTCTTTTGAAGTAAAATGTCTGAGCAGTGGCTAGAACTAGTTTAAGGCGTGGCCACAGGCAGTGCTAGCTTCAGTAAAAATATTTTGGGGCACCCCACCTATACACACAATAGATACTAAAAAAGCAAATAAGGGGTCCTCTTAATTGGGGCCCTAAGGAACGGCTTAGTCTGTTTACGGCTCTGGCCATAGCACAAGTATTCCAGTGCACAGTCCTGCCAATGCCTCTCACTCTTGGCCTGCAGTGCCCTTCCATTTCTTTTTATTTTCTTCTTCCTCTTTCAGGCATCGATTTGCGCCTCTATCACATTTTTTGTTGGATTAATAATGTGGAAAGGAAAACAAAAACAAAAACATTTTTTTCATTTGTGTGAACTTAGCCACTGTTTGAAACTGGGAGTCCAGAGGTTATAGATTTTCACGTATTTAACCAACTTGCAGAGGGTATTTTGAAGAATATTTATTACCTGGTAAAGAGAGATTGGGGTTGGGAAGCTAATAATCACTTATATTTGGATCTTTAGACACCTCCCTGTGTATCATCCTTATCTCCAAATTCATAAAGGTCACCATAAACTTCTTGTTTAAAGGGGCTTTGGGGCCCTGAAACTGGAAATGATTCTGTTTTTATTCAAAACTCTTAGAACATCAGCCACCATGAATATTTGGCCTCACCCGGAATCTCCTAGTAACCACAAATAAGGCAGCACTAAAGAGTTTGGATTCCTCAGACAGGGAGAGTTCATCTGTCCTATTAAAATAACAATGGAAAATACTGATGACATCCACTCAGGTCTACCAAACACACTCTTATTGCATATTACATTCTCAAAAGCAGAAAAGGGATCCATCATGATTTGACCACGCTTTTAAAAAGTTATCAAGCAATTGCTTGTATCTTTTGAGCTACTAAGGACTCTTTTTGACTCTGGACCAAATTAGTGAATTTTTGTGTAGTGTTGGGAGCGTTTGAACTCTGATAAAATACAAATTGTTTGGGTGGAGCACGCAGCTCTGCCCCAGAAAAGCTTTTCCCACTCTCCAGTTGCTTGGGAGGTATATCCAATTGCTGAATTATGGTTTATTGGCAATGAGAGATGGACCAAGTTCGCACTGAGATCCAAACCTCTTACAACATTTTGGGGTGTTCATATCTATGGTTTTGATTCTGGACTCTTTTCAGTGAAAGGGTTTAGATTAAATGTTCTTGCGATTTGATAAAATTCAGATATTCTCTCCACATACACAAATTTTAAAAAAAACAACCAACCACCACTCAGTAATCTGATTGATCATTTTCACACTCTTCCACCTTCCAGGTGGAACTGGAAATGCCCAGGAGAATGAGAATCCCTCTGTGTTCCTGGCTTAGACCAGGAGCAAGGAGTATGAAATAACTCACTAGGAAGTCTGCTCTTATAAGATTTCCAGCCCAGTTTTGAAGACCTTAATTCAGATAAGCTTTGGGGATGCATCTACACTTTGGGGTGACTATATAAGACCTGAATTTGCTCTTAGTGAAGCCTGTGGGATTTGGACTGAGCCCTAAAACTGTATAGTCCCTCTTTTCCCCTGGTCCCCTGCCAAATAGGAACAAAACTGAAAAAAACAAAACAAAACAAAACAAATCTAGCTGCAGTTCCAGTCACTGGGCTTGGCTTACTGTTGAGTTGCTGAAGTCTGTGCATGCACAGCAGCTACATCATGGGTGAAAATTGGAAGTGAAGTAACAAAGCAGTGAATCAGGCACACCAAATTTTAATGGAATAAGAAAGGCAGGAGTAGATGTGACTTAAATTCATCAGAATTAGAGACTGATTCACAACCACAGCCTCAGATGCAAACACTCTCCAAACTTAGCAGAAGTTTAGATCTAGACCAGAGTGTTGTGGGTAGAAATGGGTTTAATCAGAACCCTGGATCCAAACAGCCCCAGCAGTTGCAAGGGATGGGAGGAGACTGTGGTCTAAATTTTGTGACTTTTACCAATCAGAACCAATGTGTCCATGGTACTGAGACAAAAACAACAGGCACCATCACAGCAAGTTTGGTTTCCCTCTTGCTCGTATGGCTGGGGATCTGTTGAGCTAGCCTTGGTGCATAGTAGGTTGCTTGGTTGGTTTTTTTTGAACTTGTCATTTGCAAACTGCCTTCAGCTGCATGGATCAATCTGTGAAAGAAAATTCAAGGCGTGAGCAGCCAACCGCTAACCTCTCCAGTATTGATTTACCCCCACACTGTCTCTGCCCCTGAATGATATTTATGCCAAATAGAGAAAGGAGATGCTGCTGCTTCAATACACCATGGCGTTCTGCAAAAAGAAACGGGGTGGGGGCTCCCGGAGTCAGAAAATAGAAGGCAGGTGTTAAAAGGCTTTGGCTGGTGTGGTGGGACCAGGTGGCTGGAGGATACTGTGGATAAGAAAATGTTCAACATTCATCCTGAACAGAAGTGCCTGTATAATTACAATTACGCTGAGCTGAAAAGGTCTCTGCATTTTTTTTTACTGAGGCAAAACTCTCACTGAAGTAAAACACTTGAGTTTGGTAAGAGTGAGGCCCCTAGCATCAGGGTCAGAGTCCCAGACCCAGGAACATTATGCTAGAGGAGAGAGAGCATTTGGAGCGTGGGAAATAGTCATGACTAGGGAAGATCAGGCATAGAGAAAGAACCCACTCAAATCTCGCCTGAGGTTCAGAAACTTTCATTTGATTTTTCTACCTACTCTGACCTCTGACTTTTATCCTGCAGCTATATACACCCCTGGGTTCAATGTTATGCATCTGAGAAGTCACTCCTACTAATGTAAATTAGGGGCTGCTCGTGTGTGTAGCCATGTAAGTCTTGGCATCTTCCACCCTGATGTTTGCGTTTACATGTCGTTCACCAGGGCCAGGATATCTAGGTATGAAACTGAGGCGCTCTTCCGTTATTTCTTATTTCCCCAGCTACATCTAACATCAGCTTGTTCCGTCTGGAAGTAGAAATGCCAGAGGCTATTCCTTTTGAGATTCCCAGCATAGCCCTGAGGCTCAGCTGAGGCTGAATATTCTCTTCCATCAGTTGTATGCTAGTAGAATAATTAGATTGCATTTTATATTATTCTATTGCCATTTTTTGTTTGTTATGGTCTAATCTAATTCATTCAAAGTTTTAAACACACTGGTTTCCCCTTTGTTCACCTCTCTTATTAGGAATATTCTAACAAATTAGTTCACTGGCAGGAATAAGTGCCTGTGGCAGGGCAGGGGTAAAAACCCCTAGAGTGCCCTGCCTCTGCACGGTAAACCCTGCTTACAGGCAGGAGGCCCCAGGGCAGGGGCTGGCCCTAGCCGTAAGGATGCCGAGCTAAAAGCCCTAGGGAGGGTTACTGCAGGGAGCTCTGGGTTCAAGGGCCACAGCTGCAGCTGGGATCAGGAGGCAGTATAAAAATGCTGACTCATGGTGAGCAGAGCGGAGAAGAAGGGCCTAGGTAGGGACAGGAGGGCTGTGACACTCTCTCCAGGCTGCGAGACAGGCACCTTAGGGGCCAACAGCCCAGAACTGTGGGGCCACTGTTGTGGGGGTTTGTGGGGTGCACAGATGGTTTCACAAGGACACCATTGTAAATAAAGGACACATGGGGCAGCACTAAGACTGTGTGGAGGCCTTTGTTGAGACCAGAGAGACCACAGGGGGACGGACCCTGTGACAGTGCCTTTAAGATAATATTACAGACCAGGCATAAAAGTGATTTTCAAATTCATCACTATGGGTATTTGTGCTGGATAACTGTTTCTACGTTTTCTCAACCAGTCAGGCAATCAAAACATACCATGTGACCCAAGTGTCCAATCAAAATAGAATTAGAAAGACTTCCAATAAGTTGCTCATAAATAAGATATAGACCAAGTTTTATTTACCAGACAGAAGTGTCAAAGTACTCATTATGAATTATTCACCAGCTCCAGGCAATGGGCAGCAGTAGATGTAGGCAGCATATTTCATTGCCTTTCATTCTAGACCCTGGTCCTGTTCCCACTGAAGTAAACAGGAAAAATCCCACTCACTTCAGTAGGGAGACGTTCCAGGCCTTTAACTTATTGGATGCAAACTGTGTTGGGTTCATCAGATATTTTATTATTACACCACCATATTTCCAGATGCAACTGCAAATCTGCAAAAGATTTGTGGGTCATGTTGGATAATCAGCTGAACATGAGCTCCCACTGTGGCCAGAAAGAGAGAATGTGATCCTGAGATGCATAAGGAGAGGAATTTTGAGTAGTAGCAGAGAGGTTATTTTATCACTGTATTTGGCACTGGTGCAACCACTGCTGGAATACTGTGTCCAGTTCTGGTACCACCATTCAAAACAGATGATGAGATATTGGAGAGGGGTTAACGAAGTGCATGCTTAAAGGATTAGAAAACTACCTTATAGAGAGAGACTCAAGGAGCTTAATCTATTTAGTTTAACAAAGAGAAGGTTAAGGGGATTCAGGGTTGACTTGACTGCAGTCTATCAGTGCCTACATGGGGAATAAATATATTAATAGGCTCTTCCAGCTAGAAGAGGAAAGTATAACATGATCCAGTGGCTGGACGTTGAAGCTAGACAAATTCAGATTAGAAATAAGGCGTAAATTTTTAACAGCGAGATTACTTAACCATTGGAACAATTTACCAGGGGTTATGGTGGATTCTCCATCATGACCATTTTTAAATCAAAATTGGATGATTTTTCTGAAAGATTTACTCTAGGAATTATTTTGGGGAAGTTCTATGGCCAGTGCTGTACAGGAAGTCAGACTAGATAATCCCAGTGGTCCTTTCTGGCCTTAGAATCTATGCATCTATGAATCCTCTATGACCAATCACATTGAAATCACTTGCATCAATGAGACATCAAAGGGCATGTCAAGAAGAGTCCTGCAGAGATCAGTTCTGTGTTAGATTCTGTTCTCTAACTTCATTAGTGATTTGGATAATGGTATAGAGAATGCACTTATAAAGTTTGCAGACAATACTAAGCTGGGAGGGGTTGTTGCAAGTGCTTTCAAGGATAGTATTATAATTCAAAATGATCTGGACAAACTGGAGAAATGTTCTGAAATAAATAGGATTAAATTCAACAAGGACAAATGAAAAGTACTCCACTTAGGAAAGAACAATTAGTTGCACACATACAAAATGGGAAATGACTGCCTAGGAAGGAGTACTGCAGAAAGGGATCATGGGGGTCACAGTGGATCACAAGCTAAATATGATCACAAGTTTGACACAGGTGCAAAAAAAAAGCAAACATCATTCTCGGCTGT
Organism: Dermatemys mawii; assembly: GCA_007922305.1. Taxonomy (NCBI): domain Eukaryota; kingdom Metazoa; phylum Chordata; order Testudines; family Dermatemydidae; genus Dermatemys; species Dermatemys mawii. The sequence goes on from ML677366.1 coordinate 10,387,924, forward strand.
ATTAGAAGAAGTGTTGTAAGCAAGACATGAGAAGTAATTCTTCCACTCTACTCTGTGCTGATTAGGCCTCAACTTGAGTACTGTGTCCAGTTCTGGGTGCCACATTTCAGGAAAGCTGTGGACAAATTGGAGAAAGTCCAGAAAAGAGCAACAAAAATGATTAAAGGTCTAGAAAAGATGACCACTGAGTGAAGACTGAAAAAATTGGGTTTGTTTGTCTAGAGAAGAGAAGCCTGGGGGGTGGGGGGAGCATAACAATTTTCAAGTATCTGAAACATTGTTACAAGGAGGAAACATTGTTCTCTTTAATCTCTGAGGATAAAACAAGAAGCAATGGGCTTAAATTGCAGCAAGGGAGGTTTAGGTTAGAGACTAGGAAAAACTTCCTAACTGACAGGGTGGTTAAGCACAGGAATAAATTGCCTAAGGAGATTATGGAATCTCCGACATTGGGGATTTTTAAGAACAGGTTAGATAAACACCTGTCAGGGATGGTCTAGATAATATTTAGACCTGCCTTGAGTGCTGGGGAGTGGACGAGAAGGTCCCTTCTAGTCCTACAATTCTATGATTCTATGCTTTCAGAGTAAAGTATTACTCAAGATGAGTAAAGGCTCTTAACAATCAAACTGGGCGCAGCAGCAGTTGTTTCCTGGGTGCATACTGCCGGCAGAGTTATAGGATGCAACAAATCAGCTAGCGTATATACGGCAGTGAAATGTTTCATTCATTCCTTTCCTTCCCATCCCAGCAAGTTCTGTCTCTGCAGTGACAGAATTCTTCCACCCAGGGCTTGAATGTAGAGTTGTAACTTCCCTTCATGCTACCCCAGCAAAGTCACCTGTGGATGGAAAATGCTGGAAGCCAGCCCAGCAATGAACTTCTCATTGGATCCTATTGCCAGTTGTCTTTTCTTTTTGCCCGATAATGGCTTGGGGTTTCTGTGAAGCATTTTATCAATTTCCAATAGAGCATATGCAGAAAAAAAGAAACCATTCCTTAAAACTACAAGGAGTCGATATACAGAATGACTCATATTGATGCAGCCATCCCAGTGAGGCCTCTAAGATTCCTGTCAGTCACAAGCCTGTCTGAAACATAAGCAAAGCCAGGGGAGAGGCTTAAAGGTTATTTTCAAATCCTTGGTTATTTTGCCGAGAACATTTTCTGCACTGAAGGGAGTGTGTGTACAGCATGTCAAGCAAGACCTCATAACAGCTATCTACAGGGATTGCATCAGACGGCATGATAAATCACTTCAAATAGGGGTAAGAGAAGCAGTCCAGAGGAGTCAACCTTCAATCTAATTAGGCTTCTGGTAGTGCTGTTGAACTGAGTAGGTACTGCTAGATGAACAGGATTTTTGTGAACAGATGCAGGGTGGCTGATGTCTCGGATGCCTTCATTCAGGCAACACTAAGTCAGCTCTCCCATCTGTTGGCTTTTGTGATTCCATTTGAACAGGGCCTTGTGGGATTGCAGGTTTATTGAGGCTGCTGGGAGAATTTGTGAGGGTGGTGCTCTCAATGGAATGGGGCTGAGACATGACAGAACAAGGAGCAATGGTCTCAAGTTGCAGTTGGGGAGGTCTAGGTTGGATATTAGGAAAAACAAATTCACTAGAAGAGTAGTGAAGCACTGGAATGGGTTACCTAGGCAGGTGAGGGAATCTCCATCTTTAGAGGTTTCTAAGGCCCAGCTTTTCAAAGCCCTGGCTGGGATGATTTAGTTGGGGCTCATCCTGCTTTGAGCAAGGGGATGGACTAGATGACCTCCTGAGGTCACTTCCAACCCTAATCTTCTATGATTCACGAGATACCATTTATCTTATTTTTTCCTATAGATGGAGGAAATCAGACGGCAATGTGTTTACAGCAAGAGGAAGTTTTCATTTTTTTCTGGTGACGTGTCAAGGCACATGACATTTTGCCTTTGTGTCGTGGCACCACATAATCAAAAAAATGTCTCATTTGGTCCAAAGCAATGAACCGAAAAGTCAAAAACATTTTGTTTAGCATCAATTTTTCAGTATAGCTAACAAACCAAAAAAATCAATTATTCACACAGCTCTACTCAATCCCAAAAGGTGTTCTGTACCTTTGACAATTTGCTCTATATTGAATTGCACTGTTGCCAATTTTCACAATTTTATCATGAGTCTGATGGTATTTACTGTTCTTGTTAGAGACCCAGCTCCTGGAGATAACTGATTGGGTAGGAATCTCAGCTTTCATTTAAAAAAAAAATAGGTTTTAGCCATCATGGTTGCTGAGAAAAGCAGGAAGTCATGACTAGAGAGAGTTCCCTAAAGACTCAAAAGTTAGAAAGCAAACAAAAAGAACCTCATATTTATCATTTTTGATAATCTCATGACCTTTTTAGTCAATCGCACGAGATTTTGGTACCTGACCTGTGCTTTTCGAGAGTCTGGGGTTGGCAGTACTGGAACTGTGCCACCTTCAGGCCTGATCCAGTGAAATAGTAATAAGAATAACATACATTCAGGTTTTCCCAGGCCTATTTTTTGGTGCTCTGAGCCAAATCCATCTGGGCACATTTTTGAAATACAAACAGATGTCCATGATTTTGTGGCTGTTGGCTGGTCACCCACATCTCAAGGCAGCACCACCACCACCACCGGCAGCAGTGCAGAAGTAAGATGGCATAGTATGGTATTGCCACTGCTACTTCTGAGCTGGGGGGGCAGAGAGCTGTTCTCCCGAACCGCGGCTCCCCCTCTCACCAGCAGTGTCATAGAATCCTAGAAGATCAGGGTTGGAAGAGACCTCTGGAGAGCATCTAGTCCAACCCCCTGCTCAAAGCAGGATGAACCCCAACGAAATCATCCCAGCCAGGGCTTTGTCAAGCCAGGCCTTAAGAACTTCTAAGGATGGAGATTCCCCTACCTCCCTAGGTAACCCATTCAGTGTTTCAGTGAAATAGTTTTTCCTAATGTCCATCCTAGACCTCCTCCACTGCAATGTGAGACTGTTGCTCCTTGTCCCATATTTAGATATTTGAAATATGGTAACCCTAGATACTAAGTACATCTTGTGAGGAAGCTGAGCATCCTCTATGGCTACTAAGAAGTTGAAGGAGATTAGCACGTCGCAGGACGTGCTTCACAAGACTGAGTCCTTAGTATGGTTATGTCATACACACACATTCAGATAGTGATGCTACAAACCAAATTCATCTTCACATGAGACCTAAGCTGAGATTTCTATCCAGGGTAAAAGACATATGACGCTAACCTCCAGCTCCACCTAAGTTTTTCTCAAGAGCCAATTAGCTCCCCTTTGCTTTCTCCTCTATCAAAAGCAGAGCAAAAGGAACAGAATCACAGCAGATGTAGCTTGTTTCAGCTCCACTGGCTTCAATGGAGCTATGAAAATTTATATCAGCTGAGGATGCGTGTGTATGTGTTTAAATAGTTTAAGAGCAGGCACCTTAAAATAATATAGTAGATCTGGAATATTTATAAAAATTAGTCAGAAAGAAAAGTCTGAAAGTATTAAATATCCTCTGTCATTTCCCAACTGATTGTCAACTCAGAAGGCAAGAAAACAGCCAGCACTTTTAACAGCTACCTTTGGAAGCCCAGCTGGCTCAGCCCTGTGATTTGTTAGGCCTCCTTGATTTCCTGGCAATCACTGAAGATCAATCAGTGGTTTCCTTTTTAGCATCTTCTGTGATGACAGCAATGAAGAAATGTTACTTTCCTGAAATTCAGCTTTGCAGGATTTTTGTCCCCTGGAAAAGCACACATTAAAAATTTAAAAACCAAGATGGTCCTAATGTAGAGAGTGCCTCCTAAAAATAGCAAAGTAGCAGATCCATCTCTTCCTAGCTAACATGTTTATATTCCTCTTCAGCTGAGAGCAGCACCATGTTCCAGGGCAATGGTCAAATGAATAATGCCACTTCATAAACTAAACTTTGTATGTAGTCACTGCAGATTTAACTCTCTGATTGCTATTGTCTCAACGTCTCTGCGAAATGTTTTGTGTGCGCCGGCTTTCCCAGGAGCTTCTCACAGAACTATGCTACAAATGTGTTTAATGGACTAAGCAAGGGTACAAAAAGGAAGCCCCTTATTCCTTATCAGGAGTTTTACTTGTTTATGAGAGACCAGAAACTGGTGATTTCTTTCCCCAGACAGATGTGAAGAGCTGTGTTTTAAACTACCTCCTAGTGATGAGGAAAGGGAAATGGTGGTTGATTAAAGATGGCTGGCAGACTACAAGCAAGACTGTGCTATAGTTGATATTCGCTTTACAAGGATATCCTGCTTAAAGCTTGTGGGATTTGGGGAGTGAACTGTGCTCTTTTCTGTCTAGGGAGCTGGTTATATTCCATTTAAATCCTGTGGTTCCTATGGGAAGAGGGCACGTTTATTTTCCATATAAAGGTGTAGGGCCAGATAATGTTCTTATGTGTTAAAGCTATGTCTAGTAAAGTCTGCATGCGAGTATCTGGGACTGGCACCAAACTGCTGACCTGGCGTTTTGGTAACCAGGCTGCTGCTTGGTCTCTGGAAACCAAACTATGGCAATTGTCATCCACAGAAGAGTCACCTGTGTAATTACATCCAAGAGCTGGCTGCAAAATGGCACTGCAAAGTCTCTAGATGCAGTCGCACATTTACATTCCCTTGCCTGTGGGCCTTTAATAGAGTCTAAAAATTGCCAAAGCTGCAGTCCACATGCCTTATAATTTGCAAGGCCCCAGCTTGCATTGGAGATGGGAAGAGTGGAGAGATCAGACCATTCATTTTCTCCTCCTCTGCTCTGTTTGAGCATCAGTGGAAATGTTGCCATTAAGACCCTGTCCCACTTAGAAAAATGAGAAAAATAAAATCAGAGTACAATAAATATATCTATATCCAAAATGTATGTGCTGTGCACAGCTGTTAATTTAACATAATATCTCCCCCGAGAGAAGAATATAAATGAGACATCTGCTTTGGGGCTGACGACTGTAGACAATAGTGGGCAAACTCCAGTAGGGGGCACCACAGATACACCAGTATCAGCGGGGCTTCACTGAATTTCCACAGCAGAGCAAGCAAGGGGCACTTTCCAAAATGCCCTTCACGAATGCCCCAGTACTGCTCAAATGCTTGGCTGAATCAGGCCCTGAGTGAGCACACGGTACTGCTAAGGCAACTCGCAATGCATGACCAGAAATTTTGACCCACAGCCTCTACTTGTCAGTGTTCTCTTCAATCTGTTGGAAACAACTCCAGATCAAAACACCATCAGTCAATCCCTCAACAGTTCCCAAAGGGCTAAGGGTTGTCTTGCAAAGAGCAGGAAAAAGAGTCCCAGCAGTGCATAAAGGAGCTTTCCAAGGCATGCTTGCATTGTTGTGTATTTCTCCCAGTATGAGTTCATGTCTCTTAAATGTTCTTTATTCCCACTAAGCCAAAAACAAAAAAGGAAAAGAAAAGATTGAGGAGGTGTGTTTACTTCAGGTTCTTAAAGATGTCCATGTGCTTTTGTCCTTCACCAAATAAACGCCAGCAAATTCCTTCACAATGCTTGAGTCATCCTGAGATACAGAGCTAAAAACAACTTTCCTTTTTTTAAAAAAATCGAGCTCTTTAGATGTATTTCCTGGAGCTGTGTAGGTGGATCAAGATAGCCATTTACACACAGGTTGTTAGCAAACTGCTTACCCGAGCCTGAAGTTTCTCAAGTTAAAGGTAATAATAAGGTTGTTAATATAATAGTTTTGGGAAGCACTTAGCTCTGCTAATTGGCAAGCAGGACTGTAAGAGTGTGTTTATGAGAATAGCAGCTGTGAAGCTCCTCCAACCAGCTTTTCTCTTTCAAATGCTTGTTTGAAGGTTTCTGTTCAGCCGCCACAGCAAGGAATCAATAATGCTTTTTGTCTTGATGCTTTTGCTGGTTCATTTCTAAACAATAACAGGCCAGTTTTATCCTGAGTGTCTACACTGATTTCAGTGGAATTTGGCCAGGGGTGAATTTGGTTCAAGGTACTCGGAAATCCAGAGCCTGGGTGAGTCTCTCTGTATCTTTCTCCTAACATTGAACCTCACCCATTTTTTTCACATTTCTAAAGCTCTGTGGTATCCTCTTCGTCCCCTCATTATGGCTAGATGAAGTGATGCTTATCTGGTCCTTACCAGTGGTTTCACAACATTAGAGGTTCAACCAGTGTCTCCTTCTCATACATTATCATTTTGTCTGTTACTGAAAACGTATCCAGTTGCTACCAGCCAATAATGGCCAAACTAACATGAAACTTTTTCTCTTTCTAAGGCTTTGATCTTTCTGTACGTTATGAAACAAAAGGCCTTTTGCATGCTTAACTCATCTTGAAGCTAGTGACAGCTGAAGCTTTGATTAGTTCCCTCTGAAGTGAGAGAAATTTGGTTTCAGTATTTCCTAAACCTGGGCTCTCCTGGCTGCCTAGGATTTGAAATCCTGAAAACATTTAGGGTTTCTGGGTCCTGCACTGAAAACATCTTTGTCCAATCCAGCCTTTTGGCTTAGAAACAGCTGCTCCAAGTCATGCTGGGTGAAGTGCCTCCTTGGTTTGT
>ML677366.1:10394501-10426490 GCA_007922305.1 Dermatemys mawii
TGTGGTTTTGAATTTTTCTTATTAACCACATTATAAAAAAGCCACATGCATTAGCCACAATTCAGTAGCCTATTAGCTACATGTGGCTAGTGGTGAATGTGTTGGACACTGCTGGCCGAAATCAACATAATAGGTACATTATTAAAGGTTAATACCTGAGGTAGAAAAGAAAACAGAGGAGTGGGGGATCTCACCAATCCATGAAGCTTGAACTGGTTGGGGTTCCCAAGTGATGGTGGTAGCTCAGGGTCCTGAGTGCTGGAGACAGGCAGAGCCTGCAGCACGATCAGTCAGAAACTGATGCAGTTTGGATCCGTGCATCAAAAAACACTTGATCGTGGGTAGGGTTTTTTTGTAGGGAAACAACAATGGTTCAAGGCAGAACACTAGATGTGTTTATGGGTAGATTGATGACTAAAGTGTTTTCTTTAGGCTAGACAATAGGGCTGATCACTCCTACCAATGGGTGGTGTTCCTTCCAGGGAGCTCACACTACAATTAGGCAGCTTCAGTATTTTGGATGTCAATGAAGGATTCATCACTAGAATTGGTCTGATAACTGCTGAGCTGTGTGTGTGCAGGCGTAGGGTCATTAACATCTGGAGCAGAGATTCCCCCATCATGCAGTGCTTCCCTACTTTTCTGGTCCCAGAGTTCAGTGTGGTTCTTGCCCTGGAATCTCTGTTCTCCATTCTGTATGCTAACAGAGATGCCTCCCTGTCCCATCTTTGATGCAGATGAGGCTAGGGGAGTTGCCTTAATCCTGTTACCCTTGTCAGGAGGGGTCGAGGTGAATCTCCCACCGCCTTTCACTGCTCTCTGCAAATCTTTTCTCTGATCAGTTTTGGTTCAAGCAGAGGCTGAGGGTGGGTGTTCTTTCGTGAATCAGACAGGTTGGATATTGGTTCCCCAACAACAGAGCTGACTGATATGACTCAGTACACAGAGCTACTGCCCACATCCCCACACCGTTCCCTCAGCCTGTCCTCAACACCGCCTGTGCAATTCCACAAAGTTCACCACCTGAGACTCAGCTCTGTTCTGTATAGCATTCCCAGACAGCAAGTGTGAAAAATCGGGACGGAGCTGGGGGGTAATAGGAGCCTAGATAAGAAAGAGACTCAAAAATTGGGACTGTCCCTTTAAAATTGGGACATCTGGTCACCCTAGTTCTGTATACGAAGCTGTGGAGTTGCTATGTGTGACCCTTGCCCGTCCCAGCCCCGATTTATGTTTGAAAATATGTACCACAAAGCATACAGAGCACACACTGAATCAGAGCTAACACTCTGGGGCCTTCTCTTTGCGATTTCAGAACTTTCTGTTTTGACAGTGGTGATGCAGCAAGTCACAAGTGCGTGAATGAGCCAAAGGGAGAAGCTAGTGGCTACCCTGAAGAGCAGCAGAATTGGGGCTTGGGAAAATCATGATGGTAAAGGATGATCTGCCACAGTCCATGAAAAAATGCAGAATGGATTCTCTCAGTCAAGTCACGACTCTTCCAGTCACAAGTAGGTGAAGGAGCCAAAGCTGGGAGTGGGGGGAGGGTTCAGGAGATGGGGAGCGGAGATGCATAGCAAGGGACATGATGTGCATCTAGAGTTTTTCCTGCCTGATGTCAAGGCTGATTATTCAGCGGAGGCTGACATTTCCATTGCACATTTGTGAGTACATTGACCTCCCGCTCTGCCCTGCTCCACCAACAAGAAAACAAATATGAATTATGCACATTCTTCCTGGATTCAAATGCATTTGCCTTTCCTCTCAGGGGCTATGGAGAATCTTTGCTCCTTGCACAACATTAAGAGGATGGGGAAACCATGCTGGAGATCAGAAAACTGTGTTTATTAACCACCTACATACACTGCAGCTCTAGCAGAGTTCTGATGGCTTCTGCAATAGCAGACAGAATGGCCCACTGTAGGGCTCCTAGACAATTAAAATACAATTCCGCATTTCCTATATCCTGTAGGTTAGTAGTTCATCCCATCGTCAGGTAAGTTCCCAGTGTGGGGTTCCCATCCCACAGAGCAGCACTGCTCTGAAAGCAAGTCCTGCCCCCCGGAGCCTTGTTTGTCAGGGAAATGAGCAAACAAGAGAAGCTAGCCTGTGAGTGTCCATGCTCACATTGACTAGAGAGCTGGCAGGGAATCCCACCCCTGCTTCTTGCTGTGAGCTCTCTTGTGACGGTAGAAGAGGCTGCACAGGCTGTCGGAGAGGGCCTGTTTTGCTACAAGGTCACGGCAGGCCGGGAGTCTGAACTCTGGCCTGGGGGAAAGGCCCGGGTAGCCACCTGAACACGTGGTCCCTGAGAGATAGCACTTCATGCAAGAATCAGTCACAGCCCAAAAGAAAGGAGGCCCCTGATCAGTGGCAAGTGATGCTGATGAGAGGGGGACAAAATAGGGAACAATTGTACTGGGGCCCCGTGCTGAGGGGACCCCCAAAACATCGATAATATCTGTGGAAATAAAGAAATGGGAGAGGGAGGAGGCAGTGAACATGATGCACCATTTCTTTTGATGGGCAACTCAGAGTTTATTACTGATAAAGGTGAAGGGGTAACTTCTATGTGAATTTCTGCCTCCCCAAAGGCTGTGGGAGCAGGGAAATTGTGTTTCCATCATAAGGCAAGAGGTAGGCATTTGGAATTGACTACCCATATGGGAAGCTCACATCACACAGTCTCCTGGGCTGCTCACCAAACCAGGGCGGGCTGCATAGATGGAACGTACAAATTTTAATTAACCCAAGAACAGTCGCTTAGGCGGTCTTCAGCCTCATGCTGTTTCCATTAGGCCTAGTTGTGATTTGATGACAGTGCACTGGAGTTTGTGTGACAACGAAGAAAAAAAACAACAGGCATAACAAATCCATAGCATGGCGAGCGGGGTGAAGGCAAGCAAACGACAATTTTACAAGGCTGATAAATTGAAAATGAACACAAACTCCACACCCTGACCTTTTAAAGTCTCATTTATTGTGGGAGCAGTGGCATGGAACAGTGCCTTTGATTTGTGTTATGATCAGGAATGTTGAGAGAATCCAATCTACACTTTATCAACTTTATTGGCGGTGGCTGATCATCCTTTGCCATCATAATTTACGCAAGTCCCAGATCGGATATGCTTCAAGGTAATAGCTCACATGCATGCTTGCGATTCACAGTTACACTCAATACTTACATGGGTTGCTTAGATATTATTTTAAGTATAACAGCAGTTTTATACCTGTTCCATCCCTAGACAATGGCACCACATAATTATATATTTTGTTACCAATACTACCGCCTTCTGTCAAAGCCCTACTTATCACTATGAACTTGGGTGATGTCCCCCTACTTGGCACACATCTGTCAATAAAGCATTGCAACTTTCGATAAACGCCAGCCGTCTCGGCCGCCCTGTGACAAGGATATCCCTTGGCAGATCGCTGGACATGCTACCAAAATGGCTATCTTCTCGTCATGATTAGAGGCCATATTTAACATTTGGAAGAGGATCGGGTGTCCTATTTCAGATGCCTCCCGTGTTGGAGAATGGTCGCACCGGAGGTTTTTAGTTGAGGTCCACTTCCATTAAAAGTACCTTTTTTGCAGACCTCCTTCAAGGACACCCCCCCTTTAAGAGCACTCGGAGAGCATCCTCGACAGAGCTGGCATAAACAGAGTGCACCAGGCCTAACGATATGCTCACAATGCTCTTGGGAATCTGCCCTTTACACTTGGAGCTCAGAGTCCCTCTGATGCAGGGAGTTTTTACTATCAGTTTTATAATAGGGCATTAAGGTGGGGAACTTGAGCCCCAGAGTCGCTGGTGCTGTCTCTTGGCTTTCTACAGAGAAGCAGCACTAAGCTTCAGGTCTGAGAATACATAATAAGAGGAACGTGGTACATTTTCAGCATGAGGATGCATGGAACGCTCAGTGGATTCTCATTGGCATTCAAGGCATTAGGTCTTCGCTATTTGCCGAGATACTGCACAGTGCAAGCTAGTATATAGTACCTATCAAGCTTATTGCAGAAAGAGTTAGGAACCGGCAAGGTCAGTGATCTTTTCACATGTCCAGAATTCATGACTAAGTTCCTTATAGACTTTTCTAAGGCCCCTACCTATTGTATGTGAGCACCTCGTAGCAGTTGATTATTTTTGCCTTCCTATATCTTTGTAAGGCAGGGGAGCATTAACCCCATTTGACAGATGGGAAAGTGAGGCACGGAGACATTAAGAGCCTCATTTTGCCTGGTGTTCAGTGTCGGGTGAACATGCATGGGGGCCCCTTCCTCCTCCCTTGCACATCCCACACCCAGGCCAGGCACAGTTGTAGTCTATTTGTTCAAAGGGGTGCCAGGACAACTTCACCCTAGCACTGCAGGGTGTATTAGGATCCCCAAGAGGACATGCGCCTCCATGCTAGCCTGTGGTGGAAAACCGCCACAGAGAGGGTAGTATGCCAAGCCCCATAAAGAGGTGCAGCAGTGGGCACACTCCTTCTGTGTGTGCTAGGGAGTTTGGAGAGGGAATCGTATCCTGAGACAGGATTCCTCCCAGAACAGGATGGCACGGCACCACCCCCAGTGCAGGCTATGCCCATCAGAGCCCTAAGTGACTTGCCCAAGTTCTCATGAGAAGCCTGTGGCAGAACTAGGAACAGACTCCAGCTCTTTTGTGTCCCTGTCCCGTGCCTGTGTCACACACTTCGGACTCAGATTCTCTTCTTTGAAGGGACGGGATTCTTTATGAGTTCAGGATCTGTATTAAACAGGGCTCAAACTAAAATGTCTCAGTCACAGTTTAACATGGTTTAACTTGATTCAATAACCTCATAACAAAAGGCCACCTGGTTTAAACTTTTCTGCTCCTTTACAGGGTGAAGTGTTCAAGATCTGGCCTAATACAAAACAAAACAACAAGCTACAATTTATTTTCTGTAGCCCCATATTCTGAGTACTTTGATTCATCTTATAGCTATGTGATAAATGGTTTAGAACGCTTTAAAGCATAAAGGTATAGCACACACCTGTCATGCAGAGAGAGACTTGGTTTGTATGAAAAGCAAAATATCTGCCCCAACCACAACAATCCCAGCCAGCAAGAGTAGGAAGGGCCTCAAAATTATTACAATTTTTAGGGAATGCAGTAGGGATCAGGGTCCAAAAAGTTCAGCTAGTGTGAAAACATCACTTATCGATGTAACATCATAGCACTCCCTTTTGTGAATGCCTCACACCTGAACTATCATTCTCTCTCATTCACAGATGATTTTGTTCAATTCTGTGGCCCTTTCCAGAGATGGGTGTAATCTGAAAGCCCAAAAATGAAAATTGGTTCTGTGGGAGCAGAAATAAAAGCTTTGTTATGTGGTGAGAAAAGCTGCCTTCCTGGTATGTCTGACACCAGTGTAAGAAATCTCAGGGAAATGCATGCTGATAAGAGACTCCAGCCCAACGTTGTAGGTCCAAGAGATTCTGATCATTCAGATCAGTATTGATACGTTCTAGGGGAGCTTATCTGGACTGAAGCCCAGCTCCATAGCTTTGGAGATTAAAGCATCGCTCCCTAGGTACAGAAGGAGAAAAATGCAGTGGGAGAGCAAGTCCCCCTCTATAGATTCAGTAATGGGTTCAATAAAGGACTGCAGTGTCCTAGAGAATAAGAACATCAGAGTGGCCAGAATGGGTCAGAGCAAAGGTGCATCTAGCCCAGTATCCTGTCTTCCATCAGTGACCAATGCCAGGTGCTTCAGAGGGAATGAACAGAACAGATCATCATCAAGTGATCCATCTCCTGTTGCCCATTCACAGCTTCTAGAGTGAAGCCGCTAAGGATGATGGGCCCTGCTATAACTCTGGAGACCCAGCACAGATGAACTTGTCTTCTTAAACATAGCTGGCTACAACAGGCAGCAGAGTTGGGCAGACAGAACTTTCCCCAGTGGCCTATTACTTTTTGGAGTTATTTGAACAAGAATGTAGCTAAAACATCACTCGTCCCAAAGCTCAGCTCAATGAGAGGCCTCCCTTTTCTTGTACATTCAAATGTTGCCACAGGACCAATGGAATGAACTGATTTCTCTATGGACTTTACACACGTATCAGTCTGGAAGAGTAAGATTCATGCAAAACCAAATTAAAGCAAAGGATTGTCAATGTCCAGGGAGCGGCTGGAGATTTATCATTCAGAATCTTGTTTCAGTTCTCTACAGACAGAATTTACAAGAGTTACACACAATTTTAGGAGTCTTGGAAGACTTTATTTTTAAGCTCCCAGCAGCCTCCAGTTCCCCTCTTTTTCTTCCTGCTTTGTCAGATTGCCTGCACAGCAAAATAAAATTACCAGGGTCCAGGTTGCCTGGTTCCCGGACCCCACCCATGGACTGCTGCTATTTGTTTTGGTTGGCTTTTCCCTCGGCACAACAAGCAATCTCTTCTAAATTAAATGCCAGGTGTGAAAAAGCTTTTCCTTTTTTTAAAAAAATGTTCCTCTAGTGTGAATAAAGAGAAATTCCTAGGCAGAAGCCCATAATACATGAATAATTCAGCAAATCCATTTTATTTTCCAGATGCAGAGCCTCACTAGCTGAATCCTGGGTCTTCTGCTCTCCTGAGAGGCTTTGGATATGATTGACATGCAATATTCTACCACGCTGAATCTTATTCCAGCTCGACACTTCTGCTAGCAGCTTCCCTAGGCCTCAAATGATTTCCCCTATGAGTTGCTTCTTCTCCTGCATTTGTTTGCTCTTCTTTTAATTTTCTTTCCCCAACAAACTTCAAAATCACCCCACTTCCTAATGTCTGACAGAAAGGAATAAAACAGACAAATGTGTATACAGTAGCACATGCTGAGCTGGTGCTGATATCCATGCTTCCTGCTGCTTTAAAGTTTGTGGGCACATGTTCAGTTGTGAAGTATGCACCTAAAAGGTGTTGGTTTATGCTAGTCAGGCCAGGTAGGGTCCGGGGATTCTTGCCAATTTCCCTTGTCCCTTTATTTTTTCATTTTGGGAAAAGGTGTTGCATCTCAGACAGCACAACTGCCAGGGTAACACTGATATCAAATTCATTTCCATTCCGATAGTAGACTGCCTGATGTTGCAGAAAATATGAACTAAAGCAGAAAGAAAGCTCTTACACTCCCTGATTACAGCTGCCATCAAACTTACATGCTAACTTTGCAAAGATCCACCCCAGTTACCTGTCAACGGTGGCTTCTAGGCCTGGCTGAAAAAATTTCTGATAAAACTTCTTTGGGGGAAGAATTGGGTATTTGACAAAATGAAAATGTTCATGAAAAATGTCTGCTTTTCTCAAAAAAAATCTGTTTTTCTTCAGGAAAACACGAAAATGTCAATTTTCAACAAAATAAAATCTGGATCATGTTCAGCTAATGAAACTGGCCAAAAACTAGAGAAAAACATAAGGTTTTAGTTTTGCAATGAAAAGTCAACATTTTCTACACACACACACATCCCCCCCCCCACATTTTTCTGACCATCTCTGGTGCATAGACCCACTCACACTTCCTAATGAAAAAATATATGAGTCAAGAACTCAATCTGGGGACCCAGCTCCAGCTGATTGGCACTGCTGAGTCAGCCAAAAGAGCCCAGAAAGCGACCCTAGAGGGGGTCAAAAGCCAGAGAATTCCCCCTGTCATAGGGCAATCTTCTAGCTGGCTGTATGCCACCTCCATCCCTCAAGCAAGGGGATACTATAGGAGGGAGCGCACAGAGGTTGGAGAGACATAGCAGAACGCTAAATGCTCAGCTAGATTCTTGGCCCCCACAGTCCCTGGATGCAGGCTCTTAGCTTAGAGCAGGGGTCTGCAAACCATGGCCTGGGGGCCAGATCCGGCCCGTGGTGTCAATTTTTCCGACCCTGCAGCTGAGCAGGTACGTGGAGAAGCTGCTGCTGCCCCCCGCCCCTCGCGAACTGCTGCCGGTGGCCCCACGTGCGGAGGGGTGAGTGCCCCCGCGGTGTGGATGGAGGCGGGGGAGGGGAGGGCGCACAGCAGCGGCCCGCAAAGCCCCTTCAAAAATCTAATATGGCCCTCATCTCAAAAAGTTTGGAGACCTCTGGCTTAGACCGGTGGCCCTAAATTACAACAGAGGCTATTTTGGCTCTCAGCTGGCCCAGGACACTTAGAATGGTGGCATAAATCTGCTTCTCTCCTCCCCACTGCCTCAGCTACCCAGAGTTCAATGTTGTCATTCATTCACTTGGGTACTGGCATTTGCCCTGTCCCGCTGTAACATCTACACAACAATCTTTCTCTTTCTTGCTTATTTTTTTTTGTTTGTTTTAATTTTGCATTTGTCTTTCTCTCTCCTGTTACGGTGTGAAAAACTGGTGTGAAAAACTCACACAAACAACAGAAGGGCCTGATTGACTGCCCAGGGAAATGGGCTGTACAAAAAATGTTATCAAACACCAAAAGTAAAGAAACTGGGAACAAACCAAGAAAAATATGTTATCTAAACTCTTTTTCATTATAATCCTCTTTATTGTTGCCTGGAAATGCAGTAACAAACAAAAAGTCTGGCAGAGGTGAGGTTTTCATTTGACTTCTTATATGGCATCTCCATTACTGGAAGTTTTCAAGCATGGTAGCCCATTCTGCATGATCCTCTGCTAAGCAATTTGTGGATGAATAGTCCTTTTTAATCCACCTACAACACCATATTGACCATCCAAGATCTTTTTCTGCCTCCTGTTCTTATGCCATCAATTTTCCCTTCCAGTGCCCATAAACATGCATCACACCCTGACCTTCTTAACGTGCGCCCTGCAGACTGAATCTTTCCTTTCATAAGATTTCTGAGTAGCATTTGCTGAGACCCAATCAGCTCCAATACTTTTTTGTTGATTGTTCGGTCTGTCCATGATAGTTTTGGAATTTTTCTATAACACCGTAATTTGAAGAATTGTAATTTCTGTATTACCAGTTGTTTGAATGTCCATTCAAAGCTATAACTTAACACCCTTTTTAAGAGTTGGAATTTAGTCTTCGTAGACTCATAGACTTAAGCTCAAAAGGAACCATTATGACCATCTAGTCTGACCTCCTGCACAATGCAGGCCACAGAATCTCACCCACCCGTTTCTGTAGTAAACCCGCTTCTGTAGTTAACTATGTCTGAGCTATTGAAGTCCACAAATCATGGTTTAATCTTCAGATTTACGTCCTGTCTCATCAGATGTTTATTCTTTCAAAATATCTTTCACACTTGCTATTCTGGTGCTGATTTCAGTACCTGATCTTCTGTAATGATGCTTCCTAAATAGCAATAATTTCTCACTTTGCTGAATGGCTGTGTCGTTCATTGGAATCCTAAATGTTTTCCCAGGATCCTTGCATACCACCATAATTTTTGTCATGTCCGCATTCAACTTTAGACCATATTCATATATAATTTGCACTAACTTCATCAGACATTTTGCTGAATCATTCATTAGACAGTGTCCCCGTAATAGCAGTAATGATTGATGATAACATCACATACACAGAGGATCTTCATTCTGCTTTGTGCACTGGTGAGATCATCAACACCGGAAAAGATAAAAATGGCATCCTGAACTTGGGAGATGGAAGATTTGCCATTCACTTCACTAGGGTCTTGCCAGATACAGGAAGGAAGATGTAGTTAATTTCCATCTGTGTTTATTTGCAATTTTTAATCCCACACACATATTTGATTATTAATTTTGATATCATGAATGAGTGTGTGTTTATGAGAGGGAGAGAAGTTTACAAAAATGTTTTGTCATTTCCCTTAACAAATGGCTACTACTCTCATAAAATGATACTTCCGACAGTGCAATGGGCTTTAAATTGCTCCTGGATGCAACAGACACACTTTTATATGGACATTTATTCCAATATAATTTCTGTGAAATTTTAACAAAGACTTATTGGATTTCACTTATTCAGCATCCAGCTTGAATCATTACCTTTATTGTTGCATCACTGACATTTCGAGCCACATTGTCACCTTGAATAGATAATACACATTGCCTACAAACACAAACAGCAACCTACAGCTGGACACACTAAGTTTGACCCTTAGTGGAAATATTTTTGTACCACATGAGTCAGCCTCACTAAGTGTATGTGTATATCAGAGATCAGCAACCTTTGGCACATGGCCTGCCAGGGTAAGACCCCTGGCAGGCCGGGCCAGTTTGTTTACCTGCTGCATCTGCAGGTTCAGCCGCTCGTAACTCCCACTGGCCATGGTTTGCCACTTCAGGTCAATGGGGCCTGTGGGAAATGATGCAGGCCAAGGGATGTGCTGGTCACTATTTTCTGCAGCCCCCATTGGCCTGAAGCGGCGAACCACAGCCAGTGGCAGCCATGATTGGCCAAACCCATGAATGCAGCAGGCAAACAAACTGGCCCGGCCCGCCAGGGGGCTTACCCTGGCAGGTTATGTGTCAAAGGTTGCTGATCCCTGGTGTAAATTCATATATATTACTCCCGTATCATGAGCTTGACTGGTCAAGACTATCTCACTCCCTACACAGCCAGTTAATCTCCCAACTTCCAAAGCAGAGATGCTAACGAGACTGATTGCAGGGGCTGGGTGGAACATCTGGGTCAGCATAAGGAATAACGGTCATGGTTTCTTGGAATGGAAAAGCTCCACAAAGAAAGTGGCACAATGTACAGATCAGCCAGTGGATTATGAACTTTATAACACACAAGGAAAATGTTCTGAGAAAAATCAACAAGAAATAAATGGGCCTGGTTTATGCACTTTTGGAAATCCCATTAGACTTCTACCCAAAGTGCCAAATTCAGATCTGGAAGTCACTGGCTAGATATGAAATTGGCCTTAACTCAGAAAAATCTGCATACAGGTCTCTCAACAGTTAAAAAACCACCGAGAGCCACTATGGCATTTCTAAGTTCTTAATTTCTGCCTATCAGGCTCGGCTTTTGCTGTTGTGACTCAGGAAGGCTTTGCAGATGCACACTGCCTTCTACGTAGGGTTCGTTTTCAGCCAGTAGCTTCTCCCATGTCTGGAGCTCATGTATGGGGCAAAATACTAGCTGCCACACTGCAGCTGAGAAACATGCAGACCTCTCTTCTTAATGTCCACACCCAGCTTAGCACCCCACAGCTGAGCATGTGTGGATTTTCTTCCCAGTTCCGGAAATGAAGAGAGTGTGAAGACAGGAATGAGAGGAGGACACAAATAAGGTCATTCAGTGGTGGAAATACAGGTGAGGTAGGAGGTAATGTGAGAAAAGCAGAGAGATAAAGGCAGAGTTGTGCAGGAACTTGGCCATGTTAGTAATTATGAAGGTTTCTCGTAGATAGTGTTAGTTTGGGCAATGGGATAGTAGCTTATAGAGTGCAATCTCCATTTAACTCATCACTGCGCAGTGACTATTTCAGAGATGCTGCCTATCTTTTTCACCTGTCCATAGGGGTCCTCTTCATAGGGGAGGTGTGGTCCCTATCCACTCCTGTCTGATGTCAGGAACATGCAGGGATGCATTTCCCAGTCCTCTCTGAACTGACAGTGAGGTGAACATTTGATGAGCTGAAAAAGGAAAGAACAATAACAGGAAAACCTTTTACAGTGTCCATGCTAAGCCTCCCTAAGCCTGTCAATAGAGAATATTTGCCTCCCTGCAGTGCTGCTAATTTATCATTATAACATTAATACTATTAAACCTGGTATTGAATTTAAATAAAAGAAAACTAGAATTTGCGGGGAGAATTTCGAATTACATCCAGGTAGCATTTCAACATGAATGACATCCCAGAGGAGGAATCTGAGATACCAGTCTATATCCTGTCATCACACTGGAGCTACATCATTTTGCAATAAATTTTGAGAGCTAAAACCCATCAGCTATTGATTCCAATTAGCTCTGGGGGTTAATTAATTGTTTTCCTTCCTTAAGATCTTCCAGATAATGGCTAGAGGGTTAAACAGCAATTTCATAAGGCCAGAGAACGTAACACTGGTGGGAATACAGAGGCAGAAAGAGAATCCAGCTTCTTTCAAGCAATTCTTACTTCATTAAGTGCGAAACTGCACGTTTCAAATAACGTTAAAATTGTGACCCCACATAAGTAGCAGGAGGTCCAAAGAACTTCAATAATTACATTTGAGGTGTACAGTAGTTGTAGCTATGTTGGTCCCAGGATATTAGAGAGGTGAGGTAATACCTTTTATTGTACCAACTTTGTTGGTGAAAGAGACAAGCATCCACTCTTACACAGAGCTCTTCTATGGGAGTTTTCTCTTTCATGGAAGTTGGCACACACAGGTTTTACTATTATTTTTGTTATAGATCTAAACTAGGAATAATATCCTTTCTAAAGTGCTTTGAGATCTACTGATGAAAAGTGCCAAAAAAAGCAAGGTATTATTATTAGTCACTCTGTGCCTCAGTTTCCCCATCTGTAAAATGGAAATAGTAGCACTGGGCTGTTTCAAGTACAAATATGTTAAAGATGGTGGTGTGCTCTGATATTACGGTAATGGGAGGGCATATAGTACCTAGGATACAAAGAGCCTAGATCAGGGATCAGCAACCTTTGGCAGGCGGCCTGTCAGGGAAATCCGCTGGTGAGCCGGGATGGTTTGTTTACCTGCAGCTTCTGCAGGTTTGGACAATCGCAGTTCCCATTGGCCACTGTTCGCTGCTCCAGGCTAATGGAGGCTTTGAGAAGTGGCGCGGGCCAAGGGATGTGCTGGCCGCCGCTTCCTGCAGTTCCCATTGGCCTGGGACGGCGAACCGCGGCCAGTGGGAGATGCGACCAGCTGAACCTGCGGACGCTGCAGGTAAACAAACAATCCCGGCCCACCAGCAGATTTCCCTGACAGGCCTCATGCCAAAGGCTGTCGATCCTTGGCCTAGAGGCTGTGAATGTACAAAGAGGAGAGTAAAAACAGACATGAGAGCTTAAGACTGAGAAAGAGTGGGTGGTGGGAAAGGACTAAAGAGATTTCCCCAGGGTCAAACAGCAGGTCAGTGGTAGAGCCAAGAATAAAACCCAGGTTTCCTGACTCCCAGGCTGGTGTCCTGTCCATTAGGCTATACTGCCTCCTTAGCTTAGTTTGGAGGCAATGGTAGAAGTTATATTTTTCTTTTCTTATTTTAAGTGTATTTCACGTTTCTGAAAAATGCCCACTTGACAGCCCTGGAGACAGAAGCCACAGACTGGTACAGCTCAGGTAATGGCAAAGTGAACTTCCCCATACTGCCCCACATGACAAAGTAACTCCAGCCCCAGTGGCCCAATCAGTCCCTTGGCATCTCGACTGATATGTAATTAAGACCATGTCTGATAGCTGGTTTCTGGGATGCGGAAACCAATAAGTGACTCCTGAAAAACAGACTGAAACCACCAACAACTCATTTCAGAAGGAACTGTATGCAGCTGAGAGTTGGGACTTATGGCTTTCATCTATATACCCCTTCAACCAGCTTTTTGTGTCCTCTAATTTGAAGTATGGTCATTTTCCCTCCTATGCCTACCGTTAACTTGCAAGGAATCCCTTCTTCTACTAGTTTCAGAGTCACAGCTGTGATAGTCTGTATCCGCAAAAAGAACGAGGAGTACTTGTGGCACCTTAGAGACTAACAAATTTATTTCGGCATAAGCTTTTGTGGGCTACAACCCACTTCATCAGATGCATAAAATGGAACTTCAAAAACAGACTCCAACGAGAAACTGCTGAACTGGAATTAATTTGCAAACTGGATACCATTAACTTAGGCTTGAATAAAGACTGGGAGTGACTGGGTCATTACACAAATTGAATCTATTTCCCCATGTTAAGTATCCCCCTACTGTTACTCACACCTTCTTGTCAACTATCTGAAATGGGCCATTTTGACTATCGCTACAAAAGCTTTTTTTCTCCTGCTGATAATAGTTCATCTTAATTAACTAGCCTCTTAGGGTTGGTATGGCAACTTCCACCTTTCCATGTTCTCTGTATATTATATATATATGTATATATATACACACACACACAATTGAACAGTACATTTTGCTCTTGAGAACATGGAAGATGCATTCCCGTTCCATCCGCAAAAGGCAACAACTGGTCCAGGAATGAGAGAACTAGGACAACCACAAATTCAGAGCCTGTTACCTTGCACTGGAATCTAGAATTAGATTTTGTTTCAATTTCAGGCTCCTTGGAGCACAAGGGTCATCTTGTCTTTGGGCTCGATTGTGACTTTGGGCCAAGCTCTGAACAGAGGTGAAGTACAAGCTGTTCTGCCCTGGGGCAACTTCATGAGATGCTGTGCTTTGGAGACACCCATCTCACAATGCCTCACTTGCTTCCTCCTTGCTCTGCAAGGGGACCAATTTGCTCCCTGTCTATAGTCCGAGCAAATTACCAGACAGCTCAATTGAGACAGCCAGAAAGTAGGGATATGTGGAGCCAAGAAGGTCCATTCCCCACTTCTCCCCACCCATTCTCTGCCCACCTTCTCTGGGATGGGATGAGAGTCAACTGGCAAACAGTGCTTCCTTACTCCGGTAGTTACAAATAGATGGTCCAGGTACCCATGCGTGGTTATAAAGGGGGGTTCTTATTCCCCCAGATTAGTTGGGCATGTGCCAGTCACAGCCTAGCCCTTTATGCCTTGCACAGTTCCAAACCCATCAGATCAGGCCTTTGGAATCACCATTGTTCCACTGACTTCTTGAAAACAATGACCGTTTCCACCAGCTGAGGATTTGACCCATTGTCTGCACCTAATAATAACGATAAGGCAATTCTACAGGCACTGCTTGGCACCATATCAATAAAAATAATAACGAGCAATAATTAACATGGCCAGGCTTTCTGGAATAAATGGGTCTTACAGAGAGATTTTGATGGACAGAAGGTGCACATGGCCTTCAGTTGCAATCAACGTTCACTGTTCCACAAAGGCCAAATCCTGCTCACCTCACTCAGGTGAGTATTGCCTTTCAAACAAAGGAGGTGCATCAATCATGGAGTTAGTGGCCCCATATCAGTTTTAACAATTGCATAAGTTAGATGATCACATGCTTAGCAATCTGATTTCCTGGTTGCCCTCCAGACCACTGGCCTCACTACAAGTAGTTGATTCAGGAGCACTGCAATAGATTTCAAGGAAGGTATTCTCCCAATACCCACAAGTACTTTAAACAAACCAGATGTACAGCACAAGGCCAGTCTGTGATGAAATGCTTGGAAAGTTCCCTCTCCTGGTGTGTCCCAGAGTATTAGGAGTGGCTGGTTCATTTCTACACGTTCTGCAAAGAGGTACAATCGGCCCGTGGGTTGGCTGGGGAGACGGCATCCCCAGCTTAACGGGACTTTTCACACTTTCATGATGAATTACGACTTTAATAAAAAGCATGAAAGGAAAGTTCAGCTGGATCGTGCATGTGGCACACAATTCATTGCGATCCCTCTTCGGGCACTAATTTGCTCCATATTGAAGAATGCTGATAGGCACCTTGTGTGCTGGAAGCACAGTCAGCATTCAAAGAAAGTTCATGAACTGGAAGATCCTAAGCAGGCAGCCTAAATTCACTCTCGGGCTCACATGCTACCTTAATTTCCAGCGCGCGCACGCATGCACATACACACGCACACACACACACCCATTGAATTCTGTTTATAGAAGACATTAATGATGCTAATTAAATTGCTTGGGTTTAACACTTTTCAGCCCCTTAGTGTTTCCAAAGGGAAGTCGTCTTCTTGCTGGCTTTCCAGCTGGGAATCCTGAGTCGGCTGGGAGATGAAAAGACCCCTGATGTGACTGAGACAGAGGGTCTAATTCTCACTTATTCCCTTCCTGCACTTGGGCAATGATGGATTTAAACCACCTTTGCACTCCCTGTACCTGAGGCTCCATGAGGGCCTCCACAGCCTGCTGTGGAAGTGAGAACAGCCACACTTTACCATGCATGACTCCCCATGGGCTCTGGAAAACAGAGAATGGCCATAATTTAATGCACTCCAGACACATCCCCAATCCACCCCACTCAACCCCCAGGGTAAATCTTCCCGAGCGTGCCCCAGTTCCTGCCGGTGCAAGGGTGAATTAAGCCCAGTATCTGCGTGTAATTGACCAAAGTGGCTGAATTGCCTGTGGGGAAGGCTAGTGCCTGTTTTTAACCCCATTATCCATTTTTAATCTTGTTAAATTTTTCATGGACAACATCACCTGCTGAGCAACACAGGCCTTCGGGCCAAACAGTGGAGGCAGGAATGCAGATTTCTGCTCTGTGCTCAGCTTCGCCTACTTCCCTGCTCCTCTGTCTTTAAAACCCAACCAGGCAGAACCCCTTCATTTGTCAGATAGTTACAATTCTCTTATCAAAATTCACCTGAATGCTAGTTTGCAGAGTGACTCGTTCTTATGTGAACTTCCAGGCTGCCGAGTTGAGGAAATAAACTGGAAAGTATCAAAGATTTTGGTGCATTTATGCAAAGTGAAGGCTGGGACGATTTCAGGGTTTCTTTGGGTTATTTCACTTCCACTGCAGCAAGGGGGTGACATGCCTGCTAGAATCATCAGAGCATATCTCACCATATCAATCTCCTGCCCTTGCACTTGGGCACTGGTGGCACCTCAATCTCTCCTGTTCTCTGCCTGTGGCACACAACAGCTTAGTCTCCTTAGCGGTATGCAGGTGAATTGTACTGGCCTGTGGTATACAGGGGTCAGACTAAATAATCTAATGGTCCTGTCTGGCTTTAAACTCTATGAAACTGTAATTGACATCTGGAGTTTTCCATAAGCAGTGAAGAGACCGCCCCTTCCCCAAAAAAACCCAATGGCATAACTTGGATGCTTATTGGAATTACCACATCTCTTGGATCTGCAAAACTGAGCTTAAATTCCCAGGTGAGGAAGGCTAAGTACAAATACATCATAAAAAGGCACATGAAAGCAGTGGGCAGCAGGAAGAGAAGGTAGTTGGGAACATTATTGTTATTTATATTGTCATAGCACCCAGGAGCCCTAGTCATGGGTCAGGGCCCCACTGAGCTTGGTGCTGTACAAACACAGAATGAAAAGATGGTCCCTGCTCCAAAGAGCTTGCAATCTAAGTACAAGACGAGTTGTAGACAGACAGATAGATGGAGGAGTACAAGGAAAGAGTGAATCCATATTAGCCAGCATGACCACCAGCGGCATCAGCACATCAGCTCCCAGCTCACCATTCCATCCATTCACCATTGTGTTTAAAAGCCTCACGCTCAACAAACTGAACATCACAACGTTATCTGTGCTATTTGATTCTGCCAGGAGCTAATAAGCAGGAGGACTGCACTGAAAAATGAAACACGCCAACTGATCTTCATGGCTTGATGCAGTTGTGTCTCTTTCTTCAGGAGGTGCCATAAAAAAAATGCTGATCACAGGGCCCATATTTCACACTTTGGGGTGGTTGTAAAGCTGAAAAAAAGAGAGAATGGATGGACGATGAGAACAGAGCCACTTCATTTGTATTTCTCGCTCTCCCTCCATCCTGAGGCTATCTGGGGATGTTTTTAGCCAAAAATATACAAGCAAAAAATAAAATACGTCCCAAGTATCCACTATCATTCATCATGGAGACAGCCCATGCTGGTTCTGATGACAACGGTGCTAACCTTATCCGCTGGCTGCTGCCCAGAAATGACATAGCGCTTAGAAATGTGTGTTTGTTTTAGAGGTAATTCACAACTGGGGAGGAGAGGGTCAGGAGGGAGACAAGGAAA
Source organism: Dermatemys mawii (assembly GCA_007922305.1). NCBI lineage: Eukaryota > Metazoa > Chordata > Testudines > Dermatemydidae > Dermatemys > Dermatemys mawii. Next base: position 10,412,236 of record ML677366.1, read on the forward strand.
AGAAACTAAGAAACTGAGTGGATTTGTGGACACTACGGGTCTGATTCTCAGTTGTGCTATGACTCCCCACTCCAACCCCCCCCCCCCGACACCAAACAGCATCATTTTAAGGCCTATATATGCATCTTGAGCCTGGAAAGGGGGCTACCGTGCAATTCAGAAGCCAGCCCTCTACGCCCATGAGTAATGGAGGGAGTTCTGAGAGCATGGCTGGGTGTCAATTTCACCCATGGGGTGTGAAGCATCAGATGACTGCTTTATTTTGGTATCAACTAGATGCATAATACATATCAAGTAAGCATAGGAGTTCACTGGCTGAGTTAGTCGCCGTTTCTAGAATGACTTTTTCCTTTCTCAAGAGAAGACCCAGAATAGTTTAAGGGCCATGGAAAAAGGAGAAAGGAAGTTGACCTGCTCTTCTAATATTCTTATTCTAGCAATTAATTGTAGCTGCAGGAGTTTATATCTGCATCAAGCCTGGTCTAAATTAAAGGCATTCAGCTCAGGAGTCCCTAACATACACATGCTGGCCCAACGCAAAGCCAGAGAGTAGCTTACGTCAGAATTTTACCAGCTTAATTGTCACCCTTGCACACTTCTCAGTGCATGTCTACATTAAAGCTTTGCACAAGTGTAACTACATCAGTATTATTACACTAGCTCAAAGGTCTGTCGTGTGAACAGGGCTTTAGGTTTAATTGCCAAACTGAGCTTAAAAAGGGAGAAGGGGAGTTAGAAAAAAAGATTTTAGTTGTGCTGCAGCTTTGTCGAGCACAGGAGATAGTTTAGAAACTTCAGAGACCATTGAACAGGAAATGGGGTTTGCAATATCTGTCTTGAAATATATATCTATAGGGACTGAATGCCTGAAGGTAACCCTTTAAATCAACGTTCTAAATATGCATTTCATGTAGATTTAATCAGCCCAACAGTTGCTAAATTAGTACCTTGTGAGAACTCAAAACATGTAATAGATTAATCACTATTACATAACAGTTTAATCTCAAATATGTTTGCAATCAATAGATATTTAGCGAGCATATAGTAACTGCCTGATTGGAGCTAAATTAAAGGCACATTTGGGAATCATAACTGAAATTATTAGCGGGTAACCACCCCAGACTGACCTCCCTGCAGCTACTCCTGAGAGGAATGGAGGTCTTGTGATTAAATCACAGGACAAGGAGTCAGGAGACATGAATTCTATCTCTGGCTCTTCGGCTGCTGCACCCTGTAGCTTTGGACACGTTGCTTGGTGCTTCAGTTTCCCCATGCATAAAAAAAAGGATAAGAGCATCTAACTCACTGGAGTGGGTGAGGCTAATTTCATTTTGCTTTATACAGTACTTTGAGATCCTTAGCTGGAAGGTATTAGGGAAGAGCAGAGTCGATTGTCCAAACAGAGGGAGGCAAAGGATAGGAAGTCAGAACTCCTGGGTTCTATTGCTGGTGGCCATAGGGAAAAGGATACTGGCCTCCTTTGAAAAGTGCTTTGAGATCTGCTGATGAAGAGTGCTACAGAAGAGCTGGGTACGATTATTATTTATAAGCAATAATTGAATCTGACAACAACTCAGCACATCACCTAATTTCTCATTTATTAGTAGCATTATGGTAGCACCTGGAGTCCCCATCTGAGCTCAGGGCCCCTCTGTGCAGGGCCCTGAACAAAAATATAGTGAGAGAAAGTTGCTATCTTAAAGAGCTCACCATCTAAATAGACAAGGCAAAGGATGGGAGGGGAAAGAGACGTGGGAAGTGATGTGCGCATAGTCACACTGCAAGTCAGTCACATAGCTGGGAATAGAATCCAGACGTCCTGTATTGTCCTACCACCGGAATGCCTCACTCCTTGATACCTGTCCATCCGACTGTAAATACATCATGGGTGATGGAAACAGCAATTCACATTAAAGAAATGAAACAAGAACCCTGATGATATGCTGATATAAATCAAGGAGCGGGAAATTTCCATCCTTTTCACTGTACATCTCATTTGAGAAAGCTGAGTCAAAGCATGGAAACAAATGAGCCATCTGCTTCAATTAAAACCCTAGAAAGATTAATATCCACAAGCCTACTCCTGGACTCCCATGAAGAGGAATAGGGTAGATAAGCTATTTGGCTTATTGCATTAATCTCCCATTGCCTTTCAAAACAGCTAGTCCAAATAAACCAATAGATTGCAGAAGGATTATTCCTTTTCTTCAAGGGTGGTTGAGTGAGATGTTCACAAACGGATTTAAATGTGGAAAAACTATCCTTGCAAGAAGAGAGACCAATCCCAGCATGTCGCTTGCTCTCCATACACATACTGGAAAGGTTACAGAAGGCCAGCATAATGTGTGAAATCTCTCCAGAACACTATATCTCTGCGTGGCAATTGGATGAGATAAAAGTTTGATAACACACTGGCTAGCCATGATTGCCCAGAGAAAACATCTCCTTCATAATAATCTTATTACTGGTGGGGAGAGGCAAGGAAGGGTATTTCTGGTGTCTATACTTTGTGCTTGCAATTTATTTTTATGGCTAGTAAAAGGAAATAAATTTCTCTGAAATGGCTCCTTGGTGAATTGGGGACTGGGTAGCTCAGTCTACTTTTATAGATAAGCAAAAGGTCAACTGAATGTTATGTCTTTTATTGCACGGCCTGCTAAGTTGTCATGTAACAGGGGGAAATGATACAACTGTTCCACCCGTCCCCTCTAGGAGCTCGGTTTGAGGGGAGACTTCTGTTTGTAAGCAATTGCAGATCAATCATTTGCCACCGAGTATTTGTCTTGATTGTAAATTTTGATAGCATGCAGGAGATTAGATACTATAGGTACTATGATTGTACACACAGGATTGGGCGGGGGGTGGGGGTGCGGGTGGTATGATCCCCTGGGAGCTTGCTTGGTTTGGCCACACAATGAACATAAATCTATCTGGACAAAATTATCTCTGCCGTTACCCATCAATAACTTACAAAGAGTTAATAACACCAGCCTGCTAGAGATAGGGTGTTAACCTTAAAAATGCCTGCCCTGTAATTTACAAGGGATTTAAGACCTGCTCCAATAGGAAAATCCTGTTGTCTTCATTGTGTGCAAAACTGGACCTGTGTAGTGCAGACTAATTCTAGCACTATCTGTTAAGAACTAATGCACTTTGTTTTTATGTTGCAGTCTTTTCTCCTACGTTTTGATGATCTTGCCTATCTGGATTGTAAACTCTTTAGGACAGAAGCCACGTCATGCTGCGAATATGTACAGCACCTAGCGTAAGGGGGCAATGATCTTGGCGAGCCTCCAGTACAAATATTAATCATCAGACTGCTAATGCATTGATTGTGTCTGAAAAGTTACATATTTTGCTTGATCCGTGTCAATTTATAAAACCATCTCACAAATGAAATGACTCCTAAAAGAAACACACTCTTGGCAGTTAAATAGTTAATAATGGGCCCCGACCTTTGGTAATCAAGCAATACTCCCTTTCACTCCAATGTGAATTCTCCATCTCTTTTCCAATCCTTCTCCCCCAAATCTCTCCTTCTTAGCCCCTTTATATTCTTTCCCCATGCCACTCCTTCTTTTTCAAAATCTCTCATACTCTGTGAACCAGTCTACCCTTTTCCCCATCTATAACCATAGTGTATAGCAAGCAGATAGTATTCCTTTCAATAGCCATGAGTCTCTATTGCTGTTCATCATGTTCTCTGTTTTAGAATCTGCAGGAAAGAAGTCAGATGAGCTGAAAACAAAAAATTGCCACAGCCAGTAACCTTACCCTGGTTGCCATTCGGAATGAACAATGCAAGTTGACCCAAGTTCTGCAGAACTTCCATTGCAGACTAACTTCTTCTATAGATCAACATTTCCCTATGATGTATAATCAAGCCAGTAATGGTATGCAGCCCTTCCAATAGTCTCATCCCATTCAGTGTTTGATATCTTGAGTTGTGTGCCATTTATTCTTCTGAATTGGAATGTTAAAAAATAACCTTTCCTTAATCTAGTGAAGCGGCTGCAGGCCTTGGCCATAACTCATTTAACCATCACCCCAGTGAGCAGTGCTTAATCGAAACGCATGTACTGAGCAGCAGGCTGCTGTACTCTTCATTTATCGTTACATTAAAACCTGCATGGCCCTTTGATATATTATAGATGATTAAATCAGACAGTACATGGTGTAAATGAGGACTAGCCACTCAGAGGATGTTACAATTATCTCCTCACCAGTACATACCTCTAATTAAACCACAGCCACCTTGAGGGATTACCAGTCAGAGGGCAGCCCATATGTGGTCTAGCTCGAAATGATGATTTCTGTATCGTCAGCACACTTGACTGTGAAAACTACAATGCCCAGTAAGAGCTTGCTATAGCTCAGAGATTGTATTACTGCCCGTGCAGCTGACTGGCTTTTTAATGTGCTAAAAAAAAAAAAAAGAATTGAGATGAGCCTGAAATTCTAAGCAGGAGAAGAGCAGGTAGGGAGCCCTGTCAACTTTGCTAAGTGAGCTGTGTTCCGGACAAACGGCTGCCTAGACGTTCAAGCTTTATTTTTCAAGGTGCAATACAAGCAGCGGGAGTTTAACCAGTTAGGCACCTGAAAATTGTATTCATCGTTTAGTCAGCTCTACTCTGCAGCACTCCATGAAGTTTTAAACAACCTTATCCTTCTAAAAATGGCTCTAAAGGGTCTGGCTGGCTGTATCATTGCTCCTGGGTTGTCAGGTAGCAGCCATGGCCAGAGTATCTTTCTGTACCTATGGACAGATCAGTGACTGTAGTTGCTACTCTCTAAGAAATGCCTCAGAGCAGTCACCATGACCTGGTGGTATCCAAGATAGATTACCACAGTGCATGTTACTTAGCCTCCTCTCATAGCCCACTGGGGGAAGCTTCTGCTAGTGGCCGAGTGCAACAACTATTTTCCAGTAGGAATGAGGAGGATACACACAACCCTGGTGCTCAGGTCTCTGCACTGGCTTCGTCTTCACTTCCAGGTGCCTTTAATGCGCCAGGTGGCCTAGGGCACCATTATTTTAGAGGTGTCTCTCACCCTAGATGCCTTCCCTCACAAGGCAGCAGCTGAGAGAGAACCTACTCCCATCTTCTGCTGTAGGATCCCAGCCTTGGGAACCTAGATAACCAGACTATCTGCCCCCATAACATCACCTTACCCTACTTTTTGTCTGAGTCCCTTATACTCTCTCAGCCTTGGTCTCCTCCCAGGTCCTTTCTGGGCTAGCCTCCCACTCTTGGTGATATACTGGTTTCCAAGTCTCCTCTCCCTGATCCGATTCTCTCAGCAGGCCTAGCTTAGTAACAGCACTCCTCTTAATTCCCTTCACCTGGGGAGGCAAGCTAGGAGGACCAGACAACAAGTGTGAAAAATCAGGACTGGAGGTGGGGGGGTAATAGGAGCCTATATAAGAAAAAGACCCCAAAATTGGGACTTTCCATATAAAATCGGGACACCTGGTCACCCTCAGGGAAGCTAAGCTTGGCACGGATACAGACTGGGGTTTAAGAGCCACCTCATCCTGTGACACCTGATCCTGGGAAGCCCTAACTTTATGCATCATGAGTAGTTCCAGTGAAGTCAATGGTGGGTGTTGCTGCAATCTAAGTAGAGAAAAAACAATAGTGACAATGTAGGGAGGAAAATGCTGCAGAGAGCGGACAGAGATGAGGGGCTGGACTTCCCAGGGTTTGACACCCCCAATGGGGCCAGATTTGCTAAAAAAAACCAACAAAAACAACTCAGCTCCCATTTGGACTCCTCAATAAGGGCTGGATTTTCCAAGGTGCTCAGCATCCAACCTGCACCCAACATGGCGAACTCTTGGGACAATCTGGCCCTAGTTGTGGCAGCCAGAAAATTGAAAAGTCTGGCTGAAGACAAGCCACTGTAGTGAGTCAGGGAAGGGGGAGTGTGGATGGGTAGAGAGAGGAATTCCAAAGCAATAATAAATGCCATCGATGTCTGTATACTCAGGGCACCTGTATACCTCAAGCTTGGTTTCTGAGGGGGCCTTTACATCACACGGATCAAATAAATTTCCCTTTTTAATTGGATCACCTTTGCGGGAGGGGAAAAGCCAAACAATGAGTATAAGTCACAGCAAAAAGGTTCATGAACTCCATTTTCAAAGGAGTCAGGAGCCTGATTCCCTTAGGTTCTTCAAACATCCCAACTCAAAGTCCAAGAGGCTCAGTCAGGACTTGTTTTCAAGATCCTGGTCTAATGATAAAGGAGCGACTTGTGTGTGCTGCAGGAGACCGGGGCTAGTCTATGTATGAGCAAAGTAGGACTTTGCTGGAGCAGAAGTGTGCCAGGTACCAACTTCTGCTTTGAGCAGCTCAGGAGGATGCTCCCTGGCTAGTACAGGAAAACGATCACTGTCTTTGGGTGTTTGGGACTAATGTCTTCATGTATGGAGAAAAGGCCGTATGCCAACTGCTTGGTGAAAGGAGGGGGCCGATTGTTCCTTAGAACAGAAGGAATGTTAAACCTCTCAGCTGATTGCCCGTGCATTTGCCTTCCTAATTCCTCATTGGTGTGGGTTTCACGGCAATATTATATAGTGCTATGCAAATAATCCTGGGATCTTTTCCTTTCCAGCACAATTTTAGTTCTAGGTTGAATTCTGTGACACTGAAAGAAAGTAGAAATAACTCCACTGAAGTCAGTGGAGTTATTCTCACTTTCCACCAGTGTCACTGAGCTCAGAATCTGTTATCTTACGTGAGTGGTCACTTCGTGACTTAAACACGCCTCCAGGTAGCCCTTTTAAAATTGTCCCCACAAAATGAGGAGCTCGCTTTTAAAAACTCACCCCAGTGACTTTCTGTAGCCAATTGAATCAGGAGACAAACCCCAGACTTCACACAGGTCAAATCTGCATTGTGCATGCAACTTCGTAGGATATTATTGTTCTTATTCTTATTCTTAAAATTCAGCCAAAATGGTTTTTTCCTGCCTTATACAGTATTTTTTCCAGAGCAGAAGGAACATAAAAAGGAGGGAAACTGGAGACAAAACAACATTATTTTGACAAAAAGTTCTATTGCACAGATTGCCAAGATTCAAGTCAGCAAACACTGTACATAAACAAGTTGAATTTTCGTCCACCTTCTCTAAGTAGACATCTGGACACGTATCATGTGAGACATTAGCATCGCCAGATGTGCAGAATTCTTCTGGCTTAGGGAAGGTTGCTTAATTCACTCGCTTTGCATAAAAAACTATGCAGGGAGAGTCAGGGAGCGGAGTGGTTGTCAAAAGACCTTTATAAATCAAAGTTGACCTGGCATTGTCCATTGTCCATGTCACTCTCACCCAGCACAGACTTCTCCTCAGATCAATACAAATTTCCAAACGTTTAGCACAAATGTAAGTACGATTTTTCCACTGCTCTGAACACTACTACAGCTTTTTTTGTTCCAAGGCCTTTTGGACGGAGCTATCACTGTGCAACCCCTCCCATTTGACACTCTACTTTCCACAGTGTTCTGTCAGTGCTTGATTAATGCTTTGGATTATTTGCACCACATTTGCCTGCAATATGGAATACTCTGCTCTGCTCAGACTATGGAAGGCACATTCTCTCTCTCTCTCTGATAAGCTGTTTGCAATTTCACAGGATAGTTTCATGCTTAACTTGCTGCTTGACTGCTGGGTAAAATTTCACAGATCCTGTGGAAAGCTGAGTTTTTTTCATGGCAGGAAGCCCAACTTTGTTATTGTTTAAATTGCCTGATGTGAGTGGAACCATGTTGGTCATGATTCGGACTTGGGGAGGAGAAAGGAAAAAAAAGCTTATTCCCATGGTGATGGAGTTTCACTTCAAAGTGTGCATGTAGAAAAGCAAAACAGCCTATATTCATCTTTAATGTAACTTCCTCTTATCTTGGAAAGGATTCACGTTGGTGCCCAATCTCTGTAGAGTTACACCAGAGATTAATTTGGCCGTAGACCTATATTTTAGTACTCAGAATATGAAATAAGATGAATCATTGCCTCTGAAAAGCTAAATAAAAAAGGAAAAATAGATTCTAAAGAACAATTTAGTCAGTTGCACATGCATTGAGCCTACTGGATCCTAAAATAAGCAAGAAACTTGTTCCAGGTTCTCATGAGATGCCCAGTGCTCACTGATTTCAGACAGGTCCGAAATAGAGGGAGTGGGAGTCGCTTCTCTAGTACGGTGAAAGGTTCTTCCACTTCTGGCCATAAACAGAGGATCTCAGACAGCTTTACAAACAACGAGTTCAGCTTTGCAACTGTGGTATGCACCACCTTGGTGAATTCCAGAGCTAAAATCATGAACTTCTACAACTTGAACTAAGGAACCAGGCCTTGTAGACAGGGCTATGACAGATGCATATTTTCTGTGTATCGGTACTGAGGGGACCTTTAGCACATACTCACCAATGGATTATGCAATACTGTTGAGTAGGCATGGAAGAGAAGTATTATCCCTCCAATCTAGGTGAAGGAAAGCAGAGGTGAAAGTACGCCCCAGTACAGCATACCGGCAACAGCGCCATACCGAACTGGCTTCACCAGGCAGCAGTTTAGAGGGCCTGGGGCTCCCAGCAGCGACTGGAGTCCTGGGCCCTTTAAACTGCTGCCAGAACCCCACTCCCGGAGCTCTGGGGTAGCAGCAGCAGCTGGGATCCCTGGAGCTCTGGCAGTGATTTAAAGGGCCAGGGGCTTCCAGCCGCCGCTACCGCAGTGGAGCCCAGGCCCCTTAAAGCTCCACCAGAGCCCAGAGCCCTGGAGTAGCAGCAGCAGCCCCAGGGCTCTGTTGGCTAGTTAAAGGGCTGGGGTTTTAAAGGCCCTGCCTCTTCCAGTTGAGGCCCCGCCCCCTGCTCAGAACTCCAGCATACCAGTAAGCTCTTTAAATTACTTTCACCCCTGAAGGAAAGTCGCACAGAGAGTGTAGGCATAGAACCCAACGCCCCTATATCCCGGTGGCCTCTTCCTTAAAGGTTATCTGGAGGAAAGGGGAGAGGTGTATTTTGGGGGGGCTTTTTTGGTGTAAAATGATTTTTAAATTACTTTTTTTTTTTACTTTGAAATATCAGAAATACCAAGTCTTGTCTCCTATGGTTTTGCTTCAATAACAAAAGCAGAAGAGCCGGAGTTCACAGTCTTGATTTGAGGGAAGTGGCAGGTACAGAATCTTTTGCAAAATGAGCTTTTTTCCTAAGTGTTTGTCATATCCAAAATGTTTTAAACAGCCTGACTAAAAATCAGTTCTATTGTCAATGGCTGAAGTTTTCTGTGGATGTTCTTCAAGCTTTACTGGTTCTGTAATCCACCAATGAGTCATCCAACAAAAGCAGGTAAATCAGGACCCAATATTTCTAAAGTATTAAACTTAGCAGTATAGAAAACAAAACAAACAAACACATTTCAGACCTTCTTTATATATTCCAAAGAAGCAAATAAGAACATAATGTATATTGTTCCTTTGAAGGTTACTTTAACCAAAAATCATTCCCCCTCCACTCTATCACCCCGGTCATGTCAAATCCTGCATTGTGTTCTCAGTCCGTACAAACTAAAATCAATGGGGATTTGTCCTGCATAAGAATTAAGGACAATTTTTAACAGGTATTTAGGCACCTAACTCACATTAAAGATGTTTAAAAATCTGTCCCTAAATACTGCAAGATTTTGCACTTCACCACCAAATAACTCTTGAAAAAAAAAGTGGGTGGGTTTTTTTGTGTGGCTTTTTTTAAAAATCTCAGAAAATGATTCACTGGGTTTTGAGTTGTTCCTATTTCGTCTGAACCCATTCAGCCATCTGTGGAAATAATTGCAGAAATGTCCAGGTTTTTCAGTTCAAACCTGTCATTTTTCCCATCCTGCAATCCAGAAACTCACCTAGGGTAAATGCTCCCAAAATGAGAGCGGTGAGATATTTGCCAACCGATCAGGATGTGAGGTACACCAAGTTTCACCTGGTTTTGAAACCCTTGGAGATCTTCATGCCACATGGTTTCAGCGTGAAGCATAACTCATCCCATTTTCGCACAAAAGGTTCATGAACATTGATGAAACTATTGAAGAAGTCTGGCTAAAATTTCAGGATTAGGAATAAAAGTTTTGCTCGACCCTGGTAAATATCCCTAAATATTAATGACTCGTTGAAGGGGAAGACTCAGACCTGACAACCTCTAATCTTTGGAGGAGTGTAGAATTGGAATCTCAGTCTAACTCTGAATGGCCTCTGTAGCCTTTATCTCCATAATAGACCAAAACAAATCTGAACTTGCCCACGCTCAAGAGCATTTAGAAAAGAGAGAGGTGGGAATCTGGAGCCAGATATAAGTCAGGCTCAGCTCTTTTCCGAAATGAGATTCATAATAGAAATGCTAGCATCAGGTTCACTACAGCCCATGGCACACGCTGCCCTAAGAATGATATGCTATAGTGATGCTATAATACTGTAACTTAGAAAGTAGGTTGGCTGTGCTAACAGTTCAGGAAAAATTGCATGCCTGTCCAAAAAAAGCCCAATTGAATATGCTGAAGCTATCTTGAATGACATAACATAATGACAATATCAGGATGGAATTTCAATCCAAATTCATCATTCCTATTGAGAAACTACCCCAAAAGATCCAGATTCTATGACCTGAAAACACGGGCCCCCTAGGGCCTCTTCTGCCATGGGCATTCCATCTTTGGAGTGGAATACCTACTATTTTGGTAGCCTCCTATGTAGATACATCATCAGGTGGTCACCAGACTTTGTACAACTCCTAGCACAATGGGTCTCTGTCTTGTTTAAGGTCCCAGCATGCTACCATAACAAAAATATGTAACAGACTAATACACTGTAAGAGACAATCCCTGCCCCAAAGAATCCTAAGTAGACAAGATGGACAAATGGGGCAGAGAAAGGCTAAATGACTTGTCCAAGGTGAACCTGGAGTGCCAGCCCAGCACCTTTATCACAGGACCATCAGGAGAAAAAAGGAAAAAAAGATCTGATGAGAATCTTCGTCTACGACTTGAATCAAATCCAAAGAAAATCTTTCCGGAGGTTCAAAAAGATTTCTGGTTTTTATTGCTTGTCTCCTTTAATTTTTATGAGCCTCTGCACTTCCAGGTTCCTTATAGTATCAGAAATAGAAATGTCATAAAATCTGAGAATGGGCCATTCTCGCTGTCTATATTTTTCACTTGGCTGGAAGCAGAAAGTGCCAGACATCCTAAAACAGCCTCTTTGCAAGAAATTTCTCACTCACTTTTGAAGACTCATTCAAACTAACATCCAAACTTATAGCTATTTATCTAAACCATCCGTTTTCCCATCACTGCTAAATACTTGAGTGTGAGTTTCTTGGTTTAATAGCATAAAAATGAAACAGTGATGACAAAAAGACTCTTCGAACTAAGGATCTGTTAATATTCAAAAGGCTTGACATTTGTGCAGAAATTTTGTGCTAAGCTAATAGAACATGATCAGACTTAACCTTGGGTTTTTTGCTTTTACTGAGTGAACACGTTTAATGCTTTGAAACCCTTATCAACCTCTCTTCAGTGTTTGCATTTAGAACATAATCTCCATTAAAAGCAGCGGAACATGTCCTCCAAGTGACCTTTTCAGTAATCAGAATATGCATATAGTCAGTTCTGAAGAGCACAACAACCTGTTTTATAGACTCAAAAGAAGATGGCCATCAAACCAAAGAGAATTATTGCTGAGGGTCTCTGGAGAGTAAAATGCCTCAGTCATCTCACGGCTAAACAAAAACCTTGATTAGATCTCATCTCTGAAAAAGAAATAAAGTGCAGATTTATCCATTTGATTAAGTGCCCTATTCTTGTTACTTTAAAGGCGGGGAAAGCAAGAAGATGTGCTGCATGCAGGAACAGAAGAATTTGAAGAAAACAGCAGTGAAGATTTTCAGGGACTAGGACCCTCTGGGGACTGGAACTAAGAGTTGGAGCCTCTTTTCTCTGGGTCCCCAGTGTAAATACTGAAATATTTGGGGCATGGTTTATTATGATATTGTGCAAGTCCACGTTGATCAAACTTGATTTCCAATTTATGGCTGTTTGATAGTCTATGTGAAACGAGCTGGAGTCTAGTTCCTAATGGACAGAGGACCCAATAATTAAAATGATCAGCACAATTGGCATCCGCTCACTAACTGTCTCAGAAGTGAGACCAAGAACTGAAATGGGATGGAGCATCAAGAGGAATCTAGCATTACCACTGCCCCTCTACCCATGCTGCACATCTCCTGGGGGTGGGGACAGGTGGGAAAAAAAGAGGACTTCCACCTCTAGAGCTGTCTGCTGCACACCTTTTATTGGAGTAAAAGCCATAAATAAAAAAAGCCCCAGAGTTATACCTTAGCATCTTTTGAAAGATCTTTGTATCTTTTCTCATGCTTGCTCTGGAGAGAAAGCAATATTCCTGCACTCCCCATCCAGCACTTGTCATGCAAAATAAACCCATCTTTGACATGGAGATCTCTCTCATTCTTTTTTCTCCCCAGCAATCTTACACTTCCCTTCCCCTGCCCGCTCCCCACCACCACCACCTAGAGAAAAATCAGTGCTAGAGTTATTTTCTAAAGTGGCTTTATTATTCACTTGACAAACCTTAGCTTTTGATTGAACAATGATGATTGTCTCATGTGTTCGATTTGGACAGTGGAGCTTCCATTCATACTGTACTTGGAAGTGCTCTGTCAGGGTGGATGAGAATGATATATGCTCACAGTTGTAAAGGTAATATGCAAAAGGGAAGAAAATGTTCGCTATTTCTTGCTTTTTAAGGAAAAAATATAATGCTGGAAGTGCTTTCTGTTTTGTGTTCAGAGGATCAAAGGTATTCTGCTTGTTTTCTTTTTACATGGTAGTAGAAGGAATATCAAATCTTGTCTCTCCTGTTTATACTTAGAAGGCTGGAAAGATGTGCAAGAGGGGAAGCTTTCTCAGTCCCCATAGATTCATAGATTTTAAGGCCAGACGTGACATCTATAATAATCTATTCTGACCGCCTGCATAACAGAAGGCCAAAGAATCTCACCCACTAATTTCTGCCTCAACCCCATAACTTCAGTTGAGGCTGCAACATCTCTTTCTTTAGAAGACTCCAAGTGATGGAGAATTCACTGTGTCCCCAAGTAAGTTGTTCAAATATTTAAGTACCTTCCCTGTTAAAAAAAAATTGCACATTATTTCTAGTCTGTATTTGTCCAGCTTTACTGTCCAAACATTGGAACTCATTATCTGCCTTTTTTTTTTTTTGCTAGATTAAAAAGCTGTCTACTATCAGAAATCTCTTTCCCACGTAGGTACTGTACTGCATCACATTCAAGTCACCTTTTAACCTCCTCTTTAATAAACGAAACCGATTGAACGGTGGAGACGCTGAGGCTTTCTCCTATGATGTAGAACGCCAGCTCAAAGTCTGTGTACCTCATAGGTACGGCCCTACCAAATTCACAGCCTTGAAAAGACCATGAAATCTGGTCTTTTGTGTGCTTTTTCCCTCTTCTATACAGATTTCACGGGGGAGACCAGCGTTTCTCACATTGGGGGTTCTGACCCAAAAGGGAGTTGCAGGGGGGTCGCAGGGTTGTTTTAGGCAGGTTGCAGTATTGCCACCCTTATTTCTGCGCTGCCTTCAGAACTGAGTCGCCAGAGAGCGGAGGCTGTTGGCTGGGCGCTCAGCTCTGAAAGCAGCCGCCCCTCCAGCAGCACTGCAGAAGCAAGGGTGGTAATACTGTACCATGCCATCCTTATCTCTGCACAGATACTGGCGATGGCTCTGCCTTCAGAACTGGGATCCTAGTCAGCAGCCGCGGCTGCCCAGCTCTCAAGGCAGCACTGCTGCCAGCAGCAGTGCAGACCTAAGGATAGATGTACCGCAACACCCCCCCCCCAGCCTTGTGACACCCCCACAATTCCTTTTTGGGTCAGGACCCTGCAATTACAGCACCGTGACATTTCAGGTGCAAATAGCTGAAATCGTGAAATTTATGATTTTTAAAATCCTATGACCATGAAATTGACCAAATGGATTGTAAATTGGGTAGAGCCCCACTCATAAGTCCTCAAAATAGGGCTTAAGTGAGCTACAAAGTAGGGAGAGGCCGCATGCTGGTCCTGTGTGCACAGGGATGCATTTCACCAAAAAGAACTTTCTTTCTTTCACTCAACCTCCTGACAAAGAAAGAAAGAAAGAAAGAAAGAAAGAAAGAAAGAAAGAAAGAAAGAAA
>ML677366.1:10426500-10523056 GCA_007922305.1 Dermatemys mawii
TATATTATATTATATTATATTATATTATATTATATTATATTATATTATATTATAAATACATTACTTATTTCCTTTGCAGGTAACCTTTAAAACCACCCCAAGCCTTAGAAAATTATTCCAAGTGCTTCACAATAGAAATGCAGTGTTCCTGGTCTGAGGTGCCCATGTACAGCCAATATGACTTAAACTCCAATGGGCTGAAACTCTGCTTTTTCTGACTGGCCAATGCTCCAAACAATCAGATGTGTTGTGAGGCATCTGGAGGTTCAGTTGCACATGACACTCCCCATATATGCTGGATGTATATTCATGTGCTCAGACAAGTATATTCACAGATCTCCAGGGTATTCAAAATGAAATTACTCAGGAGAGAGATAAATTGTGAACAAAAAATGCCATTAAAATATTTGGAGGTGACAGTTTATTACTCTTTTGGGTAGTAGTGAGCGTGGTCTGGTTTATTGTAACTGCCTTCTATTGACACTGGAAAGACAACTGCCAGGTTTAGAACAAACCAACAATTTAACCTGGGTTGCAAGCTCTTGCCCTCACCACGTGAGAGCCATAGTTGAGAATCAGTTATTGTAGACAATCAAGATTCCAGGGTCTGAATATGCATGTGTGAATATTCTAACCGTCCCTTAAAAATTACTGATCCCCAGAACATTCCTGCCAGCAAACCTGTTCATTTGAGTACTTGCGGAAAGCGAGCACAAAAGGGTGTTGAATACAGTTGAGGCAAATTCATTTAAAAATTCATCAGTGTGTTGGCAGACCGCTCATTGGACTATTTGCTCTCCTTTGGAGCAAAGCTGGAGTTATTTATCCCTTGCCTTGCCTTGGGCTTTACAAAGACTTCAAATGAGGAGCTTCTAGAATGGAAAAATCTATACACTATGTGAGACAATACGATCGTTCCCTTAGATTAACGAGTGCACACTGCTCCAAGAAGAGACTCCTTTCATTATCACTACCTCTAACTACACCACTTCCCCACAAGGGCCCTTGGCACTGGCGTTGCCTACGCCAGCAGGTGGCACAGATGATTCATGGGGTGCAGTGGAAAACAATCATTCATTGTGGCGTTCATGGTCTGAAAAGAGTTGCTTTTGACACAACCATTTAACACCTTCAATAAATAAATAATGCTGGGGTGAGGGAATAATTACAATGAGGAGGATGAGGCACTGCAGTGACAGCAGGGCTAAGTGGAGCCTACATCAGCTTCTTGCATTGGACCTCTCAACAACTTCTCAACCAGCAGAAAACACACATGTGTGACCTTCTGGCTGTGAGGTGGTCAAGCTGTGGAAGGTGATTTTGGCTTGAGCTGGTGGCATAGCAGGCAGATAACTGAGGAGAGAGGTCAGACAAACACACACCGGCAAAAGGAACATTTTCTGGGATGGGTGATTACAGATCTACTCTAGGCAATGGAGGAACCATATTCATGTTGGAGCGACTGTCTTGTGCATGGGAAGAAAGCTTAAAGAGGGAATAGCAGTGGAACTTTCTGACTTCACCTCCAACAGAGTCTTGGCTGGTTTCTGTGAGTTGAGACCACACTAAAAAACTAAAACTAAAAGCCCACGAAAGCTTATGCTGAAATAAACTGGTTAGTCTCTAAGGTGCTACAAAGTCTTCCTCGTCTTATTTACTAAAAAACTGGTGCTTTAACCTCTCCATGTGCAAAATAAGGTTACTAATTATTTATGCCTCTCATAGGACACTTGAGAGCTTAAATCACTGGTGAGATGCTTAGAGAGCCTCAAGAAAAAGTCTTTGCGAGTACAAAGTATCAATCCATAGATAATAAACTAGTGTGCTCTGTGAATCTTTCAGTATTCACTAGCTAGACTTGGTGGGCATTATTCACATCTGGTTGGATGCAGCTGTCAGATCCTTCTCTGAGCAGGGTATAGCCAGACCATCTTTGGATACAATGGTGTTTTGCAGTGTTTTCCTCTACTGAGTATATCTTGGGAACATAATACATTGCACTAATATAGAGCCCTTTGAATTTCTCTGCTAAAATTAGGAAGCAAGATCAGATCACGTTTCAGTTTAATCTGCACCAGACATTCTGTGATCAGGAGGCAGGGTCCTAACTAGACACAAGCATGAAATATCCACACACATTTGTCTGAACAGAAGCCACAAACCCACTTCAACAGAACTTGAGACTTTTTTCATTCACTTTCCAATAACATTGTAGTTTGTGAAAAGAGAAAACATCAGAAATATTCCTGTAACTGTATTTTGCATGAACACTGACATAACAAGAGTTCAGATAGACATGTACAAAGATTTTTCTGGGTTTAGGAATCATCTAATCCAAGAGTATGAATGCTACCATGGGCCATATGTGTCAACAATAATCATGAGGAATAGTTTGGAAGATTTATATATGTTCATGTAAACCACTGGGTAAATTATGGATAGATATCAATGTGAGTTTTGCTCTAATAAGCCCTGATCCAGTAAAGCACTTGAGCACATTTTTGCTTAAAGCATGTTCTGAAATTCACCCCTATTTATCAAAGCACGTGTCTGATTTTAAGCACAGCGATTTTAAGGAGACTTAAGTGCTTATGTGATTTGGTGAATCAGGGTCTTCCACAAATATATAGTCACAAATGTAGGAGCCAGAGGAATTACTCATGTGCTTAAAGTCACACACCTGCTTCAATGCTCTATTGGCCTGGGATTTTAATAACTGCAACATGTAGCTCTATTTAGTTTAAGAATAAAATTAGTATTTTAAAAAAATCATCACAAAAAGATTAACCATTTCAAGAGGCTAAAGGTGAAAATAGGCAAATTCAGAGATCAGATTCTACATCCTCTTGGAATCTTAAAAGAAACATGGAATACATGCTGTGGCTTTTTCAGATCCTCAAAACAATGTTTAAATCAAATAATCTTTTGCATTTATCAAATAAATAATTCTATCAACTGTCCAACATCAGCAGCAGCACCAGGAAGCTCTGCAAACTAGCTGCTGAATAAGTGGTTAAATAAATCTGTTACAATTATACTGGTAATGAAAAACTAAAGTGACATCATGCCTTCTCCCATGTAAAGTAAAATCCTCTTTTCTGCTGCTTTTTTTTGGTGATATTGTATTTCTATAGTAGCCAAGGATTTATTTGTGGGGTGTAATTGCAGAGCCCAAAATAGCTCTAGCATCTTTTCTGAGATAGGATCTTAAAAAGCCAACATTCATACAGCGGAGTCTTATCATAATGTGACATTTCACTTAAGGAAACACAAGACTCAAACATCCCTAAATTTATAGACTCTTTGTGCGTTAAGAAACAGACATGAGCTCAGACATTGATCGTAATGAATAGGAGCAGGAGTATGAACACCCAGCTCTTTACATGAGGGTCGTGTCTCCAAAAAAAGGTAGCAAGGTCTTTGGGTCAAGTTCTCTACCAGCTAATGTTAATATTTCTTTGCCTTTCATTGGAAATAGGACTGAACCATAGCAAGGTGCAAAATGCAGCAATGAAACTCAACTGTTCAATAGCGCTGTAGCATACAACGCATTCCAGACAGCCTCCAGACGTTTGTTTGGAAGAGACAGAAACATTCGAATGTCTGCGTAAGACTTTTTTGACTGGCCCGCAGTTTAGGAGCCAGCTAGTCATAAGGAAGGGAGGAAAACATAGGAATTCCAGCATTATAAAATCTGGGCTGTACCATCAGCGTGACCAGGCTAATCCTTAGAGTTGGAGTAGGCACAGTTGTAGTTTCTGGGTCTTGTGAGCCATGGAAGGCTGCATATTTACAGAAGGGGCATGAAAGAGAAAGACTAGTCTTTGGCTCTTGCATGGGAATGGCCCCTAATCTGGGAAAGAGGCTAGAGACCCATCGCCCTTTGTGTCCCCAGTGTCTGGGGGCACAATTTGGGGTTTAAAAACCCAGCCCAACATCCGTTGATGTAAATGTGGGTCTTAGCATTACTGGACAGCTTCTTCTACAACGTTTTTCCCCACAATCTGAATTGCATTTTGAGCCAGACCCCAGGTCCCCTTCCACCATTATAGTCCCTCCCTGCTCCACTAACACTCATGTGAGCCTTTGGATGAATATGCACACAGAACACACTCTGGGCCTGTAGCTTCGATTTGGTGAGCCTCCAAGCACAATCAATTTCCCCTTGGAAAGGAAATTCACGCAGAACACAGGCCATTCACAGAGCCAACCCTGAGGCTAAGTCTACACGGCACATTTCTTGGGGCAGCTTGCAGGGTGCATGTAGCTGCACCCTGCGGTGCAAAGCAGGCCCTGTCCACACTGCAGTGTGCAGCTACATACCTCAGTGAAAGGCTCTAGCAGGCAGGAGGCAACAGAGAAAGGCTCAGCAGTGGGGAGCTACCGGAGTCTTTCAGGAGCCTTTCCCAGCCTCACAGAAAGACTCCGACAGCAGGAAGCTGCAAGCCAGCAGCAGAGAGCTGCTGGGGCCTTTCCCTGCTGCCTCCCCTCTACCAGAGGCTTTCTCTGCAGGGGGAAAGACTCCAGAAGTGGGGGAGCAGTGGACACTACACTGCTAAATAGCAGTGTAGATGAGGAAACACAGCTTGGGTAAGAGGAGGGCCCTGTAGGGCACATACACGGGGGTCAGGTTCAGGTGTGCATTCACTCGCCTAAGTAGTGCCACTCGTCTACACTGCCATTTATACCCATGTCGGGGGACTACCCTCTACATGCCACCAAAAGGATTGTGCAGCATATATGTACCCTCAGGTGACCAGTCACTTGTCTCAGGTATCATATTTCAAATCTCATATACGTGAATGAATTCTCACTGCAAATCCAGTGTGAGCAGACCAGAGACTGAAATGTGCTTGAAAAAAGTATTTGTCCAACAATTTTAGATTACAAACCACCCCAACAAATTGTGATTTGCTCATGGACAACTCACAGAGTGAGGAAAGGGCTCTAAACTCCATTGCTATCCCAGACAAAGGCTCTTGTCCCATGAAAAAGTTACCTTGACTCTGAAGTCGCTCATGGTGCTTTAGTTGGTGTCCCACTGTCATCCAGCAACACAAACTTTTGAATAGTGAGTTGCAAATCACTCCAGCTGGCATTTACTCTACCATTACCAAGGTCAAAGCATGTATAATTAGGAGTGTAAGACAGTTCATGTTGATGCCTCAGTGTCCACTTGACCAACTCTGTTGAATTCTGAATCAGAAATGACATAGTTCTATACTTAACCACTACTGGTGAAACCCTGGCCCTATTGAAGTCAATAGCAAAAATCCCATCAACTTCACTGGGGCCAGGATGCCACCCAGATCTGACAGAGGTTTATGAACATCTGGTGAAATATCTTGAGATGCAGACTAGAGCTGGTAAATTGATCAAAGGAGAATCTTGGCTAAGATGGGCTGGGGGGCGGGGAAATGGGTTCCATTCTTTACATTCTAGAGAAAAGGCGGTATTGGGGATCTTATTGCAGAGTCTAAAAATGCTAAAGTGGGTCACAATCTCTCAGTGAGTAGATTGTGAGTAGGGTAAGGATCTGTTTAAATTCAATGTGAAGACCCTTGGGTATTAAAAAAAAAACAAGACTAAGTTGGATAAAAACATGGCGATTTTTATTTTGTTTTTTGGTTGCCTTTTTTCCTCTTCCTCCAAAGGTAATCCATGTCAGCATGATGGGATGGGAACTAGTACTGACAAACACAATATTCCAGACAGGAAGCTTTGAAAATATTGTAAATGAATTCAAGGGTTGGAGGCATCATTTGTTTTGAGTGGATAATGTAAAGCTGTGGGGGAAGAGGAAAGAGGGGAGTTGGTGCATTGGCAAAGCACAGAACGGTCACAGTATGATAATGTAGCTAGACAGATTTGAGAGGTAGCAGAATTCCTCCCTGGAGGTGGTTGAATTTCTCTGAGGAATGAACTAATTCTTGTACACGTACACACACAAGCAGAGTACACTCACATACCACACACACAGTTTGTAAAGCCCTTTGGAATGAAAGGCACTGTCTACAAATATAACATTGTTATTGCTTATGCAAGATTTAATTCATGAGTGGCTTTTGCACATACAGCTAATTCCGACAAAGATGCGACTTCATTTGAAGAACAGCATCCTGAATAAAATTTCAAACGAAGCCAGCCAACAGCTGAGAGGATAACCTCACTTCTGAGGGCATCGTGTTGACATACGTCCTTTTCAGAAAAAGAGAAATCAAAGTAAGTGCCCATCCCCAGAGGAGGTAGCAGATATCAGTGAAAGGTACCCTGCTGGTGATATAAAATGGTGTATAAAATGTTACCCAGCACCGACTTCCCCCAAGTGTTCTTGTGTAAAGACAAATGCAGAGAGGAGGAAATCTCTCGAATTGTATGAAAATCTCTGTTCAAAATGAAAGCCAATGTCATCTCATAAAGAAGAGGTACAAAAAGATGATTGTTTTTCTAATGGCCGCCAGAGCTTTCCTGTAATTACAGTGGGAGTTTGGGACCAAGTGACATGGGTTTGGATCTTGATTCTGCTGCTGATTCAGTTTGTGAGCTCCGGCAAGGCGTTTGACCTCTCGGTTGCTCAGCTTTCCTATCTTTAAAATATTCACGCAGCTTTGTTAAAAGTCCTCAGAGCTCCTCAAATGAAGGGAACAACAAATGAGCAAGACATTTTATTATGTTGTGTGCATCATTTTGTTACTTTCCTAAGATCTCCTCCACAGCTCACTGAAATCAATGGAAGGACTCTCACTGATTTCAATGGATATTGGATCAAACCTCTAATCTGTGGATTTTGAAAAGACTAAATTGAAATACCAGTGGAATTCAGACAGATGGCCACATAATCACAGTGAAGATATGAACGTCCCTTTTCAATCTGAGTATATTATACCAATGACTAGGCCCTAATTTGGACCATTTCAGGTCTAACACCTAGCAACAAGCAGAAAAGTGAGTTGTATTTCATTCACTAGCAGCAGCTGTAGCGGGATGTTAAACTGTATTATTCAGTGCGGCCACTAGGTGTGTTAAATACTTTATTTAAATTAACCTCAGCCATACCTGGCAAAGCATTAAAGGATCTTATGACAAACACACTTGACGTGTCTAATAAGCAAGCTCTGTGACCGGTCCATATCTGGTGTAGAAATACATGACATGGTATCAGGAATAATCGAAGAACAGAAACAGAGAAGAGCTACTAAGATGATCTGAGGAATGAAAACCTACCTTCTAAGAGGAGACACAAAGAGCTTGGCTTGCTTAGCCAAGACAAAAGAAGTCTGAACAGAGATATGAATGCTACCTATAAATAGAGCTGAGGGATAAATACCAGGGAGGGAGTAGAGTTATTTAAGTTAAGCAGCAATGTGGACACAAAAACAAATGGCTATGAACTAGCCATCAACAAGTTTAGGCTTGAAATTAGATAAATGTTTGTAACCATCAGAGGAGTGAAATTCTGGAACAGCCTTCCCAGGGGAGCAGTGGGGCAAAAACCTAACTGGCTTCAGAATTGAGCTTGATACTTCATGGAGGGGATGGTATGGTGGGACTGCCTGCAATGGCATGTAGCCAATCTGTGACTCCTAGTAGCAAATATCAACAATGGCCAGTGATGGGACACTAGTGGAGGAGGGCTCTGAGTTACGACTGAGATTTCTTTCCCTGAATATGGTGTCTGGCTGGTGGGGTTTGCCCACATATTCAGGGTCTAACTGATCACCATGTTTGTGGTTGGGAAGGAACTTTTCCCCAGGTCAGATTGGCAGAGATCTGGGGCTGGGGTCACCTTCCTCTGTAGCATGGGGCACGAGTCACTTGCAAGTTTAAACTAGTGTAAGTGGTGGATTCTCTCTAACTTGAAGTCTTTAAACCAGGGATCAGCAACATTTGGCACACGGTCCATCAGGGAAAGCCGCTGGCATGCTGGGCTGGTTTGCTTACCTGCAGCATCCGCAGGTTTGGCCGATCGTGGCTCCCACTGGCTGCTGTTCACTGTTCCAGGCCAATGGGGCTATGGGAAGAGGTAGCCCGGCCTGTGCCGTTTCTCACAGCCCCCCTTGGTCTGGAACAGTGAACCGCAGCCAGTGGGAGCTGCGATTGACCAAAACTGAGGATATTGCAGATAAACAAACCATCCTGGCCTGCCAGCAGAGTTCCCTGATGGGCCGCATGCCAATGGTTGCCGATCCCTGATTTAAACCATGATTTGAGGACTGCAGCAACTGAGCCACAGGTTAAGGGTGGGTGGGTGAGAGTCTGTGGCCAGCAATGTGCAAGAGGTCAGACTAGATAATCATGATGGTCCCTTCTGGCCTTAAAATCTATGAGTCTATGAACAGCAACAATGGTTGCAGACACAAGGAACAACCACAGAGGTGGTAGGATCTCATTAACATGCCATTCTTTAATGCCCCAGAGACCTTCAACTTTGACCAACCTTCAGAATGGAAGACTGGAAACAGTGTCATGCAAGATTTTGCATTGCTACCAAGCTGCTCTAAGAAACTGGAGATCTGCAGGCATTGTCTTTAATTTATGCTGTGGAAAAATAAGCTGAGCATTTCTTTAAATCCTTTGACTTTACTGAAGACTGTCACAAAGATGACCATGAAATGGCTATGTTTAATGAATACTTTATACCAGAGAAATCTGGTTTATGAAAAAGCATGTTTCCATTCTAGAATTCAAGAACTGAGGGGAAATAGTGACTGTTTTATAAGCACTCTTCATACGCTGGCTGAAAACTGTGATTTTTGGAAATGCAAAACATAAAAATATTACACCCACCTTGTCTCTTTAGGGACTATAAACAGATTCTAGAGTGTTAGAAGTCATTGTCATAAAATCATGAGGCAAGGGGAGAGAACTCCCAGGAAAAGAGGGACAAATTCCAGCCTACATACCTAAAGTGTGGAAAAACTCACATCCCACAAAATGATGTATGTCCAGCCAGAGGTACGTGGTGTAATATATGCACAAAATATGCACATTTTGCAGCTGTTTGCCACATCAAAGCAGTCAGGGAGTTGACTTATATTACAGACAATCAAGAGCCACTGTTCCTGGGATCTATCAATTGCAATGAGATCGAGCCTGCCTGGAGTGTGAAACTGAATATTCCTAGCAAGACTATTGACTTTAAAATTGACTCAGGAGTTGATATCACAGTCTTCTCAGACAGGGTTTACAATCACCTTCATTGCTCCCGGAGCTGAAGTCACCTGAGACAGCTCTAACTAGCCATTGAAGTACAGTAGACTCTCCATTATCAGGCATGATAGGAAAAAAATTAATCCTGGTTAATAAAATCCTGGACAATTACCATCCATAGGAAATAATGGTGGTCTGGGGGTTGGTTCACCAGCCACTCTGTGCCGGGGGGAGCGGTTGTTGATTCACTGGCTGCCCTGCGCCCTGGTGATTTTTTGTTTTGATTTGTTATTTTGTGCTTGGGGTGGAAACAAAGCCAGAGCCGGCCCTGCAAGTTATGTGTATTTTTTTTTACATCCTGGTTAATCCACAACCTGGTTAACCCGATCCTGGATAATCACAAGTTTACTGTATTCTGAACTGCGTGGGCCAGTCCACCACAGAAAAATCTTACAAAGACAAAAGCTTTGCATTCAGAGTGTGTGTGATCAAAGGATCAAAGACCAATAACCTTCTCAGCTGTAGCTTGGCAGCCACGCTGGGCCTAGTGAGAAAGGTGGAAGAAATCAATGGAGGATTTGATGATATAAGACTTTTGAGAGGCAATCCAGTACAAATCCACTTAAGAGCCATGCAGTGTACTTACACCTCTACCTGACAGACCTTGGAAGAGACTAGCTGCAGATTTATGTGAATTCAGGGGACATCATTACCTGGTCATCATGAACTATTTTTCCATGTATATAAAAATAATGTACTTGACAGATATAACATGCTGCAATGTTATCAGGAAACTGGAGTGCACTTTTGCTCACTTCAGTATTCCAGAACAACTGGTGATGGATAACAGACCACAATTCACTGCAGCAGAATTTAAGTCATCCCAAATGAAATATGATTTTGATCATATTACTAGCAATCCACATTACCCACATGTGAAAGGAGAGGCTGACACAGCTGTACAAACAGCCAAGAAAATCCTACAGCAAGCAGATCCATTCCTTGTTCTTCTGAGTTACAGACCAACACCAACAGCGGCCACTCGATATAGTCGAGCACACTTCCTGATGGGAAGACAACACAGAACTACTTCTCCAGCTTCGGAAAAGAAACTGTTTCCAAAGTGACCACACATGAAGAGAGAGTAGCCAAACTGGATCAAAAGGCTAAAAAAGCTCATGAACACTTTTAGAACAGATGTCACTCAGCAAGAGAACTGCCCCATCTAGAACCAAATTTATATCAAATTGGATGGTGAAAAAGGATGGACAATTCTCGCTGTCGTAAAAAAAAAAAATTCAGCGCCCAGATCATATGTGATCAAGTCTGACAATGAGGAGTTCAACAGAAACCATTGACATCTACTGTGTGTCCCTCAGAAAGAACAATCAACAGCTCAAACTCTACAGATGGCAGATGAAGAAGTCTCAAGGATTCCAAGCCAACCGCAGCCAGTCATTGCAACTAACAGACAGCCAGATGTCCAAGTATTACATGTTCCAGTCATGTAATTAGGAAACCAGTATGATTCAGAGATACTTAACAGACTGATCATAGAATCATAGAATATCAGGGTGGGAAGGGACCTCAGAAGGTCATCTAGTCCAACCCTCTTCTAAAAGCAGGATCAATCCCCAACTAAGGGGGATACACGCTGAACTTCAAAGACAGCATGATAGTGTAATATTGTAAATGGTAGGAATGTAGGAATGCACAACTTTGAGGGGGAGATGTAGTGGAATGCTAAACTGCACTATACTGTTCAGCCACTAGGGGGCACCGTGTAAAATGCCTTATTTAAAAGAACCTCAGCCATACCTGGCAGAGCATTAAAGGTTCTTACAATAAACACAGCTGGTTTGTATAAAGAAGCTTTGTGACCAGGCCATAT
The DNA here is from genome assembly GCA_007922305.1 of Dermatemys mawii. NCBI lineage: Eukaryota > Metazoa > Chordata > Testudines > Dermatemydidae > Dermatemys > Dermatemys mawii. The sequence continues at coordinate 10,437,542 of ML677366.1, forward strand.
CTGGTACAGAAGTACATGACAGCAATGCTTTAATATAGCTTGATTTTTTTGCTCAGCCACAGCATAAATTTAGTTCTTGTCAAAATGGACGATTACATACTTTCATGCTAATTCTTGTGGTAATTCCCTCACACACAGCCCTAATATTTCTGGTTAATTATAGTAAAATTTAATCCATTCCTAGGGACACATTGTTGTTAGATTTTCTTTTTCTGAATAAAGACTTTTGCCGTGGAACTACCTTGGCTTGATGATCTTTTGCCTTTTACCTGTAGGATAATAAGCACCAGGAAGCAGCGCAAACACTGGTTAGTACTATGGTTGAGTTTAAATATTTGGAGGAAATTGGAGCTTGCTAGAACAGGCCCATCCTCCATGAAAGTTCCAGTTGCTGCCTTTCCCCAGCGTGCTATTTTTAGTTTATTTTTAATTTATCATCAACAGTGTTTGGCTGCTTTATTTTCCCCTGTCTGCTGAGCCATAATTAAATTGCCCACATCAGAGGGCATTAAATAAGTGCAAGTTTCCCTGATTTGCTAACAATCTTCTTTCAGAAGTGTTAGCTTTCTAATTTAACAGGCTCTTTCTGTTTGCCATCTACTACTACTATTACTTTCTTCCATCTCCCAAAGCATTCCGCTGGCTTTAAACAGCTACAGAGCTAACTCCACTGGCAAGAGAGTCATTATTGCTGAAGTTTTGTGAGGAACAAACCCATGTGCAGGCCTGTAGGTCCAGTCTCCTTAGCTTTTGTGTTATGCTAAATTACGTTATCTCTTGGCAGTCTGGGAACTGGGAAAGAGAATTAAAAATAAATAAATAATGAAGACTGACAGCAAGGGTAAAGAAATGGGATAGGTCGCTCGTAACTGCATGTATGTTCAGTTTAATAATAATTAACACACACAGCAGGCATGGGAAATTTTGCAAAGAAACCAGCTTCCTCATGCTGATCATTGAGGATGCAGGCAGAAATGCAATTTGCTTCCAAGCTTCTTGACACAGAGGGAGAAGGAGAGAGAGAGAGAACAGTTCATTTGAAGATCCAAAAGTGCTTTACAAAGATTAATTAACTTCTACAAACTCCCCTGTTATGTAGATGAGCAGTATTGTCCTCGTTTTACAGCCTGGGAAACTGAGGCACAGAGAGGTACAGTGGGTGGTTTAAGATCACACAATATGGCCATGCTAAAGTAGGGAATAGAATCCAGGCATCCTGATCATCATGTTCATGCTGTAACTATTAGATTGTGATCCTACTATATAATAAATATGTATATATCATACAGATGCACCTAAATTAGGCCCGTGTGACAGGGTGTCAACCCCTCACTGGCCCTGATAGGGTTAAAACCCAGCCTGGAGGAAACAGCCAGTTAGAGTGGTGGCTGGACCAGCCAATCAGGGCCTAGCCATCCCATATAAAAGGAAGCTGCAGGTCAGAGCAAGTCAGTCTGATCCAAGGGAGGGGATTGGCGTCCCAGAGGGCTGCAGAACTAGCACAGTCCTAAGGCTGCTAGGACTTCCAGGCCTAAGGCCCTGGGAAGAAGGTGAAGGAACCATAGGCTGGAGCTGAAGGTGCTGGGAAGTGGCCCAGGGGATTGAGAAGGACTGGTGGAGAAAGAAAGGAGGGGCAGCAGGAAGCTGTTGTTTACAGGGTCCCTGGGCTCAGACCTAGGCCTACCTAGTGGGTAAGCCTAGGTTCCTCCCTATTCCCCCTGACTCACCTCTAAAGAAGCGGCCAGGCTGTGGACTGCCAAGCCGCTGTGAGGAGTGGCGAGGCTTGCGGAACGAGTCCCCCGGAAGGGGGCAACCTGGACTGTGACATGGCCAGAGGCACACCCACCGACCAGAGCTAACTCTAAAATGGCCAACAGGAGGCGACAGTGTGGTGAGTGACTCCCGTGACAACCTGATTTGGCACTGCATTGCTCCAGTTTTATGCTGGTATAACTAGTGATTTGGACGTAAACCTGGAGTGACACAGTGATGAATCAGGCCCATTGTTTCTTAAAAGTGAACCTTTTCTGCAGAAGGAAGAGCTGGAGGAGACCTACAGTATTAGATATTGGATCAACTCTGAACTGTCTATTTCTACTGCTCGGAGTGTAACTAAATTATAAACAAAAGGGGCATTATTTGATTGGTTTAAAGTATTTCACCAGGAACGCAGCTCATTTCCAAGTGTGTCGTCCCGGGAGAGTTGCAAACCAGACTCCAGCAATCAATCATTTTACAGTTCTAAAAGCTGCTGTGCAAGTCCACAACACACACCTCTTCAAAGACTAGGATCACTAGGGATGGGCAAAGCCCTTCTGAAAAATAACAACAAAGCCAAATCCTAGGCCTATCCTGAACTTTTTGACTCTGAACCTATTGGGGAGCCAGGTAAACTCATTCCCCTTTTATTACGTTTCATGGTAGCCTCCGAGCTTCCTATTTCCATCAGGGAAAAAGAGGAAAAGTTGTTATCATCATCACTTAGTAGTATTGTGGTGGCATCTAGAGGCCCAAAATCAAAGATCAGGCCTTGAACACATATGACAGAAAGATGATCCCTCTGCTCCAAAGAGCTTACAAGTGAAGCCTAAGAGCAGAGACAACAGGTGGATGCAACAAACAGACCAAAGAGAGCACAATGTAACAGAGACGGCAGTGGTTAGAGTCGTAAGCAGCAGCCTCTGTGCCAAATACTGAGAGGGATCCTGTTCCAAAATCCAATTAGACCAGCAATGCCGTGAGGAGTCTCCTGAGGAAGCCCTGCTCTTCAGACCCAGGAAGACTGGCACTCCTGAGAAGGACCTAAAGATCTGGCCATTTTTGGGAATTAAAGCAAGTTCTCCAAACCTCACGACCTCTCACATATCAGCCACTTCCCCTTCGCACTGCTGATTTATTACAATTAGATGAGTTTAAACTAGAGATATGCACGTGACCCACTATTTCATTCATTGTATTATTCTAAGGTGACTAGCATTGACAGCGCTAGTCGTTTCATATCAGTTATGGATTAACAGGGAACAGCCCATTAGAAGACTCCACAGCTGTAAAAATGATAATGTTGAGATTTTGGTTTTATCTTCTCTTTGGATTGTAGGGTTGCTGATTTTGGTTGGACATATTCATGGAGGTTTCATCACATGACATAATCTTTAATTAAAGATTAAACTTTAATTCCTGGAGACTCCAGGGCAATCCTGGATGGTTGGTAATCCTAACAGAGTGTACTCTCAGTAAATCTTTGTATCACCCTACCGCTCACACCAGGTATAACTACCACTTGGAGTTTGCTAGCTCCTGGAACTCCAGACTGAACATCTAGGGGGTCCTGCCTTTTGGACTATAACACTAATGGCTACGAGTCCAGAGCCCTCTGGCACTACTTCGCACCATGCCTAGAGTCAGGAATTGGGACTGAATGGACTGGAAACTCCTGCTGAGGCCAATAGGGAGGCTGCTGCATGGAGGTGACATGGTCAAGCAATTTGCTAGGCCAATGATGAGCCAGGGCTGCTCAGCCCCTTAGTGGGAGGGGTCAACCTAATTCAGAGAAAAAGAGACTAGCTTAGTTTGAGTTCTGAGCTTTTGGGTTTAGAGCTGAGGGCAAAACAGCACAGTTCAGGGAGTCTCTGGCTAACGCCGCCTCCCCACAAAGAGAGTCATTGAACTGCTCTAGAATTAGTGCATGGGTTAGGCAGCTTCCACTGGGGAAACTGAGGCACATGCAGGTGATAGTGCTTGGTAAAGGTCACAAAGTGAATCAGTGGCAAGATGAGCAATAGAACACGTCTCCTGACCCTTAGCTCTGTGCCACAAGGACACAACGTGATAATTATATGAAGTAAAATCTCCTTTGTGATGACAAGGATGAGATGTCGTGGTGCAAAGAAAATCAATTGGCAGCCCTAACAGAGCTATCTTTTCTGATGGTGTTAAAAGGCCCAGGGGCTGGGAAAAGGGACCCTCCTGGTGGTCCCTTTAGGCCATTTTTTTAAATCCATTTCCTATCAAAATGTATCTGACCATGGATCTAGCCAGTGTGTTCATACAGGTGGAGGAAATGGATTAGTTACCTAAGCATCAGGTTTGCATTATCTGGATCAGGGACTGGCAGCCTTTGGCATGCGGCAGGGTAAGCCCCCTGGCAGGCTGGGCCAGTTTGTTAATTTGACGCACATCCCTCAGCCCGTGCTGCTTCCTGCAGCCCCCATTGGCTTGGAGCAGTGAACTGTGGCCAGTGGGACCCGCAATCGGTTTAGCAGGCCAATGCTCAAACCACTGAGCTATCCCTCCCCCCAAGTCCATTCAGCCCCCGGCCATCCAGAACCCCGCTTCTCAAAATGAAGTCTGGCCTTCAGCCTCTGTAGCCAGAGACTTCTCTGCAGTGTTTTGGAAGCAGAAGAGAACAGTCCCATAAGATGAAGGGCCACCTCCCCAACATCCCTTCCCTGCCAGGCTGATTCCCAGCTCTGGGAAGAGCCATTGCCAGAGTTGAGGTGAGGAAAGGGGCCTGATCTGGGATGTGAGGGGATGTGGCTGGGGCAACTGAAGCACAACAAATTCCTTGCGCTCTTCCTAGGACAGTGCAGTCATGTTCCACCAGGCTAGAGCCAAATGCTCAGTCTAGGGCACAGTCAGTAATAAACTAAACAAGTCTCTCTGGTTTTGAGGTGTAGTCATCTTTACTGTCTACCTGGAGGCCATAGATCAAAACAATCCCCTTTCTTGCATGTATTTGAAATCTGCGATCTCTTTTAGCATCAACAGGTCCCATGTCATGGGAAGCCAAAAGCCGACAGCAGTTTGACCTTGGTCCATCCAGTGTGCACCTGGGATGGGGCACGTGGCTTCTATCAGCTGATTCATTTCACCCATCTGAGTCCGAGATTGTGAGACCATGCTGCAGCCTCAGCCACAGAGATCCTGAGATTTCGAAGTCGCATGGGAGAGATTTTATAAAATGGTGTATGGCACAATTTGTCTGGAGGCCTGTGATCCCTGATTACAGCTTTTGTGTGGGCGCAGTACAAACTTCTTCGAAATCAAGGGGCACCGTTACGTTGATTTAAGTAGCTTTGGGATTGGGCCCTAGCTGAAAATGAATATTTATTTGCGCAGGCGGGAGTTAAAAAAAATATCGGGGGCCAGGTGGGAGTTGCATCACAAAAAATGTGTAGGCTCCCAAATATACTGGAAAAGCCAAGAAAGAAAACATGCTTGCAGATTATTTATGAACAATAGGACATGGGCTATTTTAGGAGCATATATTTAGCCACCATTAAGGAGAGTAATTTACTCTCCAGAGTGCCCTTTCAGGAAACAGTAGGAGCTAAGTACACCCCATATATCACTTAGAGGCAGGAACTATTCTCATTGTTTTCTTTCCTAAAAATATTTCCTTCCTCGGAACTTTGTTACTACATGGGCAATATGGAAGCAAAGTAACAGATCTGATTGCTAATTTAAAAAAAAAAAAATCTAACTTTGGGAGCTGTGCCAAACTGATGACATTCATCAGTCACCTACTTAGGAAAAACTGTTTACCAGCTTATCCAATGGGAAAATAGAAAGGAGACACTTCACATCTGCTCTAATGAAAAAAGGACGTCAGAAAGGTACAAAAATCAAGCATCCATTTATGCCTCAGGATTGCATTTTACAACGGGCTCCTTCTGTATCTCTCTTTGGTTCCTCAGCTCCCACTTCTTTCACAAAACTGGCAGCAAACACTATGTAATATATGCAAAGATTTGCAAGAAGCCAGAATACTGTAATATTTTAATTATAGTTCTTTATTATTATTGTGTGTCAGATTTGCTATAGCCAAAGAGCAAGTGTTTGTTTGAATGGCTTGTTCCAGATGAAAGGAAAAACAACATGAGAAAGGACAAAAGTCAAGTCTCAGGAAAGGCAATCACAGTGTGTGTGTGTGTGTGTGTGTGTGTGTGCGTCGAGTGTGTGTGTGTGTACATGTATATTCTGTAATAGAAAGTATCTGAATTGGAAACAAAATGGCTTATGCCTCCAGCAAAGGTTGAACCACTGGAAATGTAAAGGTGTGATAATAGGCAAACAACGCATACACCAGGGTATGTATTTATTTTTTAAATGTTATTTTATTCTAAATGAAGCTTATCCACACCCAAATAAAACCAAATATATATATATATATATTTTTTTTTTTTTGCAGAACTAACATGATCACATTGTTCTCTGCCTGTGTGTTCTACCCCTTTCCCCTGCCTGTGTCTGTTTTGAGCCTGTAAGTTGTTTGAGGCATGGACTGCCTACTGGTCTGTGTTGGTACAGCTCTCAGTACACCAGGGCAATGATCTTGGTTGCTCCTTGAGTACTACTGTAATAAACATGATTAATAATAATGAATCTAGGGTGGAATTTTCCAATGTAATAAGTATGATTAATAATAATGAATCTAGGGTGGAATTTTCTGTATCGTACAAGTGGATAGGGCTTGTATGATACAGCAGTTAATTTCATCCAAATAAAATTGGGCTGTGTTACTAGATAAATGAAAATAATTATTGCCTCCAACCTTATAGTCATGAGGGAGAGTCTATTTCACTGGGCCCCCTCTTCTTCCCTTTGGATACCCTCCCTATACCAGAGACGTATGTACACTTTCAATGTATATCGGCTAAAGATGTGCAGAATTGTACTGTGAAACTCAAGGTCATTTGAAACAGTGAGACTGTAAAGGAAGCCCATCTGCCAGTTCCTTATTATCTTCTATAACTTATCAGCAGATTGATTTTATTTCTACATTTGTCAGGAGATTAAAAAGAAAGGACGGTTTGGGCTGAGGTTTTATAACACGGAAATGTGCATGCCACCTTCACGGCTGTACTCCAGAAAGCCCTGCTATAATTCCTGGAGACTGAAGGGAAATGTAATGGAGACATATAAACCCCCAGAAAACCAGGCAGTATGAATCAACAGCACGTGAAAGTGGATGATATAAAACTAATGGAATCTGCAGAGGAATGGCATTGCTGCCGTGTTACAAATGAGTCCCGAAGCAACATAAACCACCAAAGTGTTACTAACGGGTCTTTGGCTAACTTTGTCTCTCTCCAATCCCTCGAGCCTGAGTTTCATTTCCATTTTTTCAGATTCTGATTTTCCCACTACTCCTGTGCTTCTCAGCGTGCAGTGAGTGAGTCTGAATCAACACTCCCTCCGCTGCAGCTTTCAGCTGCAGTAGCTTGGGAATAGCTAGGGAAAAGAGGAAGAATCCAACTTTTTTTTATTTGCAATGTCACAGTTTAGCCTCCTGCAAGGAGTTGACTGTCTGTTGAGCGGTGCTGAGCATCCTGTATTCACATTGACTTCAAATCCACTGCCTCCCTCCCTCCAACCTGGGCTTCCTAGCAGCAGCCAGCAGGGCTCCCCTCAAGCGGCTGCCCTGGGAATCTCCTGTCTAATCCCTACCATGGAGGGTAGAGGACAAGAGCAAAAAAATAACATAGCCTGGGTCTAAATTAACTGTTCCAGGGAAGCTGTACAGGAAACAGGGAAGTAGAATCTTCATCCTACCTCTCAGCTTGGCCTCTTCCGTTTCTCTCATCCCATCCTAGATCCCCACACTGCTCTCATTAATTGACATCGTGTGAGATCCAGAGCAGAGACAGAATCCCAGCAAAACCAGAATGAAAGACAAGCTGGGATTTTAATTTATGTGAAGATTTATTGGTGCCAGCTCAGATTATAACACCACTTAGATCGCACTGTGCATCTTCAAAGTGCTGCGCTAGCATTAGCTAAGTGCTACAATAAGATCATGAGTGTTTCCCAGACTAAGAATTACAGAGGTTACCCTACAAGGATCTGCCCCCGGTGAGCAAGTTCAGGTTCAAGATCTCAAAAAACAATGGCTTTGGTCAACCATTTCAAACCCCCAAAACCAGAATTTTTCATGTTGAAATGAAAAACTGACCATTTTGAAATTGTTTTCAAAACTGTAAGTCAAAGATTTTGTCAAAACTGACCTTTCCCTAGGGACAGTTTCAGTTTCAATGAATAATCATTTTCTGACCAAAAAATACCCATTTAGTTGGAAAATTTCCTCCAAGCTCTACTTTTCACCTGGACTAATTCCACTAAAACGAGCCACCAACTATGTCCCGTACTCAGAGGCCCAGACTGTAGGATGCATTGCATCTGTGTTGTCCTGCACCATGGTGAAAAGTGGCTGTAGAGTCAGTTCAGTGCAGCCAGACATAGGAGATTGACTCATTGCAGATCCCCAGGTGCCGTATCAGGCCCTTGAGGTTTCAGGCTGCGCCAACATATTTTAGGGGCCTGACTTGATGCACAGCTGGCTTTACGATTGGGGGAATACCATGGTGGCTTTGCAAGCTACCATTGTACATGCCCCACCACCACCCCTGAGTTGCACTATGTGCTCCTTGGTTGTAGCCAATGATATGGGAGAAGTGTTTGCAGGACTGGTCCTTCCGCTAACCATTGATGGGGCCCTTCTTAGCAGTTAGAAGCTATTCATTGTAGATTTCCGTTCAGTATTTGACTTGCTTGATCATTGCCATTTTTAATGCAATTAAGGAGCAGAGGTTTGACAGGTTAAATGATCAGGGAGCCTCTAAGCCGAAGGGAATTTGCATATTTTATAAAATAATAAGTCAGGCATGGTCAAATAAGAACTGAACTGACCTGAATCTTCACTTAAACCTCCACTTTTTTTTAATAGTAAAGATCATTTTTTGTTCTATTTGGTCAGAGATATCCTTTCCAAGTTGGGATTTTGCATTTCCTACTGGAGTTAGAATCACAAATCCTGTAGTACCAGCAAAGACTCTGCTCTTGCAGTATTCAGCCAGACCCAGAAAATACTGGAAATCTCCCCAAAGAAAGCCTAGTCTTGTGACATTTTCAGCCTCCTTTCTCAACCAAACACACTGGAGAGAAGCATCTGAACTGATCCCTGATGTTTATCGAAGATGGAGATTTGGAAGTTCCTCCATCTCATCACTACTCTATGGCAGGAAGATACTAGGTAGCCCAGCTTTCCCTGACTAATCCTAGCTCCATCCATGATTCTGCTGAGGAGATTTAACTCTTCCCAGAGGTTGTAACAGAAACACTATTAAATAGTGCAGGTTCGACAACATAGGCTTTATAAAATGCACATGTCATGTTGTGTTTGGATTGATTTTCTTACTCCAGGGCCACGTTAGTGAGCAAATCAAAAGTGCTTTGTGTGGGCTCTTTCAAAATGATGCTGGCATTGCCTGGGCTTCATTCAGAAATGGATTGATGGGACAAGGTTTGTGTTGGGTCAGTATCTAATGGCCTGCACTCAGCGGCCTGAATTATTCATGAGTGCCATGGTGTTTCATGGTTTTTTGATTGATGAGTCGGCTGGAGGGTATGTCACAGCTGCAATCCCAGACTTTTCTTGACAGAAGTTTGCCTGGAAAAAGGCAGTTCCTTTGCGTAAATGGAGATGGGCTTATCTGGGGGCCTTGTCCATCCTTTCTGAATGGCAGGAACGAGGATGACAACACCATGACTCACTTAGTTGATGTACGTTGTACTTTAACAATGATGTCTTCTCACTTATCTTGCATCTTTCATTCAAGGGTCTCAAAGATTATTGGACTCACTAAAAATTAAGCCTGATATGTATAATGCCCATTTTTATAGCCGTTTTTAAAGAGACTTTACTAGGTCACTAATTACGTCTATAACAGACATGGGAATAGAATCCAGGAATCCCAACTCCCAGTCATCTGCTCTAATCACTAGGTAATGCTTCCTCCCATTTAGCCTCGCTGTTGATTTTTGCTCATTTGATTCTCATATGGTTCCTGCAGCATAATCAGAGTTGGAAGGGCCATTTTTTGACTAAAGCCCTGTAGGAATCAGAAGAGCTCTGTTTTGGATTTTCTGTGTGACCTTCAAGGCATTTAATATCTCTGTCTCTCAGTTTCCCGTGAAATGGGATTAATATATAAAGCATTTTGAGATCATCTGATGGAAGGATCTTACTGTGAAAAAACACTCAGAAACTCCCTCGCTTCAATGATTTTTTCCATATTAGCAATGCAACTCCCTTTTTTCTTCTCAAGCTTTTCTTGTGAGAACCCCCTTTGAGCTTTGGGAACATTAAAGGTTCAGTTCCATGTGAAGTCCTATAGAAAGGAGCAGCTAGAACTGGCCTGAGGTGTACTGAGTTGTTCTGAATAAAAAATATCCAAAAATTCCAATAATTGGGTTGGGAAAGGCAGTGAAAGTTCCCTTAAGATTAATTACCCTCCACATGGTACTGATGGAATGTAACAGGCTGAAATCCATTTTTACTGAATAGCTCTTCTCAATGACAATATAAGGGCCTGATCTTAAATGGTATTTAGGCACCTGACTCCTACTGAAATCAATGCCACTTAGGCACCTAAAATAGCTTTAAACATTTGGCCCAAATGGCATGATTCTCCATGGCCTTATAGGTTGTGTTGCCATTTGCACCTGAGAAAACTGGGTATCAAAAGCCACTGACACAATGATGCGGTGGAGATTTCCAGTGCAATAGCAATCCGCACCCGTTTTGCATAGGTGCACACAGCTGCACAAGGAGCACAGCAGCAAGGTAGCAGGGCCCACAGTATGATCCAGGTGCCTCCAAATTCTTGGTTTAAGATCCGTGGGAATCGGGGTATGCAGCACCTTACAAAAGGTGCTCACCATTTTACAATCTGGCCCAGAGATGCCATGTGGGGGGAAGTCAGCCAATCAGTGTCTAAAGGTCTGTTTTTCAGAGGTGCAAAATTCCTGCCCCTCCCCTGGAATAGCAGGTGTGTCGCACTTGTGAAAATCAATCAGAGCCCTAGGCAAGTGCACTGTGACACATCCCCTCACTGCTAGACAGTCACATTGCTCTGTATCTGATGCAATGTGATCAAAGACCTGAGGTGACACACAGCAATGCAGGTGGTGTCAGTGGGTCTTGTCACCGAAAACACACATAAAATGTCATCTTCTTTTCCTCTTTCCAGGTATTACTCATAGCGATGTTCACTCCGAAATCACTTAAATAAACAAAGGAGTAATGACTAAAATGAAATTCATGTTTAGTGCTATTAATTATACCAGTGACATTATGTAATTGGAAAACGCAAATTACTGAGAACTGAGGAAGGGCTTATGCTCTATTCTGGTGATCCACATTGAATTTTTAAATGACGGATCAATTATGTATGTAACTGCAACAAATTTAAATAGGTTTCCACAGTGTTGCATTTTCCCAGCTGAGGTCCAAATTACTTAGGAGATTTTGATCAGTTTAATACAATATATTTTGTCATTGAAATAAGCAGCAAAGAGCTTTCTAGTTCCAGGGCCATTATATTCTCTGAGCATCAGAGCAGATTACTAAGTAAAGAACACAGTAGGTTTGGATTAGGATTCCATTCACAAACCACAATAATTAACAGCCAAAAAAATGTGATTTGCGGTATGCTATTGGTCACAGTAGCTGCCCAAGAAACTGTAATGACCAAAGACCCACACTAAAGAGCAAACAAGATGAAAATGGTAAGAAATTGGGGGTCCTGTGCTCTGACAATGGTATAATTATGTATCACTGGTATAAACTGTCTGCAGCTGCAAATGAGTTCTATTTTTTTTTAATTTGAAACCAATGTGGATCAAATTTTCAAAAATGCCTAAATGATTTAGGAGACTAAGTTGCATTTTCAAACATGCCTTTTTAACATCTGAAAAATGGGATTTATATGCTTTGCAGAAAATTTTACGCAGTGTCTATAACATCCTTTTTAAAATTATCATGAAAAAGAGGGAGTAAGAATCATAACCTGAGGTACAAAGAGCCTAAAGTTTGGAGCAATTTGGATCTAGATCCAAAATCCATAGATTATAAAGCCAGAAGGGACCACTGTGACCATCTAGTCTTCTCTCCTGCATAACTGAGGCCATAAAATTTCCCTGAAATAATTCCTGTTTGAATGTGTGGCTTGGACCACACAGAATGATCATTTAAAGACCTTTACCCTACCTCTAGCTCCTCTATATCCCAACATGCTCCCTCCACTGGGATGAGGGGAGCAGGTTGCATAAAATCAGCTTTATGCCAGCTCTGTGTTACCCTCAGGTAATCCCCAAGCAGCCACTTTTGTGCTGACTTAAGATCCTTTGTGGTGCTCCAGTAAGCCAAAAGAGACCTTGGCAGGGAGCCAAGGATGTGGCCCAGAGTTTTGAAAGATACTTTTAGCCTTGGGCTACACTGAGCGGGTCGGGAGGTGGTGGTGGTTTCAAACTAAGATACGCAACTTCACCTACACTATTCGCATAGCTGAAGTCGAAGTATCTTAGTTCAACTTACCTGGCCATCCTCACGGCAGATAGTCGACCCTGTCAACTCCGCTTACTCCTCTTGCGAAGCTGAAGTTCCGGAGCCAACGGGCAGCGCATTCAGCTATAGATTTATCGCGTCTAGATGCCCTGATATCAGGGCCCTCCTTTATGCCCTGATATAAACAAGTTACGTACTATCATCCTGACCTTATCTTTTAGGTGGGGTCAATGTGTTTTTGTTATCCTGGGGGAATGTTTTTGTACCATCCTTGATATTGGGATGTTTTGGTACCATTTGATATCGGGATTTGTTTGTGTGAGTACTTTGTGCCTAGCACTTCTTAGGAATGTGTATTTCTGCAATATCAGCCCTGTTCTTGCCAGATTCTGTGAACAGGTCCTGCCTCATAGATGGACTCTGATATAAGGGCTTATGTCTCAGACTCTCTTCCTACTACAACACTTTTTTTAGATTTTTATCAATTTAAGTTTTCACAGTTGCACAAAACTGGGTGGAGGTCTACGTTCAATGTCAAAATATACAAAGTAAACAACTTTAAATCAAAGTCTAATAAGCTCCCAACCAGCATTTTTCTTATTTTCTTGTCGGTACATCTCAATTATTATCAATAGAAATATTTTTGTTGGTTTATGTGTATATGGTGAAATCAACATTTACCAACCTTTCCTGATAAAAATCGAATCCGTCCAAGCCTATTATATCAGCTGTCTGTCTTCCATGTAACGTCAGAGTTGATCTCATTAGCTATTCATTTTTCATCATTTCTAAGTTTCAGTTTATCATTTCTGGAGTTCACTGTCTATTATACACTAGACCTCCTGCAAGAATTCATGAATAGATACAAAGACTTCGGTTCATCATTAGCATGTATTTTCTTTTTCCCCCTCTTTGGTTTTCATACATTACTAATCCCCCTCTCTTACAAATCCACTCCACAATGCATGTAAATTACAGCTGAAGTCATTCAGAGATCAAAAGTTTAATAACCTCAGACCCTAATTCAGGAAAACACTTAAGCACATGCTTACCTTTAACCATGTGCTTTAGTCCCATTAAATCAGTGGGGTCTAAGCACCTTTCCTGGTACTTTCATATATATGCAATCGCTGATAGTGGTTTGCTAAGCTGGTGAGAGCTGAATATGTGCAGATTGGAAAGAATGCAAAATTGTAATTTGCTTTGCACATTTTTGTTTGCTTTTACAAATTAGAAAAAAAACCTTACGAAAACCTGTGTTATATTTGTTATATTCGTATATTGTATTTGTTGTACTGCCAAATGTTACAACAAATAAAAATCTGGCAATGAAAGAGCACAGATTAACCAATGTGCACGTCCATTTCCTACAATGTTTACTATTGTCACATTGGTCTCTCTTACATCAACATTTCAAAGATTGATCCTTTCTTTCCCCTCCACTGATCTTGAACAAGTTGCCTTAGCAATTTCGCTCTAAGTTCTCTAGTCAGAGTCTGTAGGATTATGGATTTAAAATATTACCAAAATAAATACATTAAATTAATACAAAAAATTAAAAAGACAGATACAGCTTTTCTAATACTGAGAACATAACCAGTGAGAACTGAATAAATAAACTCTAATGGGATCAAATGAAATATCAAAGAAGAAAGCAGGAGAGATATTTGGCATGGAGAGAACAGTAGCAACAAGTGTAATGAAGCAAAGACAAAGAAGGAGACTCACGAAGAAAGCTGGAAATACAGGAAGAAATATGGTTGTGCCTGCTGGGTCATGAAAGATCCTGAAGAGGAAAGGAACATAAAAAAACCTATGTCAATGTGAAAGAAACACCAGAGAAGAAAATAGAAGCTACAAGAAGATCAGAACAACTCAACATAGGGTAATAGGAGATGGTCTCCTGAAGAACAATGATAGGACCATAATTACTTCAGTGAAGAAAAGAAAAAAATTATCAGTGCCTCTATAAGAAAGGATCTGAAATTCCATGTCTAGAATTGTAATCATTCATGCAGTCAAAGCCAGGGAACCATAGGGCACATTAACATAAACCCTGTAGAGACTGAGTCAGCAGAAGATAAAGGAAGAGAGAACATCTAGTGAAGAAAGTGTCTGCCACAGATGGACCCAGCCCATTTGAGAAATTTAGATGTCTGCTATACCCTTCTCTCTCCCAAATATTATGTAAATCCAGTACTATAACCCTAAATAGGCCTCCAATTCTGCAACTACATCCGCACAGCAAACCCTGCTGAAATACCGGGAATTCACAAGGGGTCTGCCCACATGTATGCAGTTGCAGAATCAGCATCTATATTTGTATGGGAGGCAACAAGGCTCTTCAGCTTAACTTCTGTACCTGGAAAGATAATGGAGCAAATAATTAAGCAATCAATTTGCAAACATCTTGAAGATAATAAGGTGATAAGTAACAGTCAGCATGGATTGGTCAAGAACAAATCATGTCAAATGAACCTGTTAGCTTTCTTTGACAGGGGAACAAGTCTTGTGGATAGGGGAGAAGAAGTAGACGGGGTATAGCTAGACTTTAGTAAAGCTTTTGATAGTGATTCACATGACCTTCTCATAAACAAACTAGTGAAATGCAATGTAGATGGAGCTATAAGGTGGTGCAAAACTGATTGGAAAACTGCTCCCAGAGAGTAGTTATCTGTGGCTCACAGTCATGTTGAAAGGGCATAGCGAGTGGGATCCCACAGGGGTCAGTTCTGGATCCAGTTCGGTTCAATATCTTTATCAATGATTTAGAACATGGCATAGAGAGTACACTTATAAAATTTGTGGACGATACCAAGCTGAGAGGGGCTGCAAGTGATTTGGAGGATACGATTAAAATTCAAAATGATCTGGACAAACTGGAGAAATGGTCTGAGGTAAATAGGATGAAATTCAATAAGGACAAATGAAAATTACTTAACTTAGGACGGAATAATCTGTTGCACACATACAAAATGGGAAATGACTGCATAGGAAGAAGTCCTGCAGAAAGAAATCTTGGGGTCATAGTGGACCACAAGCTAAATATGAGCCAACAGTGAAACACTGTTGCAACAGAAGCGAAAGTATTTGTTGTGTATTACACAAGAAGTAATTATGCCGCTCTACTTCATGCTGATTACGCCTCAACTGGAGTATTGGGTCCAGTTCTGGGTGCCACTTTTCAGGAAAGATGTGGGCAAATTGGAGAAAGTCCAGAGAAGAGCAACAAAAATGATTAAAGGTCTAGAAAACATGACCTGTGAGTGAAGATTGAAATATTTGGGGTTTTTTAGTCTGGAAAAGAGAAGACTGAGAGGGGACATGGTAACAGTTTTCAAGTACAAAAAAGGTTGTTACAAGGAGGAGGGAGAAAAATTGTTCTTCTTAACCTCTGAGGATATGACAAGAAGCAATGGGCTTAAATTGCAGCAATGGCAGCTTAGGTTAAACATTAGGAAAAACATCCTATAAGGTTAAGAACTGGAATAAAATGCCTAGGGAAGTTGCGGAATCTCCCTCACTGGAGATTTTTAAGAATGGGTTAGACAAACACCTGTTAGGAATGGTCTAGATAATATTCAGTCCTGCCAAGAGTGCAGAGGACTGGAGTAGATGACCTCTCAAGGTCCCTTCCAGTCCTATGATTCTGTGGTGCTAGAGGGCCAAACCTGACCTTAAATATTAGATGATGTGCAATGAAATAGGAAACAGAGGGATAGAAGCTGGGGTCGGAGGTTGAGGTACTACTGAGAAGGCAGTAGGCTAAGAAGAATTTTAAAAGGTGCCAAATCATGAATCAGAACCTTGTGGATACCAGGTATCCATAAAAGACACAATATTGACAGGCTTTCTGTAACATCTGCAAATCTCTGTGATATTAATTTAAAAAGGGGGATGCAGTGAGGTTTGAGATCTGTTTGGGGGGATTATTAAAGAGACATCTCTTTGTTCTCTCTGGTATGGTAGACCTCAAAGATAACTGAGAATGAGAGAGACAGAGCAAAGTGAAGATAAAAGGAACAGTGACCAAAAGGAAAGTTTACTGTAGCTGTCTGGAGAGACTGTGCTTTTCGTTTCCCCAACTGAAGGATGTTTGGGTATTAGGGATTTTATTTTTTTGTTGTCAGGCTCCATCTCTATGAATTGCAGATTATTGTTTGCCTGCCTTCCGCACAAAGTAAATATCCCAGTGCGACAGGAAAACTGCATCACACTGTATTCTCTGTGCACCTAATTTTCATTTAATATATTATTCTGCTTGCTACAGTGATTCCAAGAAGATATGAGAAGAACCTTGTCCTATACTCGTGAACGGGGAAAACGAAATATGATTTCCCATATGCAAAGTAAAGAAAGTGGAAAGTCAAAGATCTTTGTCCTTCCCCCTCTCCCCAAACACACACATATAGAGTGTGTTGTCCTAGTACAGTAAAATCCAGTTGCAATTGAGAAGATAATTCACCCAATAGTGACCTTAAAAAAATATCAAACAGACCAGCATTTGGAAATCCAGCTGCTGTCTATGGCATTCCCAGGCATGGCCTAGTTACAACCCGTAATACAGTCTGTATTTCAAGTATAATCATTCTTTAAGTACTAATTATTAGACAAGGGATGAGCATATTTTCATAAGACTCAGGACAGGAATGAGAGCATGAGAACACTGTGCTCCATTTGGATGATGAGTCATGCAATACAATGATTACTTCATCACTAAGCGATGTCCTGATGGAAATCTATGCTCTGATGTCATTCGGTATTAGATATCAGCAATGACCATGCCATTATTGTTGGTGGGGCTAAATCTGAAGTAATGGCTCTCTCTCCACCCCAACCCCACCCCCCATCAATTACCTCAGTCCATCTCTCCTCACTTTAAAAAAACACATACAAATATTGTAAATATCACTTTCAATATTATTTATTGTATTGTGGTGGTGCCTGTAAGTCCTAATTGAAATTGGGGCTCCATGGTACAGGGCGCTGTTTATATACCTTGCAAGGGCTCTTGCAAAGAGCTTTCAGTTCACGGGGACAAGACAGCAAAAAGGAAGTCGTGGGTGTCACACACACTAAGATACTTATATCATTAAGAATAAAAGCTACTTTCAATTAAAAAATCCCCTAAAAGTCAAGTGGAAAAGACAAAAATAAGCATAAGTGAGAACAGTTGCATGAGTAGCGTGGGTGGGTAGTGACAACCATCAAAAATAACATTACCACGATCAAGGGCTCTATTGTGCTACATATTGTACCAAATAGCAAGTGACGTTCCCTGCCCCAGAGAGCTTAAAATCTACATAGGCAAGAGAGAGAGAAAGGGTGGGAAAGGGAAGCAGTGGCACAGAGAAGTCATGGGCAGACCTAGGAATATAACACAGGTATCCTGGCTCCTAGTGCAGGGTTCTTTCCACAGGTTACCTAGAGAGGTGATGGAATCTCCTTCCTTAGAGGTTTTTAAGGTCAGGTTTGACAAAGCCATGGCTGGGATGATTTAGTTGAGACTGGACCTGCTTTGAGCAGGGGGTTGGACTAGATGACCTCCTGAGGTCCCTTCAAGCCCTGATATTCTATGGTTCTGCCGAAGTAAAGTAGGGGCCTTAATGAAGCACTCGAGATGACTATTATCCATGTTGTTGTTGATTTGTAAGTCATGAATATTGCAAGGCCTTGATTTGGCAAAGGCAGCACCCAGGAAGTGCCAGTTCCCACACGCAGCACTAGGCATTAGAACCTGTTTTACTGAGCGGGGGAATGTTAGCAAGATGAGCGAGCCCCGTCATCCTGGCCTTCTTCCTGAGGTTCCTTAACCAACACTTGGAGATATAGGCAGGAGCAAGGCCCATGTAATGTCTCCCGTGAACAGCTGCAGCACCTCTGACAATGCAGCACCTCCACCCACCTAGTGCTGCAGTACATCAGCACTGGGTGTGAGCTAACCTCAGGTACAGGGTATCTGAGCACTCTAGCCTGGAAGTGAGAGCACAGCTAAGCAAGCTGATACTGAGGAAGGCCCATAGCAGAGCTGACTAGCTTAACTCTCAGAAGTATGAGGTGGGAGAAGGGAAATCCCCCTGGGCCTAGTTATCAGAAAATAGGCTCCTTTCTAACATTTGAGAACGAGGCCTCCAATGTTGTATTTTAGGCAATTCATGCAACTTTCATTAAAAGGAAATATAAGGCCTCTAATGAGGCTGCTGATGAAAACGAATGACCAATTTTCCACCAAACAGAACACATCCCATCAGACATACATTTTTTATTATCTCAGCAGTGACAAATTGCTTCACTGTACAGGACTTGGTGAGGTTAGAAATTAAATTAGGCATTAAAGTTTGAAACTGATTAACATATATTTGTTAACACATCTGGTGTTCAACTCAATGCAGAATCCGTATTACATATTACTGAGATGTATAGAGTATCCAACTCATATACACCCACCAACATAACATTCATTTGATCTTGATTGCTTTAGCAGGGGCTCCAGATGAAGTCTGTCTGTCCCTACAATTTCTGCAGATTTTTTGCCGTGCTTGGAATTTCATGGACCCAACATTTCTCCTCTCTGCCACTAGCCTGGTTCCTTTGCTTGGAAGGGTGAAAGCTGCAGCAATCAGCTCTGAAATAACTCACTACATGAAGGGCTGTTCTCATTCAGAAAGTACAGACATTGATATACATGAAGTTACTATTTGATTAATTGGGTAAATTTCTTACCTAGAGAGCATACATTTAACAGAGAGGATTTGCTGAGTCTTAATACCATGATCCCATTCTCAGCCACTCGTAATGGCCCACTAGTCACAGAGATCTCATGGTCATCATCATCATATGGGATAAAATTCCGAGTTTTCTACTGTATTACTTGAGCTAAACGATAATTTTCATTGGACAATGTGAGGGTTTATCTTACATGTGGACCTACCTTTAGAGGACAACATGATCGTATAAGGCAAATGATGGTGAAGTACACAGTACATCATATACTTGCAATGGGCCCTCCTCAGGATCCTCTTGGCATTTAGGAAGGCTAATGAATAATGACTGTACTCATGTTACTACTATGCAAATGAGAGGATATTATGGTAGTCCAGGAGTGACTCTGAGTATGCTCAGTGTGTATGCTCTCTTTCCTGAAAACAGAGCAGGCTCAACCTGGGTTGGCTACTCATGTACTTAACGAAAGGTCTGCGCCTCCTCCTCTGACAAATCTATCTATCTCCTGAGTCATTATTAAGCATTACAATGACTGAGAAAAACATGATTTGATGGAAAACGTGTCTGAAAATGAGAGCACATGGCCCACACCTCAGATCTTCCCCCAATACCGCCCACAGCCCAAGGATTCAAAGCAGTTCCCTTGGAGGGTCTAACCCTCTGGCAGAACCCCATTGGTGTTAAAATTGACTGTAGTCTTGGTTTGTAATGCACAATGTCTGCCACCATAAGAGGAAAGTCTGACCAGCAGTAGAGAAGTCATGGCCAGAGCTTCAAAACAGAGTCTGGTGATCAGCTGGAGGGGCCATTATTCTCTTCTGAGCATAGGTTTGATAGCACTGTTATAATTAGAACATTTCCAGCAGGGTCCACTTAAACATCTACTTGAGATTCAATTAAATCACCTCCTCCAGGTGGCTCCAAAAAGCGACCAGTTTGAAGACATTGCTGCAGAAAGGCATTACATCCAAATACTCCCCACAACCTTTTTCCGAGTTCACGGCTTTCCATCTTGCATATTTCTCTAGGATAAAAATGGAAACAGAGTATGATCAATACTTACATGCAGGACATCACACAAATATCATGAATAAGTACAGTTCCCTTCTCATTGCCGCACACACAGCTATTTCAACATAGTGCTGTGGTAGTCACCCTAGTGTTGTCTGCAGGGTTCCATTCCCTGGAATTTTTACTACCCTGATAATTAAATACCATTCCGTACTCAAATGCATCCTGATACAAGAGATATACAAACATTTTGAATAAGTTCTGTGTTGGAGTTCCCAGTTGTAATGGGACGTTGATGCTGCCACAGCTGCTCAAAGACCTAATGCTGCCCAAGACCAGTTTTATATTTCTTGCTAGCTTTGGGAACCATGTTTTAGATGTAGTTGCGTCAGGCAATTACGATACATGGAATTCAAGGTGTGGGTTGGAGAGTTGCCCTGGCAGGGTCCCATCAGCAGGCTGAATGAGAAAAGGAAAGCTGTCAGTGGCAATGCTGCGTAGAGCAGCTCCCTAACAGAGGACATGGGGAGGTTGGCTCATGTCCTTGAACAGCTGATCTTAATCACTCTCAATCAGAGGAATCAGCAAGGCCATCATGTGGCATTTTAATTACATTTTCTTTGCATAACCCTCATAATGAATAGTTTCATAAGCTAATTTCTCATCACTGGAGCAGTCGTCTTATTGAGCCTACCTTAGATTAAGTTCAGATTCATGTGACCAATGCTATTAATATCTGATTATTTTAGCTCTCACTAAGCTCCAAGAGTTGAGTCCTCAAAGATCTGAAGCACAGTGGTATGCAAATATTTAAATGATGGTCATAATACACTCTGAGCCTCCACATTAACCCATTTGATGCTAGTCCTTCAGCAAACCCGCTGTCACGGTCATTTACCAGTGAATTCAACAGTAAGTTAGGCATGTGCAGATACCCCATACATTCAGCAACATAGCAGGGGTATTTTGCCTAGAACGCTCAAGCAGAAGTGAAATGGCTACTGTTTACAGGGTGGCCACGTCAAAATTTAGCCTTTAATGTTACATCTGGAGAAGCCTGCAGTGCCAATGTCCATGCTGTACCTATTCAGTGTATAAGGGCTTTGAATCGCCGTTCTTCATTATTATTATACATTTATTTTCAGATATATAATCTGATTCTTTCTAAATTGATGTATTTGTGGGATTCTGAGGTTCTCACAGCTCTGTCATTCTTGGAGACAAGTAAGAAAGTGCTCATTTGTTTCCAGGTGAAAACAACCCTTATTGCCTACATGGTAGCTAGATATATCTACAAACACATCCATTTGAAGCAAATCCTTGCAAGATTATTTTCCCTTATCAGCTTTTCCTTCTACTAGGTAAATCATATAGCCTGTCAAAGCCATTCCTGTGATCTCCCTTAACAATACATTCGAAGGTGATATCAGAAGGTCTGCTGCTGGCATTACATGTATTACAGTAAGCCCTTGATAGCAGATGTTAATGTGTTTTATGATTGGAAACGTCGTCTCAAGATAAAAACAGGCAGTCTGCAGGAATTGGCAAAACGTCCTTAATTTTACACACGTATAGCCACTGACGGATGTGCAATGAGAATAGGTGATGCCCTTGTGGGCAAACTTATCATAACTTTCTCCTCTAATTAGTTTACAAAGAATAAGCGTAGCTGGGCAAGAGCAAACAGTAGTTGATTGTATGGGGACACACTTACTTAGAGTAGGCTTAGCCATTATAATAAGGTAAATACTGTGTATCAGTGCACATGCACTTGGTTGGAAGATTTAGAATTCTATTGTTTTAGTGTGGTTGGACAACTAAACTGGACGCTTTCAGCAGCCCCAGTATCTTAATAACTGGGGTGGGGGAGAGGATAAAGCATATGGTTGTTGTGCACTAAGGCAAACTGGGTGTAATGCTACCATCCTGAGTTGGGCATATGTGACACACAAAAGGTCCTGGGCAGCACTGCAAATGAATCCACTGAGCGAATCCCTCCCTTACCCCCTCAGCAGTGTATAGCAAGTTTAAAGGCTTGGTTGTTTGAAAAAGACCAGTGTTTCATTCCACAATCAAATATCCCATGGGTAGATGAAAACTCCCACCTCTGAAATGCCCACTAGTCTCTACTGCAGTTATAAGGCAATGTTAGCTTCCACTCCACAGCGAAACAGATGTTGGACAATGAGGCTCATGTCAAATTATGTTTTGTTTACTCCTGGTAGAGTAGTATGGAGAGAGTTGGATTTTATTTTATGGACAGTGCATAGTTGCTTAATTCGGACGGACAGATATGTCCTTGAGAAAGATGGAAGACTCTCTTCTTCTTAGGACTCGACATCTATTGGGCCAGAAAGGTAACTTTCTTTCTGACAAACAGCCAAACCCTTCCTGCTGTCAGAAAAAATTCCCCAGTGACTCCAATAAGACATTTTGCTTGAGTAAGAACAGCTGGATTTGGCCTCAGAAATGTCTTAAACATTCTAGAGATGATTAACTACCTGACAACTTCATAATAGCACCAGTGCACTGATCAATATCAACTATTCTCAGACATGTTTTAACTATTAGAGAACCTCAGAGGAGCTTACATTTGCTATTAGCATTTTTTTAGAAATCATGCATTTTAGATAAATACTGTGTTCCTGAACACTGCACTTTTAAAATGAGCTCAAGCCTAATTACCAAAAAAATGGCTTATTATAGAATTCCCCACACACACACCCACACTTTTAATTGTATTTTAAGAGCTGTGGTAGTAACCAGAATCTATCTGTAAGATACTGGGATATTAATTGCACATTATATATACACATTTCCCTGTAAATTAGTCTCTGGTGTACATTAAAATCCATTTTTATTATTGCAAGTTGTAGAGCTAAGCACCATGGGAAACAGTATGCAAATTAGTAACGTAAATGTGGCAGTTAAGAGCTGCCAGACTGAACTGAGGATGATATAGAAACTACACAGATATGTTTAGATTTTTTTAAAGGCTAATTAAGTCAGCCTCGTTGTCCCTACCAGAGAGAGTATTACCCCCTTGAATAAGCATGAGTAATTAAGTTAGCATGACTTCCAAAAAAGAGGTGGTATAAGCTAATAAAAAGTGTCCTGCTCAACCTTCAGAACCTATGGAACATGTGAACAAGTATTCTATTGGAAATGTTCAAATCAAGAGAGTGGCATGAGAGGAAGCATTGACCAGATCCAGGCAGGGCTTAATTGGAGTGAATTCTTCACTCCAAAGCATAATGAAACTAGTGGCTATGTGATTTTCAAAGTGGGGAAATACAACTAGTGACCCCAAGGTGCCTTCTCCAAGCTGGTTTGTGTGAGGATGAATGCAAAAGGGGAAGGGAAGTCTACAGCCTGAGGAAAATTATACTGAATACAGACACAGAGGATCAGCTGAGTTCAGAAATGCGGAGTTTTGAGTTCCAACAATAGCACCACCTCAGAACATCCAAAATCAGAGTTGGGATATTCAGAGTTGGGATGTTCAGAGTTGGCACCAGGCAACACGAAAGAAGTATTGTGCGCCTACAGGATGATTTCAGTGTTTGGATATAGGTGCCGTCCAAGAAGTCCTATTAGAGGAATTAAAAATTCCTAAACAAACCAAAAAAGACAACAGAAGTTCTCTTCATTTTATTCCCTTTTCCCTCCATTCCCTGTTGGACAGCAAGCTAGCTGGAGAGCAGGTTGAGAAGACTTCCTTCTGTGTAAATCCCAGCTAAATAGTTCAGCAAGTTAGGACTGTGCAAAAGGTTGACATTTTGCAAGACACAAATGAGAGTTAGGGTCCTACCCAAGTCAGCTCTGCCCTCTTTGAGGTAGCTACTGCCATTGTCAGCTTTGCACAATCTTCGTGCTTCCTGACAGATTGATTAGCATGTGGGAACTGGATGGGAGAAAAGCCTATTGAATGATAGAAACATCACATGATATGTCCAAGATCTCACTGCAAGTTCTGTGACAAGACTGAGGAGAAAACCTAGAACATCTACATCATGATCCTGTGCTTTTGTCACAGATCAGTCTTCTTCACCATTCTATAGTAAGTACTGTGCAAATTTCCTTCTCCTGATATTGCTAATTTACTTCAAGCCTGACCCCCCAGCTCTCCTCTGCTTTTCCACCCCTAGTTCATCAACATCAGTCCACAAGTTAATTATTGTTTGTATTACGGTAACATAGCAACAAAGAGCATAGCAAGCAAGCTCCACTACACTAGACACAGCACATGCACAAAGTAAGTGATGCTTCCTGTACTGAAGATCTTAAGTGATTTACTCAGTCACAGAGGGAGTCTAGAAGAGGCCAGGAATTGAACTCTGGTCTCCGGAGTCCCAGGGCTTAATCTCTAAACCATCCTTATTTTGAAACACTCTGTGACATTATATCTCATATTCTTCATAGGAACATGGTTATGATATGAATATGGCATAACTAAGATATACTTTATGCAAGATGGCTCATGTGAGGTACATTGAAAAGATTGTGATCTACTGAATGTGTTTATCCAATTTGTATGCAAGTATCACTTTTGTATCTGAAGATAGGAATATTGACCATGTAGCTGTATTTCAAATGTGCTACTTTGGGTAACACCCACAACTAGCCCTTCAGGTACAACAATGAAAAAGTAAGACTGGGCGGATTGCCCATCAGCAATGACAATGGACCTTCAAAGAGATTAGTCTTCCCGTGGATGCTCTGAACAGCCTATGAGTAATGGCTGCTATGACCCTGCAGAGACATATGACTGAATCACCTGGTACCGGACCCCACCGTATTTTTCCACTGGAAGACAAAGGGTTCCTGCCATACACAAAAGCTATATAAGGCAGGGGAATGACATCATCTTAGTTCTCCTCTGCCTCCCCACCCAAAGAGACACTAGGAAACACCTGGACACAAGAACTGCGGGGGTGGGCAAGAGCTCAGCCCAGGCTGGAGGGGTGTCTAGCCCATGAGTAATAATACCTGACATTTCAAGCTGCAGACCAGGGCAGCTGGCTTTCAAGAAACTTTGCAATCTGCCTGAAATAACATTTAGGGTGAGAAATTACTATTTGTAGCCAATTTCTTTAGTGTATTAAGTTTAATCTGCGCGTTTTATTTTATTTGCTCAGTAATTTGCTTTGTTCTGTTTGCTGTCTCTTATAATCACTTAAAATCTGACTTTTATAATTAATACATTTGTTTGGTTTATTGTTAAACCCAGGTTGTGCAATTTCTAACTGGGGCGGGGAGGGAAGAGAGCAAGCAGTTGTGCATCTTTCTTTTCACATTGAGGGAGAGGGTGAATTTTTATGAGCTTGCACTGCAGATTTTTCTATACAGCACAAGACAATATACCGTTGGGTCTGCACTCTAAGGGAGGTGGGCACCTGAGTGCTGGGGCAAGTCCCTTAAACTGAGTCTTCCCAGAGCTGATCTCCGCGTCTGTGTTTTTCTGAAGTTGGGTGTGGCCCTGCCTGTGTGTGTGCTAGAAGAGGCTTAAGAGCCTGGCTCAGCAAGACAGAGTAAAGGGAGCCCAGCCTGGCAGAACAAGCAGGCTCAGTGCTATCCCTGTATATCAGGTGGCACTTTAAAAAGGCGGGGGCAACCCGTCACACACTCCCTGCTATTTTAGCCCTGTGTTTCTTGAATTGCAGTTGCCAGGTGCTCTGACCTGTGGGACCAGTGGACCAACTAGCTTTGAATATAATTTTTAAAGTGACAGAGCATCTTTTTCCACCTAGCTTTATTTCCATCTTTGGGCTCAACCCAGATGCTGACACAGCTGAACAGCTCTTGTGGGGGACAGTGCACTGCACTGTTTAGAGACCCTGCATCAGATTTTTTTAAAGTGTCCAGGACACCTAAAACTGCAGATAGGCACCTTAGTGGTGGAATATTCAAAAATGCCTATGTGCCTAAATCCCATTGATTTCAATGCGAGTTGGGCATTTTTGAAAATCCCACTGGGTGCCTATCTGCACCTTTAGGCACCTAAATACCTTTAAAAATCTGGGCCCTGGTTCTGAAAGCTTTGGCAGCCAGGCAAGGTTCCTTCTTCCTAACTGTGGTGGGCATGTTAAAGTAGAAATTAGAGTTCTCAGAACACTCCTGGTAACATACACCCCCTGTTTTCTAGAAAAGCACCAGGTTCTACTTCTCTAAGCCTGTGTGTGAACTGCTGATAAGAACAGCTTCATTAGCCATTTTGGCAGTATGCACTGTGATCACTGTTAAATGCTTTGGGACATTACTGGAAGTATGACATTTACTATTTACATGAACGAATTCTATTATTTTTAGGTCCTGAGACCGTATCATTTGGGCATATTACCCTGCATCAGTGCTGGAATTCAGCTAGCAAAATCAAGGAGTGGGAAATTCAATCTGACAGACACTTACTGCCAAATACATCAGGTCTTGCCTCACACTCGCATATATCCCTTGCCTAATTCCAACTCTGTGCCCAGGTGTCATAGCAAAGATTGTAAAGCGATTAACAAAAAGATACATTACAGAGCCTGCTGGGGAAAACCATGTTTGGAATATAATCCATTTGTACGTTATCCAAACCCAGACATGATTGCTTGTGGTTTTGTATGCTGAAGCAGGCTAGAAAGGTCTATTTTGGGGCAAACCTTGTAAATAAAAAGGGACTCAATAGACAGAAAAAAGAAAGAGACCCAATGATATTCCCTTTTTATCTAGTACCTTTATCCACAACAAACAAATGAGTCAATTTCAGAGGAAAGAAACTCAATCAGCAAAGCCAAAGCCAACAAGCATGGCCTGAATATTTTATTGGTTCAGTGATCTTATCAATCGGGTGCTGGCTGTCCAGTCCCGTGAAAAGCTCATAATTGTTTTTATCCTCCTGAAAACAAGCCTGTTAGCAGCAGAATGAATTGATCTGTGAACAATGTTTACACTTTTTCTTGTCATCAGTCAGACAACCAATTAATGACATTAAAGATTAATTAACATGGAAGCTTGTGCACCACCTGCCAACGAAATGATTAAACTTGGTATTACACATTCTTTCCCCAGTCAGGCAAAGACAAGGTAATTAAAGACGTTTTGCAGAAACAATCTAGACTATCTAGATTGTTGGAAATTATGCAAAACAGTTGCAAAAAGCAACAGGAATGAGAGGATTTGGGATGCTGGTTGTTTCAGACACCTTTTGTTAGCTTCTCATTGAAGTGAATGGTGCAAATTATTAGGTGTCTTTGTGAAACATGCCTTGAAACGGAATCTAATGGTGTCCAGAGCTCTGTCTGTGTGTTTTGTTTGTTTCAAACAGAGAGAAAGTATATATTATATATATTATATATGCACACACACCACGATCTGTTAGCTTTCAGATTCTTTTTCATGCAAGGGATTCATATGCAATCTATACATAACGCATAAACATCATTATCTGTGTGCTATATAGAGACTAGAAATAGAAAAATTCAAATGCTGTCAAATATCCATATCTACCTACACATATACAATATATCCATATATATACACACATACACACAAAATCTATATCTACAATTGCAGGTTTGTATGTGTGTATTATGTATATATGTACATACATAAACTTTATATATACACATTCATATTTATATACATACATGCACAGACACACACACACACACACACACCCCTCTCTAATGTGTGTATAAACACACATGCACACATACAGCTATTTAACAGTATTTGAATTTTCCCATTTCTTCGAAGCTGCAGAAGAAGCTTCTCTTCTCCCCCTGGGGAATGGAACTGTTAATTGTATTTCCTTGCCCTGACATTCCCTGAATATCAAACCATCCTCTTTCTTCAGATTTCGATGGAGAGATTTACAGTTATAGTCAATGTCAAGGAAAACTGACTGAAATTCCTTCCTTCTAAAGGGAGGTCTGAAGGAAGAAATCACCCCCAAAATTGCCAGCAAGGCAGACAGTTCATGTGGGAGAAGCTGTCTTTGTTTACGTACACGTTTGGATCAGGTCTCCCCACGTACTGGGTTTAGGGAAGAGATGTGCTCTGTGCTTCCTTAAAGTTGCAGGATACAGAGTTTTGAATCTTTGTTCCTACTTCCCCTTCCCCACTCCTGTTAACCATGGCTTCAGTCCAGCCCACGCCCACACAGAGCTGTTTTCAGGTGTATCCAGTCTTTAAAATTATTTTGAAATGTTATAAATACAACATTGAGCAGCTCCTGGCTTCTGCCAATGCTATGGCAGCTGTCTGGCTGAGCCAGAGGTGAGAGGGCGTAGACTAGGTTGTGTAAGAGAACAGGAAAAGAGGAGGAGTGTCTTGCAGGAGGTCTGAAAAAGAAATGGAGCAGTGGAGCCAAAGGAATAGGGACTGAGGAGAATACAGGATGGCATGGAGCTGTGCTCTCTAGTCTTTAAATTAAAATACATGCTGCAGTTCAGCCACAAGTTACTGGACTTGAAGGAGAAATCACCAGTTGACAGTTCAGCTCTGCCCCTGATAGTACACGTCTTCCTGTATCTCAATGACTGGCTTGTCAAAGGCCAGTCCAAGACTCAGATGGAATTTAACGTCCACTTCATCCAATCATCCCTCCAAGCCCAGTGTGGAATCACCGTGCCTGTAAAGCAGAGCCTAGCCATCCATGCCTCAGCTTTCTCATCTGTAAAACAGGAACATTTCCCAAATTTTGATCCTGCTTTGAATTCCTCAGAAGAAAGGTCCTGTACACGTGCACGTGTTGTTATTAATTATCACGTGCTTTTCAGGTCATTTTTGCAGGCCAAAGATGCTCAGATAAGAATCTCAGGCTGCTGAATTTTTGAACACCAGGGTCACAAAAGGCCAACAGGAACTTTTATTGTTTTCTCTCTTTCCTCCGGAAAGAATGAATAAGAGCATAGCTTCTAATTTAAGCTTATTAAAATGCCCCGTTATCAGTTTCAGCCTGGATAATTTAATCAGAGAAGTTAAATATTTATGAGGCTGCATTTTATTGTAGACGAAAGATAAAAATTTGCTTTAAGTGCTATTCAGAAGAAGAATTATGATGATTTAAAAAGCCATTGGTAATGACACTTGATATTATTATTGCTAGCTACTAGGATTACTGAGCCATCAGAAGGGACTGCAAACAAGAGACAGGCAGCTGGAAGTGAAATACTTGCTATCCACAGGTCTTGCAACCAGACCCACGGATAAATGGATCACCCAACCTGCCTATTACCCAAACTTGTAGAGTGCGTGTTCAGAATGCTAAGTCAGAGTGTCACAAGAAGAATCAGTTTAACCACTTTTTAAACAAGGCAAAAGAAAAACAAATGCAGAGAAATGCACAGTGAGAAAAGCAGCCATTGGATGTTCAAAAGGAAGCAGAGATTTGAAAGTCAAGTCCAAATGCAGTTGCAAGCCCTGGTGTGTAACCTGTGAAACAGCATCCAGCAGACAAAAAAACAGCTGTACAGGTAGAAAGGAAGGAAGCAAGGAGCAAGTACATTTTCACACTCCATCTACAAGAAGGTATACTTAGCACAGGATTTTCTATTAGTAGTGAAGCTTCTAAGCATCTCAAGGTGACCAGCTAGCTAGCTTTGCTACCAGAGGGCCCAATTAAGCAAGGTGATTAATAAAGTACCTTGCTTAACTTTAAGCACGTAGGGAACGCTAAATACTAATTATAAAATTAGGGATGTGCTGAAGTACCTTGTTGAATTGGAGTCAGATCTTGTAAGATGAATATTTATTTGTAATGGCCAAAATAGCTGAGGGGGAAACAAACAACCCCTCCCCCTCTTTTCTACCTCTCTCGATTTCAATTTTTCTCTTTCGTTGTCTCCATCAAAATAGAGCTCTAAGGAACTAAAGGCAAATATCCATGCACATAGCAGTAAGGCAGTGGTTCTCAAACTTTTTACTGGTGATCCCTTTCACACAGCAAGCCTCTGAGTGTGACCCCACACACACACTTATAAATTAAAAACACATTTTTTTTACATTTAATTCCATTATAAATACTGGAGGCAAAGCTGGGTTTGTGGGTGGAGGCTGACAGCTTGCACCACGCCCCCCCCCACCGCCCATGTAATAACCTCATGACCCCCGAGGGGTCCCAACCCCCAGTTTGAGAATCCCTGTAGTAAAGCAACGTAAAGTTGTAATCAAGCATGTAGAAGTAAATACACTGCAAAAGTTCAGTTTGCTGTGGCTATGAGAACTATATGTGTTACATATATAGTACTTTGTATTTCTCTTACACGTGGTTAAATCTGAATGTATTAGAATTTTGTTATGAATATAGACTATAAAATATAACAGATGGGCAGCAAAGATGAATTGTCATTGAACAATCTTCTTTTGAGATCTTTCCTGACTTTTCAGTTCTTGAGCTCACAGCATTAACGTTGTGCTGATGCTATTTTTTTTTTTTTTGCCATGTAGCTTTTTAACAGCCTGTGTGTACATATATATCTATATATATATAGTTAGAAGTGAAATATGGAAGGAAGGAAGATTTAATTTTGCCACCACAAGTACCTCACAATTAACATTAATTAGTGCCACTTCAGGTTAGGAAACAAACAAAAAACCCTAAACCAAGAGAGCTGGTTGAAATATGAGGGTTTCCATGAAACATTTTGTTGTAGATGTAAAAACTGTCTACATTATTTATAGAGAAAAATTAATATTTCTGCAGAAATTTGAATGTTGAAAAGTTTCAGCCAAAAAGCTGAAAAGTTTCAGTTTTCAGGCTTTGAAAAAAAAAATCCAACTTTTCTGTGGACAGCTACCATTTTTCCAAGAGAAAAAAAAGTGTTTAGTCAAAAACACAGTTGTCCACTGAAAAATAGTTTTTGTTGAAATTTTTCAACCATCTCAATCTCATTAATATTTGTGTGTATTTCTCTACCCAATCTTATTAATATTTTGTGTGTGTTCTCTACAGATTGCATCAGGTGGTGTGAGTCTTCAGGAACTTTTAATTGTGCAGGGAAAGTGTCTTTTGTGTGTGTAGGATTAGAAAAGTGCTAATTTTTAGAGACTAAAAGCTTTGAGTCATTTTCCAATCAATCATCTTTGTTAACAAGTGTCTTGTGAAAGCTGCTGCCTTGGAAAGACCATTCAATCTATTAAGGCTTTTCTTTTCTTCCTGTCTACCCACTCCTTCATCAAGACTTCTCCTGCAATCATGCACCTTCTACAGAAGGCTGATACCACTTCAGCCCTCCCTTCCCTGTGGACACGTTCCGTTTTACCCTTCCAATCAAGATTTCAGAACCATGCGAGCTATAATTTTAAAGGTTAACTTGAACGTTAGGCAAACCATGTAAGAGGCAGTGTCAACACATCAAAGCAATTCTTTTACTGAATCTGGTTAGGATAAAAGAAAAACTGATCCAAACTGCAGATCGTATTTGCAGCTGGTCAAACTATCCATACTGAGTACAATGAACTATCCATAGTAAGTAATATTAATTAGGGGTTTGATGAACAGAAAAATGAGTTAATCATTTGCAAATGGCTCCTGATTTCTGCCAGTATATAGTACTCACCAAAAAGCATAAATGAATTTTCAGGCTATTTTTTTTGCAAACTGTCCTCCTGGACAAGCGGCTATTCATATTCATGGTTTGATTGGCTACCTAATCACATGGCATTGTTCCTGATTCCTGACTGGATGACTATTTTTTTTGTTTGGTTTTTGGTTTTTTTGAAAAGGTGAACAACTTATAACCAGTCATAAATTTCTGGACAAAGTATTTATGCTAAATCCTTGAAACCTAGCATGTTGTTTCCTTTTTTTCTGTTATCTAATGGCTTCAGTGGATTTTTCCAAAACCTTTTTCTGGTCACGGTGCTGGTTTAATGTTCTCTTAAGCACATTTGCTCTCAACAGTTGGTTTCTTTCTCCCAGGCAAATTTTTTACATTCATCTACATTGAACTAACTGTGTTAGCCATCTGTTGGCCCAGTTTCCTATACAATCTAAATCAGATCCTTTTGTTCCTCCTTATTTGCTCTGTCTCTGATTTTAGCAGCTTCTGCAAATTTGGATTGTGTGGGGAAAGGGGAGTCAAAAGGACTAAAGAGTAACTCAGAGCTGAGCTTCAAATTATAAGCAGTTGGGCACACAACTCCGATCTGTAGCTTTAGAAATCTTCCCTTCGAGATCTGATTTTCAAAACCCTCATCCAAATTACATATATATGATCGCTGCCTCAGCTCACGTAAGTCAGAGTTATGCTGAATTACACCATCTGAGAATCTGACCCATTGAGAACAAGTGAGATCTAAAAGCTGGGCCTTGTTACTCGTCTTACCTCCTTTCCAAATTAGCACATTGCCGTGTGTGTCCCCTCTTTAGCTCCTGCTGTTAGCTGGTTTTCTCTCCAGCTGCTTTTCTATTTCCCATTCTATGGGTTCTTTGCTTACATTATTACTCTCTGATGTGGAACAGAAGACTGCATAGCTGTAGGCTGTTCCCATGCTTTTGAATTTTCCAAGTACACAACATCCACTCATCCTCTGCATTTTCCTCATCATGTTAGCAATATCTTCAAAGAACTCCAACAGGTTAGTTAAGCCTGACTGCTACGGCTTAACTCCTTAGTAGCTTGATCATCCTTGAATCGTGCTGTTCCACATGTCGCTTGTGACGGATGAGAAACTTAATGATCACTATTTTCCTCATTTGTCTTTTGGCCCTTTAAAGAAAGCAGAGTTAGATGTTTCCACTTCAACATTGTCAGGAATCTCTCTGATATCTAGTAGACCATTAAAAATGCCCTCAGCTGAATTCCTTACTTATGTCTAACAATAATACTGAGGGCTTGGTTACACTGGCACTTTATAGCGCTATAAAGCCCCCACGAGCGCTATAACTTCCTCCCCGTCCACACTGGCAAGGCACGTAGAGCGCTATAACCGCGGAGTTATAGCGCTCCTGGTAATCCACCTCCGCATGGGGAATAAGGGCTGTAGCGCAGCTGCTGTAGCACTACAGCAAGAATGTGGACACCCACTGCGCTACAAGTGATCTCTTGAGATGCCTAGAGCCATTTAAGGCAATTGACGTCTCTTCCCTTTGTTTTGAACTCGGCTGGAGGAATGTGGAAGTACCTCTTTAGAGTTTCTCTCTTAACTCGGCAGATAAGCAATGCAAATGTTTAAAGAGGGAGCCTGTGTGAAAACAAAGCCTTCTGTGAAGGGACACGCGCTGACAGGCTCGCTGACAGGCTTTCAGAAGAACAGAAAAACCACTGTCTCTCTCCCTCCGCATACACACAACGCGTCCCCCATCACCCCCCTCATTTAAAAAGCACGTTGCACCCAGCTGAATGCTGGGATACCTGCCCTAATGCGCTGCTCTTAATGCCGCATTAAGTGCCCCAAATGTGGCCATGCTATACCGCTGGCGCGTTTGAGTGTGGACATACAATAGCGCTATACATGTTACTGTATAAGGGGACCGCTATAACCAATAGTGCTATAATCTTGTAAGTGTAACCATACCCTTAGTGTGTGTCATTGTTCTTTACCAGTGCTAGCCCTGTGGGACAATTAAGGATCATTATCTCCATTTCACAGATGGGGAAACAGATGTGGAGAATTAAATCTGCCCCCTGCACAGCTGTACCCATGAAAGATAGAAGGGCCACAGGAAGCCTGTCTCCACATTCCATTCCCTGCAAAGGACCCTAAGCACTAGAAATGGTCCCTCCCTGAGATGTTGGTCATTCTAAATGAGACGGGAAGTGGTGAGGAGGATGAAGGGTCATGACCTCACACAAGAGTAAGAGAAAAGAGGTTGACCTTTATTTCCTGGGCCCTGTCATGTGCCATGAGTCACAAGAGATTACGCCCAGATCACGTGACTGGGCTCAGAATTCATTGACTTCACTGGCTGCTAGCAAGGCACCTGCCACTGACTGACTTCAGAGGGGAGCAAATGCTACACTGTGCTGAGGGATGGCTGTGCTCCTTTTCCATGCTTGGGAGCTCCAAAAAGCATGGAACCCCTGAGACCTGATGCCTGGCCTGACTTCAGCTAAGGTGGCATCATCCTCCAATGAGGGGTTGTAGAGTAGAGCCCAAAGAGAGCATAAGAAGGTAAGTGACTTGCCTGAGTTCACCATCATGGCTGAGGCTCTTGGTGGAGGCCACTGCTGGTGGGGGCACTGAATCAGTGTAAACCAGTGCAAGCTGGCACCTTGTCTCCTCAGATCCAATCCAAATGTTGTTGCATTTTTGTACCACTCCAGCCTCCGCAGCCGACCTCCCACCCTCTGCCAGCCTCTGCACTGACCCATGGCAGCACAAACCCACCAGAGAACCTGGCCTAGTATTTTTTTCTCTAGCACTGACTAGTTACTTGCGTGTGGGGGGTTTTGCCCTTTAAGCTCCAATGTGCATGTGTGTCTCACAATTTTATTTATAACTACATTTAACAATCAAATCAAGCCCCCCGCCAGCAGCGATCATTGGTGAACTATATTGCAATGAAACTGAACTGGAGGCTGGGTGCAAGCAGGGAAGAGTTGGTTTTGTCCCCTTTGTTAACAATCTCCCTCTTTCCCCTGGAAGACTGCGTGTCAGCTGGATAATTTATTAGGAAATCGCTGTAGCGCAATGTGGTATGTGTCATCCTTTGGGAGCAAGAAATCATATATTCACTTGTCACTGGGAGGGCTGATTTAATTGGTATGTATAACGATTCGCCATTTTGCCTTAAAAATAGCTGTGCAGGGTGTATTGTTTCAGATTCAGAATGGGTGGGTTTTAATTCAGAGGGCTAGGAGCTATTGCTAGGGTGACACGCAATAGTCCATACGCTCAAAACAAACCAAAACTCAAATGCTATCTATTGCTCAGAAAGACGAGGTAGCCCCTGAAGCGAACAGGTCAATTGTAAGTCCTATGAGAATTGAAAAATAGCTACCGCTGTTTGTCTGCCGATTCCTCCAGCAGTAATAAACATTAACATCTAAAAATGCCCCTTCCAGGTGGAAAATGACAGGTTCTAAAAATTTCTCCTGGATCCATCTGCCCATGAAGTTAGGAAGCAGTGCAACAGGGCAATGACCTCAGTGCCTGAGGTTTCAGAAAAACCAGGGACAGACTGTGGACCATTCCTTCCCTCCTGTATGTGACCATTTACTTTATACCCGCAGTGAATTTGATTCTGTGCTTTAGTTAGTTAGTGATTTACAGATGACTCAATACTTGGATGCCTTATTCAAAAATAAATACAATAGGCACAGAATCAAGATCTGTCAAGCACATATCCTGCTTCTAAAGTCAACAGCTTGATCTAACAGAGGACTTATAGGACTTATGCTGCACCATGAAGCTTGCCAAAGTCAGTCTTTATTGGACTCTGTTGGACCCATTAGAAGGAAATGGTCCTGAGAACCCCCTGCCCACGGTCCTTCAACAGCAGGAATCAACAGCCAGGGTAACCCCACACATCATATCCACCTCCACAGGGCATCGGAAGAGAAGTGAGAAAGTGTTCTGGGACTTCTTCCTTTAGCAGACCCTTTGCTAATAATTAGTGATGGGCCTGAATTAAAATCCTACCTCTCCGTCTGGGGTTTGGCCCCACGTTCACAGCTTGAACCATATTGTCTGAAACTGGGCTCGATCTGAAGATGCAGAGGTCTGGAGAATCCAGGGTTCTGGTGTGGTCCATGGTAGAGCGATGAAGTTTGAATCTGGGGCCAGGTCTGGCTTGCGTGCATGCACGTCTGTTTCCTAATTATGATAGCCAATGATAATTTGACTGAATAATTGTAATGCCTCTTAGCATTTGCTGTGGTAGAGCATTTGGGTCCATGTATATTTCCTTTGTGCATAGTTCATAGTTTCATTGTCCTGCAGGGAGTGATCATTATAATGGGGTTCTAATCGTTCTAATGG
The DNA here is from genome assembly GCA_007922305.1 of Dermatemys mawii. NCBI lineage: Eukaryota > Metazoa > Chordata > Testudines > Dermatemydidae > Dermatemys > Dermatemys mawii. The sequence continues at coordinate 10,473,534 of ML677366.1, forward strand.
GGTTACCCCAAATTGATCCCAGAGCAGAACTCCACTGTACGGCTGGTGCCCTATGTGCAAGTGCAGCGCTCAGCTGCTTTGTATTATCATTATTATTTATGTCACTTTTCGGACCATATCCCCTTTTTTAATGAATAGTGACATCAGACACACATTGTAAACTGAGGATCATAATTAAATTGAGTAGACTAAAAAAGTAAAGTATGTCAACTAAATCCCAATTTGCATACTATTATGTACAGTCTTCAAGGTTTCAACCGAACAATGGATACAACTGCGGGATTATAGCGAGGTTTAAATTTCACAGGGATGATTTGATATTCTATCTGCACTGCAAGCAAGTCATGTTGCATCAGATCAAATCCTCATTTCATTCTATTGCTGAGAAATCTATTGTTGCCTCCCTCTCCCCTACTTCTTCATTATGGGGATGTAATTTATGGAAGTGCCCTTGAGAGTTTGCTGCACAGAGTGGAGGTAGCTTTATATAGTTTAAATTGTTCCTTGGTTGCAGAGCACGAGTGGTTAATAGAAAGATAATGAAAATATGGAAATTAAATTAGCTCGATGCCAGAGCTGAATGAAGAGTTTCTCTAACTTGCCATACAGCCCAGATATGGGCAAGTTTTTAGAAAGAGAAATAAGATTTATAAATCGTTCTAGTGAAACTATATATAGGGGGATTTTCCATCTTCTTGCCCTTGGAAACAAATGATGATATGATTTTTCACATGTTATATAGAAGTCGAGAGATTCTAGGCTTCAGGGAACATTGAAGCAGGTCAGTTAAGCAATACAAAGTGACAAAGAAACACATTTTTCAGTGGTGTTCTAAAGAATGAAAACAAAGGTTGGGTGACTTAAAAAATAACCTGTACGAATGATCCTGAAGTGCATGGTCCCAAGAGATTCATCACTATTATACTGGGATTTAGAGATTAAAACAAAGACAGCAGGCCAACCATTTTCTACTACTGTACTCATAATTAGCTGGGAGGACTCATTGCTACAAGATACAGTACAAAATGCCAGTAGACAGGATTTTAAAAGGAATATACATTTACGTGTATCCCTTCTGTCAAGTTTTCACAATAGTGAATTAAATTCCAGGGTTGATATGATGTGCAGAATCACCAACAGGCTTGCTGCTCCAGACCACTGCTGCTGGGTTTAGTCCAGTCCAGTCCCTGAGATCAGGTCTGCGATCACCAGAATAGATCTGGTCCAGTATGACCCTGTCAATTCTAACAGGTCAGCTACCAGCCAACCAGGTCAACTCCAGTCCGTGCTGACCTTAGGTCTGCTCCATTACACTCATGCCAGCTCTGATTAGCCACTGGAAACAATTCCTCAGTGGAGTCAGACATGCTGGGGTGAAGTTTCTTTCACTGGATTAGAAACCCAGAGTAAAGCAAGACCCTAAGATACAGTCCCTGCTCTCCCATAATGACCTTGGGCTCAGCTACCCACTCTGGCCCCAGTGACTATCAAAACTTTCCCTATGGTATAACTTTGAGGCAACACGCGCACACACACGCCATTCATAAGAATGAAACATTAAAAAATTCCAAATAATACGGCTTTGAACACTTTATGAAACTACCCTGAAGCAAATGATAATTGTGACCATCAAGCCTCATGGCTCTTTTCCTTTGACAGTAGAATGTCTCTTGCTCCTGTTCCCTGCACTCTTTTGAGCTTAAGTACAAATAACAAAAATATCAGAGTTATACTAGCCAGCATAAAAATGTGGAAGAGTTATAAGCCATCCTGCTTGAGGATGAAAGCCGCTCACTTCTGGCCAGATTTGCAATACATCGGCAGACTAGGTACCGAGCACTTTTGAAAAGCTAGCAGCTTATTTTCGTGCCTAAATGAAAACTGAACTCATTTGAAAACCTGGCTGTAGGTGCCTGAAGTGAGGAAGAAACTTCCTCTCATAGGCATGTACATTGTGCCATTGCTGGGGTTATACATCTTCCACTAAAGCATGTGATATTGGTCATTTTTGGAGACAGGATAAAGGAGATGGACTACTGGTCTCGTCCACTCTAGCACTCCCCAGTGTTTCTAACTACTGCATATGATTATTGATTTAGCACCAACAGATATGCTTGGATTTAGCACAGAGGAAGACACGGCCTAGAGATTGAGTGGTTAATACTATACTCCACGGTGGAGCTGCATCAGTAAAACACAAATGGATGCATGGAGAGAATTGACATGGATATGAAAACTCCAGACAGTGACCAAGCCCCATTCATGTCCATCTTGTATGGTCCATGTCAATACACAGGCATTCGCAGCTGATCAATCAGATGAAAAGTTGAGTCAATTACAATTTTAAAAAAAAAACCTAAGAAAACTGAAGTGTTGACACTATGTTATCTTACATAAGCAGTAAAAGAGGGGTGTGTATCTGATAAGAAAATACAGCAGAGTTGAGAAGCTGACAGACTATTTATGGCTAAGTGTAAATACTCTTATAAAATTGTATTGATGATGATTTGTCTCTAATCTGTTCATCCTATTTTAGTCATGTTTCCTCAAATAGCTCAGAAACTAATCTAATGCAGGCCAGTGTGAAATCCTGGCCCCATTGAAATTAATGGTCAAACATTTCACCCAAAATGCTGGGAGGAATGCAAACGTGTAGAGAATTACGATCTAGGAACATCCCAGAGTACGACACATCAGAAAACAGATGCAAGAGTTATATTAGCAATGTATATTCCAAATCCCTACTATTAGACTGGTAGGGTGATTCTTTTATTTACTAAAAGTACACAAAGCTATGGAGCTGTTTAGAATATTTGTGACCGCCCGCAGTAAGACATTTTTCATTATTGTGGCTGCAAGAGAACCTTTCTTTTTTTTTCCATGGGAAATTACTCAAGTCACAATAATGTGTTTTTCTGAATTAAATAGATAACTTTACAGACTGTAGTGTAATAAAACACAGATAAACACAGCTGACATACTTTATTAAAAAAATTACCATGTCATATTTAAGCCTCTTCTTTTGATTTGCAAGTTAATAAAACCGTAGCCTGTTGCCGTAGGGAGGGTAATTAATTAGCCATCTGTAAAATTAATGGTAGGGCAAAAAGGCATTCATTGAAATAGTTAAGGGATGCAGCAGATGCATATTCCAGCAACAGAAGTGGTGTTATAAGTCTGCCATGTGATCTTATCTTCTGAAATAAATGCATTTTTCTGAAGGAGAGTTCAGTTTATGATAAGAGAGAAGAGTAATTCAACTGGGGGAAATGACTCAAATTACCATTAACTGAAGCCACCTATCTCCCTCCAGGAAGGGGGAAATTATGATACAAGATTCAGACAATGTGTATTATCCTCCCTCTCTCTTTTTAAAGTGAATTTAATTCGGTTTTGTTTAATTCACTGAACTTTAAAGCCACTTGAATTCTCAACGAGAGTCCACACAGGGATTTAATGTGATTTAATAGTCTGCCTTAAATCCACATATTTAATTAATTCAAATTATTTTTCCTGTGTGTCCCTGTATAAACAAGCCATCAGTCCAGAAGCTCTCAGGAAGAAGTCTGGCCAGTGAAGTGGTGGCTTTTGTGCGTGGGCTAGCTCTTGCCTACTAGAAACTGGATTCGGAGCACCAATTCATTTCTCACAGGCTGAAGACTAATGTTAAATAGTATCTAACACATCACTCTTGATATTGGACCAAATTCATTCGCGTGACCTGAAGGATAAAGGATTACTCAACAAATTTAACATGAAGGGCACATAAGCCATTCAAATGGTTACGCTTTCCTTGACCAAACTTTGGACTGAATATGTATGTTCATACAGCTTTAAAATGTGCCCAAATAGATCCTCTATGCTCTCCAATATACTATGTCCGGGTATTGTTTTCCAGCCAGTGCCCTGAATGCATTCTGTGTCATGATTTGATTCTGTTGGATTCCCTATGTTGATCAATAACCGTATTAGAAATGTAGCACCCCCTTTCCACCCGGTCACCCCCTTTAGTACCTGCTCAGAAGGAAGAATGCTATTTCCTCTAGACAAATCTGTCCTAAAAGGGAAGGGATGTTCATTGCATTACAGGACTATAAATGGAAAAAAAAAATCCCTCTCAGATATCCCAAAGAAAGATTGGTGATGGCGGCACGGTGCAGATATACCATATTTTAGATATTTAAAGACCTTTTGTGATTGTCCCTGATCCCACAGCACTGCTCAGGAAATTTATTAACTGAATTCTATCTTCTTTAAAATTCCCCCTCCAATATCAACTGAGTGTAGTATTCTTCTTTGCTTCATGTTCTAACCTAGTTGGATACACTTGCTGTGAAATAGCCTTGCTGTGAAAGGTTAAAGCCGTGCTGTGGTTCACACTAGGAGGGCCTGTGTTCAGGTGGGTGAATTGATTCCTATACATAGTCAAATGGTTCTGGTATCTCCTGGATGGAAATTATAGACAGATGTAAGATATTATTAGATATCATTGGGAGAGGCAGGTGCTAAATTGGTTAATCAACCTTGGTAACTTGCAAAGTCTAAGGGCTTCATGCAGATTTAAGAAGTAAATCTTTCCCTTTGCATGTGAAGACTGCAGCCTCTTGCCATGTTTAAATCGTCATGTATTGCTAAAGTTCCCACCCGTCCCCCGCTAAAATGTTATTATAAATAAGGAGCTAAAGCAGAGAGCCTATTCCCAGTTGTTAAATATCTGTTTGTGATGAATTTGGCTAGCATTGCCTCAGCTAGTGGTAAATTTGTTTTTAAAAATGCAGAAATAATTCTTTGACCTTTATACTGTTTCTCTAAAGTCGGAAATGAATGTCATTGTTAACATTTATTATCCAGTAGAGCAGTCACACATCTGCAAGGATGCTGTTTTCTTTAGAGTGAACTTCTTATTTCCCAGCCTAAGTTATCCAAACAGATGGTGGTTTGGGGGTATAATTGGGGTATAATTCATGTTTTGTCAAAGAACCAATGGGTGACAATGAAGCAGTCCCATGATTTTCTAAGAGTCCATAAAAGAAAATGCACTTGGTAATTTACAGGCCCATCCTCCTCGTTCCCTCCAAGGAGAGAGACAATGATATATTTATTGGGTTTATTTATTTCAATGGCACTTTTCTTTCCCCTTAGTGAATGTAATGTCCATGAAAGGTCCCACCCTGTTTGATACCTGGAACTAGGTAGAGACCCCGCCCCACTCACACAAACACACCCTCTCAGGAAAGATGACAATTGACAGTTTTTGTGACTGACCTCTATAGGGCACATACAGTCTGGGTAGTAAAAATACAGTACTTGATTTGCAGGCACAGTCAGGTATTTACATATCCACATATCATGGAGTCTCCAGGTAATTCTGAATGCAAAAAGGAAGGCTTAGTGAAGGCAAAAAAATATGACCCCTAAAATTTGCACCACTGCGAGGAAGACTGAAGCCTCCGCTGTGCTCATGACTTTGTACCCATCCCGTTATTTACATCTAGCTCTTCTTCTCCAGAGATCAGCATCCAGTTTTATTTTGCAAGAGCTCCACATCTGTGTCTTCCACAGCTAACAGTCTCAAGCCTCCATTAGGGGGAACAAGATGTGCGACCTGAGACTCAACATGTCCTCTCCCTGTTATTTGGAGGAGGAGCTGCAGACCATGGTGCCATTTTTTGGTGACATCTCTGTTTAAGCCCTGCAAAGATCTTGCCAGGGTCTTCCAGAAAAGGGAAGAGCATGCTCCTGGCAGCATTATGCTGCAGAGGTCCAGAGCAGGTGCGTATCGCACCTGATATCCCTAATAGGAAGACCAAAAGGGGAAACGTGGATCCATCAGCAGGGAGCAGTAAAGGACACAAATGGCTGTGAAGCTCACCTTTACTCTCTGCTTTGTACTGCTTGATACTGCGAGCCAGATCCTCAGTACCGCTGGAGACTTCTTATGCGTTGCTTCGGCAAGAGGACTTCAAGGCAACTTGGGGGAGCCACTGAGGATTCATCTCTCTTAGAAGCATTCCAGGGCAAGCTAGGGGTGGCCCCAGAGCATAGCAGGAGTGGGGGCAGAGTACAATTCATTTGCACAGAATGGGTCCTCCTCTCACAGTTAGAAGCAGTCCCTCCAAGACAGTGGGGAGGCACATGAGTGGGAGAACAAAACTGCAAGGAAGCCCTTATATTCTGCCTGCTCTGTGGAGAAATAGAGATCTTCAGATTCCAGCATCGAAGGGACTAGGAAAGGAATAGCATTTGCAAGGCACTGTCATAGAGACTGATTGGATTGTAAAGGAGCTCTGTGCGTTATATGGTCTCTCTCACACCCACATATCAGCATCAGTTTTTGATGCAAGACTAAAAAGATCAGACTAGTGAGCTCCAGCCACACACACAGAGGTAACACTGTGAGACAGGCCCATACTGAACACTAGTTAAGGGAGACAAGAAGAAATGGGGACATTACTTTGTGTTTTCTAGAAAAAAAATAGGATTTCAATGCTGGATCTTTGAAATAGGCAAGCGTCACTTACCTCAGCCCTGTGTCTGTATCACAGCACACCTAATGAATATAGATAGCAGAATCGGTGCCTGGAGTAGAGAACAGCAATCCTCCTCAGCCAAGATGAATGGTCAGTGTTGCAGAGCTGGAACATTTAATTTGTCAGCTAGAGACAGATAATATTAGATGAGAGAGCAGTATTTCTCCCCTACTTGCGCCTTCTTTTGTTGACAAGGCAATGGAAATCTTGTGGTAGTATGTGTCTTCCTTCAATGGAAGAGGAATCAGATGTGACTGGTGGCACATCCCAGAGGAGGATTTCTCTGAATTTGGTACCCTCACTAGCACCCATTCATGGTAAAAGGGGAGAGGGGAGGGAACTAGATGGCTCAGGGAATCAGGAGCCTTGCAGACATCCAGGCCATTGGTTGGAATCCAACCCAGGTTGACAGCAACCCAAAGAATATGTCTACACTGCAATTAGTCACCTGTGGTTGACCCGTTCCAGCTGACTCAGGCTTCTGGGGCTCAGGCTAAGGGGTTATTTAATTACAGTGTAGACATTTGGGCTAGGGTTGGAGCCTGAGTTCAGGGACTCTCCCCCCTCGTAGGGTCCTAGAGCCCTGGCTCCTGCCCAACCCAAATGTCTACACCACAATTAAACATCCCCTTAGCCTAAGCCCCGCAAACCCAGGTCAGCTGGCATGGATCAGCCATGGGTGTTAAATTGCAGTGTAAACAAACCCAACATTAACCCTTTCGTAAGCACAGAATGTGGTAAAGCGTGGGGAGGAACTGGATGGCTCAGGGAACTGGCGATTTAGTCAGAATCCCTGAACACATCTAAGTCCTTTGGTGCCAGTCTAGCCAGGCTCTGCTGTAGCCCAACATTACCCCTTTCATAAGCACAGAAATCCAGTTGTTTGTTTTAAAAATTACATTTTAATGCATCTTCTTTCATACCTGACTGTCAGCCACTTTGCTCCATCTTGAGATTAAAGAGGACAATAAGAAAGGATTAGAAAGAGGAGGGCTGAAGCAGGGAAATTTTTCAACCTTAAGATCTGTGCAGGCTTACATGGATGAAGAAGCCTCCAACTCACATTGCCATCTCTTTCCTTGGGATTTCTGAGAGGGATTTTTTTTCTGTTTATAGTGTGTAACACAATGAACATCCCTTCCCTTTTAGGGCAGATTTGTCTGTAGATGTAAAGGCCCCTCTTAAAGTGACCCTTACCACGTCCATTTATATTTGAATTTTTTTAGTTGGCCAAATGACAAGGCTAACTGCATGTTTCAACACTGCACCCTCTGGACCAATAATTCATTACAATGAATCCTTGAGTTTAAACAAAAGTTAATGGAAATCCATATGCCCAAAGGACTATAGTAAAAACATATATTTTGAAATTTATGAGGCTAAATGAGATATGGGGAACCCTGTGAGGAGAACACAATAATAATAAGGAAATAATAGATTTTCACAGAAAGTGAGTGCTTTGGGTGAACTGATGAGAAAAGAAAATCCTCAAGGGCCTTTATTACTTTCAAAAGGCTACAGGATTTTGTTGAAAAATAAGAGGCTGTTTCAGCTTGGTATTGCATTCACACAAGCCTGACTTCCTCTTTCACAAATATGATCAAACCCAGAAATATTCACGTCTAACATATCTAATAGATGCCATTCAACAGATCCAACCATAGCTGTGTTTTCATGCAACATGCATGATGTAAAAAGTAGGAGTCTTATAATTAAGATCTGCTTACTAATTAAGCCAAATTACTTACCTGCCTCACACAGAAAGCAAAATAATTGTTGACTAACACAACAGTTCATAGCACTCAAAAGCAAATGCTCTGTGTTCAACATGAAATTAATTTCTGGTGTTATTTCTTGAAGGGATGAGACTCTTCCAAACTAGCAGATTTCCACTCAAGACGACTCACATCTAGCTAGCTACTCAACCTTCAGCATTTAAGCACCTGACCCTTCCTCTGTCCAACTTGGATTCGAATCTGGATCTGAACTATACAGAAGTATGGAGTGTTTGGGTCCAGAACTTAAGTTTGGGCCCATCTCTTATTTCCACAAGAAACCAATTTTAACCCCACGACTACATTTAGTTTGTATTTCTTTGGATGAGCTCATATGCAGATCAAGTATCACGCTTGGTGGACAACATTGGACAAAATCTAAATTGGAACTGGCCCAACAAATGCCCAAAGAAATCACCTGTCTGGCATTCAAAAGAAGTTAATAGGAGGAACCACAATGGACCCAACTGATAGGCAGCATATGCACAATGCAAGATACCAGTTAATTGCTCAACCATGGATGTGCGGCTCAGCTTTCCATTTTTAGACTCTGTGTGAAGGGACAGACTGGAGCTTACAACCAAACAGCCTAGGCACCATCCGGAAGCCCTGGGCTAATAAAACAGGGAAAGGAAACTGAGTAATGGAGCGGGGACCAGAAGCCATGCTGGCTGCTACATATTGCAGGCCTCCAGGTGACAAGCCTGACCTGCTCTCTAGAGATCTTGTTCTTCTGACTATATGGAGGGTTGTTCAGGTTCAAGGATCTGAGTTAAGGATCTTATGAGTTAGGTTAAGTGGTTGTTCCCCTCACATGGGAGAAAGCCAGCTTCCCTCCTAGAACTTTAAAGAAATTTAAATAAATTAGGAATTCTCCAGGCCAGGGTTGGTTGTGAGGCCATCTAATAGGGGACATTTGTTTGTTAGTTTGGTGTTGGCCTCTTTCTTCTCAGATTCTGTACACCCCAATGTAACTTAAGCACTTGCTAAAAGCAAAGCACGTACCAAATTGCTCTCCTGTACACCCCAAATCAGTGGAGCTGGAGGTGATCAAATGCAGAGATGTAGTTAAAACAGAAGCATAGACAGCTGCATGGCCCACAAGACAGCAAACAGTTATGAGAAACCTGCGAGAATATAATTTACAGCAAGGGAGACAGTGTGCAGTATAAATGGTGAGTGGCCAGTAAAGGTGTAACAGTAGAGAGGAATATGAAACCATCAGCAGTTGCATATAGCTGCAGTCCAGGACTCTATCATCCCAATTGTCCTTCTCATGAATCTGCCTGTAGGCCCTGTACATTTAGTAAATTTCCTCTGTCAGCAGTTTAAATTACAGATCCAATCCCTTCGTCCAGGAGATTGTAAATAAAGCATTTGCTGCTCAATGGAGGGGCTCCCCTTTTTATATTTTAAAGGGACTATGCACTGGAGCAATCCCTAAAGGGTTTCTAGAAAGGTAGGAAAACAGAAACAGACTCAAGCAACAACTCACTGTGATTTAACACTGAGTGGAGAAAGCAGTTTGGATAACATGAGAGAACTCACGCCATGCCCCCAAGTTAGCCCAGAGGCCCTCAAACTGGTCTTGTGCATCCGTGGTAGCCCTGCAGAGAACTTGCTGCTGGTGGACAAAGTTGTCTGCTCCCATGGTTATGGCTCTTCCCTTTGTTCCCAGCTGATGGGAGTAGGTGACAAAATGAAGAGCAAAAGCAGCCCACGTGATTATACTTTCCTTTGCAAAAGGACAAAATATATTGCTCATCAGAGCTGGAATAGACCCAAATCCTCCATGTGCATGTCATTTCTGAAAGGGCACTGTATCCAAGGCTGGCCACAAAATTAGTATTGTGAGTGAGTACATGAATGAATTTCACTGCATCTTCTCTTATTTTCTCATTAGTGTCTTTGCCGCAAGTCTGTCTCAGGACAATTTTATGACAGCAGAAGTGATGCTGTATTTACTGTCTAATATGGCTAATTTGAACTCAAGCATGCGTGCAGTCTGGTTATAGCTTAAATAAATCTTGGACCAATCAAACTTTGCATATCTTGTGACTCAGTATAGCAGTTACTTCCCCTGTAGACTGTTAGCTGAGATGGCTATAGGACCGGTTCCAATGAGACTGTACTAAACAATAACCACTGGGGTCCGTTGTAGTTGGTATTTGCAGGTTAGGGGGGGGTCTATATTTTCATTGTACCATCCGTGCACCAGACACTTTATGAACAAAGAAAAATGAGGGCCTTACAGTCTAAGTTTGGCCGAATAAAGCAAGTGATGAATTTAAAAATGGGTCGGAGACTTAAGAGTTTGGGGGACAAGGACGAAAACAGCAAAAGATCAGGATATTCCAGTATGGTTATTATGTACCTACTTTCTTAGAGCTAGGGTTTGGGGGCGGGTATTTGGTTTGTTTTGGTTAATCTTCTTCCTCCCCCACCAGCTACGCTTTTATACACCCCCATCACAGTGGGATACGGAGTGCCTTTTAATATGACTCTATTAACTTTTGCGGCAGTATATAGACTAGAGGCTGAGATGCAGACTAAGGCTGGAGCAGTCCTGGCTAGGGACAGGCTAAGTGGGGTGGCTAACATGACACACACACCCTGTCAGCCCAACCCTTCTTGAAAACTGAAACCAAACACTGAAACTTTTCCCACTAACTTTTTCCTCCTAATTTTCCCGTTTCAGCTGGGGTTGGGAGTGACAACGCCATGAGAGAGGCTGCTAGCATGATCTTCCTACCTCTTCTGGGCTAGTTTGGATGAACAAACCTCTGAACTTTTTTAATGTTCACCCATCACCGTCCAGTGTTGAACCTCCTCTGTAATTCCCCAGATCCGCTTCCAATTCCTGGCGTGGCTGAAAGGGGTCACTCTCCTCAAGTGTCTCTCCCCGCTCTCCTTGGGAGAATATTCCACGCCTGCATTCAGCCATTGTCACCCCAGCAAAGGGGGCCAAATGACAACAGCCCCACTAGTAAAGCTGCAAAGCACTTATTCTCTCATTCGCACCGCAAAGCCCTGACTGTACTGGAGATGCTCTGAAGAGAACACGGCCTGGCTGGGACGACTGCTGCTGTATACAACATACAATCCCCAATCCAAATGAATGTTGTAATGAACAGACCGACTGAAAACATTTCCATACTTGTTTGTGGGACACAGGACAGCTGTGACTTGGCTACTTCTTCCCCTCCCCCAATTATTCTATCAGCCATATCCAATTGCACTTCCTGATGCCTCTAAATTCAGTATTCTCAAAAAGACTCAGAGCACATTTCCCTGAGACACTTTCATCATACAAACCTCCTGGGGCAGCCCAGTCTGGCCGCATCATCCATGGCTGAGCATAAACCAAATAATCCCTGGCAGAGAATTCCTGATGCATTTGTGTTTCATTTTGGCCTGAGCAGTGAAGTTATTTTTGAAAGCTGGCTGAGAAAGCATAGCTATACAGCAAGTCCTGTGATCCAGTGCCCGTGCTGCCTCCCCAGCCCTTGAACTACCACAAAAACTTTTTAACCCAGAGGGAGGGGTTCAAACAGAATCCACATCCACGACAGTTACATCCCCATCAATACTGTTACATTCAATGAGAAACTAAGGAGAAATTTTGCCTCAGATACATGGTACATGCTTCACTTTAATAGATGTGCTTGCTGGCAGCTGAGGCAGAGTGTATTAGAAAGAGAGAAGAGACCAGAGATGCAAAGTTCTAATCCAAATACAAACTTCTCTATACTTTGGAACTGTTTATAAGAAGAAAAAAATGCCGAATGTTTCAAAGGTATTATTAGGCATTTCAGTATAACAGCAGCTTGGTGGTGATCTCATTAATAATATTTAACAATTCCTAGGATAATAAACACTCCAGCTTTGGGTTATTTTCCTTATTAGGTCGAATTTTTATAAGGCTAAGCACCATACGAGCTGGGTGCTTTAAATACAGAGATTAAAACAGAAATAAGAGCACCATAGATAGTGAGCAACAACTGAGCAAAATCAAATTGGCTGGCCTCTGGCTCTGAAGTTCATTCCACTTTAACATTGCTAATCTCAGGAATTATACGGATTGACTGTCATGCACCATAACAGGAGGGTTAGGATGGGCATCTGTGCGACTCAACAACACACATATTTCTACAAAACCAGGTCCACAAAGCCAAGAGGTGTGGTGTGAATCTACATTTCCATCATAGAATCAGGACTAGAAGGGACTTCGGGAGGCCATCTAGTCCAGTCCACTGCACTCAAGGCAGGACTAAGTATTATCTAGACTATTCCTGACAGGTGTTTGTCTAACCTGCTCTTAAAAATTTTCAAAGATGGACATTCCACAACCTCCCCAGACAATTTATTCCAGTGCTTAACTAGCCTGACAGAAAGTTTTTCCTAATCTCCAACCTAAACTGCCCTTACTGCAATTTAAGCCCATTGCTTCTTGTCCTATCCTCAGAGGTTAAGGAGAACAATTTTTCTTCCTCCTCCCCACAACAATCTTTTATGTACTTTAAAAGCTATCAGCCAAATTCACCGGCTGCAATGCTGGTGCAAGTCTGAAGTCAGCAAATTTGTGTACGCGTATTCGGGTGATAAATTTCACTTAGTTTTCGTAGGCCATAAAGAATGCACATTTAAATTTATGGCATAACCAAAGTCCTAAAATTGTAAAAAAAAAAACCAAAAAAACCCCACTCTTCCATGTCCCAAGGTTGGCTGAGCTGTACAGAGCTGTCTCTTGCCCATCCCCTTGATAAGTATGACATGTGGCATTCACAACACTGTACGTCATATCCATTCAGAAAATAAGGGCAAGAACCTAATGTTCCCAGCCTTCAAGAGGAGATAAAGCATTGATTAGTGTCTGGAAATATAAACGGTGCAGAAGCTACAAAGAAGAGGAACAAACCAACTTCTAAGGATGATTTTCTGGTCCTGCCTCATCAGAGCTGAAAATCTTCAGGGGAGGATTTTGGTCTAGTGGGAGAAATCTTCAAAAAAAACAAGAGGCAGATGCCTTGGAACTCGCCCCAGGCTCAGCTAGTGCCTTTGAAGCAGACAGCGCCAATCCCGGGATTCTCCACTGACATGTCTCAAGATGTCAACGAAGTTTCTCAATGGAATTCTGCCCTTATGTGATGGACTGCACAAGCTTTTATCTTGGTTGTGTATGTCAGCCTCTGATATCAGTGATTTTGCTCAGAGGAGAGATTGTCACATCAGCTTCAGAGTTAACACTCCCTTGAACACACTCTCTCAGGCTATGCATATTCAACAAGATAACCAAACATTTGTCTATAGTTCCTTGAGTGATGGCTCTGAATCAGCAAGATGAGATCCAAACTTCCCTAGACTTTTTGGAGGAGAAGGCGGGAGAGAGACAGGGCAAAAGGAGCTAGTTCAGATCTTGTGCTACACTTTGGGCTAATTCTGGTGACATTTCCAAACCCAAGGGGTTCTGACTTTCATGTAAATGATCAGATGTTTATCTTTTAGGGTTCAGTCATCACTAGCTGCCAATTGGGGAGCCAACTCCTGCCGCGGAATGGACCACCAATGCTGCTCTGTGATGCAATCAAAGGAGAATGCCACTTAAATAGCAATATGTAAAGACAGATAAGAGTCTTTGATTCATAATTTTTTTAGGCCAGATGGGACCATTATGATCATCTAGCCTGATCTTCTGCACAACACAAACCAGAAAATGTAATCCAATAATTCCAACACAAAGCCCAATAAACCTTGGTTAAACCACATGGCTTTTAGGAAAATTCCAGGCTTCACAGAACAGAGTGATGGGAGAATCCACCACCCTTTTGGGGAGCAGGGTGTACCATCATAGAGAGGAATAGAAAATAATATGGCCTGTTCCACAACCGTCTGCATCCAGCAAATATTAATTCCATAGCAAGGCAAACTGAGTGAGGTAGGTTACCCTCTCTCTACTGCATCCTTTGGTTTCATTTTACTTCACAGATGAAAGATTTATCTTAGAAAGACATTCCTAACCCTCTGCCCATGTATGACATTTTCAAACAATGTAAAGTTGCAGCCGTCTATCAATAGGGGACCTGTTTTAGGATAAACTCATTTAGCAGTCAGTGCAGAGAGCTTTCCTGGGTCCATTAGGGACACCTGCTGAGAATCACCCACATTGTAAGTGGACAGCTGTTTCCTTATCAGGATTGCAGCATTTAAACACCTGGGCTCCCTCATTTACTGATGAGGTATATTCAGAAGAACTAGAACTGATTACCCAATCATGTAAAGCCAAGCCGGGAATCTGGGATGAGCATTTTCGCAGCTTGATGCTGTATTTAAACTCAAACTCCCTAACCTAATATTCTATTAATCTAATCACCAAGCACCCATTATTTGAAAGTGCACCAGATACAATAGCTTGTTGGCATTAGACGTTCTTCTCAACAGCTGAAGTATCCTTTTAACAAAAAAGAAAACAAACAATGCATTGTACTGATTTTGCATGTAGAATTATCAGGGAGGAACAGTGGTTCTTGGACAATGCGGGGCTTTTAAGCTGTTTTTCCATGAATATTTCTGTCCTCCCTCTCTTCTCACTAGCTCATCCTCTAGGATATTCTGTGTTTCTTTGCCCAAGCTTGCTGGCTTCTTTTATCCAGGCTCTCCTGATGTGGGTTTCCATTGCATTTTGAATTGCTTTTGCACAGCCTCCTGGGAGAGGGAATCTTTCTAATAATATTTTTAATGTGTATTCGGGACTGGTGGAAAATACTGGATTGACAGCCCTTTGTCTGGATTCATTTAAACTGTGCCTGCTAAAGTGTACAGATACCATGTATTGATATTTACATACAAATGCCCATTGTCCATAACTAATTCTTCCCCAATACAATCAAACTAATGTTCTCTGTACCCCTGAATTCCTTTACACTCTTTCAGCCAGCCTACATAATAGAGAGAGAGATTAGACAGATAGGAAAAGTCTGGCAGAACTGATGGGTTTTTCAACCTGTTCTGAAGATCAATACATTCAAGCTCTAATAGGCCAATCTGGGAAGCAGATTCCAGAGCTGAGACGGACCCTGGAGTGAAGATGTGTTCCCTACAGCTCCCCGTGAGCCCTTTGGCCAATCTCAGTTGCCATATCACAGGAAGAAAGGTGCTTTCTCCATATGAGAGGTGCAGCACAGACAACAATAGAACTAGCTTCCCCCATACTATTCTGGTACCGTGCCCTGATCCAGATCAGAAGGATGGTACCTGCCTATAAAATGAAGCAAATGCAAAAACTCCTATGGTCTCCAGTGTGATCCAGAAACAATAAAACCCTAAACTTAGCCATCCTAGTAGCCTCTTATGATCAGACTGCATTGCTCTGTTTCTCACTGGCCTTTCTCTTGTGAGTGGCTTACCTCACTGCTTACAGCTGTGATGTAGTATCAGCTTCAGTTACTGGAGCTTGTCTTCTGTTTCACTTGGATTAATGAGTCAAACATTCCTTGAAGGCCATCGCCCAGCAAGAACAAGGGCAGGCTTCCCAGATACACATAATACCTGCTGCAAGGCAACGCCTGCTTTAATCACCAGATCATTACTGCAGCAGAGGGACATGCTGGTGAGGAATAAAAATCCCTTTCAAACACGTTTGTTAGCTTTGTTAGGGTATTTGGGTGTTTTTTTTTCTCCCTGTAAATATATAAACTTGAAACTGGCAAGTCTGTTTATGTAGCTTGTTTGTTTGATGAACGGTATTGTGCCTTTTAGTTTTGTAAATTCTGTTCGCTAATCCTTGGGAAGAGACTGTCCTTTCCCCACAGTTGGATTATATCATGGGGGCAGAGCTATACAGTATTTGGTCATTCACTGCTCAACATGGGAGCGAGCTGATTGAAATTCAAAGCTTGTACTGTATTGGGGGCTCTGCATATCTCTGTGTCATAACCTTCAATCCTTTAGAACAAGGACTGTTGCTAGAGCAATTAAAACACGCAGGCACTACCCAGAGAAAGCAAAAATCAGTTCTAAGCATCAATACAGAGGCAGTTAATGATGTTCCTGGAAGCAGAATTCGAAGACCTATCATTGCCACACACGAGGTAAAGCTTATGGGGCTAATGACAAGATGGGCTGGCTTTCCTTTTATTTTTCTATTTTTCATGTACCAAGTGGTGGATAATAACACGAGAGGACTCCATGTTAATCAGACTAAACTGGTTCTGTTTTAAAGAACTATTTAGAAAGATGTTATAACTGCTGCTAGCATTTAAGCCATGTGCACACAGACTGACTTCCTGTAGCCTCCTCCAATATCTTCCTTTCTGCAACTTGCAAACCTTCCTTCACGTTCCATGCAGGTTGCCACACTAATGATGGTTGGCATCCATCTGTGTGGGAAGTTCCCTCCCTGAAGGTGAATACTTTCAGGACCAGATCATCAGCGGATGTAAATCAGCGTAGCTCTATTGCAGCTCATGGAGCTACTCTAATATACACCACCTAGAAAACTCTGGTCCATGGCGTTTAAAATATATAAAGGCCAGTGTGACAGCCACCATCTTAACTGACAAACCAGGTATTGAAGCAGGGACCTTCAGAGCTGCTACAGCTTGTGCCACAGAGCCAATGATCCTTCACCTGGGCCTGTCACAGGCTCAAATCCTTTGTGTATCAGGCACAGAGGAGGACACATGATATATGCTTTGCAATGAGTAACACCAGCACTCAGGAGGAGCTAGTGTGTACCAAGATGAAGATGACAAACATCTGCTAAGGAAAGGAACCAGATTTCCATTTCAAACAGCAAAGAGAAACAAATCTTTTAAGGTTACCAGATTAAAATCCTGGACTGTATCATTTGAAAGCTAAAATTTCAGTCAGCTTCAAGCAAGCCTCTATTTGTTTGCTCACACAAACCCTCCATTTGCAAGCATAAGTGAGGCATTGAGTGGCCTGGTTGAACCAGTTGAACATGCCAAAACTTGATGCATCAAAGATGAACATTAAGGTTGAAAAGTTGACCCTTAAAATCTGCAGCCAAATTCAGAGGACTAGCAGCATTTTACAAAACAAAGCAACGCCTTGCAGATTGGATGAATTCCCACAATCCATAACAGCGTCTCCTTATCCAGAGGCCTAACAAGAAGATATGAGAGTTACTACTGATATTAAAGGGAGGGTCTCTGTTAGATGAAATGATAAATTCCAATAAGCAGCAGGTGACTGGACTTGAGACGCACCAATCATTTCACATAATCCCAACAAACCTAAACAGATGATAATGAATTTCAGTGGACACTAACCCAGGTCAGATTTGAGCCAAAAACGAAAGACTCTATAACCCATTACAAATCCCAATCCCTGAGATATCCAGTCTAGCCAGTAACGCCTATAAAGAGATAGAAGAGGACATCAAAGGAAGCTGCTGGCTTTTTGCTTCACTACCTATCCTGACATTTACACCATGCTTATTGCTGCAGTAAGCATGTGCCCTTACTGTTCTACCCTATAGATTAAAACGTAAGAGCTACAGGTGGTTCTGAACCACAGTTGCAGAAGCCCAAACTGTGTTCTGTTCAGGCTCTTACACAGCCCCTTTCACCATAATGTCTGAGATCAACCTTTGAACCCCATGGCTCAAACCCAGATCTTCTGGATGTCTATGAAACATACACGATTGCGGCTGTGCTTCACAAGTTTTAGCCAGATGGTCATTCCAATTGGCTTCAATCAGAACTGTGCAGCAGAAATCCCACACAATGCTTCTAGCAAACAAAAGTTCTCCAGAGAATCAGTGTGTCCCACAGACAGGAAAAGGGTCATGACCATGAGAAATGGGTTCTCAGTGCTTTCTCTTCTCTCACACACACACCCCTTAATCTCTTTCTCTCTCTATGAACAGCTGTGAACCAGCTGAAACACAAGAATCCAGCAATCTCTCTCCTCCAGACTACACAGTCCATTCAGGGTTCAAGTTGATTACACAGTTATTTTTTGTAAGAAAAGTTGAGTGGGAGAGACAAATGGGTTTATTTCTCACCCGGCTTCGTAATGAATTGTGCTCATCTGTCTTTGCGCTATTTTACCTTCATTACAGATGACAAGTCTGATCTTTAACAAGTTAGAAATGAAACTGTTCAGAGTTGGGGTACGCTGCAGAATTGGACTTCCATTCTCCAGGGTACCCTAGTTTCAGTTGTCCCTTGTTTAACAGTCACCAGTGCAGCTCCTTCTCCAACCCCAGCCCCACTGAATTCCATAGCTACTCTCCCAGACCCTCTTTTGAGACCGAAGGAGCAAAACCCTGGACAAAGATAGAAATTATCAAAACCAAAAGGCTGTCACAGTAGATGCAAAGAGAGGTCAAAAATAACCAGCTGTACGCAGGAGAGACAGGTTCCAAAAGCTTTCTAAAAGCAGCCAGAGTCTGCACCAGGGTGGGTTGGGTCTTTCTTTCTTCCATACCCTCACCCTACCCATTTCTTCCTCCTCTGTTTTATGCCTCATGTAGCTTCTTTCCAGTTTTTTCACATCATTTTTTTTAAAATGTGGACTCCAGAACTGGACACAGGATTCCAGCAATGGTCTTTCTAGTGTCTAGGGAGACAATAATATCTCCCTACTCCTACTTGATATTCCCCTGCTTATATATCTCAGAGTCACGGTAGCCCTCTTAGCCACAACATCAAAGGTTTCCCTTTTCTTTTGACTCCCTACTGGCTGTGACGGAGTGGCCCCCATGAACACCGCTCTGCTGCTTATCTGAGTCCCATGGAAGAGCTAGGTCTGCTGCCATTTGTTTGTTTGTGTCCTTGTGAGACAAAAACATTGAATTAATTGCATTGAAACACCCTCCTCCCCCTCCAGAAGTAATTACGTGGGTTTTAGAAACAGATTCATGAAAAGCAAAGGTCAGCTCTTTGACCCTGGCAGTTTTGACAGCTTCTCTTGCCAAAGTGAAGAGGATTTATAAGGTATCCCTGGCTCGATTTCTGTGCTCCTGCATGCTTTGTGTTCTTTAATTAGCAGAACCGTGTCGCTTTGCTTTCTGGCGCTGTCACCCTAAGAACGCAGTGACTGACATTTGATCCACTGAGGGAGAGTACGGTTTATTACGTAGTTAATAATGCTCTGCAATTATATACTGGAGCAACTTTCATCCGAGGATCACATCAGAGCGCTTTCTAAGTGTTACTTAATTATGCTTCACACCACGCTAGTAAGACAGGACTGCAGGGGCAGGTGCTGTGGAGGTGTTATTATCATTGTTATGACTGCTATATAAAAACAGAGGTGCAGAGGCACTAATGACTTCCCTTCCTCTCCCCCCGCCCCCACCCAAGACCATACAGCATGATAGAACAATAAACAGGGGGAAAAACCCAGCAGTTCTGATGACCAAAATAACCATATAAAAATATGAACGTGGTTACATCTCACTGTTCAGAGAGACAAGCTGCCTGGGAATGGGGAAAACTCCTTTCTTTTTCAAAGCTCTAATCATAGCACGCACTGAGCAAGAGAACTGATTTTTATAGACATATTCCTGTCTTTCATGTTTGCCGGAGTATGGTGACTCTCCTAGAAGGGAACATTGGTTAAATGAACCAAATATACCACCTAGCAGATTAAAAGAGGGAATTCTTAACCCAGATCTCTGCTGTGACGGTCAGATAAAAACCTTCCCATGTCAATGCTGCTCAGGTCTGAGGTGCTGCCTGAAGTGGAAAGGAAAGCTTTTTACGGAGTCTATTAACTGCATTTTTTGTTTGGGTCTCCCATTTTTGCTGTATAACATCTGAATGTTCAGCAGGAGAGTCTATTTCTGTCCTCTGCCTTCACCCAGGGCACAAAGCACTTTCAGAGCATGTTCCTGGCTCTCCTACCCCACTTCTAAAATGTTTCTCACAATGCAGCAAATGGGCATCAATTCCCACAGGAAGTAAGAGAATTCTATTGGCATTGGACGGGTGCTGAATGCTGCTAGTTTGTGTGACACAAGCTAATGAAAAGCAGAGAAATTTGGACTGCAGGTTGACAACCTACCTGTAATTCATCTCCTGCTGTGCCTGAAGTTATGGTCCAGGTATTAAGGATCAAATAGCCATTGACATGATATAACCCATAATGTTTCTGAGAGGGTGCTGATTCAGGACAGTGATATTTCAGTAAAAACACTGAGAAATGTTCCACTTCATCCATACCCCAGTGCTTTGGAGGAAATGTCCAGGATGTGAGAGGGTCTCTCACGTTAGATTCTCATTCTAAAGAAATGGCTCTTTTTCTAAAGTTAGAAAAAGATTAACTAACTTTCCCCTTCCATCTATATTTATCATCTGTGTTTCTGCTTCTGTCATACAAACCACACGGAACCAGGATGTGCTAGCCCTGACTTAGGATGTGGACTCCCATGTGTGTTATGTGCCCAGAAGTAACTTTGTCTAAATTGGGCAGGTAGGAGGGAACGAAGTGGGGCAGAAAAACAGCATTGTGATTAAGGAACTAGCCCATGACTCCGGATACTTGGGTCCAATTCCCACTTCTGTCACGGTCTCCCTATGAAAATGTGTCTCATTATCTCACTGTTCTTCCATTCCCTGTTTCTAAATGGGAATTAATACTTTCCCCTGGTCTGCTTCACAGGAGCTTTGTGAGGATAAATACTTGGAAACTCCAGATGACTATGTAAATTCCTATACAGACAGACATACACTTGTTAAGGACCTGCTCGTGGTTCCACTGAATTAAATGCCAAAGCTCTCAAATTTCATTGGGAACAGAATTGGACCTCAAATGTATCTGAGACTATGTTGGGTGTTGACCAACAGGCAGGATGAAAGGGAGTTTTTTTTCTTGACTTCGATGGGACCAAGATTTCATCCTAATATTAATGATAATGAATGGAGATCAAGAGATATTAGCCTGTCTTTTAGACACCTATTTTGTATCTGACGTTCAAGCAATACAGTATGGTGGGTGCCAATCCAGGAACGTGAAACAGAACAGCTCTGAAATCTGCAGGTCCCACTTTTGTCCCATTTCTCCTGGGGAAAAGACTGGTTCTGCATCAATAATCACACACTGAAAAACACCTGCGTACATTTGTCTCGTACTATTTAATTATGCAGTCAGCTCAAGTGGTTACAAAACACGGCCTCATCGGGGTTGGTTTGTTTTTCATAAAGACGGTGGCTGGCACCTTAGAAAGTGCCCCATTCTGTCTGCACACACGGCCCCTTTCTGGTAGAAAGATGCAAAGGGTGCAAAGTATGATTTCCAGACAGGACCAGTTAAACTCAGCTGGTACCAGCTCAGGCAGAGGGAGGCTCCTTTGAGGCTCAGCCTGAAAGTGCTGGTGTCAGTGGATTAGTCAGTGGTTTGAGTCATGGCTGTTGCAAGCTGCACGCACAAGGCCACATCCTCAGTGCATAGCAGAATAACTCTGTTAAAATCAATAGAGCTACCACCGTTTACACCAGCTGAGGATGTGGCCCACAGTAAATTCTGCTGGCCTCTGAGGTCTCTGTTGGCTAGAAACTACAGCCATGTGGACATGGCAGAAACCCAGTTTCTAGCCTTCCTAAAGGAACTCAGCCGTATTCTCAAAATCACTCAAGTCCCATTGCATGTACAATTGCTCACTCCTCGTTAATATGCACAAGCCATCCGGACCAGAGGGCTGGGAGTGGGTTTGCATTCACACACAACCTTTTGGCTCCTGACTCACCGTGTGTTTGCAGAAACACCAAATATGTGTGTGCTTCTGCTGGTATAAATCAGCACAGCTCCATGGTGGTCAAAGGAGCTACCACAATTTACACCAGCTGAGAATTTGACAGATGGTACTTACTGATCTAAATTAGAGCATACATGCAACTGTGCATGTGAATTTAAGACCTGGACGGCTATCTACACCTCACTGTGTATAAAACTGTCTGGAAAAGCTATTTCACTTCATGCAGACTGAGTGCATCTCTGTTCTTTGCCTCCACTCTGGGTGAAAGGAAGGATGCATGTATTTTTAAGAGGTGTGATGTCATTTTTATTGTATGACTATTCACCTGCTTTCTGTGACCTTCCAGGCATATTTCAGAGGGAATTTGACACTGAGACCAACGTCGGGGGGTGGAGAAGAAATCAACTAACAAACAACACATGTGCACAGGCAGTTTGCTTTGGCTGACTGTCTCTTCCCCTTGCTAACATTGCACAGATTTGTATTTCTCATGAGAGCTTTTGCATTTCAGCTCAACCCCATAGGGAAAAGCTAATCCTCAAGTTATGGCAATGTAACTGGTTGACATGGGGGGAGGGACAGATTGAGCATTCTCACCTGCCCGCACTGCAGGTTCACATGAGAAGAGGAGGGTCTGCAGCTACCAAACTGAAGGGGGAAATGCTCATTAATAACCCTTGTGAAGTATCGGGAGAGGGGGGTGAAGAGCAAGAAAAATGAGAACTGCCTGAAAGAGTTAAAAGAGGAGGTTGCCAATAGAGTTTGGGGTCCAATACAGTAAGAATTGACTCTGCTGCACTTCACGTTTATACATATCAGGGTTGCACCCCATCCCAAACACTTTCAGTGTATTTACAGGTGTATTTACAGTAGGTTTACCAGTTATTCCACCTAACAACGTGCCCTCATTAAAAAGTGGTTTCCAACGTAACATCCCAAACAAATGCACCTGTGGAAATAGCTGTCCAGTGCTGGTTGAACGCCAGAAAAGCAATGTTTGTGAACTTTTCTTCATCTTCTCAACAGCTGTTTGGCTCAACCTTATTGATGCCCCATTTGTGTGCTATTTGTGACCATTCATATGCCAGGTTCTTAGCCAGATGCTTGGGGAATAGCCTTTTTGAATAAATACTCGTCGTCACTTGCCAGTGTATTTACCACCCATTTAAAAGTCTCACCATGATCTCAAAACATCTCACTCAGGTCAGGGAGCTGAAGCAACATCCCATGGCACAAACTGTGAATACACCAAAATGAAAAGTTTGAACTCAGGGGCAGAAAGTTGTGTATTTGCATCAAAATCAGCCCGATCCCCCCCAACAGAAATAAGAACTACATTTGACAGTTAATTTATTCTCATCCAAATAATCTGACCAGCTCTTCCACTGACTCTGAATCAGCTCTCAACATCATTTTGAAAAAATAGCAGGGGAGGGGAATTGCAGCAGCTACCTGGGATTCCTTCCTATGCAGGCCCCGTAACTTGGAAAATATGATAGTGGCAGTATTATTTTTGCTAAGTGCACTAGTAGCAGGAGTTCGGCATGGCAGGACAGGCTGATGGATCACCAAAGGGCAAACTGCACCCTGCTAGACTTGCCAGCTTCATTTTACTATCTCCCCATGAGTCTGGCAAGGTTTGTGCATGAGCAGCTTAATTCTTTATCCTGTTGGATTCAAAGAAGCTAAAGTAATCAAGGGATCTTTTAATGACCGGGTCTGCTACAAACACTACATTGAACGTGGAGTGAAGGGCTCCTGGGTGAGCCCTTAATAATGCACTTTCCTGTCTACAGGTATGATAACAGAGGTTCTGGACTCCAATTTGCATTGAGTCAATGTACTGCCTGGGCGTGAAGTGCCAAATAATCACCATATGAAACAAACACCCAGCACGGCTCTCACTAATGGGAAAAGGCATCCCTCTGTATAAAGTGTGATTAGCTCAGATAGAAACTCTCACTCCCATTCCCCTCTGCCACCACCACCCACCTCCAGTTGTCAGCATGTGTCTGAAGTGAAACGAAATGCTCTGGGAAACAAAGACCAGAGTAAGGG
This sequence comes from Dermatemys mawii, assembly GCA_007922305.1. NCBI lineage: Eukaryota > Metazoa > Chordata > Testudines > Dermatemydidae > Dermatemys > Dermatemys mawii. The sequence continues at coordinate 10,497,620 of ML677366.1, forward strand.
AGGCTGGAGACTTAAGCAGCCCCAGTCTGTGCACTTGTGCAGTCCAGCTGGGGGATAAGATTTCAGGAAAAGCTGAAACCCACCACTGTGCAACAGATATTCAATCCCTCAAAATCACTTGTGAACCACAGTTGAAATTCTACACCTGCAGCCCTTCTCATGGGGAGTAAGAGCCTTGTTCTGGTATGATTTATACCATCACCGTTACTCTTTTGTGGGGGAAGGGACTTATGGGGTGCATTTCTGACAGCCTTTTGCCTTTGCTACTTGTGCTGCTATATAAAACACGAGTGAGCAACAATATCTCCCATGCAAAGGCGTGGGCTGAACTTGAATAGTTTTATTATTATTTACATCACTGTTCTGATTAGAGGCTCCAACCAAAATTGGGGATCCCCACTGTTCTAGGGGTTAAACACACACATACCAAGAGAATCTAAATACCCAAAAGAAAGGAAGTGATATTGTCCCCATTGTACAGATGAAGAACTGAGGCACAGATTAAATGACTTGGCTAAGGTCACACAAGAAGTCAATGGCAGCTCTAGGGAGTGAATTCAGGTCTACTGAGTCCCCATCCAGTGTCTTAACCATAAGGCCATCTTTTGTTTCTATAACTCAGGGAGCAGTAACCTTCGGCAAACAACCTGTCAGGGAAATCTGCTGACGGGCCTAGACGATTCGTTAACCTGCAGCATCCGCAGGTTCAGCCAATCACAGCTCCCACTGGCCATGGTGTGCCATTCCAGGCCAATGGGGTCTGCGGGAAACGGCGTGGGTCAAGGGATGCTCTGGCCGGCAAATCCTGAGTGCCAGGGATGTATTCTATCCACTACTCGTTAAATCCAGTGGGACTACTGAAAAGGGGGCGGGGGGAAGACCATATTCAAAGTAAGGGGGACAGAATTTGTTTTTCCACATAAAATAAGATACAGGCAACAGGAGAAGTAGTCAACCCATATTTTACATGGCACAGCTGATATGCTTGGAGCAGCTTGGGTCCTTTTGCTGGGATGCACTGAACTTAGATTAGCCATTCAGTATATATTGTACCCTAAAATAAAGCTAAATATACTGTTCAGAGTCTGAACTGGACACTGCCAGAGTGATAAACCTGAGTTCTGAAAGATTCATTCAATATTATTCTGGATTCCTTTATGCTTTTTCACTAAATTTATTACTGTTCCACCACTAGTCCCTGCAAAATGAAACAGGGAGATGACACGGAAAAAAAATCAAGCCACAGAAGCTATGATAAATGCTTAGAGAAGTTTATCAGCAATAGCTCAGGATTAATCCCCTACTTCAAATTTATACCATTGCCCACTATCTTATGGTTGTCCAAACTGCGTTGACTGTATCTCAGCTAAATGGCAAGCTCCTTGGAGCAGGAAGCAGCATTTTCTCCTGGGTTTGTTCAGAAGCCAGCACACTTTTGGTACCTAAAAAGCAGACTTCTTTGATCAGAAAGCTGAATGTCACTTTCTTTATACATTGCTTATTTTGTGAACGTTACTTTCTTTGGGCTAGGCGCCAAGGTCCAATCCTTAAGCAAGGTTTCAATCAACTGTTCACCCAAGTAAGCACAAGGTAAGGAATCGCAGGATTTGGCCCTTTATGCTAGTCTCTTCAAATGCTTGTTTCCTGTTGGACAATTAGGCTAAATTAATTCATTGCTGGGCTAGTGGAAAAAGTGGATTAAACCAATTGTCAGTTTCCCAGGGATTCTATTTGATTATCCTAGGAAAACATCTAATCTGCTTAATATTTTCTGAAAATTGAAAAACTGCAATATTATTTTTTTCTCTAGCTACTCTTCTTGCTTCATTAAGATAAGTTGCAGTAAAAGCTGGAAAGCAGCACTAGTGAGAGGAAAGCTGGCACTAAAATGATAACATGGAGGATTTGGAATGGCTGTTTAATCTGCATGGGAGATCTCTTAGGATCCCAGGTGAGAATATAGAACTGTATGTCGTGCCCAGTATATGTCAAGTGAGCAGAACATTTATCACTTTAATGCCTATAAAAACTAGAGATGGGACCAAAACAGACTCCTGGCTCTAAACAATCCCTGGGTTACTATGTATTCACACAGACTAGGGGAAGAGAAATTTGGGAGAGGGGCCCTGCATTCTGAGTCTGGGAAACAGATGCAGGAAGGCAGTTCCTTAAAGGGGCAATTCCAATGCCTCTGCAGACACACAAAAGCAATTGCTTTTGCTCTTTGGCTACAGAATTGCAACAGTTATTTTGCTCCTCCCTGCCCTCTGTTGCAACTGGAAACTGCAAACAGCCATTTCTAGCATAGCATGAGAATGAGATCAAAAACAAAAGTTGCCAAACCAGTTCAGATCATCCAACCCCAGTAGCCTTGATCTGGCAAATCCTGCTACACCAAAGGGCATGTGTACCACCACACCTCCAAACCAGCTTTACAGTTCTGCATATGAGGAAGAAGACTCTAGTGGGGTCCTCAGTTTTCATCCTACTGCAAGAAGGGCTTTTCCCCTCCTCTGTTTCTTTTAATTCTAGCTCCTGTGCCTAGTAATGCAATGCTAGGCCAATACACTATTCCTTAGTAGCCCTTCCAAATAATAAAGGACTCCATGACTAACAGAATTGTCAAGTGGAGGCAATTTCTGCCCCTAGAGGAAGAGCCTGGACTTTTCAGTGGGCTGTAGCAGTACAGCCCAGCCCAGCCCAGCCTTCTCAGTTCAACCCACACCTCCCTCTTTGGGCTACAGACTGTCTCTGTCTCTATCTCTGTCTCCCTGCCTAGCCTAGGGAATTCTCTTCTCTTCCTGGAGTTCAGCCTTCCAAGTCCCCTTTTAGTCTCCACAGGCAGAAGACCTCCTGCTTTATAATTGCAGCTTTGTACCTGAGTCCTCTCTTCTGCCCTTCTTCTAATAACAAATACAATGATCAGCCCTTGGCTATTACAGACACCTGCACTGTAAACACTGCATTTTGCCCCACCTAATAGATTCTTTTAAAAAACAAACCCCCTAGTACTTTTCCTTGGTGGTTTACATACTACTAATGCTCAACACTTGTTAATTGCAGTGTAGTATCAGCACTCTACACAGACACCCAACTACCCAGCCTTTTCTGCCTCTCTCTGCTTTACGTAAGGCTCGCCTGGCAAACCCCTCCCTTCCCACCCAATCAGGTTTTCACATCATTGAGGCCCATTAGCACCAAGTTGGACACATTTCCCAATTATAGCTGTAGCCTGAAACCAATCATAAGACAAACTGCTTCCCCATCTCCTCCTCTCCCACACCCTCGTCAATAAACCTTCATTGTTCAAACAGTCCTTCCAAAAGGGTTTTCAGAGTGAAAACCTGCAAAGAGCAAACAAGGACAAGGAGTGAGAGAGAGAGATCATTCATTCCCTCTTACACACACCTACCCTGCTTATTCGGGGTTTGAAAGCCTGTATTGACATGCAACAAACCTTTATCTAATGCCTTTATTGAATTATCTTCATATCCTCATAACAACTTTATGGAGAGAGCAAGTCTTTCTCCCATATCTGAAGTGTTGCTTACCACCATATAATGATTCTCTCTCTTTTCAATTTTACACCTGCTGAATGGTTTGGTTCATGTCAGGAATCTAATGTTTGATTTGAGCATTATTCAGTCAAGGGCACACAACTTTCTTTGGCTCTTTTTGAACTGGAGCTCAGTTCTCTTACATTATGTGATTTAATTAAGACCACCTGAAGCCCAAACTTTGCCTAAGCACACCACAGTGAACTCTTTTAATCCCACGCTAACAAAAAATACCCCGAGTGTTTCTCACTTCCATGTAAACTTGGCCAGGGTGCAGAGGAAATTTAAGCAAATAGGGCCATTTTGTCAAACGAAACACTCCTGCTGTCCTGCCACCATTTCTGGGGCTAGGTGTTATATTATGTGGACTTGAAATGTCAACTATAATTTGGCACTAGAGGTGTGTAGCTAGCTGCCCTTAGAGAAAATCCCACAGCTTTGCTTACTGCTCTCTATTGCTATGCGGTGCTCAGTGGCATTCAGGCTGGCTCGCAGCTCCCTCGTTAGTGGGACTGAACTTTACCTGCCTTTTCTCGAAAAAGAAGCAGGAAAAGAAAAGGTGTTTTTGGTAAATGGTGAGAATTTGATGGTGTTTGTTAAAGGTACAATACCCGGCACTCTGTAGAATTAGCTGAACCTGAGCAAGTCCTGAACCAGGCTACCCCAGCACTCTTTCTGCCAATGTACTGCAACTCAAGCCAACAGTACCCATGTTCATCCAGGACTGGAATCCTCCATACTGCAGCAATATCACCTCAGTCCTCACCTGTCCAGCCTCTACTCTTTTGGCCTCAGCATTGCCTGGCCAGCTCTGAGGTGCAGTATCCCCTGCTATTCCAGTGCTGTGATCCAGCACCACGCCCCCCACAGTTCTGCCTGTATACCTGAGCAAACTCTGCTACTCAAGCATGGAGATCGTCACATTGCTCTGCCATTCGCCTCAGTCCTGGGCCTTGCTAGACCAGTCCTTGGCCTCCCTAGAGCTGGATTCTGAGAAGTCCACCAAAGCCTAGCAATCCTAATTCCACTGAGGGAAATGAGACCTCCAGGTTTGTTTGTATTAATCACGATTTGAGCCAAGGTTGATGGGGTAGAAAGGCTATTGTAGTACCATACAGAGCCCACTAGCACCTGGACATGACACTGTTAAACCCCGAAAATACATCCCTAGAATCTATTCTTTTGGACCAGTCTTATGAGGCGTTTTAAGGAAAGCTGCATATCAACCAGCTGAGGGGGGAATGTAAGGGCCACCAATTCCTCACCGAAGTGAGGAACCAATGTTTTTGACTTCTTGTCTTGGAAACTGTGCTTAAGGTTAGAGCATACACACTGAAGACTAGAAAATGAGCTGTTTGATGTCAAGGTTGTAGCCTTCACAGACCACTACTTTAGGATGACATTTTCATCTTCAGCTACCATAGTGCAGGGGAATATATAAGAACCCAGAAGAGATAGATCCCAAAGGTATAAATAACACTAATGGAGAGTTCACAGATTGGCCAGCAGGAGGCAGCCATCAGCCGACAGGCAGCATGAAAAGGGCACTGGCCTGGGAATCAGGAGCTCTTAATCTCAGTTCGGTGATTTAGGGCAAGTTACCTCTATTTTATGCCTCTGTTTCCCCTCTCGCCCTTTTCATGATTTTTCCAGTTCAACTAATAATTCTTCGGGGAATTACTGTTATGCTTCTCCCAGGAATGGGAATCACCTTGTGTCCCCCCACCTCCAGCAAGAGAGACTTGCTAGAGCTTAACTGTTAGCTCCCTGAACCACCAGTCTGTCAGCTGCCCAGACAATCTACTCCAGGATATGCTAGCCTGTGGCGGAATAGTTCAGTGGATTGAGTATTAGCCTGCTAAACCCAGGGTTGTGAGTTCAAACTTTAAAGGGGCCATTTAGGGATCTGGGGCAGAAATCTAAGTCTATACCTTGCAGGCTAACAACAGGTACACCTCAAGCCTGTTGAAGTGCTCCCCTGCAGTGTTCATCTACTTACTCACAATAATACCAAAGAAAAAGTATGCATGACTCAGTTCAGGATCAGCTCCTGTCTAGCATCACAGCCTGGAGCTATATTTGTAGTGAAAACAATCATATGGTTATCATCAAAGATCAAGACTTAGGAGATAGTGAGTAGGGAAATGGAAAAAAAGAAGGATTTACTTCTAAAACAAACTCATAACTTGATGCTTAGAGTTTCTTAACTTTAACAGGCTAGGAAGCAGCAGCTTATCTCACCCCAAATATCCTTTGCAACGTTTCCAACCAACAGTGGTTGGGATCCCATTTTCATGAATGTAAATGCACTGTCCGCTTACTTCCTCGGTACAGGAGAAGACGGTGTCTTTTTGTCTTGCCCTTATATAATCCACATTCCTCCTGGGAGTGATTTTCTGTCCCCTCTAAAGCACTGAGACCACTTAGAGATTTATGAGTCTGCTACAGCCTTAGCTGAGGGTCATGTGGCTTTTAACTCATGCACTAGAGCAGGGATCATCAATCTTTGGCACACGGCCCACCAGGAAAAGACACTGGTGGACTGGGACAGTTTGTTTACCTGCAGGGTCCGCAGGTTCAGCCGATTTCAGCACCCCTTGGCCGTGGTTCACCGTCCCAGGCCAATGGGGGCTGCGGGAAGCGGCGCAGATCCATGGATGTGCTAGTCACCCTTCCCGCAGCCCCCATTGGCCTGGGAACTCTTTGCCAGTTGGCACTGAAGGGGTCTTAGGATCATAGTAATTTCCTCTTACTATGGGTTTGTACAGCACTCGACCTTGGTTAAATGGTCTCTATGTGCTACTGCCGTATGAATAAGTATCACTGAATTTTTCAAGGCTAGCTAAGATGCCACTGTTGTTGGCAGGAATATGGATGTGAGTTTAACTGAAGCAAAAGAAACAGTTTCTCTTCTGTGAACCCTTGTGTCCACAACTGTATTCCATGCTTGGTCAGTTTTCATAAATATAGTAATGCACTAGCCTATGACTGTGCGCAACGCTGCTGGATGGGAAACATCCGCCTTGCTCCAACCTTCATCAGGTTGCCGTTGTCTTGCCATCTACGCCTGAAATGACAAGCCTTACTGACAGCTAATGGAAATTCTCATTTAGATCAAGTGAGTGCTAGACCATGTCTTCATATGCTTCTGTGAAGTGCTCAGCATAATGGCCTTTGGTCCTGACTGGGTACTGTGTATATGGGAGTTTCCTATGTGGCTACAAAATCAAATAGAAATCAAAAGTAGTTATATAGAGTATTCGAGTATAAGGCCGGAAGGGACCACCAGCTCATCTAATCTGACCTGTATTTCACAGGCCATCAACATCATCCCCTCACTAACCCCAATAACCACTATTAGATCAAAGTGTTAAAGCCCTCAGGAGACTAGACTGTTATGTTCCACAGGCAGGGAACAGGAGGGACCAAGATGCCCCAGTACCCAATGCCCCTGCAATGGGAAGGGAATGATTAAATGAGATGTACCCAGATAATCCTGCCAAGTGACCCACACCCACATACTGCAAAGGAAGCTGAAACCCCACCAAGGTCACTGCCAATCTTACCTGGGGGAAATTCCTTTTTCAGCTCATGTATGGCAACCATAGACTCATAGAGTCATAGACTCTAAGGTCAGAAGGGACCATTATGATCATCTAGTCTGACCTCTTGCACAACGCAGCCCACAGAATCTCACCCACCCACTCCTGTAATAAACCCCAACCTATGTCTGAGCTACTGAAGTCCTCAAATCATGGTTTAAGGACTTCAAGGTGCAGAAAATCCTCCAGCAAGTGACCCGTGCCACATGCTGCAGAAGAAAGCGAAAAACCCCCAGGGCCTCTGCCAATCTGTCCTGGAGGAAAATTCCTTCCCGACCCCAAATATGGTGATCAGCTAAACACTGAGCATGTGGGCAAGATGCCCAGGAAAGAATTCTCTGTAGTAAATCAGTTAAACCTTGAGCAAGAACTAGCCAATCAAACACCTATGGCACTATTTGTTTTTCCTGTGCAAAACATGTGACTGTCTACCTCTTCTGATGCATCTCTGGGTACTATGGCCCCTGGGCATTTTGATGATACCTGAAGACAAGTGAATCTGTCATTTCTATATTTATTGAATCAGATTCTCTACTCTGGTTCCAGCCACTTTATGCCCCTGAGCACCTCAGAGGGGCCACAATCTGTCTGCAGCTGACTTTAGTCTCACAGCAGGAGAGAACTCTCACCTGATGTAAAACCGGCAGAACCAGCACCTGTGACAACTGGTCACTTACCCCAGCACAGGGATATGCCAAGGGAGTAAGGAGTGTGTCATTGATGGGGAGCAGTACAAAGCTGATTTATGGTCTCTTGAGAATCACGGCCAGATGAAGATGAAGCACTAGGTTACTCTATCATCCATTGGCTTGGTGAAGCCTGAGCTCCTTGACACTCCGCCCCAGCTCTCGCACCAACCGGGTCTTGACACAAGAGAGAATCTGGTCCATTATATATACTCGTGTATTTCTACTTTTCTTTGTACTGAGATTGAAGCTTGAATACATCCGGCCAAAATGATCAGAGGTGAGATACACAGTATTCCCACCGTCCCCATCATGAAAGTGGAGAAGAAAGGAGATCAGGGATTAACAGTTCAGTTTGCAGAGAATCAAAAGGTCTGTAGAACATAAGCTCCTTTCTGTGATGAGAGCAAGCAGAAATTGTCCACCAGCCGCCATGTGTCAGAGGCTCATGGAAACAGATTGCCTGTTGTAAAAACTAGAAAACAATATTGTGCTGCTGGCATGTGTCCAGGATATAACATGGAGCTAGGTTTATTAGACTGGCATAATTTATAACTTTAACACTGATAATATCTTTTCTTTCCGGTAAACCTGCTAGATACGGAAGCTAATGAGTCAGATCTTCAACTGGCGCAAACAGACCTAGCGCCATTAAAGTCAATAGAGCTATGCTGATCTGCCTCAGGCAAGGATGTAGTCCAGTGTTTTGCTGAGCTACAATTTAGTATTCCCAATCAAGCATTTACACTACTGATGGGTGAACCTCGAAAAATTCAGTGATCCAGTTCAGCTCTTCATCCAACTAAGGGCACCATCCAGTAGCTACTCCCTGCATGGAATTCCCACTTGCTTCAATGGGATTTCTGTACATATGGGAAAACGCCAAGTCTGCAAAATTGTCCTGGAAAGGTTGCAAGCTTTGGGCAGTGCTGGAAATATTATGCAAAGAAGACTTTTTCCCCAGGGCATTTTAACTCTTCCACTTCAGGACTCAGGTGGATCCCAGAAAACAGATGTGTACCAAAGAAAAATATTAACCATACTTTTTTAACTTAAAAAAAGAAATTGGCTCTAGTTTGGGGTGAGGTTTGGACAAAAGTTCCAGGAACATGATATTTGTAGGTGGAGCAGATGAGTGGATCCTACCTTATTCCCTCCTGAATTCAGTCTCATGCTGAATACTGCTTGAAAAGTTGTTCAATTTGCAAGAAGGGTCAAATTAATAGACAATGACTGGAACAGTCTCAGAACTTTAAAATCTCACCTCTCCTGGCAGAAGGGGGTGCTTTTTACAGCTGCCTTGTTATTCCATAGAATTCACATTGAATCCCATACAAGACTGGTGGCCCATTAAGGCTTAAGTGTGAGGTTGCCGGAAGATATAAGGGAAAGAAAATGGCTCCAATTTCTGCTCTCACTTGCACCACATTAATTGCATAGTGACACCACTGAAATTAGTTCTTTCGGGTTTACATCGAGAGGAAACTGCTGTCAGAACCTGGCCTGTGAAATGGAAATATGAGCACAGAATTATTCCTGAGTAATTGGGGGCTCTTCAAAATGAACCCAAGACAAGGTGAAGATAATAGAAGCGAGTTGGAAAGAGATACAGAGAGCTCTCGAGGATAGTGAAAGAGAGATGAATCCAAGCCTCAGGTCCTGGGCCATTCTTCAAATGGGAAACAGAACTGATTTGTCTACAGAGTCGGCTGCTTCCCTGTTCTCCAATACAAAGGCACAGGCACTTTCAGACCATCAGTAACCACCATCTAAAAGTTATCATCACAACTAACAATGTCCCATACATTCATAGACTGCATAAATGCCAGAAGCCCAAATCTGTTATATAGAGAAGCTCTCTTTGCAAGAAGCAGGCAGTGAAAATAGGAAACAATCACACCTCACTGGCATAAGAATCATTCTACAATCTGCAACCCTCAATGCTTCATTTCTGTTATTTGCCTGACTTTTGTTCACTGGGGCAAAATGTACCCATATCTTCTTGGAGCTGACAAGATCAAACCACTGGAAATTCAGAGACGCCCTGAAATCCACTAGGGACTTTGCAATTGCTATTGATTTTACGTGGAAGGAGCTTAGACACTAGAATGATGGGTGGCAGCATAAAACCCTGAAATAGAGAGAGAGATAAATATCTCCACTTTCCCTCTAGCACTCTCTGATTAGCAAGTATAAATAAACCCAGGCTATTTTATTGCCTTTCTATTCCGAGGGCATGGAGCCAGTTGGAGTAATTTCCACCGGACAGTGGAACCTCAGATTAAAGCTTCCTCCGATTAACTGTAAACATGGTGAAGTAAAACTCTCTGAATTCAGCCCAGGAATACTTGACCCTATATAACACCTTCGTCTAAGCATCTCAAAGTGCTTTGCACACGTTCAATACTATGCTTTTGTGATCTTTTTTTCCCCATTTTACAGATGGGGAAACTGACACAGAAAAGTTAAGTAACTTATCTAAGGTCACACACCAAATCAGTGGCAGAGCTGAGAAAGGAACCCAGGAGTGCTGACTCCTAGTCACTCTGCTGTAATCATTAAACTACACTACCTCCCAAAGGTAGGATTAGAACACAAGAATCTTGACTGCAGTATTGATTCCAACCTAACCTTAGCTCTGGACCCGCAGTCTACCTCAATTCCAAACCTAACTCTGTCCTATCCTAGATCTTCCAGACAACCCCAAACCTAACTCTGTTATGGAGACCTCAGTTAGCCCCAACCCTAAGCCTAGCTCCACTCCATCAAGTGTCCCAGTCCCTCAACCAAGTGGACCAACCACTTTCAACCTTAACCTTTGCTTGGGATCTGTTGTGATTATGGGCCCTATGCTCAATGGTGAAAAGCAAGTGAAAGTTCATAAGATGTCACAATAACCTATGATCTTTTGCTTGCCTGAGAAATAAATATTATGAAAAGGTGTAAGAAAACCAGACAGAAAAATGGACTTAGTTCGAGCAAAGATGGCCAACTGATGTAAGTTAAGAATCATGGTGACATCATACTTTGTAAATGAGAAAATGTGGGAACAAAGTTACCTATGCCAAGTTTGGCCTTATGGAAATAGATTTTGTTGGTGGATAAAATATGCCACATATTTTTACTCCTTTTGGGGATTCTTGAAGAGACTTTGGGGCAAAAAAAAGAATCTTCTTCCTTCCAGCCTTGCAACTCATCTCAACTCATCAGATCCCCCTTGACGTCAAAAGGAACACAGACCAGTCAGCTGCCCTTGCTCTTGTTTAAGGAATTTTGTTTCCATCTGTTAAGGGCTGAAAGTTATCACATCATTATGATGTGCAGTCCTCAGCCCATCAATGGGGAGATCTAATTGCCTACACCAAAAAGGCACGTACAATCCTGGATTGATTTCCTTGCTCTTGTTGTGTTCTTTCTGCCCTCCCTCCTTCCCTGTCTTCAAATCCTGAAATCAACTATACTGAATTCATCCAAGCCTGCCTTGTCTAAGGAAAAAGAATCCAACCAGATGACGACCCTGATCAGCATGTGAACCAGGTTCCAAGAAGCAGGTGTCATGGTCAGCGTGCCAGCCAAAGCATTCACTCGTAACTAACCAGCGGTCAAGTGTCCCAAAAACATCAACAAAAGCTGTATTTCACCCAGCTTTTCTATCCTGTCTCTCCTCAACCTTGAGTCTACTTGGCTGTTGAAAACAGAATAAGTGAGTGTCCTTCATGCTTCAGGACTGAGAGTAAAATTAACCTATTCCTTTTTCATCACAGGAAGTTTATTAATGAAAATAAGAGACTGATTTTTTTACTCCAAAAGGAGAGAGACTTGGATAGGGTCTGACTAAGTCTGTTTTGCATAATCACTCAACCGCAGTTTCAATATAAATGTTTGCTTTAAATCCTTGTTCTTTTTTTTTTTTTAGTTTAATCCATACACTTTCCATTTGAAATGAATGCTGTGGCATATTTGCCAAATAACCAAGTAAATCAAAGGTCTCTGTAAAAAAATAACCCTGAATCTATCACCGCTTAATGCTGGACAGTGAAAGGGTTTAACTCTCTGGGCCTTTGAGGTCAATATCAAGACAACATTTCCCAAACCAACCCCAATTCTAAACTTAGCCTGAGGGCACCAACCAATACCGACCCTAACACTACACCAGAGCCACAACCTAGCTCAAGCTACCCTACCTCTACTGACCTCAAACATAAATTTAGCCCAAGGGCTCCTAATGGCTCGAGGCCTAGCCCCCTACCTGTCCAAATCTTTACCGTAGCCTGGAGCTATGATCTGTCATGATCCCTAATCCTAGTGAGGGGCCCCCTAACCCTAATATTAGCCTGAGGCTACCAACCATCACCACCCCTAAACTTTGCCCTGAGCCAACAATCAGTCCCATTCCTCAGTTTAGTTGGAGGCCACCAATCAACCTGTATCTGACCAGTTCCTGGAGTCCTTTGTCTACATCAGGATCAAAGTCTTCATTCAAACTAAAAAAGTCAGGTTTTTTGTTTTTTTTTTTTGCCCTTGTGCTTGGGAAGAAAAGCTGGAAATCCTGAACCCAAAGCTGCAGGCCCTGCCTGAATCTTCAGACAGCCTGGAAGTAGATAAGCAAGAAAATGTAGACGAGTACAGCAGGTCTGGCCCACTCACATAAACAGGCAAATCGCAGTAGCTGCGGTCAGAACTGGGGGGATTCCCACACCATACCATGCTAACTTCTCAGTGGACAAGGGCCTCTGCTGTTCCTGAGGGCAGGAGGGAGAAGGTGGCCCCATGGCCACTGCCTGTCTGAGGGATGGAGGGCCCATTATCAATGCAAATATGGAGTGGAGCAGAGCCACAGCACAGAAGCAGTGCCTTGAGGCTCTCTTCTTGTGGTGTGCTAATACCCTGGATTGCCTTCATCTGGCCCTGCCTTCTCCTTCCTTGCCCTTTTCAGTGATGAGCCCTTGAATTCCAGGCCCTTGACCCAAGCAAGGTGACCCCAATAGGGAGGCAATGCAATATGTGAAATGATCTACAGCCATCAGGAATTTAATGCCAATGCTGGATATGTTGACAGCCCCGCAGCCTCCCTGTGTAAAGTCCCTGGTGGCGGGGAGGGTGTAAAGGCTTGTTTTTGGCGGCAGAATGATATGATTCTATAAATGTAGCCTGTCTGTGCCAGAAAGGGAAACCCTTTCTTTAGAAGAAACTGGCAATAAATCACTCAGCCAGGTGATGTGAGCCCAAACAGTGCTAACTGACCAACAGCTTCTGCTGCAAAGGATGCAGTGTAGAGGTATCCATCAGCGGGATGAAAGGGTTACATGTCCTCATCCCCGTAAATATTCACTCAGCTGCTTGGTCTGAGGGCTTTTACTCTGGGCAGAGATGCATTCACTGCTGGCTTGGTACATTTCGAAAGGAGCTTCCAAGCTGGGAAGAATTTTCACATGCTCCATAACTGAGCCAAACACAAATGTGCTAACCTTTCACATGGTTTCCATCATTGTTGCTTTGACGGTGAGCTTTTTGGGGCAGTGACTGTCTTTTCATTATATGTGAGTGCAGCACCTAACACAATGAAGCCCCAGTCACTACTGGTCCTCCAGGTACTATTGCAGCGTAGACACTAAATAATAATAATCTTTCTTACCATAAATGATAACTAATTACTTAACAACAAGATTTGTAGGAGCTTTGTTTGTTTCCTCATGACTTTCTTGTTGGTACAAGCTGTCAGACTGATCGTTCTGGAGAAGGGAGTAATTCATTAAACACCAGAGCAGACACAGCCTGGGTAGCAGCAACACATGTTTATCTGCACTGCCCCACCAATGTCTCTCATCCCATTTCTGGACGGCCCACATCTAGAGAGAAGGGCAGAGTTCAATCGCCATTCCCATCGAGTCCTTGGGGGCCTCTCTGCTGTGCCACAAAATAAGTGGGACAGTTATGCTGGAGTTCAGGGAGGAGATTATGTTGGGGGCTGATTGGGAATTGAACTGAGACCCACCAATTCCTTCCTCAAAGGTCATCAGACAGTCAAAAAATGGCAATCAACTATCAGTCGCTGCCAACATGGAAATGATTCATATTGGACACCTGAAGGTAAAGTCCAGTAACGATTCTCTGAGCCATTCATCCACCCAATATTTTTGTTTGAACGTGGACTCTGCTCCCTCAGAGCCAGTCTTCTCCCTGCCATTGGTCTTGCACACAAGTCATGATGCTGCAACTTTGACCTCCCTTCCATTTCCAGGGTTAAAGAGCATGATGTCATGCATGCAGAAGGATCTCATTTCCTTGCAGGACTGAGGCTATCGCTACACTACAGAGCTTGCAGCTGTACTGCTGCAGCACTGCTAGTGCAGATGCTCTAAGAAGGGACAGCGCTGTCCTGTCAACTTAATTACTCCAGCCCAAGCAAATGGCAGTAGATTTGTCGGCAGGATAAACCGACATAGCACTGTCCACACTTGTGCTTAGGTCTGTGTAACTTAGTTGCTTGGGGAGGGGGCGGCTTATTCATCCCCCTGAGCGACATAACTTATACCGACGTAAGCTGTAGTGTGTACATGGCCTAAGACAAAAGCTGGTTTTAGAAGGAGAAAGGTCTCATTCCATACACGGCACCAGGAAGAACAGCAAAAGAGACACAGCTCAGTGCCAGCCAAGTGCATTGTTGTTTGGATAATTGTTCTTTCATTAAAGTTTCCTCCAGGCTAAATACCTCCTCCTAAGAGGATGAGGTAATTAGATAATCTTTGAAATTTTGCCCCATGAAATACTAGAGAATACAAATCACCCTATCCCCTACAATCACTTTGAACACACATCCACATTATTGCCTCAGTAAATGATTAAAAGCCAGTGTTGCACTGGCCAATTGATTGGGAGCCAGAATTTCATATGTATTTAGGTGCCTAGAGATACAGGGAGGTGCCTAGTGGGGCTTTTCAAAAGCACTTGGGCACCTAAGTCCCACTGATTTCAAAATCTCACAAGCCATCCTATTTGCATTTTTAGGCCCTTAAGTACCTTTGAAAATCTGGCGGTCCATGCCTTAATTCCCCACCTGAGAAATAGAGATACCTCACAGGGGTGTTGGGAGGATAAATTCAGTACTGTTTGCGAGGCACCCATACACTACAGTGAGGCAGGCCATGAGAATACCTAGGCAGATAGACAGACAGCTAGTCAGTCATACCCCAGGGTAACATATGTTAATGATGAAGAAGCAACATAGTCTGGCGGTGTTTTGGCATTCAGAAGGCACTGCTTTGAAATTGGCACAAAATGAGAAACCCTCAAGATTTAGTAGTGAAAACTGAAAGAGTGCTGAATGTGTGTTCTCGGAGACGAAGAGGCGTCTGAGAGGAGGAGAACCATTAAATTGAATTATAAAGGAACTTGTGTCTTGGAGCAGGGATCAGTGTGGTAATGAAAGAGGAGGGGGGCTCCTTTCCTGGTTTTCTCTCTCTCTCTCTCTCATTCTCTCTTATCAGATTTACACCATCTTAACTGCACTGACTTCTGATTTACACTGTTGTCAGTAATGGGAGAGTGGAGCCCATTATGTTGATCCAGGGCATTTAATCTGAACTCATCGATATAAAGGGAGCAGATTCTGCAGCTTGCAGAGGGAGGCAAAGATGCTATAAGCTCTTTGTAGGGTATCCCATTTATTGAGGCTCAATTCCCCAACTCCCAGTAAAGTCAGCACTGGGCAGATGTCCAGCTGGTGTAAATTGACATCATTCCACTGATTTCTGCAGCGCTACACCCGTTTCGACCAGCTGAGTATCTGGTCACTGGGAGCCGAGGGCACTCATCAGCTTACACAGGCTCCATGACCTAGGACCATGCAGAACCTCAGAATTGGAATTCTCTCCCAGCACCGGTGGCCAGCGAAGGCTTTAACTGGAAAATGCTAATCTTTTATAATAGGCTGACCTTTCAGGGCTGTACTTTACTGGTTTTAATGAGCTTGCCTGCGAGGGTTGATGGATGTAGTTGTATGGTGCTCCCAGGCTCAAATTTATTATAATTAAGTTGTTAGTTAAAGGAGCTTGCCTCGAGGTCACCATCTTTTGGTCTTGAGCTCATTAATATTAGCCTCTCACATTAATTTATCATTCATCCCGCATACAGAAACTAATGAAAATATTCTCAGCATCATTTTTCTTTCTTTTTTTTCTCTCCCCCCGCCCCTTCGTTGAAGTGGTTACTTTGGCAGGAAATGGGCATGAGCAAATGGAACTAGAGTGTGGGCTTCTCTGTGTGAGCAGAGGAAAAGTGTGTGACTCACAAAACCACACACACTGGCACTAACACACCAAGGGCAATCTTCCAAGTGCTTTCCCTGCCCTCTTCCAGGATGCTAAAGGGCAAAAGGCTTGAGAGGATGATGACCATTGTACAGTATCTTGGGGGACTGGGACACACTTTCATGGCTGCTCAATTTCTGACTTACTGGAGATTTTCCCCCCTCATATCATGACAATAATGATGCACAATATTTCTAAGGAAATCAAGGGGGCTTCATTCACATTACATAATACTACCAGACTGCCAAGGATGAAGATTCATTGCAAGAAGAGCCAACAACAATTGCTGAGGTGATGTCTCAGTCTGCACAATCTTTTCACCAGGTCTGTGTCTTACAGAGAGAGCTCTTGTGTGTTTCAGGTTCCATTGGAAATGAAGACTGGGTGAAGAATTTAACCTTCAGCATGTTTCAATGTACTCAATGGGACATTCAGCAATCCTGTAGCCATAGGGGGAATCTAGGGATCTTCTAAACTCAGATCCATCTGAAAGCAGCAGGTGGGTTATCTTCTAAGCCATCACACCTCCTGCGTTCCTTTTCTGACACATGGTTCCCTCAGCAGAGCTTACTTAGCTGATTATTGCACTGGTGAACCTGGAAATGGTTGGAGATTCAAAGGAGATTCAAAGGTTTGGAGCACCTAGCTACCAAGAATGTGCGAGACATAAGTTGTAAACCCCTTTACGCATACGCTGTCTTTTTGTTCTGTGTACAGTGCTTAGCACGATGGGATCCTCTTCCATGCATGGGATCCCTAAGCACTAGTGCAATAAAATCATCAATCATCATCATAATTCCTCTTAGTAACCAATTATTGACCAGCAGATCTTATTACCACAACTGGGCATGTTATTGCTACCACAATCAGTGATGTTGCTTAAAGAAGCCAATGAAAGCAAGTTATTCTGCATTAGAAACACAGAAGTGTTGATGTCGGTGTGGGAGGAGGAATCATTACTAAAGAGAAAATCAAAATTGATAAGGAAAGAATTTTATTGTCAAAGTACGATCTGAAAAATGGCCATATAGGTTGGGTTTTCCTATTTATTACTTTGCATGGGGTTACAGATCAACTGCATTTACTTTACAAGATTTTTTTGCTTACATCCAAACCTACAAATATCAGTTTTGGGTGTGAAAATCCAGTTATTCCCTTTCTGCTTCTCCCTTCATCACTAGAGATGGACCCAAACTGGAATACCTGATCCAAATACTTCTCTTGAACATTGGATTCGAATCTAGATCACCATTTCATGTCTTGGCCCCCAGCTAATAGTAACCAGCAATAAAGTTCTACAGTTGCAACTGACAGATTAAAGATTCATGGGCCAGCATGGTATGCAATTGACTCTTCAATATTTCCATCAGCTCTAATGGAAGGGAAACAAATATGGCTAAAACAAACAGAGGCATCCGATATGTGCAGCAACGTTGTGCTGGGCTTGATTCTCCACAGTCTTTCATCTTGCACAGTCATTTATACTTGTGCAAAGTACACAATGTTTAGAGGCGGTCAGAACACTTTTCCTGACATTTCATTTCAGAGAAATATGCTGTTTCATCAAAGCCAAAATGTTTCACAGAGGTATATCAGTCTCCACAAAGTTTTCAATGGGAAGGTTAATGGATGGTGGGGAGGAAATCAAGAGATGCTCTGTATAGCTGAATGGTCAGAGTACTGGTTTGGGATGGGAAAAACCAACCTTCAAGTCCCTTCTTTGCTAGATTCAGAGTGATCTGGCATGAGGAACTCTGCTTTGAATCAAGCTGGGTCTCCCAAATTACAGGGTTTCCTGACTGCCTCACGATGAATACGTGATCATGTTTCTAACCATAACCGTGCAAATATTTTCAATTGGACCTCCACCCTGACTCTACGTTTGCAGCTGCATTTTCACGCCTGCAGTCAATGGTGGGTGAAAATGAGGGGATTCAGCCATCCATCCAACCACTTGATTTGCATGTAGTTAGATGACTAAATCGTAGCACTTGTACCTGCAATTCATTGCAAATACAGAAATGACAGGCTACTAAATTCAAGGGTATCTCTCGAAATAAGACACTTGGGTTTCTGAGAGGGCATTTTCAATTGGTAGTTTTTAAAAATGTTTCAAAATATAAAAAATTAGCACAACTGTTCTTTTAAGCATCGCATCAGAACTAGGACTGAAGTGCTGCTGTTTAATCAATGAATTGGACTTGGTCATTATGAACTCCTGCTATGCTAGCTGTGATCAGGTGAGGAAATATAGAGAGCCATTAGATTGTGTTACCAATTAACACAGAAGGACCAAGTTCGTAATCAAATGTAACCATTGCATGTGTTAAGGGCTGCAAAAACTATAATCATGATCTTGTTTCTCCGCTTTATGAGATGTATTTACATGTTAATGACCATATCAAGCACAGGAATAATCCTACAACTGGAGATGCTGCCGCAGAGAGGTAGTGAGGTGTGACCAGACTGACAATGTACTAAAGACAACAAACTGATCAATAGGTAGCCAGGGGATGTTTTATGGTCAGTTCTGAAATGAATGGTCTAAGATTTCAGTTGTTTTATCAATGACTGTTCAGATTTCAAAATGAGAAAAAACAGCCAGATGTTTTGGTAGCTGTCTAGTAAATAAAACATAGAATTAAAGTCCTGTCTCAAATTTGTGATGGAGTGATTGCAAAAGGTTTGGCGTCAGCACAGAAAAATGGCCAGACGTCCTGGGATCAGAGGGATTCCTGCTTTGTAGTCATCCAATTCTACCCATCCTGAGTTAAAACATACCAGGACTAGTAAACCTGACTTCGGGCATGATCCCTATCCCACTAAAGTCAGTGGGCATTTTGCGAGTCAGAAGGACTCCCGTTGACTTCCGTGGACTTTGGATCAGGTCATAGGAGCAGAAGCGGGTTCTTAGAAAGCATACTTTAGTGGCACTCCCTGTGTGGTGAATGTAGCTATGTAACACCACAATCCTGCGATTTTTGCAACCATTGTGGTGTTTATCCTGACATCCTGGCCAAATTGTAACTTAGGTGGTGCCATGGGACCAGGTCCTCAAAAGTATTTAGGCTCTTAACTCCCACCGATTTGAATGGGAGGTAAGTGCCCAAATAACTTCGAGGATCAGAGCCATTCTGCCTACCTACATGCTCTAGAATTTCAGTGAAATCCTGTCTTCTCTTCCATCTCCTATCCTAAACAGTTGTGTATATTGCTGTTTTTAACTCTGTGTAATGAAGTGGCAGCAAAGAGAGATGGGTAAAATGGTCATCCTATATGTTCTTCACAGCAATGTTGTGGAGGGTTAATAATGAAGCAGAAAATTCTGCCCTGGGTCATGGATAAACAACTCCTTTTGAAGTCAAGGATGTTGTTTATCTATGTCTAAGGGAAGGATTTGGCCCATCTATTTTTTGTACAGCACTTCGCATTTTCTGAAGCACCTGTCATCTCAGAGTATGTTATTATCATCTTTGTTCCTGTATCACTCACCGTTGCCTGTTCTCCAGCTATTTCAAATCACGGTCTATGCATCATTGCTAGCTTTGGGTCCAATCCTGCTCCCACTGATGTCAGCAGCAAAGCTCTCCTTGACTTCAGTGGAAGCAGAGTCACACGTCCTCAACAGCAGGGGTTCTGTTGTAAACCCGAGCCATCCTTTCTTGTACTATTTTCCCAAGCAGGCTCAAAATCCCTTTCCTCTAAAACTTTTCAAAACTAAAGTTAGTGCTACAAATTCAAAGATCACCCCTTACAGAGAGATAGGGTGACCAGAGGTCCCGATTTTATAGGGACAGTCCTGATTTTGGGGTCTTTTTCTTTTATTGGTTCCTATTTGCCCTGTTGCAGGATACTTTTGTGTCCCATAGGAACAAGGCACACAAACAGCTGTTGAATAGAAGTAGTGAGTTTATTGAAGGCAAAGTGACACACCCGCAGTGGGGGCTCCCTTTCGCTGCTGCCACTAAACGGGGACCCAACGCATTGGAGCAATGCCCGGGGAAGAAGCCCACTGCACGTGGGCACAGAGGCAGAGAAATAACAGGAATATTTGCATCTCACGCATGCCTCATGAATAACTAATACCTTATTTCTATCTTATATGCAAGCAGGTGTTTCATTTTAAGGCAAGCAAACCGTGAGAGCCAAGTACTTTGACATGGGAAGTATGCGATAACAGGGCAGGGACTGATAACAGTGGCCGAAAGTACCCTTTCCTTCCCAGGAGTGGGGGGGGGGGAATGAGCCCCCTTTCCTTCCCCGGAGTGGGGGGGGGGGGGGCCCAAATGAGCACCCTTTCCTTTCCAGGAGTGGTGGGAGGAATGAGCACCCCCCCCCCGAGTGGGGGGAGTGAGCACCCCTTCCTTCCCTGGAGTCGAGGATAAGAGCGCCCTTAGCATTCCACCGTGACAATGTTTTGCGTACCCTTACATGCTCCCAAACCTCTGTCCTGATTTTTCACATTTTCGGTCTGGTCACCCTACAGAGAGACCACATGTGAGCTTTCACCAGCACTTGTAACTGAATTACGCTTTGCAGAAAGATGCATTGCTGATTCCTTCCCTGATCAAAGAAATCACAGTTCAAGGGTTACTTTCCCCATTTACATGACACCACACAATAATGAGGCTAGCGCGAAAACAAGCAGGCTCTTCTCGGGACTCCAACAAAGGGAATCCATTGACTACTCCCACAGTGGAGAAAAACGGTTACTAATGTGAAATGGCCACATTAATCATGTCAGACAGCGTAAACAGTGAGCTGACTACTGTGGTAACTTAGAGCCTTTTATAGTAGTATGGATAGAAAAAACAGTTCGGCTAAAATAAGAAGTGACCTGGCACTTTTGTCCATAACTTGTGCCAAACAAGAAGTTCTGTGCTCAGTTTCAGGTAGGACCAGCAGAGGGGAATTCTATGGGAAGGGCTATTTTGGTGATATTTCCAGCCCAGATAGAAATAGGAGTTACAGGGTATATCTCATAATATTAACATCGAGTTTCACCTAACTCTGTTCATCAGTACATCTCAAAGTGCTTTTACAGATGGGAAAAATAAGACACAGATAGGTGAAGTGACTTGCTCAGGGTCACCCAGGCAGGCCAGTGGCAGAGCCGGGACTAGAATTTAGGTCTCTTGAGGTCCAATACACTGCTCTGTCCACTAACCCTGCTCCCAAGAGATCCCCAACCCCAATATCCAAAAGACTTTGGATTGGAAAAATATGAATGTTTATGTTATGGTTTCCCTTGCCTAAGCAAAAACCTAATACTGACTAAAGCCCTTCTCCTGCTCCATTTAAGTAAAGGATCAATGCAGTTATTTTTGGAGAGGGTAAATGTAAAAAGGTTTCCACTATTCTCAAATGATCAGGAATTTTCTTTGTCTCTAAAGCTCAGAGATACAGATTACCTCCCTCATTCTTTTCAGTGACATGAGGTGTGTTCTGAGTGTGCCCAAAGTAGGCTTCTTTCTTCCTTACTTAGGGTATGATCCAAAACCCACTGAAGTCAGTAGAGGCTGTCCATTGACTCTGATAGGCAAGTCCTTGACTATTATTCCTTGAGCAGACACAAGGGAAACAAAAGCAATAGTTTATGTTTATAAGTATAAGGTAAAATTATGGACCACAAATATACAAAAAACCAAGGGATCAGCAAAAAAAAAATTGCTGAACGAAATACACAATAAATCAACAAGATAAACGCTCGGACCCAGATCCACAAAAGTACTTAGACGCCTAAATCCCAGACTTAATCCCACCACCTCCTCCTCCTCCCGCTGGTATGTGTGGAGCGAGGCTGGCACCTAGTTCCTTCCCCCAACAAATGACTTGGCACCTGCTGCACGCCAAAAGGCTGTTTCCCAGCCATCTCTCACCTGAGGAAAGTTCACCCAGGAAACTGCCAGTAGGTATTTCAACACTTTGGAATTCCTTAAAACTAGGTGGGAAAACTCTCCAAAGATCTTTGCATCTTGCTCTCTCTCCTCAGCAAGTTAGGGGAACTCTACCACTCCATCTAAGTCCCTCTTCCAACTCACATTCCACCTGCCTGCATGGCTGTTTGCTCCAGTTTCCAACCTTTGAATCTGAGATACCACACACAACCTTTCTTCATGCCATGCAGCTTTCTTCTGACTTAAAGTACTTAGGGAGAAAGTCTCACCCCACCAAAGTCACTGCCAGTTTTGCCATTAACTTGAATGGGATCATGGTTTCATTATTATACCATACCCTTCATTGTGGGTTATAAGAATTTAGATATGCTAGACAGAGAGACAGATTGGATAGAAACCAATGGATGCACAAAACCCTAATTCCCTGGGTTGTCATGGACATCTCCATGTTCAGATGCAGTGGACGACAGCAATCTGAAATAACATCTTATCCAAACTCAGGTAAATCTTTTAAGACTCAACCATCTCTAATCTCTCTACTACATTAATCCATTTTCTCTTATATGCCCTGAATCTGAAAGTTGCCCCCACCATCAGATGTCACTTAGGAGCCTTGTTCATGCTCATTATCCCTATCATACCATTCAGTAGAATAGGTCCTTTGTTTTGTGTCTATAGTGTAATTTTTTATGAGGATGATTTGCTGGCCTATTGTTCAACCCCCAACTTAACAGTCCTGCCATGTGACCTGTCCAACTTGGGTGGCTACACCAGGAGTAATAATTTGTCATTTAAATGTACCCCAGGCTAAAATCTTATAACCCTGACCCTAAATGATTCCAGCTAAAGAAATTATGCATGTAAGTGCTTACTTGTGTTAGAAAGGCACAGCCTAGCCCTAAATGTTTGTTCTCTGGTTTACTGAAGTGAAGACATGTGGGTAGGTGGCAAGGGTTCCCATTGCAAATGGCTGGTTAATGGACTTGGCTGAGGTTTCTGCTCCTGTAAATCATTTTTCAAAATGGACTAAAGAAGGAAAAAAATCCATCATATTAATGCATAGTCCTTTCAAAAAATCAAGACAGTTTTCTGGCCTTATCACTGAGCTCTTCCAGCCTCAGCACTCCCAGTTTCACCATTGACTTTGCATTAAATTGAGTTTATCAAGTGATTCCTTTCCCCCATCATGCACAACCAACTAAAGGTGCTTTGAAATGAACTGAAGGATGGCCATCAAGCTTTTATTCATCTCCCCCGCACCCCGCCCCACCGCCATCAGCCCTGCTACCATCACCCTGGGAAAGGAGCTTTGATACCAGAGACCGAGAGAAAGTCAATAGCTGACAGCAAGGAAATAATCTGTGCCATTGATCGTCACTTCAGGCTTCAGATTCAGCACAAACCAAAGGAGAGATAAAAGAAACAAAACAAAAGGCGAATGAATACATTAACCCTTTTTACACTGGAAAGCAATAAAGAGAATGGGAACTGATGATAGGGTCATTGAACAAATTAAATATGTATACATAACAACAACCACCCAGAGAATTGTCCAATCAGACACTGACAAATTAAAAATATGGAATAAGAAACTACATAGCTCCAGAGACTGGGACTAAGCTTTAGAACCTTACAACCCTAGATCACTGATTGAAGTCTTATTCCATGTCATTGTGACTTATTCCATGTCATTGTGATTCAAGTCTTTGCCTTCTAATATTTGTTCATCAGTGGACCATGTGAAATTAACTGATGGGTCTCTCAGTCCAGTTCTTAGTAGACAGGTGTCCACAAAAAAAACCCTCCTCCAACTCTGTAACCAATTAGCCCTTTTGTTGGACTAACCAGAGAAGACAAATATTAAATGAGCCAAGCCATCAAGACATAATTCTCCACTGATCCCTCATCAGAGGGTACCATATGCTCAGAGTTGGGTCAGATCATCAGAGCAGCCTGGGAAAAGCTTGAACTCCTCCTCCCTGGAAAACAGCTGCACCGTACAGGAGAATTTGGCCCTTCGCTTCTTTAGCTTCAATTTGTTTTCAAATGATACCCTTGTTTTATCATCAAGAACCTCTTTTAAATTCTATTTGCTCATTTCCTACCTCACCCATGTTAACTCCAAGGCCTTCATCTTCCAGAAAGACTATTTTTCTTTTATCAGATACTCCTAGAGGATTTCAATACTCCATCAGAAGCTGAATAAATTCAGCGAGACTATTGACTGAAATAAGTATTCCTCATAATTAATTCACAGTGTGCCCTGAAATAAAGACTCTCAAAGACACATTATGGTCAGGGTTTATCCACTGAGAATGCATCTGAGTCACTCTTTTCATAGGCAATATTGGTGAGAAAATACATCATTTAGGTGCAGTAAGATATTTATTGTAAAGTAATAATATAATGGGTGATTACTAAAAATGTATAGAATGAGTAGTAAAATCACATCTATAACCTTGACCCATACCCATTGTGCAGTTATTAAATTCTGTTTCAACAGTTATTGAGGTATAATGTAAAATTAAAGTTTTGTTGATTCTTAAAAAGTAGTTACATATCAATTGATTGTAAAATGATATTTCAGTTCTTAAGATCCTGTATTACATGTTATTCATCACATGGTTATCTCTCATTTAACTTTTCATTTTTTAAATACATGTATTAATATTTTATATCCTGCTTCTCACACTCAAGTAATAGGAAATATTTAGAGGCCTTTCAGAAGCACCCAAGGGTGCAGACATACCCACTGAAACAAATGGGCAAGGCTTGCTTTCACCTGGGAGGCATTCAGGTCATATGTTGGAGTTGAGCAAAATAAAAGTGGGATCAGAAGCAGGCCCTTTAATGAACTATTAGGTCACCTAGCGCAGGTGATACCAGAGACTGGCTTGCTGCCTTCCTAAACTGCCAGGGAGATCTCAGGGATCAGCACCAGTCCACAGACTGGTCTGAGAAACACTGACCTGTCCTTCCTGCTTAGGGCAGGATTGTTCCATCTAGTAGTCTCCAGTGCCTTGTCTAGTCCATTTCTGTAAATGACTTCAGAGATGGGCCTCCACCATTTCCCTTGGGGAGACCACTCCACCCTCTACTAGAGCTCACTGCTAAAAGGGTTTTGTGAGAGAAGTGGGGGGTTCTTGGGTTATCTGTTTTTCCTATGTGCTTTTAATTACTTTTCCTTAAAGGCACACACTGGGTTCAATCCACTATAGAACTCAGCAGTCTAAGCCACAGATGTAGGCATGTAAACTCTGTTTGCAATTTCATGCTTTAGCATAATGTCATAGCCATCAATAGTTCCCCACCCCAAGAAAAGAAAAAGAAAGAAAGAAAGAAAGAAAGAAAGAAAGAAAGAAAGAAAGAAAGAAAGAAAGAAAGAA
>ML677366.1:10523066-10569054 GCA_007922305.1 Dermatemys mawii
GAAAGAAAGAAAGAAAGAAAGAAAGAAAGAAAGAAAGAAAGAAAGAACTTGCTATTTTAATGTGCCAACCATGTACAATATTTTTTTAAGAGAAAAATACTCTCCCAAGTCCTGGCAGGAGAAACAAGTCACATCTCCAAAATCTTGGCAGACATTCAGTCTGTTTAACTCTGACTGAGCATGCTGGCTTCCGTGTGTGAGGCAGATGTTATTTAATGTGACCCTGACACCAATAATAATATCTGCATGTTGAACAATACAGAACAGATTGAATACCCAAGCATTAGGGATTCACTTCTGCCATTTTCCAGAAAATTGGTCTCTGGTATCAGAAACTTGTGCACAGGTCCCCATTAGTTACTCTATACAAGTTCCAGTGTCATTTAACATCAATGGGGTATTAGTTACTGGATGCCTGAATTAAAGTCTTTATCAGCTTGTCAACTCTGCTGACATTCTATCAGTCTTTTTCTGGATACAGCAGATGATTCTGTAAACACTTATTGCTAAACATAACGCTCCTCTCAAACCCAAGATGTTAGAATTAGATCACCACTGGTGTGTGTGGTAAATATGCATCATAAAATTAAGAACTACTCAAAGTTCAATTTTTAAAATATTTCATTACAAAAATCAAAATCAGCCATTTTTCTTGGGGGAAAAAAACATGCTATGATGCACAAAAATCTGAAGCGAAACAGGATCTGTTTTCAAGGCTAAATGAGCCCATTTCTGAGTGGACTTGGCTTTTACATGAAACTTTGTATTTCTTGGGCAAAAAAATAAAACAAACCACCTCAAAAACATGAAAAAAAAAAAAAAAGACCAAGACTTTACATATAATGTAAGGAGGGAGTATACAGAATTATGCAAACTAGTGAAAATATTCATGCTAAGTTCTGCATCACATAGTGTGCTAAATCTTCAACGCATGCAAACGAGGGTAGCTCTGAGGATTTCAATGTGATTTCTGCCGGATGAGGAACTGGCCCAGTGGTTTCTGCAAAGCTCTTGTATTTATTCGGGGAGATAGATATGTAATATTTCTTGGCAGCTCCCTGTTTGCCTGGAATAATTATAAATTAAGCACATCCCACCATATCACCTTTCCTTCTCCTATACAAACACCCATTTATAGAAATAAAACAGCTTGAGTTGTAATTGGGGACATATGCAGTGAAGGATTTGCCTTCCCCTTTGCAGTGCTATTTTAATGATACAAGTCAATGTATTCCAAGGATTAAGATGTCCAAATCAGTACTCCAAGTCACACATTCTCCTCTAAGTGCTTCTGCATTGTTTAGTACTATGTAGTATTGATTCCAGACACTGTTACAGGCAGAGGAATTGAAAGCTTGGCTTTTACTTTTCCAGCATGTCAAACACACGGGGCTGTCTCCATGTGGGTCACTGAGAAGAATAGTGCCTTTAAAAGCAACAGTGCAGCAATCTGAGGCGTGTTTCCTCACTTTTAGAGCTTCAGTCAGTTAAGGGGCCAGTCAACATTTGCATCATTTTAACAAGAGTACACACAGAGTGCTTTAAAGGAAAGAGAGGACGGAGTGGGGGGCAGAGTGTGGGAGACATGTGAGCACACTATGCATTGTGTCAACATAAAATATTTAACCTGCCCTGATGATGATTTTTGGTTTCATTTGAACCCCGGTGGAAAGGAAAGGGTTGAGAAAAAAAGAGTCCTCCTCCAACGTGAAGGTCGGGGTGTTATCTTGAGTTTTATGAGACCCAGGTTTGACTCTTTGCTATGCTACCAACTTCCTGTAACCTTGGACAAGTCATTTGGTCTCTCGGTAATGGAAATAACACTTCCCTGCCTCTCAGGGGTGTTGTATAGATAAATCTATTAAAAACGTTGATGCTCTCAGATAGCATTGTCATGGGGGCCAGACAGATAGGACTATTGACTTAAGGGGGCTTTGGATCAGGTCCTTAAGGTCCATGCTAAAATGATAGCTGTGGGCCCTAAATCTTGCAGCATGGATTGATGGTGAGTGTTACCCAAGTAAAATTGACTTTCTAGAGAAAGGTTTATTATTTCTAACAATATTGTAAAGATCTTCCATTGTTCTTCACATGTTGTTGTAGCTCAGTTGTGGCAGCTGCTCCAGGACATGAGAAAGACAAGGTGGTTGAAGTGATGTCTTTGATTGGGCCATCTGCTGTTGGTTGAAGAGACAACTTTCAAGCTTCACAGAGACAGAAGTTGGTCCAATCAATAGTATTATCTCATCCACCTTGTCTTTCTCTACTATTTTAAAGAGATAGTCTCCTAGTAAGCATTTAGCCTCCGAATTTAGACATTGTAACATTTGTGTAAAGACTTTCCCAAAGGCAACATGAGCTGTTTGCACGCTTTTGGATGTCATTGAAAAATTGTGGGGGGTTGTGCCTTATAGGGGAAGATAGGGAAACATCCCTCTGTGGGACTGTGAAGCTGAATACCGCCATTGAGTTAGAGAGTTCATGAGAACCAGAAAGTAAACTGAGTGGTAATGAAGTGAAGCTAACCAGTCTGTTTATAGTGGCTGAGCTGTGCAACGTGCCTAGGGCAAACAAAGAGCAAACATTGTGTAAAATAAACCCAATAGGTAAAATCTGTTCATTATTAATAATCTCAGGTTTAATTAGTTCTACTCTCCGTATTGGTAATCGCAGGTTTGAATAGTTATGCTCTCCATTTGAAAAGGTATTTTAGCATCTGAGTAAGCCCATTAACTTCAGTGGCACTACACAGATGCTTAAGATTAGGCATGTGCTTAAGTACCTTGAGGAATTGATTCATTAAACTGGTAAGAAAAACCTTTATAGTATCTATCTATCTTCTTAGGCATTAATTTTGTAAACACTTTGGCACCTGCCTAACTTTACTCACTCAAGAACTTCCACTGAGGCATTGGCCAAGTAGAAATGTTACATTGATGCCTGATGGTTTGCACAATGAGAAAGAAAGAAAGAAAGAAAGAAAGAAAGAAAGAAAGAAAGAAAGAAAGAAAGAAAGAAAGAAAGAAAGAAAGAAGCTATAGCAAAAGGGTTGAATGAAAAATGTGTTGTTGGCATCATCTGAGTTACCCAGGGGACATCTTCAAAAGCAAGGCAGGGCTGTGCTCTTTACACACCTCTCCTAGGGACAAGATTCAAAAAAAATTTAGTTGAAAACCTCAGCTCCCACCTACTTTATATGAATGGCAAATTTGTCATATGGCTGAAGCTGTTAGGATGACATATGCTTTAAAAGGTCAACTCCAGCACTATTGTAATACTTGGCCATGGCTTTCATTTTCCTAATTTGCTGACACAGAGCAATGTCCGGCTGTGCCGTATGTGCTCAAATACTAAGCAATCTCAGAGTGACAAATTTTCTCTGAATGGCTGAGTTGACCTTTGAGGCTTTCAATAAAAAATATAATTTAAGGAAGGGGGGAAAATTGTTAACATAGAAACAGAATTACAGGAACATGACCAAATTCATTCCCATGACTGGGAATCTGCTGATGTTTGATGTCAGCTATATAATTATACATCATGTCTTGAGTGAAAAATTAACATTGCCCTCCATCGCTACAAGCAGCCCACATACAGATGGCTTATTAATGGAAAAGGAATGGACTGTGTCCGAGTGTATTAGAACATGCACAATGCCTAGCAGCACTAATTATTTGAATGATCTCTCTTTGTCTGACCTGTCCTGCCACCAGACCTGATTCTTATTTACACTAAGGCTGCTGTACATCATTCTGGCACTGTAAAGGGGCCTTATAGTGGGTGCAAATGGCATTTACATCCACTATGAAGCCCCTTTACATTGCCAGAGGGGTGTAGAGCAGCCATATGCAAATGAGAATTTGGCCCACACTGTTTAGCCAGAGTAAAAAGGTCTCATGTACAGTAATAGGAATTGCCCTAATAGATCAAACTAGAGCTCCTCCTAGCTCAGCAGCTTTTCTCCAACAGCGACCAGTCCCAGGTGCTTCAAAGCACTCTGAGTTCTAGACACGAAAAGTACGAGCTAGGTATTTATAAACTGCAAGAAATCCTGTGGTGGACAATTCTGGACCTGGGGAAGTTTCTTCCCAGTCCATGTCAGGGAGTGGTTATTTCTGGTCTGAAGCATGAGGTTGTATAGTCTTCTGAATGGATTCTCAACTGTGCAGGTGAGAAGGTACCAGGCGGCTGGCCCTCGCTATGGTGGTGACAAAGAAAAGGCCCAGTTTGACAGCCAGATGAAGAGGCAGGAGCAGAAATATGATGGGATTTTGCAGAAAGGGAACCAGGGATGTTATTTCTGAGGGAAGGAGTTGAGGCGATACTGGGTTTCATGCAGTGGGAGTGTTTTTGCCTGGGAGGAAGCTGGGGTGAGTTAGATTTTTGGGAAGAGTCATCCTGGATAAACTGGGCTTCACATATAGAACTCTGATTGGGTGTAAAGGGGAGAGAGCCAGGAACACATGGAGTTCCTTGGGGAAGGGAGAAGGTGGGATTGTTTGCAAGGGCCATATAGATTCCCACAGCAACAGAACGGGAAAGGAGAAAGTACTGCATGTTTGAGGTCCTGCGGAAGGAGATGGGAAGAGGGATGGGTTCTTATCCAAACTAAAAACCCTATAGATGTTGAGCTGAGTTTAGAGAGAGGCCTGAAGTTCTGGCCAGTGCTTATTTAATAAGAACCAGTCCACCCATTCCTAGAATTTGTGGGCTGTCACTTTTGCATGAGCAGAACATAGGAAGCCACGCCTAAGTAGCAGTCTAATAGAAATGCTTGTGTCTCTGTCACCATGTATTATTCTTTATGCCCCAGCCCGCCATGGTTTAAAACAACCTTACTTCCCTTCTCCTTAGACCCTCACAGAGGTGCAGGCATTCCTCCCTTCATAGGACTAGAAACACAGGAAACATACCCCACCATAAGTCACAAAAACTCCTCCAATACACTCACTTTCTGGAGCAAAACCTGTGGCAATATTTCTGGCTTGCACAAACTGGCTGGCTGCATGAAAGCAATGGGCCAGATGCTGAACTGGTGCATAATCAGCATCTCTCCATTGAAATCAGCAGAGTTGAGCCGATTTACTTCAGCAGCCCATCTGGCCTGTGAAGCTCTCAGAGGTCTGGACTGGCCTCAGAGTGACACCCTGTTTTTAAATGTTAACGAGGTGGCTTTTGCAGCACCAGGTATCAGAGCACATACTGACTTTTATGGCCCTGTG
Source organism: Dermatemys mawii (assembly GCA_007922305.1). Lineage (NCBI taxonomy): Eukaryota > Metazoa > Chordata > Testudines > Dermatemydidae > Dermatemys > Dermatemys mawii. Next base: position 10,528,289 of record ML677366.1, read on the forward strand.
GTGGTTAATTTATAAAGGTCAAGTTTTATATGTTTGTTTAGACTGGTGCCCTGCCCAATACAAAGACACAGATATATTAATAGTGCACAAATTAAACGCAGAGCTCGTTCTAGGAAACTGTACAGGGCTTCTTTCTATTTCATCCAGAAAGTGACATTTCATTACAAGAAAAGGCCAAAGCGAATGTCCCAGTACAGAACATCTGGTTGGCTAACACAATGGAACATAGCACCTGTGAACATGCTGAGTGTTTGTTTTGTAACTAGTTGTCCATTATCCACATAAAAATATGTTTTTAGGCCGTTACAGCATACGCCTGGCCAGGGGAGTCTGGTGTGATAACGCAGCCTGTTTGTCTTGGAACAGTCCCATCCTGAGACGTGCACCGCTGAGCCAGGACATCAGTTTTGCATAGTATTTTGGGGTGGGTTTTTTCTTTTCTTTTCTTTTTTTTTTGTCTTTTTCCACTCATACTTTCTGTTGCACATCTAACGGGACTGGTCTCTGAGCCCATCAGTGTGGTTAAGAAGGAGAAGGGGTGGATAGCAGCAAGTCCTATGGCCTGAAATTTACCATCCAAGGGAGACAGGACTGTAAACAAATTAGTAAAAGCAGAAAATGATGAAATCTTGGCACTGGCTCCAGAGCAAAGTTGCACATTTTGAGGCTCTTGTAACCGTTCAAACTGGCACCAAATTAGCTCAGTGGTTGATCTTACATGTCCCAGATCCCTCCTTTAGAAGGGAAGGAAACGCCCATTAACAGAGGATCTCCTGGATCCCAGCCATCCAAAGGTCTTGCAGGGAGAAAGGGAGTGCAAAGGTAATAAGGCTGAGGAATGCAAAGTCCTTGTAAAAAAAGCATTACTGATAGGTGTGTGCAGCATGACAGCTCTCCATTTCTGGGATATAGGCAGGCCCTTTTTTCTCTCTTACTTCCTGATTATTCCAGCACCGATTTGACCATTAGGGAATCCACCTGTGGAAGAGGTTTCCCCCATATGGTACAGAGTTGGCAAAATAGCCCTTCCTCTTCATTCTTTTCTAGGATGGGATGGAGAGGGCGGGGCATGGCCAGACCGCTGCTGCTTGTGCTGGAACAGTCCCAGGACGGCCTCAGCAGCCAAGTGTTAGGGCACGACTACACTACCCGCCGGATTGGCGGGTAGCGCTCAATGTATATGGGATCAATTTATTAAGTCTCATCTAGACATGATAAATCGATCCCCAAATCAACGCCTGCTCTCCACCTTGGCAGGAAGAGTAAGCGGAGTTGGTGGGGGAGCGGCCCAGGTCGATCCACCATCGTGGGGACGGCCAGATAAGTCAAACTAAGATACGTCAACTTCAGCTACACGAATGGAATAGCTGAAGTTGCATATCTTATTTCGAACCCCAGTGTAGCCCAGCCCTAAGTTACAATCAGCCCTGCTTGATTTTTCCTGCATTCTATGGTGTTTTTTTCTAAAGTGGCAAGATGGCCTTTTTTTAAAGAAGAAAAAAAGACCCCCCCCCCCCATTCTTTCAGAAATGACTCGGATTTTGTAATGAGATCAGAGAAAACAATGAGGCACAATGCAAACCGAGTCTCTTTAAAGTTTTGTTGCCAGGCTGATAGACCAAGGATGTGCATTAGAGCCTATAAAAAAGAAAACGAAATAGTAGAAGCTATTTGGCATTTTCCAGCTCTGGTCACCGCAGTCTGCACAGTAACTTTTTGTTATAAAGAATATTTTACTGGGGGAGAGGAGGGTAAACGCCTCTGGGTTTACTTCCTGGCTCAGCCACTCACTTGCTGTGTGGCCATGGGCAAAGTCTGTTGACCTCTTTGTATCTTAATAAGTCAACCCAGCTGGAAAATTGGGTGAGAAGCAGGAACCGCACTGGAAACCAGATGCTGCATCTTTCTTGGTAAATAAATGACATGCACACACACAAAATGAGATGGTCCTCTTAAGATACACAGTAAGCAACCTCCAGCTGAGATAAGCTTAACACAACTCTCGGCTCAGGCTCGTATCCTGTAGAGCTACTACTGTCTGTCTGACAACAAGAATTTAGGTTAAAGATTCAGCTGTGATAATATGCAGGATCTTACACCTCCACTCCACCTCCCCCCCCCCCCACACACACACACACATAGCGAGTCTGATCACTGAATCTCTCAGCTGGAAGCCGCTCTTGCAGATTTCACAGCAATGAGTTCATTCACTCTGATAAATCCCATCAGGAAAAGAGGTCTGAAGCAGAACGGTTGGACACTGGACCTGTGTAGAAGACCCTGATTTGAGCAGAAAGCATGATTTACTTATCCACAGAGTACCCTGGCACAAGAGATATCAAGCAATTGATCAGACACATTGCATATTGCAAATATCAGACACATTGCATATTGCAAAAACTAGATGCACTCGTTTATGGGATGTGAAGAGCATTTGATTCTGCAGCTCTTTAGTTTACTGGTAACCTGCTCCCTGACCCCAAAAATAAATACCTACATTCAAAGCCTATTGCTCATGGTTGAAGGATCGCTAAGTAATACAGAATCTCTGCCCATTCAACCTAGGCCAGATTCTGAGTCCCACCAGGGTGAAAATGGAATAACATCATTGACGTCAGTAGAGTCACTGTGTTCACTCTAGTGAAACTCAATTGAGAATCTGGCCTCTCTGATTTTCTTGTGTCTTTTTTTTTTCTGCTGCCATCCTGCACGTTAACTAGAGCTACATAGTTCATTCATAGCAATGCTTTACATGCATGTATTTCAAACTCATAGCTGTGCACAAACTCTTCATTTTCACTATATCCATCTCCTCATTATTTATAATGTTTAGTGTGTGATTGCTCACCTGCATCACATGACATTGTTTCTGATCCCTGATTGGATGACAGACATGTATTAACTTGAGAAGGACTATGCAAGAGATTTCCAAATGGGCAAGTGAGCAGTGACATTTCCAATGTCAACTTTCACTTGAATTTAGATTTAAATGAGGATTTGCAAAACCTCTGCTTTCCACAACGGTTCTTGCAAACCAATATCACTCATACGACTATTCCCAGAAAAGGAATAAGAACAAAGAATATTCCTGGGTTTTATTCCAATTAATATTTGTCAATATCTTTTTGCATTCTAGTTGTATTAATCTGTAGAATCAGCATCATTCTCACACATATTAAGTTATACATAGTAGATGATTCTTCTCTATTCTCTCTCTCTGCATATATACACACAAAACCCTGTAAAATTTTAATGCACATAGTGTTCCAAGCAGCATGTCCCCTCAGGTTACAATATTCAGGCCTTAGCTGTAGCCCTACTTGGTAATAATCCCATCAAGGCGAGGAAACTCTGTGAGGTCCTCATCATGGAGATTCCTCTGCATTTTTCCACTGATTGATCAATGTTTGCCTATCTCCCACTCTGTGGAAGATAACTATGGCACAGGCTCAAACTCCATGAATCTCTGAGATCTGCCAGAGACACGGGGCTATCAGTATGGAAGCCCCATGCCTATCCAGAGCCTGTGTCCAGAATCAACATCTCCCCTTCCTCCACCACCCACACCCACTCCCTGGGCAGCACGAGTGCTAGTGCAGACTGTGCCTTTAAGGGCTGAGCTTCCCAGACAGAGCATCTGGGCAGGCGCTGTGAAGCTCTGGTTGTTAAGCACAGCCACATGAATCCAAACTCAAGAAAGATCTGTTGCAAGCACCTTTGCACTGAGTGATCACTGCACTGTTCCAGTGCCCGAGCAGTCTCAAAGGCCTCCCTCACAGGGGGGTCCCCACCTTAGAGGGGACTTGGTGAAAAAGAGAAGGTCCAATGAGCTGTGTCCTTTGAACAAGGGGGCAAGAAGTGATGCATCTCTCCCAGCCTGCCCCTCCCTGCACTAGTTCACCCACTGCTCACCCTACATAATTCCTTCAGTGCATGGATCAGAGGAGCAGGACTGGACCCTTAATTTGTGATTCTCCTCATTTTCATACAATGGGCCAAGCTCTCTCCTGGCATAACTCAACTGATTTCAGTGACGTTCCTTCAGCAGAGAACTGGGCCAAGAGTCTCCAAATAATATGCTTGAGGGGCCAGGCAGATTTAATCATCTGGAGAACTGGAATGTGAGATTCTCTGTCTTCTCTCTCATGCCAGGGAGGACACGGAATGCTGAACATCCTGCAGTTCTGCTGAGCTGCCAACTGAGTGAAATTCACCAATGATCAAAAGCACCTACACTTCTCTTAGTTGCCTGTGGTGTATTGAAAACTGTGTTAAATTACTTTCACTGTAAGGGGTTTCCTGATCCTGCTTGCAGGCTAGGAGGCTCTGCAGAGAAACGTGCGATCAGGGTCAGTTTGCAGCCAGCCAGCCTAAAGTAAGGTGGAATGAGTGGAATCTCTCTGTTTTGGGGAGCAGCTTGCTTTGTATCTCTGCGTTTTGGGGTTCTTGTGTGTTATTTTGAATTCTAAGACATAAAGTCATTTTATGTGGCAACCTTCCAGGGATAGCATTTATGTTTTTATCTAACTTTCTTATGTGAATTCCATAAAACATAACATTGACATGTTTGTATAATAGAGTGTGTGTGTGTGTGTGTGTGTGTGTGTGTGTAATCATTATTAAACTCCATCCTTCAGCCTTTAAGTGGTCTAAGTGAAAAAGTGCACCTATAAAACCATTAGGATGATATGTCAGGTTTTCATTTCACATGAAATGTCTCAGAGAGGGTGCATGTTAATTTCCTTCCTTATGCTCTCCTCTTTCGTTTCTTCAAAGATTTCCTAACGCCATAGCCAACAGATCTTCCAAACTTGCCCAATTACTCTGGCCTTCACCTTTGACAGGCGATAAGCCCCTGTGCTGCAGGATAATAATATCAGGATATTGATCCAGGAGAATGCTGTAGATGACTGACAAGAGTTGACTCTCATTTCCGGGGATGGCACTAGTAATATTGACATTCCTGAGTCTGTTCAAAATCTAACCTAGCCACCCCTCTGATGAATATCCTAATGACGAACAAGATGATCAAAGTGCCTAATAAACTGATTCTTGGAGCAAAACCAGTGCTCAGTTGTTTGAAATGTACATAACATCAGTGAAGGGTGTTGCTGTGAGAACCCTAGGGGCTTTATCTACAGAGAAGGTTTAGAATGGGCAACGGCAGCACAGACTTTCCCCATATTACCCCAGGTGACCAAGATGGACCACACCTTTAGAAAGAGATGGAACACACTGTCCTTGGACACTCTCCTGAGACTGCCAGGGTGGGTGCTAATTAATGCTGGTGGAGATGGTGGCTTTTTATGGGCTGGAAAGAGGACTGAGAAAAACAGCTTATAGGAAACAAGGAAGAGAGGATCTCAGGAAACAGCCAAAATATGTGGACACAAGAAATGCTTAACACCAAACAGCAAGAGGGAAAGGAAAAAAAAAGAACCCTCTCCATAACAGGAGAAATTAATTTGATAGCTAATAGATATGGCTGCTGTTCATATTTCTTTCCTAAAATGTGGTAGGAATCTGAAATCTGCTTTCAGCTGAGTTTTCTACTGTGTTTAATTGGCAGAGTCCTTGTCTGCTAACTCCAGACATGGCTCTTGTTCCCAACCTCCGCTGGAATTCCTAGTTAAGAACGCCTTGTTACTTAATATTCTTTTTTATTATTTGGATTGCAGTAGCACTATGATCACCCCATTGTAATAGGTGCTGTACAGACCGAACAAAACAACAGTCTCTGCTCCAAAACGTTTACAATCTGAGTAGAGAATATGTGCATAGGGGGAGGAATTATCATCAAAATATTCTGCAGAAGATATAGCCTAGTGCTGAGACAAAGCACATAAGCTTTACTGTGCCCACACTAAATGCACTGGTGCCATTTCTGTGAATTTATTTAAACAGCTGAATTGTGTAATAAAGGGTGCCACAGAGGGGCGGGGAAGAGGTGCCAGGAAAATGGCTAACTAAACAGACAGTTCAAAATACTCCTATGTACTTAGGTGATTGTTGCACTGAAGTTATAACTCAATAAGACGTTTATCTGTGTGCAGATGTGTATGCAGAAATGTGTGTGTGTTCTCCCTGTGTCACTGCTATCTATGGATACATAGACAGGCAGACACTGTAGGAATTCCATGTGCTGTAGCCAGGCGGGGAGTTGGCTGGCAAAGAATGAGCCTGTACCAACGTTCTGTGAAATTAGAAGTTTACCTTGAACTGTATTATTTCTGCTTGTGATTTTATTTTTCAGCTTCCAGGTGGGGCGAAACCAGCCAAACGCTTAAATGTAAACTTGCAGAGATGCCTTGTGTCTGTTATTTTCCAGTGAAGTGTGGAAAATAATAAACTCATGTTTCTGGTGGAGTCGGACAGAGAGAGAGAGAGGGCTTTCATATCCCAGGGCTCAAGCAAACCCACTAGACCAGGCTGGAATTATTAACAAAATCCGAAGGCCAGGAGACGGGGCGGGGCAGTGCCCAGACACTCACTTCAGTTCACTCAGACTATGGTCAGAGTGTTTATTTCCCCTGCCTTTTTTGACTCACTATTGCTAGTGCATACTTTCTCTTTGCTGGGACAAACAGCATTTTGAGATCTCTGCAGCTGCTGGAGTCACTCGGTTAAAAGGATTTGACTTCCAGAGCAAGTGTAATTACTTTAATGGGTCTCATGCTTAGAGCAGATAGGAATCCATAATTAACAGGCGTGGGGTTATGGGACTTCTGTCACAGAGAGGTGTTCAGGAGGGGGTTTTGGTGGGACACATACCTGTTGGTGTGTGTGAGGGCTGAAGAGAGGATAAGATATAAAAGCAGAAAACCACTAACCATGAACACAGACTTTACGATTCACTGACTTTTGATTAGTTCTGTTCATTATTTAGGCCTACATTTTCAGAAGAGGCTAGTGGTTTTGTATGTCTCCATTTTTAGTTGTCCAACCTGAGACATCCTAAAAGAGCCTGGTTTTCAGAAGCACTGATCACCTGTGACACCAACTGAAGTCAATCTTGCTTTTGTATGTCTCCATTTTTAGTTGTCCAACCTGAGACATCCTAAAAGAGCCTGGTTTTCAGAAGCACTGATCACCTGTGACACCAACTGAAGTCAATCTTGCTTAGGCTAGAGGGCAAACACCACATGTCCTCCAGCCCAGGCATCCCTCCCTGCTCTCCTCCAGTCTCTGCCTCCATCCTTCATGTAGGCCTGTGGAGACTTCTCTGTGGTGCCTACAGGTGAGGGACATAATTCTTTCATCTCTTCATCAAGGGAAGAGATAGATCCTTTCGTAAAGACGGTTCAGAGATCTCCACACGCAGATCCGGGGGTGAGAGCAGGTCCAACTGAACCTTGCATCGTGGTACAACATACAGGCCAGTTCATCAGGGCAGGGATCTTGACTCCACTTGTTTCCATGACGGGCCTAGCATGCTTTAGGAGCTCAGTGATAATAATAATAATAATAATAATAGTTTGCTCAGGATACAGGGGTCTTCAGATAATAGAAAAAGCTGAGAAAATATCAGGAACTTTGAGGACCCTTTCTGCAATATATGAAGGCAGAAGCAGCATTCTGAAACACCCCAAAGGAGCTTTCAGAATCTCTTCAAGCTGCATTAGACTCTGTCAGCACAAACTAGGAATCAAGCTCAATGAACAGTAGATCCAGATTTGCCTGCCTCTGAATTCCACTGCAAAAACTAGATCCAGTGGTAAAACGTTGCCCACTAGGACAGCGCTGCCAGCAGGGAATGCTGATATTTGCTGTAATCCTTGCAGGTCTGAGCTTCCTAATCCTCCCCCATTATTTGCTCTCAGAAACATCTGGCTTGTTTTCTCCTGCAAAAGTACAGTTACCAATCTATTTACGCAAGACTGACACAGAGGGCAACTGAGTAATGGGCATGTATGGACTAAGGGTATGTCTCTCCTACCTGCCGGATTGGCGAGTAGCGATCGATCCAGCGGGGATCGATTTATTGTGTCTAGTCTAGATGCGATAAGTCGATCCCCAAGCACTCTGTCGACTTCTGTACTCCACCGCCAGAAGAGGCGCAGGCAGAGTCGATGGGGGAGCAGCAGCAGTCGACCTACCGCGGTGAAGACTCTGAGTAGATCCAAGTACATCGACTTCAGCTACATTATTCTTGCAGCTGAAGTTGCATGACTTAGATCAACCACTCCACTCGCCCTATCCCCGGTGTAGACCAAAGCTAAGGAAAGTCATAATGCTTTCAAGGCTGGATATGGCGTGATGGACGTGCTTTGAAGGCATCCATAGAATTAGCTGTATGTTCAGAGCTGATGGCTGGCTTCCTCTGAGTTCAAGCTAAGGCACCTGCTATTAGTGAGTGACTGACAATCTGAACCGGGTTCTTATCAGATTGAATGTCGTCTACAGATTACTATCATTGAAATTTATGGGAATGTTATTAATGTCCTAGAGCCTCTTGAGTTAAAGGTACCTCAAGACGAGAGGAAATGTGATCTAGGGTTAAAGTAAAAAGTCCAGGGCTGGGTTCTATTCCTCCTTCTTCTATTAGCTCGCTGTGTGACCTCAGACAAGGACCTGAAGCTCTCCATGCCTCAGTTTCTCCATCTGTAAAATGGGGGTAGTAATAGCTGTCTTATCGGGGTGTTGTGAAGCATAGCTTATAGGCACTTGAAAAATACTGCAAGATCCTTGGGGGGGGAAGGTGTAAAGTATTACATTGAATTGTGTAATAAAGGGTGTATTTTTCTGCGCCAGTCCTGAAACTACTGAATGGCATGCTCACCAATGGTACAGTTAGTCGCCCTGTTGGCACGTGAGTATGACGAAATGAAGACCTCGGCCACGGAGGAAAGGCTGGCACAGGATACATGGGCTCTTCCGGTTACCAGCAAAACAAGTTCTAGTACATGGGAAATCCATGGAGAGTTGCATGGCATGGAGCATGACATGGAATTTCTACTGTTGTACGCAGCCACCTTCTTGCTCATGGAATTTCTACTTCATAATAAAGGAAAACTGTCAGGCTTTGTTTATTCATTGGGGTTGCTGACATGGGTGTGATGTCATTGACAGCCAATCAGCATGCTGCTTTTTTTTTTTTCCAGAGGCCCAAAGCCATTTCACAGTACAAATGATTATGCTTTGTGGTGAAATTACATGAAAAACAATTATTTTTCCTGAGGACAATAGAACAATTGTTAGCAAGTTAAAAATGACCATGCTAGACCATAACGAGCTTTTCTCTTTACAGGCCTTATTTTCACAAACATTAGACAACATAACCCAATGCGCAAAGCATGCACATGACATGCCTAATTTGCACCTGCGATTACTTAGAATTGTGCATGGAAATTCTAAACACAAATGAACAGTTATATGTCTAACTAGCCCCCTGTATGCACACACCAGTGTATACCTAACTTCAGGCTCCAAATGTACAACAAAGAAGCTGGAAAAATGATTATATTTAAAACACTTTCCTAAGACCTACTACAATGGAATGCAAAAACAAAATGTATAAGAGGTTAAGCATTAAGAGAGAATATTGTGATTCTCTATGTTATGCCTCTAAGAGGCATGTATAGTACATAAAACAGAAACATTTAAAAAATCCCTTAATGAGCAAGCCTGAGAAGATGCAGGGGTTCTTTTTTATGTGGAGAAGACTTCAGAAATTTATTAGGACTATCCAAACTTCTCTTGCATCCACAAAACTGGGTTTGGAAGCTCACAAGAGGAGGGTCTTTGTGTCTCCAGATTTCTGGGACCTCCCGCAGCCATTCAGGCTAGAGACATCAAGAAAATGGTGATTTTCACTGTACTTTGATGCTTCCACGTCCAATGCTGACCAGAATCTGGTCTGGCAGGGACTGCAATGGAAATGAAAACTAATAGTGGAAAAAAGTCATTGAAACTTTCAGATCAAAATAAGAAGTGAACCAAAGCCCTGGACTTGTACATCTCTGAATTTTGGAGAAATGTGAATTAAGACAGAACTGTGATTGATGGGGTAGATAGGGATCTGGATAAAAATAAAATAAGATATGCTAAAAAATGCCAAAGTTTATGTTCAAAAATGACTGGGAGCAATTGAGCTCAATGCAGGGGTAACTCCAAGAAATTCTATGGACTGTGCTATGCAAGAGGTCAGATGAGATGATCTAATGGTCCCATCTGCCTTTAAAAATCAATTAAGCTATGATTTAGAAGTCTAAATCTTATTGAAAGGCAATAGTATGTAGGCTCCTAAGTCACGTTGAAGAGGGGGGCTTAGGCTTCTAAATCCCTTCAGCTTTTTGAAAATTTTGCCCAAGATCTCATTTTTGAATGAGGCCAAACCAAATCCCAGAGGCTGATTGACTCTGCATCAGAAATTTGCAACTTGAGCCCAACCTTATGAACAAAGGTTGAGTCTGCCATTGCTTTATTTCAGCTGGTTCAGCCATATCATATTACAGGGAGAAGTTCAAGAGAGGCAAAGAAAAAGCAGCTGTCATTCATGTGTATTAGGTGTTCAGATTAAGTCCAAAACTAGTCTCTCTCTCCTCTTCTAATTGTATATTACTGGCACAGCCGAGGTTAAGGGATGATTGACATTCTGACTTACTGGCATTATTTACCACTGCAAAGTCACCAAAGGTTGCGTCACTTGTGGTCCACCGCCAGCCACAGACGACAAATAAGCAACGGATAGAACTTCCTGTGTGCCACAGAGAAGGTTCCTCCCCTGCCCTCTCCTCATAAACATGGCAAAAGATCAAAGGGTGCTTATGATTTGATGCATACTTTTGATTTGGAACAAGTTATGGATATGGCCTAAGCATCAGCAAAATGGAGAAAACCTGCAAACCCCTCCGTATCCCATTTGACCCTTGATGCCAAACGTGGGAGGAGTCAGCGTAGGAGCTCTTGCTGCCCTCCTCAACCTTGCAAGGAAATGTCCTTCTCACTCTTCATGGGTGAACTCTCACTCCTACCAGCCCATTATTTTCTCAACACAGCCTTTGTACAACTGGAACCGTGTGGCTAACCAAAGCCAGCCGGGCAATTACATTTTAAAGGTCTCTTGGAATCTGACACCTCAGTAACCCTATAGCTCCCTGGACTGACCTCCTAGAAAGGAAATTGAAGTGTTCTTTGCTTCCATGAGAATCTGCATTATGCCCAGGAGTCAGTGGCTCGGCAGCTAACATTCCATTCCATGCTGCCTTTCTGTGCACAATGCATTCAGGTTTTTGTTTCGGGTGTTAATATTTTACCATGCCGTTGACACAGGCAGGTACTGGGGCTGTCTCTCTAGTATTAGATTTCTTCCCCTTACAGAAGCATTGTTACGGAAAACACATTTAAACTGAGGAATTAATATTTGGAGTCTCAGCCCCTGGCTCAAAGTTCTGTGGAAAATGTTGAAGCCTATTTTAGTTACAAGCAAATCTCTACCTGATTCCTACCGTGATTTTGCTTTTCTTCCTTGTTTTGTATCACCAGGGAAACTTGCCTGAATACGGGATTTTTAGCCTTAAAGATTTATCCTTCGTTATTCTCCCAGAACCTCTGCTTCTAAATCAAAACCATCGTTGCAGATAGTTAGACATGGGCCCCAAATCAGAAAACCTCCGATTCAAACGCCATGGATTCCACACGCAAATATGGGTCTAAATTTTGAAGCCAGGGCTGATGTGTAGATCTAATAGAGATGTCACAAAGAAAGCAGAAGATTTCAGCTAGAGAATACGGGAGAGGAAGGTACATGGCCTAATATGAACAGAAATATGATAATTTTATTTCAAAAGAAACAGTATACTTTTTAATTTCAACAGTTCCCTGAAGATTTAGAAACCCAAATATAAGAGGATCATGTTAGAGCAAGGTGTGCTCAAATTTTTTGCATAATATGGAACTGATCTTAATAGAAAGATTGTCACTTAGAAACCACCTCTCCCTTAATGATTGCACAGACCTGCCTCTCTCCTCTCATTTGCCTTCCATAATACGCATGTGGAACTAAAGGAATTGTAAAAAGTGGATGGGAACCTAGGAGGCAGTGACCATGAGATGGTCGAGTTCATAAGGACTCGACATAAGGAAGAAAGGAGAGTCTAGAGAAACTCAGCTGTCTTTAGATAGAAGACATTGTGAGAAATTGGTTCTCCATGAGAATATCTTTGATTGACATACAGATTTGGGCAGGAAGCATAGGGATAATCAAAATAATGTTTAAAGCCAGGTTTAGCACATAACCAGAGTGACCTTGGATAAGTCCCTTTTCCTCTTTCTGCCTCAGTTTACTTATGGAGAAAATGTGGACAATTTACTTACCTATATCTAAAGGATGTTAGGAGAGTGCATTGATACACGTTTGTACAACCATTTCAGATTCTCATGTGAAAGGTGCTATACATACCCAAAATAATGGCATAGGACATACGTAACTGACTGGACAACACAAATAAGAAATAGCAAGCAGTCCAGAAAGAAGCATCCTCTGAAAGTTACTCATCCAAACTAATACATAGGATGAAAATCGGTGAATGATTCTCTAACCAAAAGTGGTTTAATTTCATTGAACGAGATCCTTAGCTGGCTTCATTTACTCCAGCTGAGGATGTGACCAATGGCGAACATCAGGCCTGATTTGCAGAGGCATTGGACACTCATTGACTCCAGGGTTCAGCTCCTCTGAAAATCAGGCAATTAGCTCATTGTAATAAATATTCCAACCCGCTCCAATTACTATTGTCATAGTTCACCGCTTCTTGGAGGAATGAAGAAATGGACTCAGAGGAGGTGTTCAGCCTCCAATGGCCTTGACAGCTTTGCCATAATTAAAATTTTTGAAAAGTCAGTACTGTCTTTGTTTCCCTCTGCGTTTTGTCTTCGTGGGCCCCGAGAAGCATGATCCTGAATTGATAGCTTCTCCAAATGCTCAGGGCTTGATTTATCAGGCCAGGAGGCTGCAGTGGAGAAGTAATTGCATTAACACTGCCACTGATAAATAGTGCTTTCTTCAGCCTTATGAGCCACTAAGGGCTAATTATTCCTGAAATTCCATTTGGCTTTAATCACAGGGTGAATCATCTCCTTCCAAACATGGCAGATATTAATTGCACCACATTTATCTCAATTTATCTTCCATGGGCAAATTTTTTCTCTTTCATTAAAGACATGAATATGAGCAAAAATATCACAAAAGAACAGGTGTTTAGAGACGGATGGGAGTTGAAGGATGTGGGAGGTGGTAGTGGGTGTTGCTTTCAGAGGGAGATAACACAGAGGGTCAGATCCATCCTTGGCATAAGTCTTTTGCCCTCACTAGGCTTATGCATTGGCCTGAATTCATGCTGGACGTTTCAGCTAAGAAAAGGCGGCAGCAAAGAAGGTGACGTGAGATCCATCTCTGGCTTTGCGCTTTGCTCTCTGGACCTCAAGCTTCTTCACTGTGGGTGCAACTTGGTTATGATGGTACCCAGTGCCTGGTAAATTGGCAGGTTCCTTGATTGAAGGGACCACTGACTACTAACCAAATGAGACCTCTCCCCCAGAAGCTGAACTTCAAAAGACCTGGTGGAACCAATAGAGTATCAAATCCAACCAAAAAATAATGTACAGTATGCTTCATGGAGTGTATTCATAGGCTTTTGAGACATTTGCTGCTGGCTATAACTAAAACTATAATATCAGCTGCATCCTCTCCTTTGAGCATGATAATAATCACAGGGGAGGGCTCTGGAGCCATTCATTCAGCTACTATCCAGATGCTCTGAAGAAAGTGTCTTCCAGTGGAGACAAGCCAAGCACAAGTCTCACCTGGGGTAACATGCAGGATACACACAGTGGGCCCAGGTTATCCCTATGTTGTGGCCCTTTCATGCTCACCCTGCTACAAAGCCATCAGATGCTGGGAAAATCCACTGAGGTAGATGGCTTCTACAGCTGGCATGACTCTACAACCTCCCCCTCCACCCTAAGAAGTCTTGGAGCAAGAGGTGTGTTGGGAGCATGGCAAGGGAAAAAGGAGTAGGGCTGAAGAGCTACTGTGGTAATAGTCTCTGGGACAGAAGGGAGTTGGTGCAAATTAGGACAGTCCTGAGGCTGCTCTAACTGGTGCCTGGAGCTAAAACAGACCCCAGCCCACCCAAAACAAAATAGATGCAAAGGTGGCGTTAAAGCCACCTTTCCTCTATCCGACCAGGCCCAGCATGGAACTCAGGGATGAATTGGGCCCCCATGATTCCTTCCACCAGCTGGGGTTAAATCTGCTCTAAGGTTCTGGATGCCAACCACAGACAAGAAGAGAACAATTACTGTTGGAGCAAACATGGGAATGCCAAAACCAAACCATCCTGAGGAGACTACCCTCTCCCAACCTGTTTGAGCAGCACTACAGCCATGTGAATAAACTTGTTTTGGAATTCATAATATTTCCTATTGCTATTGTTTAATGATAAACCAATTTGAAAAGAAATAAATTATTTTTCTACGTATGGGTCAAGAAGTGAGACATTTGTGTTGGCTTTGGAACTCAGAGAGGCCCTTAGCTAACCCATTACTTGTGCTATTTTTGATGAGAACGGTTTACACTGAAAGCAGAGGGCAACGGTTTGTTTTTGAGGATTTTCCAACCCACAGCACTTGGCTGATGTGCTTTTGGATGTGTGTCTCTGGACTGACCTGTTCAGCAGTACAGCAGGAATCAGGGACAGCCATTAGTGTCAATAAATGTACCAGATGGCCCATTAAAGGAGAACAGCCCAACCTACTCACGGCCTTTTCTAGCTAACACAACCAACACAGTGCATTTAGGCAAATAGGGCCCTTGCACATGTCTAATGTGAATATGAAAGAGTCAGTCCTCAGGTCCATGGCACAGATTTCTCCTTTGCCTGACTTGTTCTTACAGACTCGGTGTCTCAGAGAGACGTAGAGGTGCTTGAGGACTTTGTAGGGAGAAAAGGACAGGTGTAAAAGGAGCGGACAGGGGATCCCATCAGTCAGTGTCATAGTGTTATTTGAAATTGCTTGTTGGGCAACAGCTGTGGCACTCCTCAGGGGTACCCAGGATTGTGAGGCATCTCACCATTACCTGCCCTGAGAGAGAAGCAGCCTCGTCTGCCTGCTGTGGATCAGCTCCCTGAAACCAACAACCCCTGGCAGCATAAACACTGCCTTCCAGGCCCTTGCAGGCCTTACTTTTTCTGTACAAGTGACAATAGGCACACACCAGCCTCCAAATACTCAGAGTGTTCCCTGTAGCATCCAGCCCTTTATCCAGTGAACGCGTGCTGCTCCCAAAGGAACGGGACACACCAGCTTGTAAGAGTCAACCCAGATCCAACTCCTCGCTTGACAGCACAGCACTTAGATACATTAACAATGAAAATAAGAGTTATGTTATTGTTGAAGACTAGAGATTCAAGTGATAGGGAGTGTGAACATAGGAAACAAATGGTTACATCTAAACTAAAGTCATAACATGCTTTCTAGATACTAAACTTAAACTTCTTGAGCCAAGAGCCTAATTTGTTGGTTATCTCCCACAAAGTTCTCGTCAGTGTTTGCAACCATGCCTCGTTGAGACCCCTTTTCAGTGAAGCAAAACCACTGTCCTTTTATTTCTTCAGAGAAGGTGCATGGGCCTTCCCTTTATCCTCCCCAGATATACTCAAGAAAACCTCTGAGCTGTACCATCAGATGAGGTTCTCTCCCCCACTGCCATTTTACTTTTCCCATCAGCCTCTTTCTGAAGTCCCCATGATTCTTCATTTGCATTCAGTTCAGTGATTGGTGATAAGTGACCCGTTGTGACTGAGACAATACGTATCAACGGATAGATGACCAAACACCTCTTGTCTGACAGAAAACCTGTTTTTCACCATTGCTGGTGACCACTGCCTTGCTACAGACCTTAAGAACATATTTTCAGTACATATACATATGTACTGTACACGCACATCTGTACACGTATTTCACCATGATATTAATGACCAATATCATGCCAGCTTTCATTTGAGACCTTGCATGACATTTTTATACTAGAATGTACATAGACTCAGGAGATTCCTAATACCCTTCTGCACCCCCTTGCCAGTTAGCATTAAGAGATTCTTGGGTTACAGCAACTTAGCACTCCTTGGTACTTTGATGATAAATAGGCAGCTAGCCTCCAAGCCGGTATGGTTACAGAGACAAGAGTATTCTTGTGGTGCCTGTAGTTATGAAACTGGGATGCCTTAGACTTTCTAAGAACTAAAGTGGTGCAGAGAGTTGTCAGTGGTGCACCTTGTTCTCAGAGTTGCCAGGACCTGTAACGGAAGAGGTGTGCCTACAGTGGTCTCTCATGGAGCCTTTACTCTTGTTCTTTACTATTTTCCTTAATCTAAATGAGCCATTTTATAGTGAAAGTGCACATGCTGCTCCTTGAATATGCGAATACAACAACTCCAGGCTTGCAGACCCATTGAAAAGAGGGTAAATTGCGTGCGTGGCTTTATTCTGTGCTAGTGTATTAAAAATACCCTGGTTTTAGTCTCGCTTGATGGATACAAGGTGTTCTCAGACACTGAAGAAACATACCTACTGATACATTAAGCAGGACTGTAGTCGATACAGCTAAAGTGCCTGTTTGTGCTGCAGCAGCCGGAGAGGGCTGATAAACAACCTTGCCTTTAGTTTCTCTTAATTTAGAATTCATTACGTCTCTCTTTCCATGAAAGAGAAACCAATAGCTGTCCTTGACAGCTGTTTTCCTTGGGGTCATTCTCTCTATCCACCCATCTACTCTTTCTTTAGGGGGTTTACTCACTGTAATGTTAGCTCTATCAATTTCATTCAGCTCTTCCAGCAGAATCTACAGGGACCCGAGAGGACAGCAAAGCCAAATGCACTTAACCGCTTGTGCGCCACGCATCATTGGAAACAGGGATAACTAAAGAACCTGTGGCGGGGAGGGGCAAATGTGCAAGCTCTATTTGCAAGGGGGTTCCCTGAACAGTGGGGGACTGTGCCAAGAAAATCCTCCAGCTGAGACACGTTAAGCAGGACTCTGCTGGCTTGACTTGAGTGAGGCTTCTTTTGTACTCATCCGGATGCTGCCAAGGTCCCAGTAGGAGTTCCAGTTGCGCTCATGTGCAGGATTTATGCACAAAGCAAGTTCAGCTTCTAGGCAGGACAGTGACTATTTTCTGGTGCTTTCACTTATTCCCAAAGGAGACGAGATGATTGTCTCCTGGGGAAATCACATCCAGACCTTATCTACCAGAAGGAAGGTCCCCCAGATCTGGAGCATTTGAGGAAAGGGAAAAATGAGAGATCCTGCGTCCAGATGGCCAAAACTAGGCAACGGCAATTATGCACCTTTCTGAGAAATGTGAGAGAGTAAGTCAATTAATTTGGGGTGATCAAAGTCTTCATGACCAGCCTGATTCCATATTTAACAGTGATGGAATCAGCTATATAATTTTTATGGAGAGAGTCATATAGCTAAGCATAGACTGCAAACGCCCCAGGAGAGGTATGTATTCTCCACTATTCATTATTCACATTACCTGATCTGATCTCCTAAATCACATGACATGGTTTCTGTTCCCAGATTCAGCAACCAAACATTTTGTAAAGTGGAGGCAGGGCTGAATAAGCCACTTCCAATTCAAACCTTTGCATGAGTAGCTAAGTAGTAATAGCTTTTCTTCCCAGGATCATTCCAGTGTAAAATTCAATCTTATGAAGGGCTATGTTTAAAACAAAATGACAGGGCTGAAAACACAATGAATGCAAATGTTTGGGTCTTATCTGAATGAACATTTGTGAAAACCTGATGCATTCACCCAGCTTTATTCACAAGATACTTTTGAGATTTGGTAGGTATTAGCTTTGTTATATAGGTAAGGAAACTGAGGTGGGGGACTAAGGCACTGATCCTCAAAGGTATATAGGTTCCTAACTCCCATAGATTTAAATGGGAGTTAGGTGCCTAAATACCTGTGAGGATCTGGGCCTCTGGAGTTGATTTAAAACCCACTGAAGTCCCTACAATTACTCCCATTGACTTGGGGGCTTGGAAGCAAGCCATCAATGACATGTGTGAGTTCAATCCTTGAGTGGGCCATTTAAGGATATAGGACAAAAATCCGTTGGATGATTTAATTAGAGACTGGTCCCGCTTTGAGCAGGGGGTTGGTCTAGATGATCTCCTCAAGTCTCTTCCAACCCTGATATTCCATGATTCTATGTGCAAGATTAGAGAGAGTGTCAATGTGAAAGCTGGAATTAAAAATCAGGCTTCTTTGCCCACAGTCTTGTGCTCACATCAATGGATCTACCATTCCCATACTTCATGTTACCCAGCTGGTAACCTGTACTCAACAAAGATGCCTGACCACAAAAGAAATCTCTGTGAAAGCCAAATTGCTACTACAAAGCACAGCCAGGAAAGCTGTGGTAAGCTACCACCCCACCCAAGCAGGTGAAAACCTGTTGCCTAAGGCAACGCTTATGGTGAAAATGATTAAAATTTAACCCCTGGCATAAATCAAAATCGCATAGGGGTTTGCCTAGGCTCAAACACTGCCATTATCCTCTGCGACAAACCAGCCTTCATTTCTACAGAGAGCAGTGAAAGATGGCGGCTCTTTGTGTGAAATTAGCAAGGAAGCCATATTTCCCTGACAATTCAGACTTGCTTTCTCCTCTGCTCCACATAAATAGCTACACCTGTCTCACACACACACATTCTCTTTCCTTACCAGCCTCTTGTTAAAGGTTTAAATGATCCCCAAGTATTGAAATTTAGTTAGAAACTAGCTCATGGGGACTGCTATTAGTTTGCTCCCATTGGTTGACAAATAGCTAGAAGTCTCCATCCGCCTGCTCAGTCACAATAGAGTTTCCATTATGTCACCTCCCTCTCGAGTGCTGTGGCTCTCAGAGCTCAGGAGAAATGCCCTATGCAGCAGTTGCAAGCCCACAGCACAGCAGGAGATACTAGTTTTCCCCTGATATCACAAACTGCCATGTTCCGCTCTACCAAAAGCAGGATGTACCAAGTTCTCATGAGAGCCATGAGATTTCTGGCAGTATTATAGACCAAAAAAAGTCTGGTTAAGCACCCTAGCTTTTGGGCACTTTGCTCAATAGAATATCCAAGCCTTCCAAGGTTCCCCCACTACTAGAGTCTTTAGCATAGTGGGTAGAAGAGGTGGTTCTTAAAGGCAGCAAAACATTTAACCCA
Organism: Dermatemys mawii; assembly: GCA_007922305.1. Classification (NCBI taxonomy): domain Eukaryota; kingdom Metazoa; phylum Chordata; order Testudines; family Dermatemydidae; genus Dermatemys; species Dermatemys mawii. The sequence goes on from ML677366.1 coordinate 10,547,511, forward strand.
CAGACATAAACCTGGTCTAATGCAACATCATAAGATTGTGATGTTGCACTGTTGTGCTTTGATGGGATGATTTTGCCTACACTTCCCCAGCAGAGCCTTCTTATGTCTTTAAAGCCTTGGGCCAAATTCATCCCTGGTGTCGCTCCATCAACTTACCCCCTTTATGGGCTTTTTATGGGGTGCCAAATGATAGACAACGGGGGGGGGGTATTAAACTCTGTGGTGCGTGGCTTATTTTCAAAACGTGCACTGACTTTTAGGGACTATGGTATGAATCATCTGCCTCACAGGATATTAAGCAAATGTTTGATATACCCTGTCTAGACCCAGCGCTTCCTTTTCTGCAATGTTCAGTGACTTTTTAAATATATCTCTCTATTTAGGCCTTGATGTGAAGTGAAAGATGTTCACTTCGTAGTTGGCCCAGGAGAGAAGAAACCTTAGACGCATTTCTGGAAGGAGAGGGGACAAATCTGGTCCATAATAGAGTCTGGCATTCGAATGTGCCCATTGCTGTAGAACCGTGAGAGATTGTAACCAGGAGTAAAGAGATACAACTGGAAAAGGTCAATGTAGCCTGAATATCAGGACACTGTCAATGACAGTGAGATCAATTACATTGTGGAATAATCTCCTAGGGAATGGTCAGATGTCCATTTCTTGGGATGTCCATTTAAATAGGATTGGACAAGTACTGGAGAATACACTGTATTGGTGAACAATCTTGCAGTGGCAGGGAAAAAAATGAGATGCTAGTAGGATTCAATTCTTCCCACTGCCAGTGGAGCATTCTTTTTTAACCCTTAGGGCCTGGTGTGGGGTTTTTTTGGGTGTCCCTCTAATGAGTTCAATCAAGCCAGGTGGAAGAAAAAAATTATTCTCTTATCTAAAAGAAGCATGTTTATCTGTTCACACATCTCACTCACTTGTTCTCTTTGTTCTGATACAGGAACACACATCCAAATAGGCAGTTGGGCTGTTCACCAGGCATCTAAACTTCACCGACTTAATTTAGCTGCAGTTGGTTGCAAAGGAAAATCCATCCGATTCCAGACTGAACATGGTATTCCTGATACTGCTCATGCTCTCACAAGAACACAGGCTGTTTTAGGATGAATGGACCCTTTTTTCTCCAGGCTTCTGCAGGTGTTCTCCAACCCCAGATTGCAACAAAGTTCTATCTGAACTAGTACCTCACCGTAAAAATGTGGGGAAATGCCAAAAGTGCATCATCGTTCAGTGCACTGCCTCAGTATTTGCTCATCCTCCCAAAGAGACACTAAGTTAAGCTATTTGCTCCCTGGGCAATAACTGGTTTATCATTTCAAAGCCCAGGGGGAAGCAAAGCACTAAATGTGGTATTACAGCAAAGATCATTAATGGTACAATGTGTTCACTGAGGCAGCATAATGAAAAGAAAATTTATAGCCAATACACCTTTATGCGATAAGCCTGTCTGTCCCTTTCCCCTAGAAAAATCTGATTCTCAAAAGTTTATTGCATCTTAAAAACGATCCGAGCTAGACCTATAAAAAAAAAAGACAGATCCTTTATCAGACCTCAGACCCTGTCTACATACAGCATGCATGGGTGTAATTTCCTAAATGTCAGGCTTAACTGTTTCAGTCACACAGGACAAGCAACGGGGTTGAAATCTACAATTGTGTCATCCCATTAGAGCAGTAAAAGTTAAAATAAGATAATAATAAAAACCCCTAAGGCTTTGCTGCCAAGAGAGCTATTTTTCAAAGGTTATTTGTACCCCTTGATAATTAAAAAGGGAAAGGGAGACCTGAATTTTCTCTGTGACTCACCAGGCAACGTCCTTGGCCTGCTCTCAGTGCTGAACACATTTTAACAACGTTCACTAAAGCCTGGCCTAGAAAATTAGGTTGGCTTAACTACATCACTCAGGGGTGTGAAAAATCTATGACCCTGAGTGGCATAGTTAAGGTGGCCTAAGTCCCCGTGTAGATAGTGCTAGGTCAAAGAAATAAATCTTCTGCTGACCTAATTACTGCCTCTCAGGGAGATGGATTACCTATGCGGATGAGAGAACCCCAGAAACAGAGAGGAATGAGAAGAGTGGATCAGGACAGTTTTCCCATACACTTTGTATCACTTAAATGGTACAAAGGAGATTTAGCATGGACCAAGGCTCTAACCTGATTAAGCTACAGATACACCCAATTTCCATCACTTATCCTGGTAAATGTGTGTCACTGGCACTTATTTCCCACATTTTTACATCTGTCACCTCTAGGAGGAGACTGGCATGAAGTAATTTAATGCACAGTGGATAATTTTAAACCAAGTTACTGTTTTTACAGCCCGGTAGCAGAGAAGAGGGCACACTTAGCCGTTAAAGGCAATCAAGTTCAGAACAGATGTTAGGAAATTAACTTTGGTTTTGTTCCTTCCCATGCAGGGAATTCTAAACTCTGTGGCTGTGTCTAAAAGACAAAAGGGTGGCGGGGGGGGGGGGGGAGAGAGAATGCAGGCCTCATTTAAAATGCAATCAGGAGTGCCAGGGGAGAGTGGGAATAAAATATGACTGTGACCTAACAACTGAATGAAAATGGAATGAATGCAAGACTGCTGCTGTTAATGACCCAACTGCTCACAAATTAAGAGACCTGGGAAGTCTGGTTACTTCTTAATGGGCTCTTTGGATTCTTGACCTTTCATTTTTTTTTTAATAATGTGTAATTTTTATGCATTTTCAGATTACTCCACAGCCAGGCTTTTTAGGTCATGTTGGTTCTAATTGCTTTTTAGATGTACTGTGCCTCTTGCCAATTTTTGGTTCTTTTTTTTGTTTGTTTGGTTTTGTTTTGTTCTCTTCTGTGTGGGCTCATTTGAGAGATCACAGAAAATAAGGCCAGAAGGGCCCATCATGAGCATTCTGACCCATCTCCTAAATAACATGAGCACTAGAATTTCACCAAGCAGTTTCTCCATCAAGCCTAATGACTTGTGATTGAACAACAGCATATCTTTCATCTAAACAATGTGTCCTCCGAGCCTGCAAAGTCTAACTGGTTCAAACATCCCCATCATTGCAGCATCAGGATGCCAAACACCTGGAGATCTTCAGCTGGAAGAAGCTATACAAGATGAAGGCTCTTTGCATTCATTGATGACCTAAGCCTCCCAGCACCCCCAATGGAGTTAAGTAAATTAAAATCTACCGTTTATAGATGGAGAAGCTTGGGCCAACATTTTCAAACCTGGTGCCTAAAGTTGGACTCTTAGAGCCATATTTATGCACCTAAATTTAACTTGATTTTCAAACTTGCTGAAGTCAGCGTAAGCTGAAGTTTCTCAGAGACTTTGAAAATCAGGCAAAACTTATATTTAAGTGTCTAAATGCTGATTTCAGAGACTAACTCTAGGCAACCAAGTTGGGAGAATTTGGTCAGAGCTCTGAACTCTTTTTCCCCCACTAATATCTATTTAGGACTCAGATCACATCCTTGAAATCTAGGGACAATGCAGCAAAAAAAGCTGTTCCCAAAGGCTTGCAGCTTACTATAAATGTTCTTTCCTTATTACCATATCTGTCCATTCCTGGCATGCAGCACTTTTCAGTGCTGTCTTTGGGAATAAAAATGATGCACAATGAATTTTCTTATGATCTTTATTGTAAACTTCCTGCAGCAAAAAGAGCTTGTGAGCTCTCCTAGCCATCACATATCCTCGGTAAGTCATTGCAAGAGCTAGCTTGTGACTTTGCTCTTTAGACTTGCATCATTTATCAAGTCCCGATGCTGTCAGGCTCCAGCCATATTCACACTAGCCCCAGGAAGTAAAGCAGCAACAATTTACCTGAGGAGATTAATAACAATGAAGCCAGATATTGGCAGGAGAAAGCAATGTACCTGGCAAAAATAACCCCACTGAAAAATTGGAAATATTTGTCTAACAGAAGCAGATTGATTGAAGAAACACAGAGATCAAATTACTTTCCCAACCCAGAGGGAGTTTTCCCCTGAGAGCAGGTTGGAAGTATATTGGCAGAACACTGATGAAGATAGCAGCATTATGTTCACATCTACAGTATTAAGGGATTTAATCTCATAAGTGTGTCATAATTTCTCCTGTTTCAAGGGACCTTTATTCCATCATAAACAGTAATAAGAAAATCAAACCATTGATGGTGACCTGTCCTGCATACAGTTCTATGATAAACTGAAGGTGCGCTGTTTTTAAGTGAGTCTCACTCTTTCAGGGAAAAACGCTCCCAAGAGTATTGTGTACTCCTTTGAAGATGAAAAATGCAGGGGACCTGCAATGCATCCCAAAAGGTATTCTAATCACTACACCTTGCAGCTTAAATATAATAAAGAAAATAAACAAACTCCTCTGCCAGGATGCCTACAAAAGACCTGGCAATAGTTAGACCATTGGCACGCTGAGATCACATTCCATCGTGCTGACCAATAATGTCTCCGTGTTTCCTTCTGATCCCTCATCTCTCTGTCCATATCCACCTGTTGTCTCTGCTCTTATACTTAGATTGCAAGCTCTTTGGGGGGCAGGAACTGTCTTTTTGGTGTGTGTTTGTATGGCCCCTAGCACAATGGGCCTTGGTCCAGGACGAGGGCTCCCACAACTAATAATAATAAACAGGAAGTTGCCATCCTGAGAGTTTGACTATATATAGACTAGAATGCAGGGAACGGGATCTTAGCCCCTGGTAAAGCCACTTCATTTTGCTATGGAGCAAAGCAGCCTTAAAGCCAATGTAACTGGCTACACAGGAGTTCTCCTGGCATAGGGAAATGCACAGCTGGCACAAAGCTGGTACAGCCAGCCCTATGCCACCACCCCTTAGCTCCAGGGAAGAGTCATCACCAAAAGAAAGAGGGAAAGGCTGGAGTGCCATTGCACTCTTGCTATGCCTGCCTAGGAATAGCCCTTTCAAGGCTACTGCAGCAAGACACAGTTTAGAGCAACCCTGAGACTGATCTAACCTGCTCAGAAGGCTGAAATGGACTCTGATCAACACCAGGAACAGGGGGAGTGGGATGGAATGGTGATGGAAAGCAGACATGGGTGGGATGAATTAAAGATGGGTATAAGCACATCAATAGATTCTGTTCTTTCTAGTCAGGTTCTTATATTTCCCTTATCCTGGATATTAAAGTCATGTGCCCTCATCCCCATACATTAAAGTCATGTGACTAAGATCTGTCACAGGTACTTCATTCTGTTTCATCCTCTTCTTTTGTAGGTGGTTATCAACCATCTATAGACCTTTCCACGCCTATTTTTTGGAGCTAGCTGGAGTTCAGTTTAGCTCTCACAGCAGATTAGATCAGCCTGCAAACCATGCCTGTTTGGAGTAGCCCTAAAGGATGGTTCCTAGGCAGGGATAGCCAAAGTGCAGCGGCACTCCATAACAATTATATTAAAACATCTTTAATCATTTAATAACCCTTTACAAACTATCCATCTAGAGAACAATAGTGCAAAAGCGTCACCATGGATCCTGTCACCGGTGGCAAGGGGTAGCCTGGTAGGCAGAAAGCCATCCACAGTATAGGCAGCCCATCCCAAATAGGGGGAAAGACGCCCACAAAAGAGCTACAGAGCAGAACTGGGGGGCAAAAGAGATGCGAGGGACATGAGGAAATAAAGATATCCTGATTGGGCTCATCTGATGACATTAAATGCTAATTGTGTCCTATTATTCATTTGTATTTTTCTGCATGCTCCTCTTGCCTCTCTTTCAGGTTCATTCATATCTCTGACAGGCAATTAGTTTGAATTGTCCGCCACATAAAGACAATCAATGCGCTATAGTCCTACTCATATACCGCTTTACAATAGCAATAATACCTTTCTATTATCTACTGCTTTTCTTCTGTGAGCTTCATGACTGAATTCACCACAATCAGTTTCTATTTGTATTATTATTGCTACTACTGTCATGCTCGCAGGCTCCAGCCAAGCGTGGGACCCTTTTGTGCTGAGTGCCATTTACACACATAGTGAGAGGCAGTCCCTGTCCTGATTAGATAAGGCAGACAAAAGGAGGTAGAGGAAGCAGAAGTGAAGTGACTTGCCCATGGTCACATAATCGGTTGGTGCCAGAGCTGAGGAAAAATCATACGTCTCCTCACTCTTAGTCCAGTGCCTTATCTGCTAGATCACACAGCTTCCCACAGCTGGACCATTCTTCCTTCTCCAGAATCAGAGGACTAACCTCAAACTATGTCGGACTTTTTAATTCAGTATTAACATCTGGACTGCATCTGGAAGTGAAGAGGGAACCAAAGCAATCTTCAAAGCTCTGGTGTAATGTGTTGCCTCCCATCAATACTGCTTATGTCTGCAGGCTCTTATCTTCAGGTTGACATGAAATGTTTTCTGCCTCTGCAGCAAAGTGCTAAGAGCTAGAAAAGCTATCTGCCACTTTATGTTCTTTTGTGAGAGACTCTGTGGAATAAAGAATCCACTTTAAGAGTCATCCTGAAAAGCAGGGTGCCAGAAGCCATCTAGTATTTCTATTATGTAGGAAAACAGCTATGGAAGAATTTGCTGCTTTTCTGTACCTGGTATATTCAATTATTTCTATGAGAGTTTCCTTACTTATACATTTAGCCCATGGAAAGGAAAAACCGTAACTTCACTTCTCTCTGGTGCAGAAAAAAATTGACATCAACAGACACCATGGTCAACTGGTAGTGACTAGAAGCATTCTACACCCTGTAACTGAGATAATTAACATCTATGTAGTTGTTCCATTGAAACAAATATGGCCACCATGTTGCACAGCAGTTAGTGCACAGTGGGTCAGATACATAGATGCAGAATGAAAAATCAGACAGGAGTAAGCCCAAGAAATCCTTAAATAGAAAAATGCCTCATTTAGGGCAGTAGGTGGCTCGGGAGATTGGAATGAATGGTGATGTGTAGTTATCTGAGCAGGGGACAGAGAATCAGGAGGACTTTCAGCTTCTGTTCCCAGCACCAGTATCCATTCAGTGAAGCAAGGCTGTGCTTCGGTTTCCCCATCTATAAAATGAATCCAATATGCAAACCTCACAGGTGTGGGGAAAGAGGCTGCAAGGCGTACTTTCTTAATAACACATAATTATTGCTTTGTATAGCGTTGCCTATAACGAGAGTCCCTTGGATATGGCTTGAAAGCACTGAACTACTTGGATAGAAGGAGCTACGGTCGTTCCTGTTCAGCTAAATGAGATTCAATTTTAAAAGTGTTTGAACAATACAGATCATTTGTCAATTTCTTTTCCATTAGCAGTTCAGCAAATTGCAAATTGCTGTTTGCAAATTGCATGGTGATAGCTGACCGTCTTGCCCCCTTCTTGACACACTGTGTGCTTCAGAGCATATGTGCATTGAGCCTCCAAGCACTGCGACAGCCAACGCTTACACAGTAACTTGCCTAGTAAACCTAACAGGCAGCAGCATTTCAGACTTTACTGCCAAGCGATGCTTTTGTTTTAGTGCTAAGCGACAGCATTAGGACACAAGAAGCATGAGTCTCAATTCGCTTGCACCCATTTGATGTCAGTGTAACTACACTACCTGCAATGGAGTTAACATGTGATCTACTTCAGTTCAGAGGAGAGCAGTACCAACCCAGATGACATGTCCACTAGATAGGATGACCAGATGTCCCATTTTTAAAAGGACAGTCCCATTTTGGGGGACTTTTTCTTATACAGGCTCCTATGACACACCCCCACCACCATCCCATTTTTTCATAGTTGCTATCTGGTCACCCTACCACTCGACTCCACATACAGTAGCACTTAACTGGCTGAATATTGCTCCAGCAGCAAGTTCCTGCTGCCTGACTCAAGGTCATTACAAGGACATCCCTAGTGCACCCGTGATGGCTGCCACCAGGCATTGAACTGGACACCTCCAGAGCAAAAAGCATGAGTCTGTACTAGAGCTCATGAGCAACTGATTTTGATTTTGTTTCCAAAAGCAGGGGGAAAATTGGTTCGGGTCAAATAGAATCTGAAATTTTTCAAAATTTTCAGGGAATTTCGAAAAATGAAATGAAAAAGTTTGTTTCATTACCATTCCAGACCAGGGATTTGAACCTGTGTCTTTCACATTCCAGGTGACTCCAATAACCAACAGGCAAAAGTGCACCTGTGTGGGGGGTGGGAGAGGAGAAGCACACCAGTATCACCACATCCTTCTCTGGCTATTTCATGAATGGCCAATATAATTTGTGTCAAGTTCACAAATAGTTGCAGGCTGAAATTGCACATTTCCTCCAAAAAACTATTTCTCTGAATAATTCCACCCACCTCTAGTCTCTACAGCTTGATCAAAAGATCCAGGCTCTCCAGCTGGAGTTGTAATAGACTTGTGTCCTCCACAGACCAGGTACAGAGAGGGACTTACAACACAGTGACCAGCTGGTTACACCTCAGAGAAAGATGCTCTGGGGAAAATTCACCTGGCTAGGCACATTTATAGGAATGTGAATATTGCTACACTGGCTCACATCAATGATCGATCAAGTCTGCCATCCTGCTTCCATTGGCCAGTATCTGGATGCTTCAAGGGAAAACAAGAAGAAAATATGTACCAAGGACTTTGCACTTGTATATCCTACAGCATCCAGTTATCTCACAAGCTGTGCTGGAGAGATAGCTGTACTTACCATTATCCACATCCTGTGCTGTGCTGAGCCGAGCCATTGGATGTAAATTATCCCCTTAGTGGAACGAGACTATTTATGAACATCACAATTTATTAACAGGGGATTCAAAGTGACTTTAGCTTTCTATTGTTTCAACATCCAGCCTATTTCAGCCTTTCAAATACAGGGTTGTCTCTCCTAGATTTAAGGCTTTTCCGGTAAGATTTTTCTTTAACACCAGGGAGCAGAGCAAAGGAGTTGTTGCCCAGCCCCAGTGACCCAGCTCTGATTATGATATATGGCAAGTGACAAAAAGCAATTTTTAAGAGCGGGTGGCAAGTGTGTTTTTGCTTAAGTCCCAGCTCAAAAGAAACTGCATCATCTGCTTACTGAAAACTGATTTGCAAGGTTCCAATTTAAGCAGCGAATTACTGTAGTTACTCCATTTCAGATCTCAAATGGGCAGGTATGTAGAAAATGCAGTGTTCCTTTTAGCTGCCCTAAAAAATGCCAAAAAGAAGTACTTGGTGTGTCTCATAAGCTTTGTAACATCTTTGCTTTTTATTGTTAATGTAGCCCTAGGCTTGTCTTGCTCCTTTCTGTTGCTTTAAACAATAGCAGTAATGCTATAAGAATGAGATTTTCAAAGCAAACTGAAGAATTTGCATGTCTAATTCCCATTAATCTCACTTTAAGGATCTATAGCACCCTCCACCAAAGTATCTCCAAGCACTCCACACAGCTTCCATGAATTAAACCTCACAACACCCTTGTAATATAGGAATATTTCACTACATAACCAGAGAGAGAAACCGAGGCACAGGGCATTTAAAACCAGGATTTTCAAACTGAGATGCCTCAAATTCAGATCTTAACTCCACAGAGGGACTCAAGTTTGAAAAGACTGGGCTAAGCAACTTGTCTAATGTCAGAGAGTAAGTGCCTGGTAGAGGCAAGAATCAAACCCAAGTTTCCATTCTTGGCTCTATCCATTCTCTTTAGCTCATGTGCTGACCACGTGATAAGAAGCTGCATGAGAGACAAACAAACCCAGTTTCATTAAAACAAATAACACCTTGAACAGTCAATCCAAGACCTGATTTATTTTGAGGTTCATACTCCAAGATCAGGACCACTTGCAGAGAGAGCTACTAAGTTTATTGATTTATTTTTATTTGAGGATGGCAGAGTGGGAAGGAGCCACAAATACCAGGCTAAAAGCTTGGAGCTGCCTATTGTCCTCTAAACTTCAAGAGCTTCTCCTGGTGAAGCAGTATCATAATGTTATGATGTTGCATTAGCCAGTGAGGAGGTCGGTTGAGACTATTAAACTGCAGGCATCACCTGCTCACTGCGGGCATCTTGATGCAGCAGGCAAAGAGGAATATTTCACCATTGGAGATGGCAACTAGGAGTCATGTTGCACTGTTGGCAGCTATTACACACGCATGAAGACAACATGAAAAAACAGCAACAGCTGCTGAAAAACCCACTCACGCACCTGCTGTTCCAACTAACACCCTGATTCAGCAAAGTACGCTAAGTATATGCAGAACTTGAAGCATGTGAGTAGACCCATTGCTTTAAGAACCCATACTGGGTCAGACTAATGGTCATCTAGCCCAGTATCCTGTCTTCCAACAGCAGCCAATGCCAGGTGCTTCAGAGGGAATGAACAGAATAGATAATCCTCAAGTGATCCAGCCCCCATCACCCATTCCTAGCTTCTGGCAAAAGGAGGCTAGAGACACTTCAGAGCATAGTTTTGCATCCCTGCCCATCCTAGTTTATAGCCACTGATGGACCCTATGTTCCATAAACATCTTTACTTCTTTTTGGACCCTGTTATAGTCTTGGCCTTCACAAGATCCACTGGCAGAGTTCCTCAGGTTGATTGGGCATTATGTGAAGCAATACTTCCTTTTGTTTGTTTTAAACCTGCTGCCTATTAATTTTATTGGGTGAACCCTAGTTCTTGTGTTATAAGAAGGACTAAATAATACTTCCTTATTTACTTTCTCCACACCAGTCATGATTTTATAGAGCTCTATCATATCCCCCCCACTCCCTTAGTCATGTCTTTATGAAGCTGAAAAGTCCCAGTATTAATAATCTCTCCTCCTATGGAAGCTGTTCCATACCCCTCATAATTGTTGCCCTTTTCTGTTCCCTTTTCAATTCCAAATTATTTTATTTTTTTTGAGATGTGGTGACCAGATCTGCACACAGTATTCAAGATATGGGAGTACCATGGAATTATATAGAGGCAATATGGTATTTTCTCTCTTATTATCTGTCCCTTTCCTAATGATTCTCAACATTCTGTTTGCTTTTTTGACTACTACCGTGCACCGAGTGGATGTTTTCAGAGAATTATCCTCAATGACGCCAAGATCTCTTCTTGAGTGGATAACAGCTAATTTAGACCCCATCATTTTATAGGTAGAGTTGAGATGGTGTTTTCCAATGTGCATTACCTTGCCTTTATCAACATTGAATTTCATCTGTCATTTTGTTGCCCGTTCATCAATGACATATAGAAAGACCAAAAGCCGTATGAAAACAAATTCCATTAAACATACTGGGCAGGAGCAGGGCTACTTCCAAAACAGCTGATAAAGCATAAGAAATGGCAAGTCCAAATGCCTCAATATTTACCTGCAGCAGTGAAAGCATCAGTGCAAACCTCTAGACTCAGGCTCCTTGGCCTCCAGAAAAGATCCTCTCAGTGCTCCTGACCAGGAATAACCTGACAGACTCCATTCCAGGTTTCAGATATGGCCCAGTGCCTGTTAAGCCTAGATACTCTGGGAATGAGAGAGAGAGGCCCCTGGCTGGGAGAGAAGATACAGCTCCTCCACAGCTGGGCCTGATAACAAATCAAATTTGACACACCCTTCAGGTGCAGCAAGCTGGGCTGACTAAGATCTTAGATTACTGTTAACTCTCTGTTCACGTGTGTGGGGCTGGCACTCCATGACAGGTCTCCTTAGTAAAAGCTGTTAGGATGAATGCAAACAATCCATCCATCACCAAACTCATTGCGCTAACAGGTTTTTCACAACAAGTAGCCTGATAAATTTGCCTGGGATTTGGAGAGCATAAGGCTATGCAGTCTCCTCAAGAAAAAGAGGAATTTTCTCCTCAGGAGTCAGTAACTCCTTCTGAAAGTTACTGAAGCCATATCCTTCACTATTGTCCTTATCTCACCCATCACTTCAGGTGCCAGCAATGGGTTATATTCCCCAGCAGTGAGTAGGAACCGGAACAGAGGAAATTGCCATAAAACAGACGGAAGAGTCTCTTTAAAGCAGCATCTGCCTGCCAGAAATCCAGTTATCTGGCACATCCCTAGGCAGCTGTCTTCTTTTGCCTCAATAGTTGTTCTATTTCTGTGCAGCCAAGCTGCCACTGGCATTGGAGTGCATATTTGCACTTTCTTGGCTCCTCTCCTTTTATTTTATCAGTGAACTCTGATTCTCAAGGTGAGGTGCAATACCTCCAGCCATGACAAGGTATCTTGAGTGCAGGCAACCATGAAACCCTGGTAAAGCTCCTCAATCCCTTCCTTTCATTGTCCTGGGCTCCATCTGTAGCTCCATCATTGCACCCAACCCTGACCTGCAAAACCTCTTGCAGTTGAATTCTATGGACTCTTCTAAACAGGCTGCCAACTGGGGCGAGGAGTGATGATTTTGTGTCATTGGCTAATGGGACTTAGATGATGGGCTTCAAACACATGACCTAAGCCAGTCCTGCAGTGAAAGGTCTGTGGGCTAACTGAATGTACCTCTGACCTCCCTAAAACTCCTGAGCAGGGTCTAAAAGATTTTTCATTGCTTTGATCAGCATCTGATGACCTTTTACAAGTCACAGAAGCATGGGGGAAATCTTCTGCTGCTTTTAACTTTGCCAAATGTCCACAGCCAAACTGAAAATTTGATAGAGATTGCTTTTGATTTTTTTCCTGTGGCATAAAATTTTCATGAATTAATCAGACTATGAAATCTGTAAACAGGTGGTGAATTAGAATAGCCATTTCAGTGACATTTTCTCTGTCATCAGAGAAACAGTCTTTGGCTTATAACAAAAAAATCCAGAAATCAAAGTGGCTTAAATATATTGTGACAAAGCTCCAAGTTTGTACTCGTGGGTCCTGCGCTTCCTGGCAGATTTAGGGGCCTTGGAAACTCATCTAGGCCCCAGAGTGACCTCCCTTTCTCAGTATAATTGGCAAGAGTCACCACCTAGTGAGTTACCTTCATCACAAGCCAGTATGGAAGGTGGAAAAAGGGGGGGAGCCCGGGCCCGCCCTCTACTCTGGGCTCCAGCCCAGGGACCCTAATAGTATCAGCTAAGATGGCTGACCTTTTATCCACAAAACACAATACAATTCCCCGGGCTACTTCCCCACAGCAGTCCCTGCTTCTTCAAACTCCACTTCACCCTTACCTCAGGGCCTCCTTCCTTCAGTATGATATGTTGTCCACCACTCAGTCTCACCAACAGCACAACCTCCTTCCACAGCTCCTGACACCCACAGCCCACCTGACTAACTGGGAGGTTTTTTTCTGGTTTCAGCCAGTCCCTGATTGGCTTCAGGTGTCCCAGTTAGGCTAGCTGTTTCTACTCCTTTCTAGAAGGTTCTTAATTGGCCCCAGGTGTCTTGATTGGTCTGGAGTAGCCTTTGTTTGGCTATCCAGGGAACATTGGACCTGCACATCCTGAGACTAATATACCTGCCTTCCAGCACTCTCCTATATCCTTCTGGTCTGACTCCGTCACAATATCCATATCCCTGAAAATTTCAGAAAAAAATGTTCTTTACAGAAGTCCTCAGTTTTGATGTATGTGCTAAATCTTTCACCCAGCTCTATGCAGAGACTGTCAATCCAGGATCTGTCCTGTGTGGTTAACTTTTTCAAGCATGTGTATGTGTGGAACACATAACAAAATGTCCTCCATCCAAAGCTGTGGGGAGGGGGGTAACCAATTTTCTGGATTGTTGGCAATTGTTTGGAGCCAGACTGAAACTGAAAGTTTTAGAAACCATTCGACCCTGAACAAAAAGTTCAAGCCTTTTAAACCTTTTTGAGGCATTTTTCAAATGAAATTAAAGGAAGTCATTGAAAACTGAAAAAAACCAAAACATTTTGCTGCGAAAATGTCAAAATTGAATGTTTTGATTTTTCAGCATTTTTACAGGGTTTTTTCCTTCAGAATGAATAATTTGTCAAAATCAACAAAAAATCAAGAAACATTTTGATGTTGCCAAATCTGCATTTTTCACTTTTAAAAAATTTGATCGACAAATTTTGCCCTGTTCTAACTCCATATGTTCTTTCTTTATATTCAAATGAGGAGTTGGCCATCAGACCGGAAGCTTCCATCTCACCAAAGAAATGTGTCAAAAACCTATGGATTCTAAAACTAACTGATGCATTAAGAGACAGGACTGAACCGAAACCGCCTGAGTCTGGGGGGAGTTTAGGTCCGACCCACAGTGATTTTACCAGATTGGATCAGATAGGACCACAAGACCAGGTCAAGTGCAATGTAGAGCTTTATAGCTCCAGGTGGAGCTCTGGGTATGTAATACCTTCCTAAAGCACAAGGACATTGCACTGACCCCTAGGAGGTTACAATGTGTGTCAGTCTTTATGAAGGGTCAGCTCTGCTGGATGGTGCAAAGTGCAGGGGAGTCGTGGAGTTTCTCACATCCCTCCCTCCCCTCTCTGGGCACTATCAAGTGCAATTGTGCCTAGCCTCTGCATAAGGACCTCCTTTGCACTTTTCACCTTTGCACACTCACACGATGGGTAGGCAAAATATGACCCATAATGAGCTGAACCAAAACCACAGATCCAAACATCTGTCAGCTGGGTGAGAATTCAGATCCAAATGTAAACTTTACATCTTGGGCCAGTGCTGGTTATACAGCCGGAAGCTAGGTAGCCCCATAATACAGAATGCCTAACTGTAAAACAATGCACTGGTAGAAGAAAGAAAGAAAGAAAGAAAGAAAGAAAGAAAGAAAGATAGAAAGAAAGAAAGAAAGAAAGAAAGAAAGAAAGAAAAAGCTAAAATAACATTTCTTTTAGCAAACACCAGAAGGTGGAACTTTTGTTACTCATCAGCTGTCATTTTAGCCTTCAAGGTACTATAAATTACACTAATTAGAACATGGTATTCTTGCAGTTATACAAAACACTATCTCTGCCTGTGACATCTAAGAGCAGAGACATCAAGAGAGAGCATGCTCAGTACATGTTTTAACTAGAATTGCCACTCATTTGTACAAAAATACACCTCGCAGCAGCAAATTGGTGAAAACTGGCAGAGTGTAGCAAGGAGGCTGGGGTGGATTACAAGAGAAGGGAGAGTAAATTAGTGGCCAATCAAACCTGTCCAACGAGAAATGGAGCCATTACTTACTGTCAGGAATTACAGTGCTAGACTATCACTTTCACTCGGAGCAGAAAGAGAAGGTAATTTATGGGGTCCCCAGTCTCTCACACCACCTGCTTGTGTGGCTAATAAGTTCAGAGGTGTTATTAGAGTGTGTCCATGAGTATATGTGTGTGTGTTCTGGGGGGGTGTTATTTGCTTTTACCATCTTGGCTGAATTTATAGCCCCTTGGAGGCTAAAACACAGGAGCTTATTCAGACCCCCAAATCCAGCAATTACAGCAGCCTCCCGCACAGAGCTTCCCTGGCTTGTTTTCCAATGAGTCTCCTCAAGGCTCACACACAAAACATTTTTTCCATAGGGTACATAAACTGTTATGGCAAACTACAGGGCTCCAACTTGTACGGGTAGTAGGAAGAGCTCCCCCAAAGGTGGACCTGAACATTACACCTCTATAGGTAACACGCCTACCTGTCTGTCCTTGGAATTTATAGGGCCCCAATCAATGTAGGTGCCTTCCTTTCATTTATGCTACCATGCTCCTCATAGGCATCCTGAGTTACTGGATTAGGATGCACCTCCTAACTTCTTTCCAGGGAGTGCCTCTCATAGCTGGGGAAACAAAGCTTCTCATTTGCAAGTAAGCCCTGACTGTGGATGGCATCTTCTCGTTATTTCATTAATCTAAGAGAAGATTATTGCAGGGTCCTTCTTTGGCCACTCCAGGGTGTTATGTGCGTCACCAAGAACCTGGAATGAACATCCTAAAACCCTGCCAGCTCTCATTAGGTGCAGTGATCCTGGCTGGATGTGGTAGTACTAACTAACGCTTCTCAGATAATAATACTAATCCCTAATTTTTGAAGGGTGCTTTTTACCCACAGCTCTGAATGTGTTTTACAAAGGAGGTTAGTGGCACCACCCCCAGTTTACAGATGGGGAAAATGATGCACTAGCATGGAAATGACTTGCTCAAGATCACCCAGCAAATTAACTGAACCCCGATCCCCAATCCAGTGTCCTATCCACTAGGCCACACTGCCTTTCAAGTACTGGCAACATAGGATCTTGTATAAAACCTGGAATGATGGCTTTAGGGGCATTTTTTATGGCCCAGTTTTAGTCAGGAAGTGTGGCAGCAGCAATGGTGGTGACTTTTCAGGATATTATAAGGCGTGTGGCCCCTTTGGCTGGTTCCCCATGTGACGTTGGTAGACCAGGTGCCAGCTCTTGCCTAGGTTTTAAGCCTCAGCCGAGCACTGACCTATTCATTGTAGGAAACCAGTCTGTTTCACCTGGGTGTTCGTGGGTTAAGATGGGTATTGGATTTAGAACAATGATTGCAGTGTTTAGATTTTGTGAAATGCTTGTAAATTGCTGTGTGCATTAATCTCACGTGTATCTTTATCACATACCATAAGATAATAATTAAGTTTTTGCTTTATAACTGTAAAAACATGTTTGCTCTGAAACTGTGAACCCCATCAAGAGGGATCGTCTACTGCCAGGCTAGAAGGTGTATCAAAACTAAATGAGCCATTGTGGAACATCACAATACAAAGACTTTCTTAATTGCCTCCTTACCCCCATGAAGAAGCTATGTACCCCCATCCCATCAGCTTGAGTTCTGGAAGAAGGAAATAAAAATAGCTGACAAGAAAATTTTTGTCTCTCTTTTGCTGTTTGGACTCTCTTAGGGCGGGAACTATGAAACAGAAGCATAGAGCCATGGGGTTTGCCCTAAAAAACATCCAAAGAGGACAGATTACTACAACTCTGGCATCTTTTGAAACCTGGCATAGATTGTAACTCATTCGTGTATATGTTTTGCCTGCTTTCACCTTGTATTAACTCTCATGTTTCATTTCTCAGCTAATATATCCTTAGATAGTTTACTACAGGATTGGCTACAAGCATTGTCTTTGGTGTGAGATCTAAGGTACAAATTGACCTGGGGTAAGTGACTGGGATCAACCTTGAGATTGGGATCAACCTTAATATGTTATGATCTTTGGTATCACAAAGTCCAGCTTACCTGGGTGGCAAAAATAGACTTGAATGCCCAGGGGACTGTCTGTGACTACATGGTAAGATTGTTATAGTGATTTAAGAGTTCATGCTTGTTACTAGGTTGGTGAAATCTAATTATAGAGCTTGCAACCAGTTTGGGGTCTTTGCCCTGATTCTTGTCAGTCTGCCCTGTGACTGGCACCCACAGTAGTGAACCCCTCCAGACAGCATTACCCTCCACTTTCTAGGAAACAGAGAAAAATGCACAAATTCTTCATGCAGTCCTGTTATATGTGTTGTCGTTCATTTTGCCCCTTGATGGCAGGGTCAGTAATGGTACAATATGCTACCTCCCTCTCCCCGGGTGTACATCTGTTGGTGCTGGTTAATTACCAAACTGATGCATTGTCTTAGGAAGCCAAACCACCACAGTGGTATCTCTAACAGGGATCAGGCTGATTGGCATCATTAACAGCAGAGGTATGAGGCATCAGCCTGTATAAAGTGACTACCAAGCCTCGTCAAATGTTTCCTGCCAGGAAGTTTTTCTTTTAATTCCCCTACAGAAAATGGCATTTTACTCAAAAGGAAAATGTTCATTTTGGACAAAAAATAAAATAAAAATGGGTTTCTCACAACCAAAATGTGAAAATATTTGGCTGAAAATAAAAAGCAAAACAAAAACCCATGCACATTTGAGGGAGAAGGGTTTAAGCTTTCTGCTAAAAGAAAAATGTAGATGAAAATGAAAAATATTTTCATTATCATTGACATTTTTCCTCAGGGAAATCCCCCATGTCAAAACCAGCTATATCACCTATCTTGGCCTAACTCGTGGATTCCCTTTAGTTTCGGTAACTTGTGATAAAAACACACCATTATGGGGGGGAAAAAAAAAAAAACAAGAGGCAAAATTATTGGAACCGGCTTTGTACCAAGATTGTACCTCAGTAATCCTGAAGTACGTAAATGGTCAGGTCGTCATGCAACAAAAGCAATCGGCATCATGAAAAACAGAGCAGTGTTTAACCAGCTGTTTAGGGCGGACGTCTATTGTAGTCCCCTCGACAGTCTTTATGAGCAAACACACACAGAAAGCAGAAGAAGCTGTGAACTGAGTGCTTTGCGGCAACTGTTATAACCACCTCTCTTCTCTCCCCCACATCCAAGCACAGGACATATAAAGATATGTACAGCACAGTCTCCAGCTGTGACACATCAGGGTGAGTCCACAACAGCTCAAGCTGCCTCCTCATTGTGGAGTCCATTTTGACTTGGCATGCGCCCCTCTCTAAGCGCAAGACGGTAGTTCGAACCCATGCCATTCATTCCTCATCTGTGGTCTGCTAAAATTACTAAGAAGTATTAAATAGTTTCTTGCAGATATCTGGCCACAAGGAATTTCTAGACAATAACTCAAATAGGTATCCTGGGACACCAGGGCCTATGTTATTGAGAAGGGATCTTGGCTGGAACCCCAGCATCTTCCTTCCCTGTTGTGGGACCTTTAATTTTCACCTGTACGTTTTCACCAGGGATAGACAAGTAGGGAGAATGTCTAAAATCACACATTTTTCAAAAATGGCCCCTCTAATAAGGCAGCCCCACACCAATACTGGACATGAGATCACTTCCTGGTGGGGGATTTGAACCTAGGTTTCTAGACAAGAATGTTACCAAGTGGACCACAGCAGAGGCTAGCCCATAGGAAAGGATTTCTGTGAACTGGCATTGACCTCATTAATGATCTGGATGATGAGATGGATTGTACCCTCAGAAAGTTCACAGATGACACTAAGATGGGAGGAGAGATAGATACACTGGAGGGTAGGGATAGGATACAGAGGGACCTAGACAAATTGGAGGATTGGGCCAAAATAAATCTGATGAGGTTCAACAAGGACAAGTGCAGAATACTACACTTAGGAAGAGGGAACCCCAGGTACTGCTACAGGCTGCGGACTGACTGGCTAAGCAGCAGTTCTGCAGAAAAGGACCTGGGGAGTACAGTGGACGAGACACTGGATATGAGTCAACAGTGTGCTCTTGTTGCCAAGAAGACTAATGGCATACTGGGCTGCATTAGTAGGAGTATTGCCAGCAGATCGAGGAAAGTGATTATTCCCCACTATTTGGCACTGGTGAGATCTAGAGTATTCTGTCCAGTTCTCCCCTCCCCCACAGAAAGGATGTGAACAAATTGGAGAGTCCAGTGGAGGGCAATGAAAATGATTAGAGGGCTGGGGCACATGACTTATGAGGAGAGGCTGAGGGAGTTGGGCTTATTTAGTCTGCAGAAGAGAAGTGTGGTGGGGGATTTGATAGCAGCCTTCAACTACCTGAAGGGGGTTCCAATGAGGATGGAGCTCGGCTGTTCTCAGTGATGGCAGATGACAGAACAAGGAGCAACGGTCTCAAGTTGCAATGCGGGAGGTCTAGGCTGGATATTAGGAAAAACTATTTCACTAGGAGGGTGGTGAAGCACAAGAACGGGCTACCTAGAGAGGTGGTGGAATCTCTTTCCTTAGATGTTTTTAAAGCCCGGCTTGACAAAGCCCTGGCTGGGATGATTTAGTTGGGGATTGGTCCTGCTTTGAGCAGGGGGTTAAGCTAGATGACCTCCTGAGGTCTCTTCCAACCCTAACCTTCTATGAGTCTATGATTCTATGAAAGGGCTCATAAAGCTGTCCCAGCTGTATGCTGTAGAGCAATTGGAGGGTTGCGACCCCGAGGGGGGTTATGAAAGGCCATCCGCAGGGTCACAAGGGACTGAAATAATTGTTACAACCTAAAGCAAAGAAAATCTTTCTTAATCCCCGCCCCCGTCCCTCCACTGTCAAGCATTCTCTATCCACCTCTTGAAACACATCCACACAAATACATTCTTATCATTGTTATCACTGATCCACATTTTACCGTAAATTTAAAGGGACAAGGGCAATTGTTGACTTTGAATGAGAGGTCGCCTACCTGAAAAGGTTGAGAAACACTGATCTAGAGGGTCCATACATGGCTGCAAGTGATGGTGCTGATAACGGCCTCCCTTCCACCCAGCAAGAGGACAGATTAGTTGGTGATGTCACCAGGCGAAGCTACACCAAATCAGAGTGCTTTTGCTGTGTTAGATTTTGCCTACCCACAAGAACTCGTGAGGCCATATTCAGACGCCAGCCTCAACAGCTGTCAGCAGTACCTCCCTCTTGCTGCAGGGTCTGTCCAAAGCACTGGCCACAGCTCAGACTTCTGCCTTTCCAAAATCCAACCCCCTCACTGGCCACAGAGTACCAGAGCACAAATCTCTCCCCAGAGTGAAACACGCTTTGCATAATGCACAGCATATGGCACCACATGATCAGCCTTATGATCTCATCAGGCGTGATGGTTATTTTCACAATCTGGTATTAATAAGCATAAACTAGGAATTTTATGCATTATCATGTTGGGCATTCCCATGCCTTCAGCCCAGATGGTATTGTATGGGAATTACCAAGCCCAGCAGATTGTCAGGCAGAGCCTTTGGGATGGGAGCCGCAAAAGGACTGCAGGACCAGGCCATGTAAACTGCAAGTACAGCAAGGTAACACAGCTGTTGCTGGGGTGGGAGCATGAAGGACCAGATTCTGTCCTGAAATATGTGAACATAAGGGTCCTCTGGTGAGTAGGCTAGATCCCATCACAGCAAACCTATAGGGCATGAAACCGGACACCTTCAGGTAATAACATGAGCTGCTACAACTTGAGCTAAAGCTCTCATGCTAGGGTGACCGGATGTCCCGATTTTATAAGAACAGTCCCAATTTTGGAGTCTTTTTCTTATAAAGGCTCCTATGATCCCCCACCCCGGCCCCTGTCCCAATTTTTCACACCTGCTGTCTGGTCACCCTATCTCATGCTGAGGCTGTAACAAATCTGTGTCCTCTGCAGATTGGACACAGAGGGAGCCACTCACCAGTGGGACACGTATGCAAAGCCAATCATAGTGTCTGGGACAGATGTAACACTGGTTTGTCCTTCAGCTTCAGAGAGTACTGAGTTGGGGCACTAGCTGGATCATAAGTCCAGGCTTCAGCCTTCAAGAGCTTTTAACTTGGACAAGCACGGGAGTACCTAGGGGTATTCCAGCCCTCCCTTACATACCATTCCCATTATACCTTTTCCTGCATCCACTGCCTCATGAAAGACCCACAATAAGTGTTCTTTGACCATAGGGACCCTCCGCTGACTCCCTGACCTACTTTCATTACAGAGGTCAAGCCCCTTACAGTCATGCACTTAAGTGTTTTGACCTATAGATAGGGAGAGTAAAATCTCTTGGAAGTCAACAATATCCAGAAGGAGAATTTTTTAAAAAAATCCCTCAGACACACATGACAAGGCACAAGGTAAACGAGGCAGCAATTTATGGGGATTTGATATATACGGCTGGTACATGTGTGCGCGCACACACACACACACACACACACACACACACACACACACACACACAC
>ML677366.1:10574822-10685281 GCA_007922305.1 Dermatemys mawii
CACTTTAAATTCACACCTTCAATTCATTCAGATTAACTTTCCTGAACATCCCCATGTAGACAAGCCTTTAGATAGCCCCATTTGTCCTTGTTGCAAAGGCAATTCACTCTTTTATTTAAAAGTCTGAAGTAAAATTATCGCTTTGATTAAAATATGCCTGGGGTAGGTAGACGGAGAGTTGGTGAAAAATACCAGAGAGGCAGCCCTGAAATCCATTCATACCCACAGGCATGGCTGATGCAGGAAGATCTGGGAACCCACATGAAACTATTGCCTTGGAGCACCTTTGCACATTAATTGGCAAGAAATCTGACTTACTCTTTGGGTCTCCTCTTCTGGCTGAATGTCCCATCATATACGGCACCTTCTCTCAGCCAGCCTTATCCCCAGACCCTCCTGCTTTTTCATAGAGTGAGGCCTCTATAATGCTCACCCACCCCTCTAAACCCTCCATTTCAATACGTCTTTGAAATCCTGCCAAGAGATCTCTGCTTCTCGGCCATCATCATCTATTAGCAACAGAATATGCTGGAGACACCAGATGTCCTCTCTTCCCTCACTTCTCGGTGTGCAAAACCTGTGACTCTGAGATGGGCCCTGGTCTCAATCGTAGTCCTGGTGGATTCTAAAAATGAACCTGCAGGACTCACTGAACTTGCTGGTGCTATATTTCACAGCCAACAGTCAAATTAGGAGTCTCCTGCCCATCACCTGTGCCAGATAATCCAAGTGGCAGCCTCCCTCTCTGAATAAACCAATGGAAGTTGTTCTGAGCTTGTTCCCTGGTGGTCTCTATTGGCACACCTTATAGTGTGTTGTTGGCACATTTTCTACATCTTTCCCTTAAGCACTGCCCCAGAAATCCAAACTCCCAAGATGCTGTTCCAATACCAACATATTAGATACATTGTGTAGGTGGAATGGTGTCTACCTATTATCATTGGTGGCTAGTTAGTATCCTTGGTGAGCAGAACATGTCTAGCAAAAGTATCCATTCCTTGTGCGAACCCCATCTATCTTCTTCAGAAGAGCATAGTAGACCTACCTTCTGCTTCATGCATTGTTGTAGGCATCCTTTCAAATTGACAAGTCCATTCTCATTATCCAGTATAACTAGCTGTATATTGCTCATGCCATTATATGGTAATAAATATCTAGCCCATCCTTCTCTCACCCAAGCCCTTCCCTTCAAACTGCCCCCACCCCCAATGAGGAAAGGTGGAGTTATGCACCATGATCAGAATTCCAGCAGAGAGTCCAAAGATTGAATAGGACCAGAACTGGACTCTTCTCCTTGCAAGAAGAGGAATCTTTATTGGTTGGGGCATTCTGGGAAGGGAGAGGGGAGTATATTGCACTGTGGATCTTCCTGTGCTCTTGCCATCCACTCAACAAAGGGCTGCATTCTCCAGAGATGTCCCCAGACCTCCCCATCAACCCCTGCATGTCACTAGTCAAGAGGCTCATCCATCATTGCAGGAGGGAGAAGCTGAAAGAGGTGGTTGTTCTTTGTGACTACAGGGACTTTTTTCTGGGACCTTGTCCAGTCACACATCCAGGCAGAGTTGCTCTGGATCGTGTCCACTGTCGTCTTGGTATTCTTCTCGCAGCAGCCGGCATTGTCCGGGATTCTCTGTTCTGGGTACGTCTCTGCTGCAATAAAGTATCTGTGGCTGGCTTGTGTCAGCTGACTCAGGCCACAGAGCTGTAACATTGTAGTGTAGCTGTCCAGGCTCAGATTGGAGCCTGGGCTTTGAGACCCCATGAGGAGGGTCCCAGTGCCTGGACTCCTGGCTGAGCATGGACATCTACACTGCAGTTTTATGCCCCACAGCCCAAGCTCTGTGAGAATGAGTTCGCTGACATGGGCTAGGCACAGGATGTTTTACTGCAGTGTAAATATGCATGAAGTGTCCCCTTCTGGTTCATTGTTTTTGATCCTATGATCTGCATCCTCTGACCTTGTTTGTTCATTTTTTGTCCCATGCACTTTGATAAGTCCTGAGTCTTGTTGCCCCTCCCTCAACTAAATGGGTGGACCTTTTATTGTTTTCATCCGCTTTGCCCACCATCCCAGTGTTTATATAGGGCGGCACTTTACTAATGGATTGTATCCATTTTGCTTTGGGTTACTATGCTTCTGCTCCACCTTCAGCTCAGTTGTCGTTCAGATGTTGCATAGAGTTTTCTCCCTGGAGCCCCATAAAGGTGAGTGACTTGATCGCAGGAGGAGTATATATGAGCCATGGAGTAAGCTTTGCAATACATCCATTCTTGACAGTGTAGGAATGTTTATACAGTAGCAAAGGGGAAATGCATCCCCTTTTCAATCTGCTCTTCTAATCAGCATGAACAGAGACGAGGTGTGAATGTGAAGCTGTGCCATACATGCACCAGCATTCTAATATCACCTCCATCATGATGCATGGGAAAGTTGATTAAACGTGTTCCATTTCTTTTACCATATGCTTCATTTGGTTTCCTGCTGCGGGATGTTCAGCTGTAGCCACCAATAGGCTGGAGGGGCCTCTTGAGTACTATAGGGCACTAGTGTTAAAATTCAACCACCTAATTCAACCACCAAAACTACAATACCTGCACAAGGAAATAAGAAAACAGATCAACAGAGCCAGACGTGTGCCCAGAAGTCTCCTGCTGCAAGACAAGCCCAAGAAATAAAAGAACAGAACACCACTGGCCATCACCAACAGTCCTCAGTTAAAACCTCTCCAGCGCATCATCAGTGATCTACAACCCATCCTGGACAATGAACTCTTACTTTCAAAGGCCTTGGGAGGCAGGCCAGTCCTTGCCCACAGACAACCCGCCAACCCCAATCATATTCTCACCAGCAACTGCACACCGCGCCATAATAATTCTAACTCAGGAACCCATCCAGGCAAAAAACGTCGATGCCAGCTCTGCCCACATATCTACACCAGCGACACCCTCACAGGACCTAACCAGATCAGCCACACCATCACCAGTTCATTCGCCTGCACATCTACCAACGTAATACATGCCATCATGTGCCAGCAATCCCCCTCTGTTATGTACATCGGCCGAACTGGACAGTCCCTACGTAAAAGGATAAATGGACACAAATCAAATATTAGGAATGGCAATATACAAAAACCTGTAGGAGAACACTTCAGTCTCCCTGGACACACAATAACAGATTTAAAGGTAACAACCTTCAGCAAAAAAAAAAAGGAAAAAAACCTTCAAGACCAGATTTTAAAGAGAAACTGTTGAGCTACAATTCATTTGTAAATTTGACACCATCAACTCAGGGTTAAACAAAGATTGTGAATGGCTAGCTAACTACAAAAGCAGTTTCTCCTCTCTTGGTGTTCACACCTCCAGATCAGCTGCTAGAAGAGGACCTCATCCTCCCTGATTAAAGATAACAAGGTAGTTCAGCTTGATTGAACTAACCTTCTTATCTCTAACCTGGTTCTTGCCTCCTTATTTATATCTACCTCTGCATACTTCCACTGCATGCATCCAATGAAGTGGGTATTAGCCCATGAAAACTTATGCTTCAGTACTTTTGTTAGTCTTTAAGGTGCCACAGGACTCTTTGTCGCACCTAATTCAGTGGAAGTTTGAGACAAATTCCCTGCATCTGGTGGAGTTTTCACTTCCAACATCCTTCTCTCTGCACTACTAAATAGTCCCTCCCAGAGATAACTCGTTATATTGAAATTTTATATTGTTTGGGATAGGGACTTTTTATTAAGTGTGTGTGTAAAGTACCTAGTGCAATAGAGGCCTGAAGTGCTAGTGAATACAAATAAATAACATGGAACCCATATGAATAACTTGCAATGAGCCATAGTGTACACACACACACACACACACACACACTTCAAATTATACAGGTCAATCACTGTGATGTGCTATCAGTAAAGTCAGGAAATTTGTCAGGAAAAAAGTGTAAACATTTCTAGAAAAATATGCCTAATATGCGGCCATTTGCCAAAGAAGTTATTCTCCCTCGCTGGTTATGAAAAATGTTTTGTATAAATGGGAAACAATTTAATATATTCCCAAATCCATTGCCCCTCTCTACAGTCACACACATAGACTTCCTCCAGTATCTGGAATTTGCAACAGCCAAAGGGAACATTTTGATTAGCGCTCCTTGTTAAAATAGAAGCAGCATATCGTTGCTGGCTTGCATTCCACGTTGGGCTATAATAGCAAGACTCACACGCTAAGCTGGGTCAACCCTGCTTCTTTGGAAACCTCAACTAAGAGGCTTCCAAGAAAAACTAAGCTGCAAGTATTGGTAGTTCAATAGATGGCACTCTTCCCTCTGAATCATTTCTGAGCTAGTGCCCCAGCTTCATGTTAGGGAGCATTGTGCTGTTGGAAATGCTTTCTCTTTGGATGTGACTTAAAACCAAGCCCCAGTGAGATCCTATGGCAGCTTTTGCAGGAGTGGCGTTATTAGCTGTAGGGGATACTAAATTTAATATGGTCAGTCACCATAAATTCTCCCTTGCAGTTTCAGTGGGATATGACATTTTACTTCACTTTCTCTACTCTAATGTTACTGTATGCTGTTGAACATAACCATGATTTACCTCAGAGATGGCTACATTTCTGCAATAGGGAAGTTAGTCCTGAAGAATGATGTATGTCAATAATTTGGAGCTAATTGACTGAAGAGCACTCTATACATGTTAGATAGTATTTTTCTGATTATCCTTCTCCTGAAGCATTTCCTTTTTACCTTATTTTAGGAAAACTTTTCAATAACTGCTTCCCCTTTGAGGTCTTCTATATTAATAACAACTTTTCCTTATTTTCGAAATAAGATGAGTAAATAATTTAAGGCAATTTTTTTATACTCGGTTATTTATTCTGACTGGAATATTATTTTATTATTTATATTACTAACAAAGCTGTGCCAAGGACAGAAATTCCATTTTACACAAGATTTCAAGATTTTGACATTTGCCTTCCATCTGGTTAAGAATAAAAACCCAAAATTTCAAAATTCTCCACAAAAGAAAATTCCAGGAAAAATAATTGCAGATCAATCAAAACATTTCATTTCAATTTTGTCTGTTTTAAATTTAAAATTTATAAATTATTATAATGATAATACATAATATAAAGAAATTTTTTTAAAAAATCAAATCAAAAAGTTTTATTCCAAAAACATCAAAATGTCCAATTTTGACATTGTTGTGGGGGTTTTTCTCTGAAATGAAAATTTGGCAAAATTGGCACAGTTTCACAAAGCATCTCCGCTTTGACAAAACTGCATTCTCCAACAGAAAATGGTTCTGTCCAAGTTTTCCCACCCAGCTCTAATTACTAGTAATAACATTTATATAGCCCCTTTCATCCCAAAAGATTGCACAGCCTTTCACAGATTGGAACTAAAGGGACAACTTCACCCACCATTTGAAACTCAGCTCCCCCTCCCCACCTTCGCCTTGGAACTCTGCCGCCAGCTAAGCCCTGTCAACACTAAGATGGAATTGGAAGTGAAAGGCAGCATCGTGTTAAACATCCAGAGGTCTTGGTGAGGCAGAGTGTAAGTATCCAAAGCAGACTTTGCACAGAATACTGGGGCTAATTCTACAAACTCTTACAGAATCTGACAGAAGATCTTGAAGAAGCATGAGTGGCTGGGTCCTTGATTGCAAGTTCTATCTGAAGGTTAGAAGAGATTTTCGAGATTGCAAATTCTCATTAGGAGTGAATAAAGCTCTTGGAATACATTAAACGGCTGAATGCAGACATGAATCCCTAACACTTAGCATGTGCTTCTTCTTGCCTGAAAGAGCCTGTGCTTGCATGCTCATCACTCCACAGACTGTACATTAAGCTGTAACAGAAAAAGCTGCACTGAAAAAATGCAACAGGACTTCAAATGAGACTTTGTATGTTCATTCAATAAGGTCTGGTCTACACTAGCGGGGAGGGTCGACGTAAGATACGCAACTTCAGCTACGTGAATACCATAGCTGAAGTCGACGCATCTTAGGTCGACTTACCTGCCATCCTCACGGCGGCAGCGGTCGACTGCAGTTTCTCCCATCGACTCCGCCTTGCGCCTTTTGGTGAGCTGGAGTTCCAGAGTCGACGGGAGTGCCTCTGGGATAGATTTATCACGTCCTGACGAGACGCCATAAATCGATCCCCAATAGATCGATCTCTACATGTCAATCCAGCCGGTAGTGTAGACAAGGCCTAAGACACCCTGTTCTTGATCTTCTGACTGAGCCTAGGTACGGCAGCACAAATGGACAGCAGAACTAAGGAAGGGTGAACCACTCCAGACCAAGCTAATAGGATTGGGTGAATCAATTTAGTTGAGATAAGAAGTTCCTCAAGTCTTTTCCCCGGTGCTCAATACCAAATGTTTGAAAATGATTTAGATCAGTGGTTCTCACCTTTTCCCATCCTATAACCCCACGTTATAGTAGGAAACATTTTGGGAGCTAATTTTTCAGCCCCCACCCCCAATCCCTGTTATACTGAGGTCAGAGTTGCAGCTTTAACATGACCTCCTGATGCTTAATATCCTTCTGCCCTGACAGCAAGACTGTAATTACTGGGGTTGGATCTGACATGCAATGACTGTCTGGTTAAATCTAATACTAACTGCAAACACCTCATTAAAGAAAGGAGACAGTCTTTGGATCCAAGTCAGGTGCACCACAACACTAAAACTTCTGCTGAGTCCACAACTACTATGTTAAATGTGTAAGCTCTGCCACCATAGCAACGGAACAGGGGTTGCTTAGTGCTGAGACATGGGTCCAAGACACCAAATTAAAATATATATATATATATATATTATGACTCCTCCTCTAATTTCTTCCTCGTCCTTTGTCTTGCCGAACTTCCTTGATACATTCTATGTAAATGTCAAAGAGCCCAGATTAAGAGTGAAAAATTTTTAAAGTTGTGTCTGGATTTATTAGTCTTTCTTGAAGCTTTTTACTTATTATTGAAATATGGAATTAAAACCAGTGTTCCCCATCCCCTAAAACTGTCCCAGCCACTTACGAGATTCTGAATGATATCATGTAGGAAATATGCCCAGTTGATGGTCCCGGCTTGGCAGTTTTTTTAACCTATGCTTTGGCATCAATTACAGGTATTTTTCCTATTTTCGATGTATAGGATATTAAAATGTATTCCTAAAGGACCTGGGGCACATCTAAAACAAACTGTAAAAAATCTTGTTACGGAGCATCTTCATCGGCCCCCAACTTCAGATCCATAGATCCCAAGGCCAGAAGGGACCACTGTCATCATCCTCTCTGACCTCCCATATAACACAGGCAAGAGAACTTCCCCCCCAAAAATTCCCAGAGCAGATCTTTTAGAAAAACACACAATCTTGATTTTAAAATTGTCAGTGATGGAGAATCCACCATGACCCGTGACAAATTGTTCCACTGGTTAATTACTCTCCCACAATTCCTACCATTTGACAGCATAGTCCTGACCCGGATAATGCTGTCCAGATTTAAGCATGTGAAACATGCAGAAGATGGACTAAAGTGAGATCTGGGAATTATTAACTGGCAAAAAAATCCCAAAAAGATTTTAAAGCTTGTTTGCAGCTGTAGAATAGGAAAGCTGGGCATATTGTCAGAGGGATACAACAGGAACTGTAAATTCTAGGAAATTCAGTACAAAAGTATTAAAAAAAAATTAGAAAGAATTGAGAGAGGGAAGACCAAAAGCAGTCTGTTGGCAGCATGACTAATTTTAAGGGCAAGTTTACATATTTCAATATGCATAACTAGGATAGGAAATCGAGACTCAGGTCAGGTCCAAAGGCACTGAAGTCAATGGAAGTCCTACTATTGACTGCCATGGGCTCTGGATTAGGTCTCATGGAGGTGTATGATAACCATCTGTTTGAAGGGAAAGGAAAGGAATCATTGAAGTTCAAGAAGGTGTTAATTAACTCCCAAAAGGGTATGAAGTGTCACCAAGAAAATGTAGACTGAATATCAGGAAACATTTCCTAATGGTGAAACCTATTAGGCTGTGAAAGATCTCCCCAGGAGACATATATGAAGGCCTGTTGTTTCAGCCATTTAATCATCTGTGGATTCCCCATAGAGAACACTCTTGTACTACTACTATCCATGAGATGAATAAAATAACCTTATAAATCATCTTTTTCTAGTTGCAATTTTATAATAAAATTCACTTGGGGATCTAGTCAGTATCTGTCTGAAAAGAGAAATCAATGTTCTGGTACACTATGGAGCTGGCAGTTGACTCAATTGGGGTCCAACTTGAGACATCCTTGCGGGGTCTTGATTTTCAGAAAGTGGCAAGGACCGTCTGAAAATCAGGCCCCTCTGTCTCCTAGCAAGCACCCATAAACTGAAGTACTCAAGATAACTTGTCACTTCTGAAAATCTTTGCCAGGAACAGCCTGGAAGAAAGGCTTGTTATGTGATAACACTATCAAGATAGGTCAATGCTGTTGCTTACTTTGATCATGTTACTTTAAGGGAAACTACTCTCAAGGTCTAATTAAAAAGCACGAGTTTTTCCCCCTTTAGCTGTATAAATTAATCTATTTCATTTTGCAAAATCCTTTTTTCTCTCCTTCAAATATTCAGAAGAGATTACATTATTACAATCATGAATTGGCATCAATCCCAGAGCAAAAAGACAAAGAGAGCAAAGTCTTTTGTTAAGCATACACAACAGGCAGCTAACGTAAGCAGTTGATATGTTAGACAAAGTGCAAGTGCATTAATCAGTTAATTAGGAAAGGTGACACTAAGACCTGGCAAAAAGCACAAAAGTAATAGACTTTTATCTGTATGTAACGAACAATGTGTGAGAGAGAAAATGTGATTTGGAGGCAATAATATAGAAAACAAATCTTTTCGCAGGAGGAATATAATATGGGGTCTCATATAAGCACTAGGGTGGAAATCAGAAGCTTTGAACAGCACACTGCAGCTTAGGACAAGAACTGGGTAAGAATACTGTATCTAGTTGAAAGTGTACTATTATATTGTTATTATTTCTATTGTAGTGCTTCAGGGTCCTAATCATCCACCAAAACCCCATTGTGCTGTACAAACATAGACCACAAAGACAGTCCCTGCCCCAAGGAACTTACAATCTAAATCTCAGTTTCATAGTCAACAATATCATCTACATTATCAGAAACTGAGTAAAACAGCTAAGGAGATAGCAGAGCTTGGAGTGAACTGGCTGTGAGAAAATAATGGGGCAAAAGAAAGTACAGCCACTCTATTATTTGACTGCTGTTATTCAAATGTCTCTCAAGAAGAAACTAATTCTCTGGTGGAGCGAATTTAAGGGGGCCAGATTCTCATGTCAATTACTCCAGAGTAATGTCTTTAAAATAAATGGTGTCACTATTAGTTTGCTCTGGTTAACTAACAGCAGAATCTCTGTCCCTATAAAATGTTTCTTCCCCGAGTCTGCTGGTGAACAGACCTCACACTACTAGTGATGCTAGCAGAGGACAAGAGAGTGAGCCCTGGTCTAAACTAGGTGGGGGTCGACCTAAGATACACAACTTCAGCTACAAGAAGAGCGTAGCTGAAGTCGACGTATCTTAGGTCGACTTACCTCGCATCCTCACGGCACGGGGTCGACTGCCGCCACTCCCCTGTCGAATCTGCTTCTGCCTCTCATCTTGGTGGATTACAGGAGTCAAAGGCAGAGTGATCAGGGATTGATTTACCGCGTCTACACTAGACACGATAAATCGATTCCCGATAGATAAATCACTACCCGCCGATCTGGTGGGTAGTGAAGATGTACCCTTAGTCTCAAGCTCAAAATTTGACTTTTGTCTGCATGGGGCCTCAGTGAGTAACCATTCTTGGAGACATGATGCCTTGAACTTGACTCCAACCCCCTTGAAACTATCCCAGATTTTTATGGGACAGACCAAGTTTTCACAAGTCTCTCGCAGAAACTTGCAGAACTATTAAAGAGCCACAGGGCTGGTCCTCAGCTAGTGTAAATTGTTGTAGCTCCATTGAAGTCAGAAGATCTGCTGAGAATCTCCCCCTGGGACTTGAGTTTGGGTACCCCAACATTTCACTATGACACAGTGTCAGACTTCGATGTCAGTGACTGCAGTGAAGGGCTTTCCCAAAGGGGACCAAAATTCAAAGCGCAAGAGAATGGGGTTATGTTTTGGTTTGGTTTTTTTGGTCCAAGGAATTTTTTAAATAAAATGATATATTTAGTGAAAACCCAAATAATTTATGAATGTTTTCAGATGCATCAGTTATTCAAGCTAGAACTTAAATGTCAGTCATTCTAGTACAGGCATACAGAATAGCTTCTTCCAAGGACATTTCACTGTGACCAGGCACATGTGCACATTCTGCAGTTAACAGCTGCCTCTATCTTTTAGCCTCTCCGGCAAACAGCTCTTCTGAATACTAGGTGAAGGCTGGAGTATGAGTATGCTCATGAGTGTATATATCTGAACCCTGAACTGAGCCACAAATTTAAAAGTAGGGGCAGATCCAGCTTAAATCCCATTTTATAGCTTTCCAAACCACATCTGAACCACAGTGTGTGCGTGTGGCATTTAAGAACAAATTAACTGAGCGTAGTATAAATGGTTGCAATTGCTAACTCGGAACGCGAGCAACCAAAGCTACCAAAGTTCCTGCCTGCATATTTGTGGCTGGCGTTGTGTAGACTTTGAGGCATATATATTTGTTAACTTGAATTCCATGCAGATTGTGGGCAACGAGGCTGTATCATTTAAACCAAAATGTGTGTGTGAGTGTGTGTGTGTGTGTGTGTGTGTGTGTGCGCGCGTGTGTGTGTGTAATGCTAGTCAAATAAATTAGCAGGAATTTCCAGGACAAGTAAAGTTCTGATTCTTAAACAGTCTTTAATCAGGGTTTCCATGTTCCTGACACCAAAAGTTTCTTTTGTTTTTTGTTTTTATTTCTCCAATTTTACTTAGTTTAACTTTCAAGCCCATCTCTTTTAAAAGCTTTCATTTATTTTATACTTAATTAAATCAGTGTCATCTAACAGGATTGTGCATAGCTGTTTCTGACTTTCTGATGCAAACTAAAACCCTATATAACACTTCCTCAGCAAATCAGGCACATGCTTATCCTTGTGGAAGAGTAGTATTTGAGTTCAGCAGTCAGATTTAAGGGGAAAAAAATGTTTGCCCAGAAAAAAAGCACCCCAGATTTATCCTTTTACTTATGTGACAAAGTTCCTCCTCTGTCTTGGTGGGTCCTGTGCTTATTGGGGGATTTGCTCACCTCAGAGATTCATGGCAACCCCTCAGTTTGGCCACTTTCGTGGCTCAAATCTGCTATTCGCTCAGCTAACCTCATCATTGGCCAAGATGGGGAAAAGGAAGAAGAACAATCCCCGCAGTCTCTGCTGATCCACCAAGTAGCTCCAGGTGTCCTAATTAGCCTGCCTGCCTTAATTGGTTCTAGCAAGTTCCTCAGTGTTATGGAATAGTCCCTGTTATTTTACCAAGGGAAAAGGGACCTGCTTAATCTGGAACTGATGTATCTACCTTTGACCACTCTCTTGTAGCCATCTGGCCTGAGCCTGCCACACTTATTACTAAATTTAGTGGCTGATGCCAAAAATATATTCCAGAGAATGTCATCATTCTACCTCTAGCCACGCCCTTGTGGTAGGTTTCAGACCACACCTGTCAGTTTCATTCTAAGAAACAGTGTGAAACTCAAAACTGGAAGAGTGCAAAGATCAAGGTCAGAGTAGTTAGCATTTAGCTTCACCTAAGCAGCTGCAAACACTCATTACTTTAGAAAGTGACTTTATTCTTGTAAGACCCCCTCTGTGGCATATGACTGTTATTGGGGTTTACAATAAGCCAGCACAGGAAATCCAGGGCCCATTGTGCTAGATACTGTACAAAAACTCATAGGAACACCACAGCCCTTACCCTGAAGATCTCTGAGTCCAAGAAAGTGCACTTAAGCATTAATGGCTACCTAGTACTTCAGAGGTGCCATTATGCTGCACACTGGGACCACTCGAAAAGTCATGGTGGCATCAGTGACAGAACTCAGCACAATCTCTTTCCACTTGGGCTAAAGGGGAATTTCTGTTAGCTATGCAGATCCTATGGCACATATAGTTGAGTAGCTTTGATTACATCCAGTGGTGCCACATATGCATTAGCCAATTCATCATACTATTGCTGTACCCACTTTACAGAGGGATAAATTAAGGAACAGAGAAGTTGAGTGATTTGCACAAGGTGACAGAGCCAGTGTCAGCAGTGGGGGGTAGAAGCAGGAGTCTGTGACTCCCTTTTATCTAATTCTTTCACAACAATTCCTGCCATTTAATTTTGTCAGATTTCACATCTGTGTTCCTAATGCAGTATCCATAGCGGCAATCATTTTACATACAGCTTTCATAGTAAATAAGTTATTACTGGAATCAGTTGGAAAAAACATGACCATTTTGTCAAACTTTATCTTTTTCAGCCAGAAATCAAATTTTCAACAAAGAATTTAATCAAACTCCAAATTTGGAAAAATGTTACCAGCTCTCACTGTTAGAGTAGATTGAGTACACATCCTTGTGTATTTCACCATCATATAGCAAGGCGCAATCATGTGGCTATAAAATTTGTGGAGCTGTGTTCTACCACCATCATCATTCTTGCATCTCATTGATTCCTCACAAACCCCAAACCCTCATTATTCCAGCAGAGGTTTGGAGTGTACAAGTAATCCAGCATTTAGCCCAGCAGAAGCCTTCCAACATTATGGCTACAATGCACCAAATTTTGGAAGTCACAACATGGTATGTGTTATGATGCAACAATGCATATGGAAATAGATGAGACAGAGCTCTAACACCTTCTGATTAGGCAACAAGGCAGAAGAACTATGCTCTAATATAAACACTCCTAGGAAACCACTGACACTTCTCTCGAGGTCAAGCGCTGACTTAATGCCACATGACTAGTTTTACACATACTGTTTTTAAAAGACCTTTGCTAAGTTCCTTCTTGCTTGTATTTCCTGTCCTGATCACACAGGCAATGATTTCTGTTTCCTGCTCGGTGCAAATTTAGAGCCAGATTTTCAAGCTGAAGGCCTTATTTTCAGGTGCTCAGCACTCACAATTGGGGACAGATTTTCAAAAGATCTGCGCTCTCATTTAGGCACCTAAATAATTGTGGGAGGTAACGTTTTTTGAAAATCTGGGTCTTTGTATATGAAACCTTTAATTTAATCAAATGAAGTGATTCTTACAGAAGGCAAATGGGCACCATTTCTTTTTTTCCCTGATTGTCTGTGATATTATTAACTTCCAGTTCTATACTGCTATGTGGTTTTGCTGTGGTTGGTTTAGAAGCCACTATATGCCACCCAGAGGTGGCTACATTTCAGCGACGGATGAAATTAAGCATATGGCTATAGATGATATTGATGTAGACACTTTGGGGTCTTTCCAGATGGAAGGTATTAGGTGTAAGTGGTATTAAACTGTTATTATATGCAATGATTTTAAGGCACTGCCTTAAGTTGTTATATTCAATGGAAACTCAGCTTGTGGGAAGTATATTCCAAGCTTGCTGACCTAGGTAAGTCTCCACTTTGGACAAACCAATGTGGTTCATAACCACCGAAAGCCAAGTGAGACCCTTCTAGATCCTGACACTGAGGGGGGCTGGAGCCAAACATTTTTCAACCTTCAGATCGCAGGGCACAAAATAACACATTTCCTTCCTTTTTTTTATTTTTTAAAAAAACTTTTCTAGGAATTCTCCCTTTGTGATGAGCCTTTGACCTAACCTTCATTTCTTCTAACCCTGTCTGACATCTTGCTCATCATATGTCGACAGTGTGTGTCCTCAGTGTAAAGCAAATGAACATTGGCACTAATGAGACCCATAGAAAAGTGACTTGGAGGAAGAAAGAAAGAGAAACCCCAACCATGCTGGCTGTTCCCAGTGATCTGTTGCTCCAGCAACGGAAAGTTAAACAATGGTGTATAGAAGACGGAGCCACTTTAAACTCTGGGTCCAGTTGCCACAGCAACTGGAATTTTAAAAGTAAGTCAGTGAATAGAGTTTTATTTCCTCTATAGAAAAAAAACATTTTTTTCTTCTGGCTATTTCGCTGGGATGTTAGCCACTAATTTAGGAACTTTGCTGATTCTACTGTAGAGAGGGGAAACTAGAGAATATGTGTGAAGGTGTTGTCATCTCTCAGTAGAGACAAACAGCCAAATTGCTTTGCTCCTCACGTTACTGGAGGAAATGCCAGAGCAGAAAAAACTCTGCTTCCATATGCCACATGGACACCAAATGTTTGCACACCCAACTCCTTTGCAGTATCATCTTCTCCCTTTCATGCTCATGCTTTTCCCTCCTTCAGCTGTTCCTGCCCCTTTAGCCCCCTCTGATCTGCAAACTGCTGGCTGTGATGGTCATTTCATAGGCTTTGAATGGGACTGGTGCTGGAATTTGGGCTTTGGCCACTCCTGAGTAAAGCCGGTTTATATCCTCACTCCCACCCTTGTTCCAAATCTCATTGATAGCTCTTTCATACCGGAGCTTTAGTTTGTGGCTGAACTCCCATCTGCAGGGTGCTTGAAATCTGGGTCTACATTTTGTGGCCAGGGTTATTTAACCTTAAATTAATAACTGTCCCTAAATCCTCAAATCTAATTAAATGGAACAAACTGTTGCCAATAACAGCGGCTGTAAGGCAAGAGCTCTGTGACCACGAGCAGCATGAGATGCCTGCATTTGACAATTAGAGACAAAGGAAAGTCTAGGGCTCTGATTGGCTTGACTGTGTGTTAAGGTTCTATGGCTCTCTGATCCCACAGCGAAATATGTTGAGAGACAGATTTAGAGGGACAGGTCCATTTTAACAAAGTGTTTGCCCATTTGGGAATGGAGAGGGGTAAATCGCAATATACTTGGAGAGGCCATCAAAGCTGAGATGATGCAGAATGAGCCTGGGAGGCGATGTGGTGCTTTCTCAAACGCTGCCTTCTACGCATGGAGCACCCTTCCTGAATTAATCCACAGAACTACAGGCCTTCTCGTGAGCCACTTCTTCCATGGTGCCTTCAAGGAACTAGGTGATTAAGTTTCTTATGTGTTCATTCCTATCTATCTAGCACAGGCAATTGCTTACTCCATCATACCACGCGCTCCACTCCCTTTGCTCGGTAACCCCCAGCGGTGCCATGTCTTGGAATTCATTTGTAAGTGCCTTGGGGCAAGGATCTGTACTGGAAGGTGTCTAGCAAACTTTTGGCCACTGTTACAATGGTAACTATGCACTAAAGGAATAGAGATCTGTACAGAGGGAGGAATTGCTATGCCCTAGAGCCACTGTGTCTGGTTTACCATCCTGAAAAGCAAAGCCAACTCCATTAGCCGATACACCCCTCCATTGTAGGTAGTTTGCAGCTGTTTAATTTTATATATCTATTTTTCCATGGGTCTTGGAAATCAAAACATGCTCATTATTGGACATATACCCGAGCTACAGGAGCAATGCAGGAACAAATGGTGAGAGACACCACAACACACAACAAGGTGTGAGTAGATTCCCCTGCACCTCAACAACGTTACGAAGCATGAAGAAAAGCCCCAATGCTTCCAACCACCGGAGAAGACCAGTTCTCTCCATTACAAAGGGAGTGGACACACTCCAAACTTGGTTGCAGCCTGGCAGGGTATTCGAGGGGCCAAATGTGGCAAACAGAACCCTGAAGTGAACCATCAAACTGTGCACGTAGGGCAAAGCTGGATAACCAGGAAAAACAAAAGGAGGGAATATAAACAAACATGTGTTGGGGGGTTAACGCTTATATACGTTTATCTGTAAAATAAGTGCAGCCCTTGGCCTCTCAGCCTGTTGCCAAAGTTGCACCCTCCTAGTTGAATCCAGGGGATTGCAAAATTTATACAGGTGAGCATCACGACCAACATCCTGTAATAAGATACAGTGAGAAGATCTCTAATCAGCAACAATTAATAGAGCTACTCTATGCCAGCACTGCTTCCAGGGCAGCACTGAGCACAGTTGTAGTGGCTCCCCAGACTAGCCTCCCATTCGCTGAAGAATGTTGTTTTGAATGCAATTGAATGCAAAGGAGGGTCAAGCCCTCTATTCTGCAGTTTGACTGTAATGCTGTATTTTTATTCAGTGCAAGATCAGAGGCCTGATGAAACCTCATGTTGCCAACATGAAAGGAGAAGGAAGTGTAGCTAATCCCAGAGAAAATCAAGACCACTTAGTTCCCCCTGCTCCCACTAAAGAGAGACTACAAACCCCACAGCATTTTATTTGACTGTCTCAGAACAGAAAATTCCTTGCTGTCCTCAGATAGTTAAAACATGCAGCTTTAGTGGACCACAGAAGGACTAGCAATTACACACACTTCACCTCTTGCCAGCCTGGGTTTTTTTTTTTTCTCCCCTAAATCTTTCAATTGTTTTTCCAGTAGCACTTTGGGTGAAGATGATCCTGCCAACCTTGAAAGAAGGGAACGGGGGAGGGGAGAGAGAGAGAACCGGGAAGGAAGTTTGCAGGCTGCCTCCTATGTCATAAGAGAGAGAGAGGAATGCTTCCAGGGCATCTGATCTATATTTACTGGTGCTGTGTTAAAAGGAGCAGGTGTTGTACTGAATTAATTTGTCTGGGAGGGGAACTGGTGCAGCCCCACTGAGAAGAAGAGCTTTGTTCCCTGACACAAAGCCACCGTCTTCTAAATGTTCCTCTTGGTGTCTTCTCTTCACTGCGCTTCAGCTTTTTCTAATTGCCCAGCTAACATCTCCCGACAAGCGCTATGGTTGACGTGAAGCAGCACCTCTCTCAACAGCTGTATCAAGAACACACGTACCCCTCCCTCCCCCACGTCCTCCCCCCGTCTCCAACCAAGCATGTGTCTCCCGAAGGCCAAGGCTGCTCTTGATTACTCCGGTGGCACAGCTGCATATGCCACGAATGCGCATCTGCCGTTCCAAAGCACTCGGCAACGGGGTTGGGGACAGGGCGTTGCGGGAGGGTGGCGTGTTCACTGAAGGAACAGTGGAAATGTTGCTGTAAATATTCCTCTACTGCGGCTGCAGACCCAAGAGCCACATCAAAGATGAGCCCTCCTCTGATGTTTGCTTTGAATGACGAGGCCGGGGGGGGGAGGTAGGAGGCATTTCTGTCTGCCATGTCATTGGTTTGTGCAGTACTGGCATAGCTCTTGGCGGGGCCAGAATTTTACCTCAGTTAAAATCACAATCTGACAAGCAACAAGCCAAGGTCAGGTGACAAAAGCTGCAAAAGGGGCAGTCTGGAAAATGTCTTCTATTCAGAACCAGAACCAACACGGGATAGGCATCAGCAGTGCCAACTTCTCTTTCCTACCATCCACACACAGATCCCAGCTCATGCCATAGTACCACAAGCTATGCCCTCTGGCAATCCCTTAGCAGAATGTTGTGGAACAGTGTCCACCGGCACCTCAGTTAATTCCGGATTGACTGGGCCAGGTTCACAAACCCTCCTTGCTTGCTTTGTGCCCACATTTTTTTCCCTCCAAAATGTTTAATGAGAAGCTTTTATGCCCATAAAGTTCATGCTCAAATACCTGCAGTGTGCATCCAGCTACCCTCCGTACATTGTCGCTGGGGGTTTGGGAGCAGAATGAGACAGTAAGCGATTTTAAAAGTAAAGCTGATTTGTGGGTGCAGCAGCCGACAACAGCTGCAGCCAACAACAGCTTTTAACCTTTGTTGTTGTCGACTTCAGGATTGCACCAGCGTCTGGGGTTCTTTTTATTTGCTTTCTGCTTTTTGAGTCTTTCAGGGTCACATTTTGAAGCTTTCTCCACAGCCATGAGAGCTAGAAACTTACTTCTTCTTTAATGAAGGCTGAAGTCATCACATGGCCACTTGACCCCAGGAGCTGGGGCTTTATGGAAAACAATAATG
The DNA here is from genome assembly GCA_007922305.1 of Dermatemys mawii. Classification (NCBI taxonomy): domain Eukaryota; kingdom Metazoa; phylum Chordata; order Testudines; family Dermatemydidae; genus Dermatemys; species Dermatemys mawii. The sequence goes on from ML677366.1 coordinate 10,592,800, forward strand.
ATCATGAGACTCGTGACAAAATCATGAGAGTTGGCAACCCCGTAGGTCTCTCCACCACTTCTCCCATTCTTTGTGGCCTTTCTTCTTAATGCAGTGATTCTCAGCTGTGGTCCACCGCTTGCTCAGGAAAAGCCCCTGGCACTCCAGGCCTGTTTGTTTACCTGCAGCCTCTGCAGGTTCGGCCAATCACAGCTTCCTCTGGCCATGGTTCGCCGCCCGAGTCCAATGGGGGCTGCGGGAAGCAGCGGACAGCACATCTCTCTGCCCATGCTGCTTCCCGTAGCCCCCATTAGCCTTGAGTGGAAAATCGTGGGCAGCGGGAGCTGCGATCGGCCAAACTTGTGGAGGCAGCAGATAAATAAATCAGCCTGGCACTCCAGGGGCTTTCCCTGAACAAATGGTGGACCACAGTTGAGAACCACTGTCTTAATGTCTGCTTCTTCCACTCTCCGACTGATGTCAATCAATCAGAGAAGAGAAACAGTGCCATGTGATATCACCCTTGAATAGCACATTCTGATGATCTATCACTGGTAGGAATACTTGCTCTCATTGGTTGAAATACGCTCATTGCTCTCATTGGTTGAAATATGTTTGTAACCATCTGGAGTGATAGGCACTTTGCTCTTTGGTTTGCAATGAATAATTGGTATGCTCAGATGATTCCCTCTAGCATTGCACCTACACCGAGACTGAGAGGGAAATCTGGTACAATGATGTCAGTGCAGCTCCGCCTGTGGAAACATTAATGTAGACTGACTTTTTAATCACCGCATTTTCTGACCCGGCTCACGGTAGTTCTGTACCATTCAGCCATGCAAAGGCCTGTTGTCAGCCTATACGAGTTTGCTGATACCATTGCTAGAGCACTGGAAAGACAGTTTCCTAAAATCTTTAGCATGGACAAAACTTGAGAGCAACAGCAGAAGTTCTGTGTCTTTGAAGAATTTTACTGGGGCAGGGGAAGGGAAATGAAGAAGACAAAAGATGGGAAAATAATGAAGAGAATTGAATCTTCGGGGTGCTCTTAAAATTAATTCCACTAGGATCTGAAAGTGGATTCCAGCTACCGCACATTGGTATGCCCACCCCGCAGCCACAATGAATGAGGCTCCCAGATTCCAAATGGGATCAGGGCAAGTGTGCCATCCCTTAGGACAACACAGCATCCACTCCCTAGTATGTACAGCCATCTTGTCTGGCCAGTAGAGGTGGCCATGCAGAACTATGGCTCCACCTCCTCCTTCCTACTCTGTGGGAACTGGCACTGAAGAGAGCCGTAAAGGGGAGCACCCCTGGGGACGTGTAAAGGCCCTAAGCGATGTAGCAACGTAGAGTCGGCATCAAGAGAGAAGAGAAGAGTGGGGGGACCCTGAACCTGGAATTTTCTGACTCAGAAGCAATGCTGCAACCAGATGAGCACATCCCAAGGCACTACTGAGTGATGAGGGTTACATTGCCTTCCCCATGGAAACCCAAGCTGACTCCCTAAAGGGGATCACCTCACCTGCCCTTCTCTGGGAACTCCAAAACTGGAGGTGACCAAATGCCTAGTCCCAGCTTTGTCTAGATCACAGAAGGCTCTTGTCACCGTATAAAACTTTGTAGTGAGTTTAGAGCTGGATTGACTGTTTTACCAAAGGGTTGATATCACAAACCTGAATCCCAAGTGAAAGGAATCATCTGTAGGGTGAAATTGGTAGTTCCACTTTCCATGGCCTCTTTGGCAACCCAGGGGGCCAGCTAGTGATATTTGTGATGGGGAGTTTGGGTTATATTTATGGAACCCCACAAGCATAAGGCTCCATATCCCATTACCAAACTGAAAACCAGCTCCACAGAGGATCATCACATTCCTCCAATTCTCTCTACCTCTTAATTCCCAGCTCAGACAATATGATTCTCTTTACATTGAATTCCTCATTGCAACATGCAAAAAACATACAGCTCACAGGCAAGATGGGGGGAACGTCTTTGATATAAACCAGCCGTGCAAATGAAACCATGATTTTTGCAATAAATAGGCAAGTGTACAGTAGCATAGAAACTGCATCTGTCATAATGATTTATTTAAAATAAACGAATCCAGCTGTGGCAGAATAATGAGTTCTTTGCAAACACACACAAATTCTGGCTATTTCATTAAGAACCTATTAAATCTAGTCCCTCAACTCCAGTTTCTGATGATAATTAAATACACATAAATGTACTGCAGTGAATTTGCTCCCAGTAATTTGCACTGCAGAAAATAATTATTCTGACAATTAGATACGGTGCGATGTTCTGCTTTTCAAATCACCCCAACAAATTTCTTTTGATGTTTCCACATCACCATTTAAGAGCTTAATTAATTGAGGTACCCTTCCTATTAATAACATGATGTGTCAGATTCACTGAGTCTTGGCCTGAGATGTTTGATGCTGTGCTTCATTTACATATTTGAAACAATTTCCTCTGGGCTGGTATGGGCTTGCATTGTATAGCCCTTGATTCCTTTGAAGAGGCAGCTCCTTCACTGGAAATAGGTTTTCTATGTGTTATTTATCAGCTGGATGATAGACTAGGACCGGGTGCTCCAACAAAGAACATTGCTGGGCACTGTATAGATACTGTATAGATAGTATCTATACATTGCTGGGCACTGTATAGATACTGAATATTCAGTATAGATACTGAATGAATGATGCTTTTCAGTATCACAAGGAGTTAATGACTTTCTTATCCATTCTTCTTCCCCTAGTACATGTGGGAACTTGGTACTCAGTGTTTTTGAGCAAGAGGAAAAGGCCCACACCTACCATCACTTAGGAGCCTGCCTGACGCCATTCAAAGATTTACAGCCTCCAAGTTTCATCAAGAGGTTCTTGACTAGTCAGCAGGAGTAAAGGAAGGATGTGGGCCAGAGAGCAACATAAGAAGAAAGCAAAGCAGGGCTGATTTTTGTTTAGCCACAGGGCTGGGCCTTTTCTTCTCTTTCAACACATTTATCTTTGAATACTGGCAGGAAAAACCCCTGAGAACACCCTCTTTCTCTCTCCTGAGGCCTGGTTACTGAGAAGCACTTGGCCATTCTACCAGCCAATCCATATATTTCAGCCCTGAATGGGTCTGAAAGGGCAGGAAGTTAAACCATGTCAACTTGTTTTCTGAGCCCAATATCTTCTGCGTGACTACCAGTGTTCCAGTGTCACTGCTTAAGAGTTAAACTATTCACTGGGGCCAAGTGTATTGATTAATCTATGAGAAAAACAAATAGTGGGGTCCATGGGATTTGGTAAAGGAAATGAGAAGGCAGTGAGCCTCTGAATATGGAGGCATGGCAACCAGCCTGCTGCAGAAGCAGATTCCAGGAGATTCAAGAGAAATTTAAAGAAGCAAGTATGTCAGCCTGAAAGCTAGATAGTGGTGTGAGAAGAAAAAGAAACGATCTCTTTCTACTCTTTCCCCGCTCCCTTTGCTCCCTGTAGTACTTGGTTCCTCAAGTTTTTGCCAATCCTGAGGCAGGAGCCTTCACCTCTGCCATTCAGACTGGCATCTGGAAGAACTGCCTGTAAGGATAAGGCCTTTTCCTGTAGCCATATTCTAAGGCCTGAAACCTAAGGCCTTTGTCTGCAGCAGATTAGGAAAGCAACAGCCATTAGCTAAGAAGCAGAAAATCACATCCTCACATTCCATCTAAATTACATTGTTTTAATGTAATATCAGACTGTTAAGAAGGAGATTCTGTCCTAATAGCACCCACTATCACCAGATAGAAAAACAGATCTTAAGATGGTTAAAGAAAACTTAGTTTGATAGCATTCTTTCTGGCAAGAAATCATTTATCAAGAGTTGTGGCTGTGAAATCCTCATTTCTTTATTGTTTTATCTTTATGGTCCCCACTCCCTATTGTTTATCTGTATGATCTCTGTCTGGTTTTTCGATTGTTTCTGTCTGTTACATAATTAATTTAGCTAGGTATAAATTAATTAAGGTAGTGAGGTAGGATTGGTTAGAGAATATGGTTACAATATGTTAGGATTGGTTAGTAAAATTTTAGTATAATGATTGGTTAAGTTACAGCTAAGCAGGATTCAGGTTTCATTATATAAACTAGAATCCAAAAGGAAGTTCTTGGGGAACCAACTCCAGGACACAGCTCCAAGATGAGAGCTGCCAGACCTCAACATCCTGACAATGACACCATGTAGAAGCTGGGGTCCCCCAGATGGACTTGATCTTGACTGGCTATCAAAAAAAGTTCATCTGTCTTATTGGGAGTGGTGACTGATGTATGTGTAGGGGGTGTGTTCTGTTTTTGGTAATTGTCAATAGATAAAGGATAAGGATATTACTGTGTAAGGATCTTTTACTGGTAAAAGGTTCTGCAAACCTGCAGAAAATTACTCCATGAGCCCTAGGAACTGGGTACAGATAGGTACTTAAATTGACTGGGTTACGCCTGAGCCCTAGGAACTGGGTAAAGGGGGGTGCCCCTAGAGTGTGCAAATGTCAGAGAATGTAACAGGCCTGTAGCATGCCATCTTATTGGCTCTCTGTCTCACTTCAAATCTCAGCTCAAAGCATCTTTTCTCCCTCTTGGCTAAGTCTTTCTATTCCTCGCTCCCACTGCTATTATTTAGGGATGATCTAAACACAAACTTGCACCCAAATTGCACCCAGAGGAAGGACGATACAATGGTTAGGATGCAAGCTGGAGACAGGAGAGCCATGAGCAGTTCCTTCCTCTGCTACGCACTTCCTGCGTGACTCTCTGTGCCTCAGTTTCCCATCTGTGAAATGAGAATAACAGCACTGCCCTCCCTCACAGGGCACTATAAGAATAAATACATTAACGGTATTAAGGTGTTCAGATACATCAGTAAGGGGGGGAGGAGGACATAAGAACCTAAGATTGAAAAAAATAACTAAATTGACTGTAGATTCATTTATTTTGGTGTAAATCTGTAGCTTAGTTCTGAATAATAATTTTGATTCATGTAGTAAAAAACAAAGGATGTTAGCTACATCAAAATAAGCACATGCAGACACAGAACTTGTACTGAAATAACTCGAGGTATGAATTAAGCCGATTTAGTTATTTTAGAGCAAGTCTCTGCATAGAACAGCTCTGGGTATTATTAACTTTTCTAACCAGACCATTTAAGGCCTCAGTCCAGCAAAGTCCCGTTAACATCAGTAGGCGTACCCACGTGTCTAAAGTTAAAAGTATGTTTAAATACTTTGCAGAATCAGGGCCACAGTCAGTAAAGTGTTTCAGGATACAGGGGTCTGAAAGACACACTACAAAATAAACACGGATTGTGTGTTCAGCAACTGGTCTTTGGGCAAAAGTTGCCCTAAGAAACTGCAGGCATTGGAAGCCAAGCTGTTAATGACCCGGTAAATAAGCTACTCTGGAACCAGTGTCAGACACTATGATCTGACTGACTGGCCCAAGATTCGGAGGTCCTCTCAGTGCCGTTTCTTAGTAAAAAATAAGTCACTGATTGTGCTGCAGCTCTTGTGCCAATCAGCTGCCAACACTCTTTTCCGATAAATGACCCGCTGTAATGAAACTCAGCACCACTAGCTCTGCGACCGGGCTGGGCGATTATTTGAGCATGGTGTCTAAAATACAACACCAGGCCCAAAAGAGCAGAACTCTGAGGCCTCCTGAGATAAATTTTCTATGTGAGAGAGAATGCCTCGGGTCTAACCAGCAGTGCACCACTGAAAATAGCATCCCCTGACTATACAGAACAATTTCCCCTGATTCTGGTACACTTACTCACACTGAGTAGGGTTACTCTGAGAGTAGTCCTGTTACAACTAATGGGAGCACACACAGTGTAAGGGACTCGGGGTGAGTGAGAGTACCAGGATGTGGCCCTAGAAGTCCAGTGATATGCAAGAGATTATTTCTGAGTGCACAAGCCAAGACTTACAAGTGATTAATGATTTGGGTAGCCAACCGGAGACCCCTTAAAGGGAGCCTTATGTTGCAGAGGGCAAGTGCGCAGCACTTTCTGCAAATCAGGCCCCCACTAAGGTGCTCAAAATCACTAGTCCCTTGTGAAAATCTTGGCCATCATGGCTGCTGCATTGGTTTATGTAATCCCTGTTCTCTGGGATGCCTGGGGTAAAATCCTGACTCTACTGAAGTCAATGGCAAAAGTCCCATTCACTTCAATATTTTCAGGATTTTAAGCTTGAGAGTACAAAGGCTAATACACAAAACCAGATTCTTCACTTATTAGCATGTCTACATGCTACGTTCCAGGCAACTCTGTATTGCATCTCCCCTCCAGCTCCATCATAACCATCTGGAGGGTCAGGCACTTCGGAGAGTAGAGTCCATGGCCACTCAACCAACGCACACTGTGGGTGTAACCCTGCTAACGGTTGCTCGGGTGTGAAAGGGAAGGGAAAGAATTTGACACAGAGGATGAAAATAAAAAGGTTTCCAGTCCAGAGCATGATCGAGAAGACAGTTTCTCTTTTTTTCTCAGGGCTAGCTGCCTACATTTTTTTTTCTTTCTTCCTTTCTTCTTTTGGCCTGGGATATGGCTGCCTGCAGCTCTTTTTGCTGGTTGCCTAGCAGGGCTAATATTCATGGCACTCTATGGTAACACGCTGGATGCTTCTTGGCAGCTGCATGCTATTTCCTACCCAGCTGTCTTTTATTTTGGTGAAGGCTATCATAGCCAGAAAAGTGATAATGATGCTTTATTTCAACTGCACTTGTCTTCAGCTAATCCAGTGCCAGCCATGCTGCCATGTTACTCTGAAGCCCAAGTGAATTCAGCTGTATCTGGAGTAATTCAGAACAAATTAAGAAGGTTAATTCAGTCAATCTCTGCATTCTGCTGGACTGAAGAGTTATTTCACAAAATATGCATGTATAGGCCATGCCGTTCTGTGTAAGTGCCCTGTCACAGGCAGTCACGGATGAAACAATTTGCAATGCATCCTCTCCTCCAAAATGCACTGACTCCAGCCAGAGACTAATCTGGAAACCTTAACAATATAGAGCACGTGCAGCTCAAGATGTATCTGGTGGTATAAACCTCTTAGAAGGCAGCATGAGCCAGTAGATAAGGCTGCTCGACCAGGACTTAGAAGAGGCCTAAGTTCTAGTCTTGGTTCTATTGCAGGATATCCTAGGGCAAGTCTTCGCACCTCAGTTCCCCATCTGTGAAATAGAAATAATGATATTTACTCCCTTTGTCCAGCTATTTGAGATCTGCTGGTCAGAACTAGGAATTATTATGGCCTCTCTATTTATTTAATACGCCTAATTTTAGTGCTTGTAGATGTGAGGGAATGATGAGGTACTAGATAGAAACAGGGAAAATGTTTTGTGAGCTTCCCCCACTAAACACAAGCATAGCCAATGCAGATGACCTCAGACACGCCTCCCATTCAGAAATCTCTTCTGAACAGAAAACACCGAATGTTCCCAAATGCATGGTGCACAGAGCCAAAAGTTCAGTACAGAGTAGGTCAAGCCCATCTAACTCATTTGATGCGTTCCCGTTCTATACCAGAATCTGAGCTCAGATTCCCAGAGGCAAAAGAGCAGAACGTACCTTGCTGGTGCAACCTATCCATCTCAAACAAGGACTTTCTAACTAATGAGGGACATGCACACTGCACCTCAGTGGTGCTTCCAAATTGGTTTGACACTCTTCCCCTTTGTAATACCAATGGATAATGAATAGTCCTGCAAAGCACTAACCAAGATGCAACATGGTACCCAGCTTCTTAAAGATGCTTTCACTCACACAGGCACCGCTCCTACTTCCAGTGAACTGAATGCAAGTTTTGTCAGTGGGAGTCACAGCCGCAGGCAATATGAGCCCGTGAATCCCTTGTGGATCATTTACAGCCTCCCAATACTCCATTGTAAAGATGCACTTGAATTTCAAAGAGCAACTGAGATTGGAATGTGTGTAAATGTCAAAAGAGAAGCCTTGACAAAGTACCCCAAAGTATTTTAAAATAGCCGTGATTTATTCATTACAAATGTATTATACCATTATCAAATTTCTGAAGCGGTAGAAAGATGGGAAGATCTTATAATCTATGATCAAAAGCCTGCAGTCAAATGTGTGCAGACAGGCCCTTGAATGTACACAGAGCCTCACTGAAGTCAACAGATCTGTGTACAAAGAGGCCCATGCGAAGGACTAAGACTGGACAAAACTGCCCTAAAAGCCTCAGACTAAGTTGTTGATTATGAATAATTTTTTCCCCAACTATCTCCTCCATCTATCTAAAATATTATGGTGAAGAGAGGGCACCCTGTGGACAGATCCAGGGCTGGCCGTTTTCTTATCTCGTTCTTGCTAAAATGGGCCCATTTGGAGCTAAATTGTTTTCTCAGACCCAGCTCTGTTCTGCAGGCCATTGTAGATCAATGTGACATTTCCGGGGATGGAAATGGACAGAAATATACGCCTTCGGAAAAGCTCTCAAACTTCAGCCAACTTGTAAAAATAGCTGTCGTGTCAACTGCTTGGGAAAACTGGGGTCTAGAACAAAGGGGAGAGGAAAGGCCTGCAGCTTGAACTGAAAACAGAAAAAGGACAAAAACCTAGCAGTGACAAAACTCTTGGGCCTTCTTTGCTACCACAGAGGAAGCTTCAAACACACACAGCTTTTCTCTCCCATTTTCATGTTTTCTTACTTAAAAGAAAAGAACGCTACTCTGGGAAACAATCTCTTTCTTGTGTAAGCCGGTGCTGGAGTCTGAGAGAGTGACCAAGCATTTCTGTGCCAACCCTATTCACACAGCCAGGTGAAAAGAAACTCATTCCTTTACAGACTGAGCTTCTCTGCACAACATCTGCAGAGAGAACAGGATGGGAAACACCAAAGAGGGAGAAGAGAACAGCCGGGGACTTCAGGTTAGAAGGGCATTCTGTTCCCACCAGGGAGTCTCTCTTTCAGTTGCAGACAACTGTGGCATTTGACATTTCAATGGGAACTGAGGCAGAGAGTGAGAGGGGAGAGAGATGGGGGAGGAGAGAGAAATGTGGAGGGTGCGGGAGAGAAAGACACCATAAAGAGACCTGAGTGAGAAAAGAGAGTGACAAAAATTCTGCCTCTTTAATTCTTTTCGGCGTTCTTTCACATTTTCCCTGTAATACGACAATCAGGAGAACAAGGGGAGTTTCATTGAAGATCAGCGAGACTGGCAGAAGGTTGTCATGGTTAGAACATTCATCAGAATGAATCGATTTTATGGGACTTACAGAGCAGAACTCTTGTTTATGCTTGTTTTGCAGAAAAAAGCGGGGGAAAGGATTTACATAAAAGAAACAAAAGAGGAATGAACAGCAGCGAAGTGGACTGTAGATGAGATTCAAAAGGGAGCCAGTGAATGCTTTGACAAGAACTCTACTAGCACTTTGGCCAGATTTTTAGAAGCATTTAACACACAGTTCATCACAGGAGCAGCTGGGTGCAGTGCACTTTTGAAAATTGGATTGATTTAAAATCTCAAAATGGGAGTTGAACGCTTTTGCAAATCTGGCCCATAGCACTTTTCCTCAATACACTTTACAAACATGAATTATATAAACTTCAAAGCGCTCTTGTGTAATAAATGTCATCATCCCCATTTCACAGATGGGAAAAATGAGGCCCTGCCCATTGAAAGGACTCGCTCTCGGTCATATAGTGAAGCTGTGGTGGAGTCTGGAATAGAACTCTCGTCTCCTGAATACCAATCCTGGGCTTGATTAATCAATGATTCCATGTCTACAGTATATCTGAGCCAAATGGGAATTGTTCCACTGACCACTATGGGCTTTGGATCAGGCCCATAAGAGCAATCAAAAATAATACCCTCTGCAGAGGAAATCAGTACTCAATATAAAAGATATGTTTTATTTATCTGTAATTTAGAGACCAAAATGCAAATTAACTAGCACTCAGATCTCTTGAAGGGAAAACTTACTTGCATTTGGTACAGGAATAAGAGAAGCCAGAGTTTGGGTTAATGGAGGGGCTTCCCTAGGAGAGAAACAGAAATCCTAGGAGTTTGTTTGGGATGGGAAAGACTCATACAGAGGAAGGTTGGGTTCAGTGTCTAACCCACATGTGGGACAAAACTGGGAAAGGGGACCCAAGTCAATCACCAGTTATTTTAACGTTGCTTCTTCTGTCTGCTGAGTGCCCTTCATGGTCCACAAAGGAGGCGAACAAATGAAAGGCTGAATCTGGTAATCCACTCTCTCTCACCGCTTGGGAGCTTAACACGTCTGACTCAATAGTCAACATGCCCGCTGCAAAAATCCGAGGGGTCACGCTATTTGCTGATGCTGGGGTCACACGCAGGAGGTCTCAGGGAGTCTCCGAAAGGCCACAGCTCCCTGAATGCTCCATGTGGGATTAAGTGGCGATTAAGATGAGCACAGAGGACCTCAAATGTTTGCATTGTTAGAATTAGCAATGCTATTTGCAATACCACAGAGTAGCTACAGAAATGTGGTTTGTTGGGGGAAGGGATGTAGCCCGGGGACCCCATTGGAGCTCAACCATTAGGCTAGAAATGGAGAGAGCTCAACATCTTTCCGTCTTTCATTTGGAGACTATACATGTCCCTTCTGATCAGTGTGATTGACTATTCCTCCCTCTCCATCCTGCAGTACCCCCCTCATTCCCCGAACTAGTGGATCTCTGGCTAACAGGCAGATTTCTGCCACAGGCATTTTCATTCTCTTTCACCCCACATTCACCTAGAAATGATTGGCCTTCCTTCCGCAGCCCCGAATTTGCAGTAGTCTCCAGAGGACTGGACAGGAAACATCAAGGAATCGGCTATGTGGCTAATGGGGCTTTCCTAGAATCTGAGGATTCTTTCTCAGTGAGAAAGTCCATTTGCAAATAGACAAGCAAATCACATCTTTCTAGGAATGAGAAAAAGTGACCTGTCCATCTTGCCTCAACTTTTCATGAAAATGAAAGGCAGCTGCTTCCACGTGCAGGGAGCTCATTCTATTTTTTAGTGAGATCAGCCCTTCCCTGCACACATACAGTGAATTCTCATCCGGAGCAAACTCATGAAAACTCACAGTTTGATCTTAGAGGGAAGGGAAAAGGCAACATTTGGTTCTTTTCTTGCCAAACGAAGCCACATGGGCTGATGAGGAAGGTAGAATTTGCTATTGATCACACTCACCAGTAGACAAGGGTCAATGTCTAGCATGTGAATACCCAGGAGTGAAAATGTGATAGTTTTTAGGAAACAGGACTTGTGGGTTCTATCCTGGACTGTGGCACAGACTTGTTGTGTAACCTGGAGTTAGTGAGGCCTGATTTTCAGAAGTGATGAGCCTCTAGAATTGCAACTGAAGTCAAGGGAAGCTGCAGATGGCCAGTACCTCTGACAGTCAGACCTCTTTCTGATTCAGTTTTTCCAGCTGTAAAATGGGGATAAAAATCGATTCACACAGGGGCTTGTGTTTGTAAAGCATGTTGATATCCTGAATGAAAGGCTATCATGCCCTCTGCAAAAATCTGAGGGGTCACGCTATTTGCTGGTGCTGGGGTCACACGCAGGAGGTCTGAGGGAGTCTCCGAAAGGCTTTAAGTGCAAATTATTATGAATGGGATAAACCCTTTCTGGTGCCTCCCAATCCGCCATCAGGGAGACAATTGCAATAGAAAAGTTGGGAATTTTTTTTCTTTTTTCAACCCCCCTCTATTATTTCAGCTTTGGCACCAGACGTAAATTGGAGAACTTGTCTTCTGGAGGATTTTTTTTTTCTTCCTCGCTTTAGTCCTCCGGCTAAGTGACTAATTCAGTGTCAATGAAGCAAAACAGTTAAAGCTCTCCTAGCCTCAGTTACAGCCAAGAGATGATTTGCAAGGTGACACCTCACACCTTTAAGGCACACTGAAAAATTCCACCCTCCGCCTCCCCTTTGTGGAAAGTTTGTGTCGACTGGAACAAACTCCACACTAGGGCCAGAGTGGTCATGGCCTCCACCAAACAGGGACACTTCCATGAACTGAATAAGCTGCTTCCATGCCGAGAAATCCCACAGGCTTGTGGCTAGAACAAAGAGCTTTTAATTAATACCGCCTAAGAAGCAACTAGAATCACTGTGGACAAGTCGAACAACCTCTTTCACTGCAGAGGTATATGCTTAACCCACCTGTGTTTACTCATTGCTGATAGGCTTGATTATCTCCTCTGCCACATTTCATGACATATATTTGGTAACCGGATGCCTTTGGTGTGACTGTGAGTAATGCTTTGGCTGTTAGCTGTCTGCGTATTGCCCTATCGTGAAAGGATGAAAGGGCTGAGTCAAAGATCTCTTTGCTTCCCATTTGGATTAGGCTGGTAAATAACCAGGCCTCTAGAAAATAATGCCAGGAAAGGGTCTTCCCACTACCTTTCCCAATCACAGACCTACCAAGCGTCTGCCTATCACTAGCACTGTATTGCCACTCCTGAGCACATGAAAACCATGAGGCGGGGCCAAAAAAAGGTGGGTTTTTTTATCAACGTGTGTTTTTTTCTAATTTGCCATCTGGTTTATGAGCCAGTAGGGTGCACTTCACATTTTTCAGGCTTTTCCCTACAACCATGAGGGCTAGAAACTTACTTTTGTTTTAATGAAAGCTGGGGTTCTTACCTAATCACATACCTCTCTAGAGTCTGGATCTTACTGAAACATCAGATAGAGTGAGAATCATGATAAAAACAGGAGAATTAGCAACGCTGTCGAGATACAACAACAATAGCTCTCTGTTGATAGGATTGCTAATCCCACTTTACAGCTCTGTTTTAAGTCCCATCTACACACAGGCTCAAACCAAGTGTGGGAATTGTTCTCACAAGATGCATAAAGACATTTTGTTCACTATGGTGGATGGGAATTTCAAAAAGAAGTGAAATGACTCAGGAGCACAAGTCCCCTTGGAAGTTAGGGCATAGACCCTCTCTCAATATGTACTAGGACGAACAGATTGGAGTCCTGCTCTCCGCTGGGGCCACTCGCTGCTATCGTAATGCGAATAATTAATAGCAATGGCATCACGCCTGAAGGTATCTATGGGGGTTTCCCATTGAAAGCCAACGGGACTGGTACTCCTAAAACACTTGAAATTGTCCCTTTGGAAAATTCTACCAGGTGCGTCTAACACAGTTTGGCCCAATCCATACTGGCCAACCAGTCAGTATTAGAAACCAGCCTATTAGAAACTGGGCAGCATGGTCTAGTGGCCAGGCAACAGAGCTGGGATTCAGGAAATCTGGGTTCTAGTTGTGACCCTGCTAGTGGCCTTCTTTGTAACCTTAGCCAAATCACTTTGTCTCTCTGTTTCGCCTCATACCCTGGGTTTGTTTATTGTGAGCTCTTCAGAGCATGGACCGTCTCTCACCACATATTTGCACAGTGCCGAGAATAATGGGGCCCTAATTTTGGCGGGGGCTCAAGCTGGTTAGAAAATGGGGTGGAGGGAGAATCGGCATGAAATTTTGACTTTTCAGTAAAAACAAAACAAAAGAAAAACACCTTAATATTTTTACTAAAAACTGAAATGCTCAGATTAAAAAGTGCCAGCATGGTGCCTCATAGAAACTCTGGTTCAAGTGCCTTATGCTCCCTTTCTCCCCTATAGGCCAGGCTCCCCAGTCAGACTACATCTCCCATGGTGCACCATGGTGTCCCTCTTGGTGAGGGGAAGCAGTGCACCATGGGAGTCCCATGACCATACTACACAAGATAGCACTGAGATGTTTGTACGAGATGTGATCAAGGTACAAAATTACAGACGTGGATCCAGATTCCCCCCAAACTTAGGGGTGGTTAGATGAGGTGTGCTCTCCTCATTATTAGATAGATTTGAATTTGTATCCAAACTTCCCCAACGGTCTGAGATGCTGAGATAGAGAATTTTGGTTCAGCTCGGGGTAAACATCCAGGCTAGCCACAAAGTTCATGTCCAGACCAGGATCAAAATTGTGTGAAAATGCAGGAGAGTCTGCCACATCACAGTTTTAGTGATTTGGACTCACTTTCAACTGTTAAGTTTTTTGGAGCAGGGACTGTCTTTTTGTTCTGTTTGTACAGTGCTTAGCGCAATGAGGTTTTGGTACATGTTACTAGGTGCTATGATAATACAAATAACCTTTACAACCATTTTTAAAGCTCCATTTCACTCATTAGCAGTGGAAAAAACTGTGCTGTTGTTTCTGCCAACATTTTAATACTACACTAGTTTATTTTGAAGCCATTTAAATGCAGGTTTCAAAAATGGAGTGTCTTTCTTCTACTGCTCACCTATAAACCACCGAAAATCAGAAAAAAGACCAGGGCAACTGCAATTTTAGACAAAAATACAATTAATTTGCCCCTAAGGCACCCAGTGGGTAATTTGTCTTCTCAACAATCAGCAATCAGCAGGTTTTTTAAAAGCTAATTTAGTGCCGCTGACAGCCCTGAAGACTGAAATCTGCAAACTTCACCCCTCCCTACAGTTCAGCAAATAAATCTTGAGAGTTTGGAAATGGATACTTCTCTGCCTCCTGCCACCAGGCTAAATGGTCCCCACCCAGCCTCACACATCCACTAGTTTTAGGATCATGTACGTACAATCAATGCCCACTCAGTAAATTTACAGATGAAATTATTCCTTTCTTCCGCAGTCCTTCTAATTGCCTTTCCATGGGTGCTTGCAATCATATGTCACTGGGTGAGCATTCAGTACCTGCAAAGCCTTTCCCTATAGCTATTCTGTATCACAACAAGCAGTACACAATCCACGAATTTATCTTGCTACATCAATTTCTGCCAATTACTGAAAGCCATTTCCTTCTGTAACACTTAAAGGGTGACAGCAAACAAATACCCTTATGTTTTACATTGTCCTGCAGGCATCCTAAAACATGTATCTGTTCTTGACCATCGTTTTTTAAAAGTATATTGCTTTTTCGAAGTGCAACACTACTACATTTCCTTTTTGTCAATCTCTTCAGAAACTGTAAGTTCTGCAGTAGTGGTGCCAACTCTTGCCACTTTATTGTGAGCCTTCCAAGGCGTGGTGTGTTTCTTGGAGACCCAGCTCCTGGAGTCCTGTGATTACAGGCCACACTCAGCTTTAAAAAGAAAAAAAGGAAATTTCCGGCCCCACAATTATAGAGAAAAGCTTGAAATCATGAATCCTAAAAGCTCTGAAAAACTAGGAGAAGCAAATAATTCCCCAACACATTTATTATTTTTAAGTCAATCTCATGATTTTGGGGCCACACACGATTTTTGAACTCTTTGGGGGGTCAGTAATGTTTCCTTTATTTACATTTACCTTAACCCAATATGAGACATTGGGGTCCATTTTATTCTCTCCTACCTACTGTTCTGAGCAGACTCAGTTTGTGCACCGGACTCCTTCCCAGTCACATAAAGCGAGATTCTGATATCCTTCCAGATGCTGGAGGGTGCATCTTACTCCAAGTGTATTGCCACTGAAAGTAGGAAGCAAGGCCCTATTCCACATGAGGAAGGCTCTCACAGCTGGTGCATGGCTCCATGCGCTTAAGAAAAAAATTACTTCCTGTCCTTGGATTCCTTTCTCTGTCGTGGTACATAAGAAACATGGGCGGCACACCCCTCCCACTACCCCCTATAAGCCACAGCTGCTAAGTCCAGGAGGATGTGGAGGCTTTCTTGAAGGACTCTTCCTCCTGGGAAATCCAATGGAAAATTCCAGCCCACTTGGTTTCACTTAGTGATGTAGAGCTGTTCAGACGATGTTCTACAAAAGTCCAGGCTTGACTGGTCCCCTCCTACAGGTGTTACTACTGAGTCCTCTCTCTCTCTCCTCTCTCTCTCTCAGCTAGGAAGTTTGTTTGGGTACAAGACACACAGATGTCAGAGTAATGGGTGGGTGATAAGAACCTAAATAGGATAGAATATTTTGTAAGCATTTCAATTACATCTTCCTATTCCATTTCACCAGGATCTTGATGGAACAAGAGTCTTGCAGGACAGCATGCGTTCATATCCAGTCACACTGATCTTTTCTTGAGGCTCTCTTCAATGTCATTGGGAATAAAATCCTGCTGCAGCCTTTGTACAGAAACTTCAAAACCCTCCTCTTTCCCATCAAAGCGTGAACTGTCCGCTTTTCCATCTACTGCTATTTATAAACTTTCTTTTTACTTTCTTTTAATTTGTCTTTTTAAAGAGTCCTCTGCCTTCCCTGCTGCTACACTGATCATTTCGCTATTTCAAAGAGCTCCCCATGTGAAGGCCTCCTTCAAAGCAACTCCATCAAACAGGAACCGGACTTCTCGCCAGTGACTTTCTTGTTCTATCACCTGACATACAATCAGAGAAACATGCCTTATAAATTAACTACAGGTTTTTTTTATTGGACCAGAATACCCCTTGAGAGAAATATAAGCAACAAAAAATGAACTGGGTTCTCATTTGTAAATTATATCCAATGCCACTTCATTCCAAGGTTCAGACTGCAACCCAGCTCCAGCTAAGACTCTTGAACGCTGTCCCCAGACAATCCCAGAAATAGCAGGACAGTAGCCACACAAACTCACCATCCTTCATAAAGCTCCACACCTCGCAAATGTATTTATTTTTCCACAAGTGGGGTTGGTGATAGGGTGTTATTAAAACATTTTCATTAATGGTCTGGGAGAAGTAAGCCATATACTTATGAAATTCACAGATGATGCTGAAGTGGGAGAGGTTGCAGACAATCAAGGTAGACACAGACATAATCCAAAAGGGACCTGAAGAGAGAGAAACATGCACAAAATGGAAATTTGATCAGAAAAATTGCAAGCCAATACCCACGGTTGGGAAAACAATTTGAAACATAGACACCCTCATCTGAATGCAGCTGGCAAGGAGATAGCTGGAAGCAGTAATGCCAGTAAAGGCCACAGTGTGTTAACAGATAGAAAACTGGGTATGAGCTAGCAACACGTTGTGGAATACAAACAAAAATAAGTCAATGCAGTTTTGAGTTGCCTTAACATAGAAGCCACATATCATAGAAATGTCGGGCTGGAAGAGACTTCAAGAAGTCACCTAGTCCATCCTGCTGATGTTGAATCAGGACCAAGTATAACTAGAAGTGTTGCTCATTCTCTCTGTTAAGTTATAGTAAGACTGTGAAAGATACTGCATTCATATCTGGGGATCTTGATAACATAAAGCTGCAGACAAATTGGATATGAACAACTGCAAAAACTGAGGAGCTGAAGGGACTTGGATGAACTGACTTTGGCTAGTTTAGATTAATGATGATTAGTCAGCAATTAGATCTGCCTACAATGTGGATAGGTCAAGGATGGAGGGACAAAATATTTAAACCTGGATACCCCAAATGAGGCTTCTGAATCCATAAGGAGGTGCCTAAGAATCTGATTTTTCCAAGTGCTATACATTTGCAGATGTCCTTCATTTCAGTGTGAGCTGTGTTTGCTCAGAAGCTCTGCAAAGCAGGCCAGAATTCCTAAATACAGATTTAGAAGCCTAATGTTAAGCATTTGGGTCTGAAAATTTTGGCTGAAAGCATTTATTTAGGGTGGTTTGAGGAGGGAGGAACTGGAAATAATGGACTGAAAAGAAGCAAAATTTGGGCTGAGTTTCAGGAAATGATGGAATGTGTTAAACTGTGGAAGTCTCCCAAGGGAAGTTCTATTGAGACATTTAAAAGTAGAATGAACAGGGCACTAGCAAATATATGCCAAGGAACAACCCTTCATTAGTTAAATCCCAGAAGTGAATGCTGTCTGCATTCTTATTCAGTGCTCCATGTGCACTCTCTGAATAGAAAATAATGGAATCTAATGGGTAAACAATTGGACTGGGAGACAGAAGTTCTGACTTCTATTTCCTGCTCTGCTGTGCTGGGGATTCAGGAGTACAAATCCTATTTATGGCTCTGTGCCTCAGTCATCCCATTTGTAAAATGGGGATAATACTTCCCTACTTCATAGGGATGTCCTGAGGCTCAGTTCATTAATGTTTATATAAGACATTGAGATCTTTCAGTGAAGGATATTGAGGCAGCAGTCTCCAGTGGTTAGAGCAGAGGACTGGGTATGAGAAGATCCGGGTTCTATGCCCAGCTGCCACTGACTTTACTGTCAGACCGTGAACACACCATTTAACCACTCTGTCTCAGTTTCCACAGGCCAGATTGTGATGCCCTCTTCAGATTGTCTAGTACCTTTCTCCACGGACTGCAGTGAGACTACTCGGGTGTAGGATACTAGGCAGAGTAAGGCTGTTGTGATCTGTAATAGGGAGACACAAATTAATTTGCCATGCTTTGCACATACAGAGACCCCCTGCTCAAGAATGTAGCTTCCCTACTTTAAGCGAGTATGGAAGTACTAAAGAGGGCCTTTCGTGGCACCTAAAGCAGTGTTTACAAAGTAATAAAATTCACAAAGACACATAGTTTATTCCAGCTGCAAGGGTGTGACTGTAGACAGACCCAGAGAGCTAGTATTGAGACATAAGAGTGCAGTATTGGAAGGGGCACCCAAGCCAGGAAGAGGAAGTCTATGGCCAGCAGCTAAGAACTAGTCCCCACTGCAATATCCCCCCTTTTATTTAGGGGCTCAGCTTTGGATCCTTTTATTTCACCTCCCAAAGTACAGTCAAAATGGCAGCACAAAGTGTTAATAAACTGACAGGAGCAAGTAACTCTCCTCCTCCCGCCTCCTGTCCGCCGGCTAACAGAGGCAGGCCAGCTGTGGTAGACAGGGTGCTTTACCACAGTATGGCAAGGGCCTTGGAATGTGCTGGCAGTGACCAAGGGAAAGGAGCACACAAAGCCAGTGTAATTCAGTGCACCTGACACCTTTCAAAGGGAAAGACCCGCATGGAAAGGCTGACTGGGAAAGAAAAGCCCCAGACCCACATGTGAGGCAGCGCAAAGTGACCACGAAACAGTGATTGAAGGGACATGCTCGTTATAAAACCGAAGAACCTGTCTCATGTCAAATAGCATCTTCCTCCTGCTGAAGGCAACAGAGGAAGGTGCTGCTCACCATGAGACAGGACTAATGATCTTTCACCCTGTCTGAATTGCCAGTGATTTAATTGGCCATTGAGTAGAGGAACCCGAACCAGAACCTTGGACCCAAAACAGTTCTGAACCAAGCCGAGGTCTAAATTTAGTCACCTGCTCTATGGATATTTTTTATCATTATTATTGTCTATTATCTGTTAACATGCCCACAGCCTGCTCAGTGCTTCATATGAACCAGGCCCTGCCCAGTTTACAATCTGAGGACCAGATCTCACAGTGTTCTTTGAGCAGGCAAACCCCCTGAATCTACATAGACCTCATGGCGGGATTGGAACATAAGGAGTGACTCACATGCATAAGGTATCTGCAAGTCAGGCCTTAGCATGTACAGTGCAAAGTCAATGGGAGAGACTCGCAGCAGCGGTGGCACTAGGACCCTTTTAATAGTGGGGGTATTGAAAGCCAACCCCCTTACCTCTGTCCTCACCCTCCAGCCGGCTGGAGCCGGGAGCAGTGCGTGTCTCCAGGACATGGGGACATGGACAGGGGTAAGGGCAAAGGCTGTGGGTGGGCATGGGGCCAGGAGGGCACGAGGCCCGCAGCTGGGACCCCCTATGCAGGGCCAGTAGCAGAGCCATAGCCAGGACCCCGGGCATGGGGTCAGAAGCGGGGCCCAAGCACAGGACCAGCAGCCGGGGAGCAGGGCTAGCGGCTGGGACCGAAGCCCTGGGCTGGGGAGAGAGCTAAACCTAGGGGTGCGGCAGCACCCTTTGCACTCGTAGTTTCCACACCTGTGGATAGTGCTTGGCCCTAAGAGCTTGATGGAGATAGTTGCCAAGGTGCTATTGAAAATCCTACAATAGGCGTTTGGAGAAGATGGGATTTGCTCTAAAGACCAGGGAAAGGGCTGGCTTTGAATACCTCCCTTTTTTAACAAAGCATCTGTCTTAGGGTCATTTCTTGCGAGCATCACGGAGAAGCCAGCCTTGTGCAGGTTTACACTTCACGACTTGTGCTGTTGAGTTTTAGTTTTTGCTTTTCACGCCATTAGCACAGTCCAAGCACTGTCCCTCCGATGTTGAATCAGACAGCATGGCTCAGCTACCTGAAATAGCTCTTTCCATGGCTTCCCAGCATGCTCCCAACTTAAAGTTCTCCCTTTAAAAGATACTTAGGTCCACAAGCTAATTTAGAAATGGAGAGGCCCCCAGGAATAAAATAAACCCATCCATTAGAAACACAGACTGGTGGTAAAATCAGCAATGTGGCTAGCTTCTGCAGGTGCTGTTTTGGATACATCCCATTCAGGTCTCCCAAACAGGAGTGGACTCTTTCCTAACGATACATTTGTACACACACACAATATTGTACACATCTGGGCCCTCATTCTACAGATCGATCCTGACTGGGGGACCCTTATTCCCAGGGAAACCCCAAAGAAGTTATCATGTGCGATGCCTTTCATTATTATTATTATTTATAACACCAAGTTTGGTGCCCCATTGCGCTAGGTGCAGTACAACCACATAGCAAAAGACAGCCTCTGTTCCAAACAGGGTTACAATCGATATCGGCAAGACAAAATGCAGGAAGGGAAAGAGATGTCCCCAACAGTCACACAACAGGAACAGAACCCAGACCCGGGCCCCAACCTCATGCCCAATCCACTGGACCACACTGCCTGAAATCATAACACTTTGAGATGCCTGCATGTGCTAAGCTATGTGTGTCGTCTATGCCGTTAAGCCTCTGTCATGTTCTGAAACAGCATCTTAGGGTATGGTTACACTTACAAGATTATAGCGCTATAGGTTATAGCGGTCCCCTTATACAGTAATATGTATAGCGCTATTGTATGTCCACACTCAGACGCGCCAGCGGTATAGTATGGCCACATTTGGGGCACTTAATGCGGCATTAAGAGCAGCACATTAGGGCAGGTATCCCAGCATTCAGCTGGGTGCAACGTGCTTTTTAAACGAGGGGGGTGAGGGGGGACGCGTTGTGTGTATGCGGAGGGAGAGAGACAGTGGTTTTTCCGTTTTTCTGAAAGCCTGTCAGTGAGCCTCCGTTCACAGAAGGCTTTGTTTTCACACAGGCTCCCTCCTTAAACATTTGCATTGCTTATCTGCCGAGTTAAGAGAGAAACTCTAAAGAGGTACTTCCGCATTCCTCCAGCCGAGTTCAAAACAAAGGGAAGAGACGTCAATTGCCTTAAATGGCTCTAGGCATCTCCAGAGATTACTTGTAGCGCAGTGGGTGTCCACATCCTTGCTGTAGCGCTACAGCAGCTGCGCTACAGCCCTTATTCCCCATGCGGAGGTGGATTAATAATAGCGCTATAACTCAGCAGTTATAGCGCTCTACGTGCCTTGCCAGTGTGGACGGGGAGGAGGTTATAGCGCTCGTGGGGGCTTTATAGCGCTATAAAGTGCCAGTGTAACCACGGCCTTATACTTTATAAGTACAGTAACAGCCATCCTGCCTGCTGCTTGTGCTATCTACCTTCAAGGAACTTATCCATATGAATTAAAAAATGCTGCTAAGGGCTAGAAAGGGAGGGAGGAAGAGACCAGAGTTTACATCCATCAAATAGGTCAGCTAAATGCATTACGCTTTACAAGAGCTGCCAGTGCTCCAATTGCAAATCTTTCAGAGTTTGTGGTGATAAATTTCCCCCGATCCTATTAATAAAATATAATAGCAATTCTGAGAATAATGGCCTATTATCTAAAGTCTTAGAATGACAGAGCAATCAAAAGGAGGGTGAGTTATAGTGTTGCAGGGAGCAGTGATGGAGAGTTTGTGGATCTTTCCTCCACGGCACATTTCAAGCAGAGAGGGGCAGGTCACAAAGATTAAGCTATTCATCAAGAGAAACCACCATAAACAAGAGCAGCTTGTTTTTAAAGTCCTTTAAATAATAATAAAAAGCCAGTCACTGCACATATGCCAGTCGTTTGCCTAAGATCAAAATAATGCTGCAAACTGGCAACTGCCCCTACCAAGTGGATAGCTTGCAACAGCAAACCTATCAGCCTCATCCTCCTTCAAATCCCAGCTCTGCCAGGGTGCCTACAAAGACTGCCATCTGACAATGGCTAGGCAGCTGATCAGATGCTATTCTGCAGAGTGTGTCCATTTTAATGTCACTAGAGCTGGTTGAAATTTTTCTAGTTTTGATTTTTTTGTCAGCGAAACTTTTCATCGAGAAATTTGAATTCAGTCCAAAACCCTTTTTAAAAAACCTCTGAAAGACCTTGGTAAAAATCATCGTTGATATTCTTCCATTTTTTTTAACTACCTATAGAACCCTTTGACATTTATGGACATTTTTGTTGACATGTTGAAAATAAAAATAAAATAAAGTGTCAAGATTTTTTTTTAAACTGGTTTTACCACCAGCCCTATCTGTGACCTCATCCTTCCATCTGCACCTTTTCTCCTTTCAGCTGCGTCTCCTCCTGTTGCATCTTGTCGTTATTAGAGCTGGTTGGGAATTTTTCAACTAAACATTCTTTCATCTGAAAATGCTCTTTTGTCAAAACAACCTGTCTGTGGAAATGTACCACAGTTTCAACTACACTTCCTTTGGGAGAGCTTTTCATTTTCATTCCACAGCAGAACAAAAATAAATTTCAAAACCTCAAAATTTTTCACAACCTGGTATTCTTGTTCTCTAGTCAGCCCTTGTCACTATCCTAGATGGTGAGCTTTCTGGGGCATTATGGGTCCTATTTTTATATGTATACAGCACCCAGCACAATGACACCCATCAAGAAACAGGGTGGGTTCACCTGGCTGTCTCTTCCTCATAAGCGCACCTCATCCACTACAGTTTGTCCCCACACCTTGTCTCAGGCTTCTGTGTCTTCAACAACTCCACTGACCAGGGGCTAGCACCCTCCACCTCTCACTCCAACAGGCTACAATTCCTTGGGGTCCCTGTCTCCAATTAGGCTTCCAACCAGTGGTTCTCAACCTATTTACCATTGTGGGCCACATACACTACCTGTATGGCCCTGAGGATGTCACTTAGGGCCACAGCTGTGTGCTAGGTGACCAGATGTCCCAATTTTATAGGGACAGTCCCAATATTTGGGGCTTTTTCTTATATAGGCTCCTATTACCCCCCAGCCTCTGTCCCAATTTTTCATATTTGCTATCTGATTGGGCCACAAGTGGGCCATTGGCTGCAGGTTGAAAACCACTGCAGCTCACCCCTAGAATAGTGGCTCTGCTCTGTTCTGCTCCCTCCTTTTCAGCCTTCTTTCAGGCTTACTTCCCAGAGACCAGACCAGACTGGATCCAGATCCATATCTGTCTCCCCACTCCAAATAGACCTAGCCTTATCTTTATGGAAAACACCCATCTCTCCCCAGCTGGGCTTTATCTGGCTTGGCCCACCCTCCAGGTCCAAGCAGGCAAGTTAATTGGCATCTCACTCTTTCACAGAATGTGAGGGAGTAAAACACCCCCATCACAAACACAAATGCCTCTTGTTGTTTAGTATCACGTCTAACGAACAATGGTTCGTTCTGGTTCACATTTCCTGTCAGCTCACCCTCAGCTTTGTTTTAAAATAAATAAAAAATGTGAACCAGTCAAAATCAGTTTCAGCTCAAAGCCAACCAAGTTACCATTGGGCTCCAAGCTGAAACAATAAACTGACCCAGGTTCTCTTGCAAATTTTTCCAGGTTTGTCAAACTGATTCTGATCTTTGGCAAACTACAGCTGAGGTCTGCATTCTTAATGAACCGCCAAATCAGATAAGATGATGTTCACAGCTCTCTACCCTAGCCATAAGGGACGATTCCCTTACTGGTCAAAACTCTTTAGGACTCGAAGCCAAGAAATCTGATCTCTATTCTGAGCTCTTCTGCAGATCCTGAGCAAGTCAAGTGAGACAGGTCCAGTCCTGCAAGTCTTCCAAACATAAAAGCTCCCATTGGATGATTTAGTTGGGGATTGGTCCTGCTTTGAGCAAGGGGTTGGACTAGATGACCTCCTGAGGTCCCTTCCAAGCCTGATATTCTATGATTCTATGACTTCAATGTTCAAAGCGGGTTTGAGAATCAAGCCCTTGAACATTCTTTGTGTTATCCCAGTCTGTGCAATGCGGGACATAATATTTCCCTACTTAAATCAGGCTTATGTCTGTAAAAGACTTTGAGATCTTCAGATAGAAGCTAATAACAAAGTGCAAACTTATTATTAGCAAGTCAACTGTCGATGCTTTTCTTAAGCCGATAAAAATTAACACAGCAATGAGTCTTCCTTCCCCTCTCTGCCCACATTCCCCATAATTTGTTCCACACTCAGGTGCAAATTTATTTAATTAAGAAATATTGTATCTACCTTTTCAGCTAACAGTAATTTTGGGGGGAGGAGAAGTTGTAATGAGTTGACTATAGGCCAATACATGACCATGCTGGATATTTTCTGTTTTTCTGCTGGTCCCTTAAGCCAAAAGAGGACAAAATTCTCACCTCTTTGGGTATTTGTGGATGGACTCTAAAACTGTGGTGTTCTCTGATACGCTTGTGGGAAGCTGTTTGGAGAAGGGACCATGTTAGCATTTTGTGCATGTGGAGTAGAGCTGGTTGCAAATTTTTCATTAAAAAATGTCTTTTTGACAAAATGGAAATTTACACACGAACACCCCCCAAAAAATCCATTTTTCTCGAAAACTATTGGGTCATTTAAAAAAATGAAAATGACCATCCTGGGTCTGATCAGCAGGCCAGCTGGACAAGTAGCCAGTCTCTGGCAGCAATTAGCACACCTCCTGCTTCAGAGGAAGATGCAAGAAACTCCATAATAGGCAATTATGGAATAACCTGCCCACAGGGACGTTTCTCCCCTACCCTTGTCTCTAGGGAGCTGACGTATGCTCTGAAGCAGGAGGGTTTATATCCATTCCACACTTTTGAGAGAGAACTTGAATTTTCTAAATTTCTTTTTACCAGTACCGTGCATGCTGTTTTCAAAAAGGCTGTGCGATTAATTAGGGGCTAGTCAGATTTTCTGGGTGTAGTGCTGATTCCCATCCACATAACGATGCAGCAGAGGGCTGTAAATTTTTTAAAGGGGGAAAAAGGTTTCACACTATCTAGGCTATCAGAGGTCTAGAGTCAAGATTTCACAAGATGGAGGAGCTCAATCACCAGCTTAGTTTTTAACACATAAATAAAGATTTCCCCTGCATTGGCCTCGTCCATCTGAGCGATCAGCCAGTAGACTGTGTGTTCATTTCTGGTTTCAAATGGAGGGAAGAGCTGGACATAAGTAAGTGTGATCAGCATATTCACAGCTTTCTCTCCGCCAGGTAAATAAATGCATAGCTGCAAAATTTGAGAAAGGCAAAACCATTTTTTTTTTTAGAAGCATGAATATTCCTGACAAGCAACTGCTGCTTAACACACTCACATCAAATCTGTTGATAGCACAAGCTTTGCGAGGAAACACATTGGCAGGGCTGGACTCTGAAAGCCTCCTTCGGTTCTGATTTACAGGTCATCCTTTCATATTAGTGATTCATAAATATGCCAATAACTGCACATTTCATTTGCATTTCAAAGACTAGTCATTGTCTGCGCACAGTCCGTGTGAACCAAGATCCTCGAGAGATACTCCACGTATGTGCAACGTATTATTTGAAATAATAACCTTTGGCTGAGCTGGAGCAGAGGGTACGCTTGGAGGCAATAGAAACAGGAGTGTTGACGATAATACACTCAGGATTTGCTAACACGGGAATAAATTTATGACCTATATTGGAGTCAGTTTGAGCATTTTTAGCAACAAAATGCAACCCATAGATTTGCCTGTTCTCCTCCCCCACCCTAGCAGTGGGAGTTCTCTCTAGCTCGGTTTCAGCTGTACAATAGCACTGGTGAGGAAAACACAGGTCACAGTGGTCGCTACCATCACCGGGACTGACCAGTTGCAGCAATTGTCCATAATTCAATGAAGCTTTAAATCAAGTTAGCACCCACGGGCCCTGTGATGATTTGCACAATTATTCCCACCAGCCATCTGGGGTGTTTTTTGTGCCTCCCAAGGGATACCATCAGTGTTAAGTCACGTACGCAAATTGGTTGTATAATTATGCATATTTGTGGGATGCAGTCAGTAGCAGCTGATGTGATTTACTGATTATCTCTCCCTTACTTGTTTTATGGCCTATGAGGTTATCTCTTTTCAGCTGTGACTCACGCAGGAGGACTTATTATATTCTGTGCAATGCCAGGTCTGCTTTTAACACTTAAATTATTGCCTTAGACTTGTTCTCCTGACAGGGTTGGGGGAGGGCATCTTGCTGGGTGCTTTCTCCCTGTCCCAGGAAAAGTAACTAATTGTAATTTATTTCATACTCATCATATGATCTGATTATTTATAAATCATTCATGTAGTACAGTAGGAAATTAAATTAATTTCCTATAATGTCTCGATGAATCAGTATCTGGTATTTTCTTTATGGTTCTCCATACCCAGCAACAAACAGCTTTCATTCAGGATGCCCTTTATTTTAGATTAAGAACAACTAAGTAAGAAAGAACGAATGTCAAGTCCCCACAAGAGGACACAGTATAAGTGTCTTCTCCAGCAAGCTGCACTGAAGTTGGAGGACAAAATGGCTGCCTGTCCCTGGAAAAAGGAGAGTCCTTATTGATGTAAGGATGCAATACGAAGATACGACAGATTACATTGCTAAATACATCTTGGCATTCTGCTACTTGGACGGCATATAATATAAATCAGACCTCAACATACAGTGTTTGGACATGTCACCTCCAGCATCATTTTGTGGTACATTCAAAGTCATATAACAAGGTCCTATATGGAATTAAGTGATTTGGGGAGAAATGGGCTGTGGGGACCATGGTTTGGGATTAGCAAAAGCAAATCCCAAATTGGGGCTTAAGGGGGAGATCATCTTGAGGGGATCAGATCCGTGTTTCATCCAAGCCATGAAGATTTGATCCTAATGCAAACTACTGGAACAACCCCCTCCCCCCTTGCCCGCCCCACCCCTACCAACCCCCACCAGGCCGAAGCAGTGTGTGAGGAAGAGAAGGAAGACGCTTTTGACGTTTAAGGAAGAAAATCTAGAGAGATGGCAGGTTTGGGAGGTTGGGGTCCTCGGCCTATTTACAAGTGCCCCGTGAAGGAGGGACTGGGTGGATTTTTTTCTCCCTGTGAAGAATGAACCCTGTCACCTCAGGCTTGCTTCAAACTACCCCCTGCTGATAGCTTAGTGAGCCTCTTAGCCTAGCATTGTTCGAGAAACTGAAGGAAAGAAAAAAAATTACTGTGAAAGAAAGAAAAAAGGAACGAATAAGGTAGTAACACATAGATGCAGACAAACAAGTGCCACTTGGGTGAGTTAGCCCTTGGGGAGCTAATGAACAACCAGCAGGCGGGTCTCAGTCCAGTTTCTAGCAGATGTGTATCCCTATCACAAAACAGCCACTACAACTGGCATTGTTAATGTCCCAGGCATGGGCAGGAGGGGCAATGGGGCCCCTTACGGATTAGCACTGAGTCACCTGTGTAGCTTGTAGTCTGGGCTTTTGCTGGTGTGATCTGCAGGCTCTGGCATCAAGCTGTCCCCAGGCCTATCCATATGGCACTTGTCACCAGCTCTTAGTTCATGTCACTCAATTCCTTGGCAAAGGTAGAAAAAAAATGAAAGGAAAATAAAATATGAAAAAATAAAGAGAAGAAATCTGTTAAAAGGGCAAGTGCCTCTTTAAGAGCTTTACCTCATTTCCTATAAAGCTGAACTTGACCATATTTCTCCATGCCGGGAAGCAGAGCAAGAGAAGAATCAATGACTGCAAGGATAAATACTCCACAAATGAGACAAGGGCAGCTGAATTCACACTAGTGAATGGCTAGCAGGATTTGCCCCCTGGCTCACACTACATCAGCGGCAGGAGGACGTCTGGGCTTTCTGACCCTAGAAGTTTACAATGTGCAATTGATTTGGGGGTTATTTACAGAGCAAAGAGTTCACTGAGGCACTTTGGTGTCAAATCTCGCTCCTCCTTGCCCAGCAGAATGTCAGGTTTAGTTGTGTCCCAGCAATTCACTTATATAACAAACACCCTCCATCCGAGGAGCTCAAGGCCCTTTGCAAACATGGATGAATTAAATTTAGCCTCTTATCCCACCTAGGAGGTAAACACTTGGGGAAACTGAGGCACGGGATGCTTTAATGGCTGACCAAAGGTTACACAGTCAATCAGCTCTCCTCTAACCTCTGCTTAAGACGGTGATCAGAGATCGCAGGCTGTTTATAGACAAAGACTGGACCTGCCAGCGCTGTTGCTCTTTTTCATTCCTGATGAAAAGCGCTGTACTGGCCATCAAGGAGAATGACGTTCAAGACTGATGAACAGAACAAGTACAGTACTGGCAGTGCAAGCTTCCCCTTGCTGCCTATGGAGCCAGACATCAGAAACTGAGAAGAGATCTCGGAGTCCACATCCATTCAGTCCAAGGGCTTTCTGCAGATGCATTCAATAGACTTTGTTTCCAGATGCCCCAATGATGGAACATCTGCTGGAACGATATGTTTACTCCTTCGATTACGGGAAGAAGCCTGGAAGAATTTTCCTTTTTTAGGAAGCAGCAGGGTGGGGAAACTTAAACTAAGTACTCGAGAGAGGGCTCTGGAGGGATGAAACTATTGTGAAGAAATGCTTGAGTTTCTTCAACAGGTGGGCGGGGTGAGCGGGAAAAGCACCCAAGCCCAGGTCAACACTCTCCAGCTGCATGCAAAGGTTGGCCAGAGGCGAACATGAGTTTGCTGTTGACGGCCAAACGTCCTTTCTCAGACGGCCACTGGCGAAACAGCCACGCGTGCCAAGGCTGGAGATTTCATCTGCCAGAGCTGTGCTCTCCGGAGCATGTTTCTAACAGCCCGGTAATGGCTTCGATGGAGAAAGAGATTTTAGGTTTGCACACAATTCTTTTCATTTTAATCCCACTCAAGAGTCTTCAGTGTTCATAAGACAGCCATGGTCTGCTGGCTTTGTTGGCAGGCAGAGCACTGTGTCCTCACTGGATGCAGTGATCAGAGAACAAGGTCCCTGCACACAGGGCTCTGTAGGAACCACTTCTACATGCTTGCACTACTCATTACAAAGATTGGCTCTACCCAAGTTCCTGATCCGACATACACCCTGCCCCGACCAAGATGGTTAGAAATTTGAATCAGAAAGCAAGCCAGACATGAAGGCAATTTCAAGAGTCATAAGAAATAAGGGGTAGGTAAACTGTTTAAGCAATTAAATCTGAATATAGTCCAGACAGGGCACAGGAAGATGGAAAATACACTCACACGTAGGCCAAGGTGAGAGCTAAATGCTGAGCCAAGTATCCTAGTAGTTTCTACCGGTAACTTCTGGTCACCCGTGCCATGTGTCAGGATGTCATGCCATCACATCAGTGCTTGTCACAGTGTTGTGACATCAGCTAGCAAGGGCTACCCAAGAGCAGTGAGTCACACAACAAGGGGCTGTACAAGCTGTCCCCACGCTGCTCCTCACCCCTTGCTAGCCCTGGAGAGCAAGGACCTGAATCCTTATTCTGGGGTGTCAGAGGGGAAGAGGAGGTGGGGAAGGTGTCACTCACATCCCACCCACCATCTCAAAGTAGCTGGATGTTTTTGCTAAAAACAATTGTTAAACATTTCACTGCCAATTCATTATAAAGTGTCATCCTGTTGAGATGAAAAGGGAAGTTCAGCTTTTGTTTTAGTTTGTTTGTCCACCAGCACTGGACAACAGCACGGGCATCAGTGATGCACTCAAAATGTTTTCTTTGCAATGATAATGTCTAGCAACTTTACTGCTTACATTATGTAGCATGGGATGGGGCCATCAGAGAAGTATATACCAGCCGGTCCCTCTCACTCCCATGATGAAGGGCTGAATTCAAGATCTGAACTCAGATCCTAGAGGCAAGGAAGTGAGCTCAGGGCCTGTGGTCAATTCTGCTACATTTCTCCATACATGAAGAGTTCATCAGATACTTTCAGCCAAAAAGGGTTTTTTGATTTGAGTCTAAGGAAAATATAACCAGAAAGAACCAAAGTAAAGTCTCAAAGCAAGAGAGAGAGCACAGTGTGTGCTTCTCTTTTGAAACAGATCACAGCAACTCTGAGAACAAAATGTCTGCTCCTCCTGCAAACAAATAAAAGTCATGGATGCTCTCAGATGCTGCATACAGAATACAAAGGGGGCAGAGGTTTCATGTTACATATATACCACAAAATCCACCAACAGCAGCACATAAACTGCAGGTAGGGTTGTTCTCTGTCCTAATATTTCAAGCAACTCTTGCTTTTGAAGGGGTGACCTTAATTTGTGACAGCCCAATGCCACTTTTAACAAGCTGAGCGCACAGGCTTCTTATAATTCCTTGAAATAAAAACCACCACCATGTAGTTATAGACACGCCACACTTAAATCACACTGCTTTTTCACTCCATTACCTATTTATCTTCATAACACCCCTGTGAGGCAGGGCTATACCATTATCCCCACTTTGCAGATGAGAAACCGAAGCCCAAAGAGACTCAGTGACTTCACCAAGGTCACACAGGAAGTCCATCTGAGTCTGCAGCACAGGGAACTGAACCAAAAGTCCTAGATAATAAGGGCCATATAAGTCCTTAAGATAGGTAGCAGGATGAAAGCCAAGTCATGGGACCTGCTTTCAGAAAGCCCTGGCCTTTGGTGCCCAGGTGATCTGCAGGTTCAGAGGCAGTGGCAGGGGATGCTGTCCAAATGCATCATTCATCTTCTGCGTTGTTCCGTGTTGTCTCAGCCGGTAAGCTGGTGAGGTTCACTGAATTTCATGGTGGGCCTGCCCACATGGCAAACCCTCTCCCACCTGACAGCTCCGCTGTGTTTCCTCTGCCTGCTGCAGTTCAATGCATCTGTGTTTACTCCATGATCCATAACTGAGACCTGTTTTCCCTGGACAGGTTCCATCTCAGCCTCTCCCCCAGTATCCGCCACATGTCCATTTATTTTTCTAGGTAGGGTCTCTTTGCTGATATTTTCAGCACCCTCTCCATGCGCTCAAGGCATTTCACACTTAGGGAGGCATGGCAAGGACCATGGAAACATTTCCTGTTGCTGCAGAGAGAGGTGTTACTCCCAGAAACAACAAACCCTGGCCAAAGACTCACCAGGCAGGATGGCAGAGAATTTGCCCAGACTGAGGAAGGTGTTAATTCTCCACACCTACACCTTATCAATTAATCACCTCCTTATTCTATGCCTGGGTCCCAGTTTTTATTCTGGAGTTGGGTTTCTTGAGAGATGCCCATACAGAATTCATTTGAGATTCCACACATGGAAAACAGAAATGGGAAAGAATTTGATCATCCCATGTAAAACTTTGCACACGTAGAGCACTCGCTTGTATTACTGTAATGGGCAGAACACTTCCAGATTCCTGACCAGGCCCTGAATAGCAGAGAATCTAGCTCAGACTTGTTAGTACTAGGCTTGGGTCGATATCCACATCCCAGATCTAAACAGAAAGTCCAAATCAAAACTTCACGGCTGGTTTCTGCCATTACAATGAACCAGACCAGAACTCTGGACCCAAACAATCCCAAATTCTGGGGAATACAAACTTCACAACTGAGGTCCATCTCAATTTGCTGTGGGGCCATGGTTACTACCTCTTCGGGGACTGCCAGCTCCCTTCTCTGCTGCTTATCCTTCTTTCATACTTCCCCTGTGAGATGGGAGGATGGGACGGGTGGTCATAGCTCTCCAAAAATAGACACGAGGAGTCACTGATTCACTGGCCCATAAAGCGGGTGCCCTCCATTCTCAAACGGAGTCTCTCTCACGCTCTGCGGTGTGGCCCATTACCTGATGCATGACAGATCTGGCCTACTCACACTTCTCAAGGAGGAGTTACATCCCTTCAGGTTTCTCAAGTCTTAGCACTGTCTCCTCATTAGCTTTGAGATCCTCTGAAGAAAAGGTGCTAGAGAAGTGCAAAATATTATTTCTATAGAACAGCTGAGGGAGAGAGAGAAAGAGATTTAAAAGTCACAGCACGGGAGAACAGGTTGTTAGCTGAGATCAGAAGTGTAAGGGGGAGTGGATAGGTTGGAACACAGAATTGCTGTACTCAGCCAGCCTAGGGAGCCACTTAGTCTGGTATCCAGTCTCCACCAGTGGCCAGTGCGAGATGGCTTTGCTGCAAGATGCGCGTAACCTTATCAGAAAAAAATGCATTAAGAACAAATCCTGCCCAAACATGGAGCTGGACTGGTTCACCTAACCTAATTGGTCTTTTGCATCTCTAATGTTTCTGGGCAGAAGTGGACAGGAAGGCAGTGAGGGATGGCAGGAGATGCAAAGGTTCTGCTCTTGCATCAAGAGTGAGGAGACTTTGAGGCGAGACAGGGAGGAGTCCAGTGCTAGATGAGTGAATGGAAAGGGCATGGGAAAAGAGAGAGAGAGAAGAGCCACAAAACAGGCTATTTCATAATGACCCCTTGGAGCCTTGAAGTGGAAATCTGTTCCCTTCCTGAAATATGATTCGGCTCTCTTGCACATTCTGTCTGTCGTTCAGGTTTGTTTGCTAACACGACTGTAGGGAGGAGCCAGGGGCTGGGAGACAAGCACATTCTAACTACACGCGGATTTTTTCCCTGTTGTTGCAAAAGATCCTGAAGCAAAGCATTTCACCCTCTTCCTGCCGCCTGTAAAGCAATGTGCAGCTGGGAGGTGGAGAGGAAGGGGAAGCAGGAGGGGGGCCCCAGTGTCTTGGAAGACAGTAGACACCCTCAGGTGTGAGCATGTTAGGCAGACATTCTTGTCAATAAAGCAGTAAAAGATTTGTTACCCAAGAGGACTCAGGCTTGACGAGTGATGTCTTCATCTAGCTGTCCAAGTGGCGCTTATTTTGCCTACAGGCAGAAGCTGTTTATCAGGGCCAAGAGTGCACACCAGACACTTGGGTTTTCATGTTTTTTAAGGCATCAGGGAGAGCGGGAGGGAGGCTGAAGCTTTTGCTAGGGAGGACTTCCCTTCTGCTGCCATGTCAGTTCTTCTTCCACCCCCCTTCTCTTCAGGTTTAATGGAAGGACCCAGCAAAGAGCATCCTCCTTCTCCTGTCTGTTCACATGTTCCTCAGTGCGAGACCTGCAGAAACCTGTTCTACCTTGGAATGAGCTCCTGTCACTTTTTGGGCAGCCAGCCCTTTGAAGAGGGCGAGTGCTGCATTGCTGAAAAGCCACAGCTGGGGAGGATGGACAAATTGTAGCATCTGGAGCGATTACACAAAGCAAGAGCATGTGGGGTGTTTTGTGGAGAGGGGGGAGGGTTAGGAGGAGAGGCAGGGAGGAGCAAGGTCAGTTATGAAGCCGACTAGGAGCCAGGATCTCTAGGTTGCACTCCTGACTGAACCACTGAATTGCTCTGTGATTGCCAGTAAATTAATCAATGTCTCCGTGCCTCTGTTTCCCCATCAGCGAACAGGGATGATAATGCTACACCCTGACTTTACAGTGCACAGAGTTCCATGGAGATACAGAGCAGTGGTACAAACGTCACACTGTCATTTACTGCTGCTTTGCAAGGCCGCCCTCATAACAATATATTGCCGGAAGCTATTTCCATTACTTGTCTTGGTGTTCCTTGGTGTCTATCACAATAGACAGTATGGGGAGAACCAGCCCAAGCCAGTACCTAGGCCACAAAACACAACATTATTTTGAGGTTCAAACAACATTGGCTTCCTGTTTTTTTCCCCACCGCATGACGTTGAGTGCTCATGAAATGTGCCCGAGGGATAGCCTTGTGGAACGAGGCCCCTTAGCTTACTGTAGAACAGGTCTAACATGAACAGTGATGGCACAATGCCCCCGAGGTTACCCCAGTAACAGGCCTCTGTCTACACTGACTGGGAGGAACCACCTTGTGATTACATTTAATCACCACCCCCAACATGGTTCTTTTGCTGAGACTGGAAGCAAGAGGGCCTGTTTTTGCTATTTGAGGTGCTGATACTTCTTGGGGCAGACACCAGTCTACCAGCACCTGCACTGAGGCCCACCGACACATTTCACGTAGGCAACCGCAGCCATCCGAGGGCAGTGGCTTCCTTTCACTACTGATCTGGGCTGGATTTGAGGGATTGAGCTAGGCATAAAGGGAGATTAGGAATGGCCCCTCTTCTCTGGGATTGATTCTGTGCAGATTTAGCACCTTACTTTGCAGCCAAGGAGGATTGGGGCTGCCAGAGGAAGTAGGCTGGTGCCTTAAAGGCCCAGGACAAGTTGGGATAAGAAATGCAGAGGGGCATCCCCGTAAGCATACTCTGTTTGTGAAGCTCTGCTCAGTCGGATCTCTTCCGAACAGGAGAATGTCATGTTTGACTAATCCCAGTTTAGAAATACATTTTGGGCAGCAACTCTGAAGGCCCCGGAGGCTATTTACCTTTAATTATGTACCTACTGAATAAAGAGAGAGGGAAACCCAGGCGCAATTACCTACACCCCACCCCGACCCTGAGAAGTCTCAGCATTGAGCTGCAGCATTGTTGACTTCTGATGTTACTGGCTTGTCTGCTCAACAGCCGGAAAATCCCTTGTTCCTTGGGTTGGCCAAAAGTTAGGATGCCAGGGGGGTTATTCCCCATCTATGCTAGGAAAGGGGTTGAAGATGATTGTAAGAGGACAGGCAGTTCTATTCCATTTTCTTCTAAGTAGGTTCCTGTACTGAACTCATCAACATAATATCTCAGCATCTTCCAGTAGTGCATTCAGCTATGGGATGACACATCTGTCCGTGGTTGTCTGTTCTCTCCTGCTGTCCCCCCGGGGAGAAGCACATGTGGTGAAGCATCTTGTTTTGGTAGGATCTAAGGGTTTCCCCTCCCACACTTCATCCAGATTCTGGTTACAAAACAGCACTGCTGACTCAGCACTGTGTTTGTGTCTTCCCAGCTGTCCTAACATTTTGCCCCATAGAAGTGTGGTGAGAAGGGGACTGTACCGGGGTGAAAACAGATGGCTCAGAATGAGAAGTGCAGAAGCCTATGGCCCAAGTCAGAGTCTCTCTCCACAGGCACCGTACATGCTGCCTGGTGTTGGAGGAGGGAAGAAGTGGCCTTGTGCTCCAGGATTTTATAAATCTATAATACAAATGTTTCTTTTAAAAGGATTACATGAGCGGCACCAAATAATAAAGTTACACCTCAGAAGAAGGAGGGGTCTAGACACGACCACAAGTCAGGCCCATCGCCAGGCTCCCTACTAAGACCCCAGGACCCCAGCAGAACCCCTATTTGCTCCTGCACTTGCCCATCAGGTGAATGTTGTACTTCTTCCAGAACTCATTCAGCTCCCGACCCTTCATCTGCAGCTGCTGGTTCAGAGTCTCCTGCTCTTTGTTGTTCTCCAGAGTGGGGAGGACCTCCTTGATGGAGTTCTCCTCCAGCACCCCGTCCATCATGCAATACCTCATTGACTAGGCTGTGCTCCAGCTTAGTTGCCTTCAAGGCCAGGCTCTGCTGCTCCTGCCAGAGCTGGTTGAATCTGCTCACCACCGCTTCACCAGCAGGGCTTTGCCAGCGGAAGGAGCCATTGGGCTGTTGTTGCTCTTACTGCCATCCGCAGTCTTCTCTCTCATTCTGCGCAGGCACTCACCCCCTTGTGGCTTTATGCCAGCTGCAGGCCCCTCGCTCCCCAAAAGTTAACACTCCCCCATGTCTTGCCAAGCAAACCCACTAACGTGGTACAACTTCATCCAGGCTTCTCTCCACAACACTATCTCAGTGTCTCTGAGTACCCTTCTCCCGTTTGAACGCAGAGCCCTGCTGGCTTCACACCACAGCACTGCATAATGGTTTAGAGCATATGGCTCTTATTGCTCCTCCTTTTATTCTTGTCATGCCCAGCAGGCAATGAGGACCGGAAGGGGGATAGGGAGGTTAAACTGAGGAAGGAAGGGTAGTAGCCTGGTCTTAGTTTCCTAGCACAAGGAGACTGGTTGCCTCAGGGGGTGGTTAATGGACTATAGCACCTTTCATCTCTAGGTCATTGGATCAAATCTGGTCCAACTCAGTAACAAAAAAGGTATTATTATAAGACATGAATTGCTAGTCTCAGTTCCTAGTAAATGAGCATCTATATTACTTTAACTGGCCCCCTCTAAGGCAATTTGAGCAGAGGGGCCTAGAACTGAATGCTGATGGAGTTATTCTGTCATCCCTCAAGCCCTGCACAGGTCAGGGTGAGGAAACGTTGCCTCTACAGTGCCCCACTTCAGTTTCCAGGGTTGTCAACTTAGCACTGAATTTGTTTGCATAGAAAAGTAACCTGTAGCTCCGTCTCAAGTTCACATCACCTTTCAGGCAGAGGCCCCAGAATCTATAACACACGATTCCCTCAGTGAGTTAAAACCCATCTCTCTGCTTTACAGGATATATGAGGGAAGCCTGCGAGACCCCGACTGGATCTACTTAGATTGTAAGATCTTTGGGGGTAGGGACGGCCTTTTTGGCTGTTTGTACTGTGCCTAGCAGAAGCAAGTTCTGGTCCATGCCTGAGGCTGCTAAGCACTACTGCAATACAAATTATAATACTGTGCCCACGCAATGAGGTGTCTAGATCTCAGCGGGAGTCTGTCGTGTTTGTTACTTTCCCAAGCTGCTTTCAAAACCAAGAGTGATACAAAAGCGTCAGCGGGTCAGCACTTCCATTAATGCAAAACTGACCCTTTTAGCAGCCACAACAGAGTGGGAAAGTCACTTGAGAAAAACAAGAGGATGCACTGCAAGGCAGCTGTGTTAGCAAGCACCAGTTCACACCCGTTCAGCTGCAGACAGCACCCATCACGCCCTTTGAATAGACGGGGGGAAAACATGTTGTGAACCTTTCCTTCTCTTGTGGCTAGATGCCGATGGCAATGGGGTAGACAGGACTCAGTTGAATGCCTGTAAAAGGGATTCTTTACTGAAGCTGCCAGGCACAGATCAGATTCTGTAGCTCTCCCTGATTCTTCATTTCCCAGACTAATTAAAGCTGATCAGAATATTTCTAAAACAGTTCACAAAAAGCTTTTTCTTCCTATTTTCCAACTACAGAGGTTCTGTTAAACACGTAGGGTCCTCCTAAGTCCTGGACTGGAGTGTGCCGTCATGGAAGGGATTGTTGACTACACTACAGTAGACAGATCCTTGGGATGGATGTAGCCAGCAAATGGTGGCCCCCATTCCATAAGCCATGACCCAGGACCCTCATAGGCCATAGGCAGAACTTCTAACAGGTATAATCAATATGTTTAAAATGACAGGAGCTGGTTTCCACTAGAAGATGTGGTTTGCCCCCAACATTTTCTATCACAACTACTCCCATCTCCCAATTAGAAGCAAAGCTGTGCACTGTCCGACAGGGACTCATTTTCTAATGCAGCCTGTTGCATATCGACTCCAATTTAAAAATAAAAAATTGCTTTTGGGAGCCGTTGATTGCCATCTCAGCCAGCAATAATTCTAAGGAAATTGGTCATTACCACAGTTGATGACCATTAGTGCACTGACCTACTTTGACTTTGCTGTCAGCTTTAAATATCAAGTTGATAATTAACTATTCCTAATACCAACCCACTGTGTGGATCCCTGGGATTCTCCTGCAAAGGAGGCTCTGAACTGGATCATTATCAGAGCTGGTCATTCATCAGTGGTTAAAGTCAAGGCTGCCTATTGATGGGCGTGCATGGGACAGCACTGACTTTGCTGATGTTTTTACCCCTGCTGCACTTTCCCATTTCAATGAGCAGCTACGGACAGTGGCATGCAATTGAGAGGGAGAGGTTCTGCATGACCTTCCTCTACTCTGTCCTAGAGCAAAGCATCAAACCACCAGCAGCCGTTAAAAGCAGGAGGTGATCTTAAAACAAAACAAAACAAAATAAAAGCAGAGAGTTGGGATAGCCAGGCAGCCAGATCTTAGGCAGTATATTCACACTAGCAAAAAATGTCTAATCCCTTAGTACATTTACAGGGACTTCCCTAAGAGCTCCCATGAGTCATACAGCAATGCCAAGTACCACAAGGAGCAAGGGAGCATTATTTGGAAGGTGCCTTCACATTTCAGGGCACTTGGCGATCCTAGAACAAGGATACCCTGTAATAAGATGATTATGAATGACTGGGATGTTGACAAAAGGATACCAGGCCTGCCCTGCACCTTCCTACTGAGGGGAAAGAATGACTCACAGGAGCAAGGGCTCATAGGAGGACCCTCTCTGGGACACTAGAGGTCACAGGTTAACTCAGCAAAGAGAAGAAAATTTAGTATTTTTAATCCAGACTATAAGTGAAATGAACATGGCGATTTTAGGGCTAAGGACTGCACCAGCCCATCCATCTGCATGATCAGAGTTTCAGCTGTAATCTAGTGGATAGATGGGCATCAGGAGATCTGTGCTCTAGTCTAACACTGACCTTTTGAGTGACTTTGAGCCTTTGCCTACCTCAGTTTCCTCCTCTATTGCAAAGGCCTTCGTGATGTACGAGTAGGGTGGAAGTTTCCCCGCTCGCCTCTCCTTTTGGAGTGGAGCTATATCCGCCTCTGATGAAAAGCACAATAGCCAAGTCTCAAGGAAAGGGGAGGGGGTGAGAATTTTATGGCAGCAATTTGGAATGACAAGAATAGACTCCCTGCGGGGAGGGGGAGGAATACAACACATTGAAATAGGTTTTGTCAAGTCACACAAATTAAAGATGTAAAAATAAGCAGGATTGATCATTT
The DNA here is from genome assembly GCA_007922305.1 of Dermatemys mawii. Lineage (NCBI taxonomy): Eukaryota > Metazoa > Chordata > Testudines > Dermatemydidae > Dermatemys > Dermatemys mawii. The sequence goes on from ML677366.1 coordinate 10,631,617, forward strand.
TTAGTGCTGGCTCAATGGAATTCCATCTTGCCATCTCCACCAACTACCCAGCTCACCTTGAGAATCATAAGCCAGTGGTCCCTATTCCTCAACCTAATATTGACCTGCATCCTGTACAGCCCCTTGCACAATGGGTCCCAATCCTACCTGGGACCTATATTACCTTATAATAAATCAATGCTGGATCCTTTCCATTGTGGACCTCTGGAAGCTCTCCCACTGCAACACATTCCAGAAGAACCCCAAATCTTTCCCTAACCTGCCCCTATTTACAGTGTTCTGCAATGGCAGGGCCTGTTTGTGCAGCATAGGCTATAAAGCAGCAGAGAAAGACTCAGACTTGTCCCAATCCCCCACAAAATATTCTCATTCGCTCCACTCTCCTCCAATTTCAGCCAGCTTCAAGGAAGGTCCCAGCAAACAGGCAAAGGACTCAACCTTCACTTTCCCCTCAGGGCCAGATTAACAGGTGGACATTAAATACCACAAACACCCTTTGAGAGACGCTGCTGCTGCCAAGCCACTTCTGCCTCTTTCTGCCTCAAGCAACTTCCCTCCTTCCCCACATGCTGGGGAGTTTTCTCCCCAACCCTTTCTGTTCCCTACGTCCAAGTTTCTCTTCCTCTGCTACTCACAATCCTTTTCTTCGTAAACCTTCACTACCACTGCTGCTGCTTTGTGCCAGAGATAAAGGGTTTGCTGAATCCTGGATGCTAAATAAAACACATGCACACGCAGCCTGTATAACTCTACCAACCTTCTCCTAAACACTCTGATGTTCTTACTGTTTTAAATCATCCCCCTTTCCTTTTGTAAGGCTGAGCTGGGAACAGCCTCATCTCCCAAGATCCAACCAGATTTTCACCCCAGTGGGGCTAATGGGCACACAGCTGAGCATGTTTCGTAAGTCTGACCACAAACACTCAGGTAAGACAAACAAGGGTCCTGCCCCACTGCCCTGGAAAAGGGAAGATTTAAAATAACTAAAGCCTGCTTCAGTGGTGTACTGGCCGAAAGCTGTGATGTATGTCATGTTTCTAGAAGCTGCATAGATTTGGAGCCTGAGTGTAAAATCCCACTGTGTTTTTTGCTAAGGGCTCTGATAATAATAGGCATGTTACAGTCTCAGAGTGCTTTGTGAACTTTAATTCTCACAGCACTAAAGTATCATTATCCCCATTTTACAGATGGGAAAACTAGTGTGTCCCACAATGGATGGGAAATACTGAGTGCTCAGGGACAGTTTCAGAAGGGCACAGCTACCAGTTAGGCACCAGCACAAGCATCCAGATTTTCACAAGAGCTCAGGCGAGGAATTGCACACATTCTGTTGTGTTTGTTAGCCCTTCCCTGCACCCGCATGTCTGTTTGCCTCAGGCACCTGCTGCGTAATGTCTGTTTGACAGTAAGCTCTGCAAGGCAGGGATGTTCATTTACTCAGTGCTGGCCGCTCTTCCACTGCGATCGTGAGTCTAAGGATACTTGGTAGGGTTTTTAAACCTTCAGGGCCTGGAGTCATGTTATTAGTTTAGAATTGTGCTTGTTTTAAAGTGAAAGCTGAGTTTCTAGCTGTCGTGGTTGCCGAAGAACACTTGAAAGCATGCCCTGAGTATAACCTAAAAATCCCCAAACCAGACACAAAATGAACCCATTATGTACAGACTGATGTTTAATCTCATGATTTTGAAACTAGTCTCATGATTTTTTGACAGCGGCAGCCAAGGACTTTTTAAGGTTTTTACTACAGACACTCTCTTCCCTGGGTTGACTGACTCCCCCTTCCCACTGCCCCAGCCTCCCTCCCCCTCCCATCTGCTCACTTCCGCCTGCCTCCTCCCACCACCCTGTGGTCCTCTTCTTCCTCCTCCTTTCCATGTCCCCTCTTCCTCTTCTTGTCTCTCCATATGGCTAATCCCATCTCACTAGCCCCTTGCCCCACACACACATACACCCACACACAGCTGAAATACCCAAGGACAAAAAGGTGGCTCTAACATGCCATTTACTGATCATCACACAGTTCACTCTGCCTGTATGGTCTGCCCCTTCCCCCTTAGCCCTTTGCCTGTCTTGTCTATTGAGATTGTGTACTCTTTAGGGCAGGGACTGTCTCTTACTTATACAGTACAATGTCCCTCCCTAGGCACTACCACAATACACATAAAAAACAATTCCAGGGGCTACTGCAAAATGAATGTGAAATGATAATGATAAAACCGTGCAAGTAGCTGCCCTAGTCCAAAGTATAACAAGGAAAACCCCAGTTTGCACACCTTGAGCTCATTCCTGTTGGAAATCAGAGTAAAGCCAGTTGTGCAAGAGAGCAGCTTTCCTAGTCAACACTTGAGGTTTGCTCCAGTGCTGCTTGCTAGCCACCAACGGAGAGTCAGATTTTGAACTCCAGGGGGTCTTGCCTTTTATGCTCAGATCCCACAGGGTACGGCTACACAGCAGCAAGCTTCCCAGCCTAGCTCAACAGACTCAGGTTCATGGGGGGTCATGCTACCGCGCGCCACTCAGGAGAGCTCTGTGGACACTGCTTTGGGGCTGGAGCTCAGGCTCTGAAGGCCATCCCCTTCCTAGGGTTCGGAGCCCATACACCCTTCTGACTCACCATGTTCACACAGCTATTTTGAGCCTGGACGCACAAGTCTCTCAAGCCCGAGTCTGTCACTGCTCCAGCACCTGAGCTAGCTAAATTAGAGCTAGCTCAGGTATGTCTACTTGAGCTTCAGTCACATCCCTCTGACTGCAGTTTGCATGTCCAAAACCACCCAACTGGAGACAGGGCACTGGACTAAACAGCCCTTGGATCTCTTTCCCCCATGGCAGCTCCTTTGTTCCAACCTCCGTTTGCAATGACACTCACGTTACAAACTGAGGCGCTGCCAAGGCGGCATAGCTGGAAAGCAGTGAGGGGCTTTGGCCTGACATCACTGCGGCTCAGGAGAGATACTTGTGCTAATCAACCTCCTTGCATTGTTTATCCCACTGACATTTTACCCACTGCAGAGCTGTGGTCGCCTGTTCAACAGCAGATGGCAATCTGCCGATGGAAAGGAAAAAAGTCCATGAAAATCACAAAGTGAGGAGGCGGATCAGGAAGGAAATTGCATGTTATCTACTGCAGGCAAAAACATTTTCCTAACTCTGATTAACATGGTCCATCACTACCAGCTGCTGCCACTCAGACATTAGAAGGAAATGATCTTACAGGACATGTTTGCTGTTATTAGTAAGTGTAATAATAAGTGATGGGTTCAATCAATCTGTCAATTTCAGATCTGGCCTTCTAAAGTTCATACGTGGAGCTGGAGTTTTGGATGAAGTCAATATACAAAAGAAATAATAAAAGAGAATTACTGTGTCTTTTGTAAAGCCCTCTTCAATTTTAGAAACCAGGCACTGGAGGCTAGTTGGTTTTGAGTGAATGTCTGGTAGTGCTTTGCAAAATGGATCTCAGTCCACGTTCCACAGAACAGGTGTCCATTTCTCAGAAAGCACCCCCCAAATTAGCAATATATGCATAGCTCATTGACAGTCACAGCACAGGGATCAGGAGATGCAGAGCCCATAGTGACAGAACCACTATAAGCCCCCTAGAGATGGTCTCTCCAGGTCAGCAGTGAAGTGTGTTAGCAGGAGGGAGGGACAAAAGATGACATGCTCCAAAGTCCTGGGAGGTCTTTGGATTTTGAGGTCTTGTCTACTCTAGGGATGTGCTGTTGTTGCGGGTTGGGTCAAGCCTTATTGTTATTGGTTGGCCATAGCCTCCACCTTACATTCAGGATAAAGGTCAAGAAGCCATTTTATTCAAGTGGCTCAAACAATAGCGGTAACACCCCAAAACCAAAGGCCCTCACAAAAGCTGAGCAGATACTGAATCACATAGCACAATGGGTTGGTTTCAAATGCAGGAGCTACGGTTTTCAGTGGTGGATCCATTTTGGTCTGTCTGTGTGCAAGAGAGACACACAGAAGTAAGACAGACTGAGGTATGTCCACACTAGAAAATACATTAGCCACACCTCTGCAGCACTATGGTGCAGACATGTACAAGAGCAACAGAAGGAGTTCTTCTATCACAGTAGTAAATCCATGTCTCCGAGAGGTGGTAGCTAGGTTGCCAGAAGAATTCTTCCATTGACTTAGCGGTGTCTTTACCGGAGCTTAGGTTACATTGCACAGGGCATGACATTTTTCACAGTCCTGAGTGATGTAGTTAAAGCCGATCTAACTTTGTAGTATAGACTGGGGTCCTGGAACAATTTTTATGATGGGGATGCTGATGGTGGAATCATGAAAACCATGCATTTGATGATTGTTATTACTACTTCAAGCCAGCACTCCGAGTTCCAGCACCACTGGTGTAGACCAGCCCTGAGACGGAGACAGACACAGCCCGGACAAGCACAGAGGAGCCTACAGAAGGGGCTTCTGGCTGGGTCCGATGCTAGCTAAAGAGATTTGGGGCTGTAAGCAAAGAAACTAACTCAGGGATCGGCAGCCTTTGGCACGCAGCCCGTCAAGGAAAGCTCCTGGTGGGCTGGGCCTTTTTATTTACCTGCAGCATATGCAGGTTTGACCGATCGCAACTCCCATTGGCAACGGTTCTCTGTCCCAGGCCAATGGGGGCTGTGGGAAGGGCAGCTAGCACATCCCTTGTCCCACACAGCTTTCTGTAGCCCCCATTGGCCTGGGACAGTGAACCACAGACAGTGGGAGTCACGATCGTCCAAACTTGCAGATGCTGCAGGTAAACAAACCATCCCGGCCCGCCAGGGGCTTTCCCTGATGGGTCACATGCCAAAGGTTGCCGATCCCTGAACTGACCCCTGTTTTTGGTTCTTCCTATATTCAGGGAAATAGGGCTTTGCACATTCTTTGTAAATAAACAAGATTGCATCAAAGAATCTACCAAACCCCATCCTCCATTTCTCCTCCTAACACTCCACATTTGGCTAACAAGTTGGGTTGAAAGTGGTAACACCCATGATTTCAGCTCTTGATGGCCAGCCACTGATATAGCTGCACCCTTGCAAACCCCTCATGCAAAGGAAATAAACTGCGATAAGCTGCAATTTGCACTGATCCATCTTACCTGGTTTTAAGCAGGGGTAAACACCACCAGTGAAAAATAGCAGCTTTGCCTGTCTACACTAGAGGTTTTCAGCAATGCAGCTACACTGGCAGCTGGGCTGTAATCAGGACAAATCCTTAAAGTAGACAAGACCAGATTCAGCCCATTATAGTTCAGAGACATTTGGATCCAGCTCCTGGATTGTACTTCAAATCCTCCCCCAAATCAGGGGAGTGCAGAACTGGGGCCTCAGCTGAGCACTGACAATGCTGTGCTGTGGGGAGAGATTGTCTGTGTCCCAGGCTGTCCATCTTTCAGCTGCAAAAAAGGTCGCAAAACCAGTTTTTTAAAATAGATGGTTATTTTTGTTTCAAATTTTCTTCCTGGAGATGGATTTCTTCGCCTTCTTGAGCTGTTACAAAGACATCTCCAGGATGTGGGGACAGATTCTCCTTTCTAAAGTGACAAGAACTTTTGGTCTAATTTTAACATTTGCTGAGAATATATCTATATAGAACCAGGGAGAGAGAGAGAGAAGAGAGTTGGGAATATGGCAAATGATATAACAGCTCCAGGCCATCCAGAAAATACTTCTTCCCCCAAACTCTTAAAAATGGCTGGCAAGCTTTTGGGGGCTCTCAAAATGATAAATAGCAGAGAACTTTTCCAACTTCTGTTGCAACATATTTGGACTGTAGGAAGGCTTAGGGGCAGACTGGGATAGTGAAGGAGGCTGTGCTCCGGCCCAGCAAGAAGAACTATCAGAAATATAGTCTCGTCATCTCACAGGTGCAAACCTGCTGACTAGAAAGGGACTTGAGTTGACCGTGCAGAACCAGCTATAGAACTAAACTTCTCTGAGGTTTAGGGATATTCTGAGGTAGGTGTCTTGCTTCAGTCTGTTACCAAGATAGGGTTTCCAAAATTATGATTCAATCTGCCTCCCTGTTTTGGGGTGTTTGGGTCCATGTTTTTAGTTCATGCCTATCTCTACTTCTGACTACTGTTTGCTTCATGCTTCCCTGGAAACCTTTTTTTGCGGGGTGGCGGGGAGGTGACCTTCCCATTGTACTTCGATGTTGTGTTTAATAGATTTTGTTCTCGGCTCGTATTTAAAAGGAACAACAGTGACGCAGCGAAACAGCAGACTCACTATGTCAATCAGAGAAACAGGTAACATGCAGCTCGATCCTTCCACTGACTTCCAACCTGCCTCATCATTTACATCTGTGTGAAGTGGATGTAAAATGATACCTCGTTTTTCACTGCTTCCCCAAGAGGGCACACAGGGAGGGTCGATCTAAACCGTTGTCCCACTGCCTCATGGCAATTTATAGCTAACAGGGCCCCAGATGATCAGAAGTTTGGGTCATTTTATATTACAGAAACTACCTACTAGTCCTGAGCTGGCTGTGTTCAACCTGGGACAGATGCTGAAATCCTTGTTTGATTCTTGTTGAAGCCCAGTGGGAGTTTGCTTGATTAAGGACTGAGTAAAAATAGAACAGAAGGATTTCAGGACATAAGCACTGGAATAAAATTGCCTAGGTAGGTTGTGGACTCTCCATCATTGGAGATTTTTAAGAGCAGGTTAGACAAATACCTGTCAGGGATGGTCTAGATAATACTTAGTCCTGTCATGAGTGCAGGGGACTAGATTAGATGACCTCTTAAGGTCCTTTCCAGTCCTATGATTCTATGACCGATTGTGTTTTAAAGCAGCAACAGTTTCCAGTGATTGTAGATGAACTCCTATTTTTTTAAGTCTCTCTCACCTTTTTATGTCTTGGAGGGCTGCCTGTTTCTTCTTAAATACCCTTCGGTATCTCACAGGAACTGGTGCTATAGTGTTTCCATTTTCTGATGGGCCAGGGATAACAGGATGGTGGGCTATGCAGAGAACAGTATTCTCTGGGTCTTTTTATAGCTTCAAACAACTGCAAATGTAAAGATCAGAATCAGACTCCTCTTCTTTTTCCCACTGGGCAAACTCTATCTCTCCCTCAACATCCCAAGAAACATGGCTGGTGATCTTGAGTCCCTGTAAGTTCAACCAAAGAGGTGGCATCTCCTTGGTACCACTTGCTAGAGAAAGATCCGAGGATGACTCTAGCTGCCATAAGTGATAAGAATCTGGGATCCTGCGGTTTTCCTGGAGTCAAAATGACTTATTTTGCTGGGTGGCTCATTGCCAGATGCCTTCACTGCCAGTTCGTCTAGTGCCTTTGTCCCCATTTTGCTTTTCCCCTAGCAGTAGATGCTGGTTTTGCTCTTCCCCATTCAGAAAATCTCATGCTCTATTTAGAGACCAAGGTGTATCGCTTCCCCTGACAGTCCTAAGTTGTTCAAAAGCAACATGAGGTGCCTTCTGGAAGGGAAGAGGGGGGTTCCTGCCACCAAGCCCCAGAAGTGGTTTGATAATATGACCTCTCTGTTTATTTACTTACATAATCCTCATGACCGTAGTGTCTGAGGCCCTGATCCTCAAAGGTACATAGACACCAAACTCCTAGTGATGTCATGGAATTTCAATGGGATTTCGGTAACTTTGAGGATCAGGGTGCCTAAAATACTTTGGTGATAGAGAAAGAGTAAGATCTCTGTCAGGGCAGAGACAGTATTTTCTACTTTTTCAGTATTTTCTACAGTAAGATCTCTATCAGGGCAGAGACAGTATCAGGGCAGAGACAGCAGTATTCGACTGCTGCTGCTCCCCCATCAACTCTGCCTGCACCTCTCGTGGCGGTGGAGTCAATGGGAGAGCACTCGGGGATCGATTTATTGCATCTTGACCAATGTTCCCTCTAATTTTTGACAGGTTGTCTGCACAAAAAATTTCTTCTGTGCAAATTTTTGTGCTTCTGTGCAAATTTTTGTGCGCGCAGTGTTTTGCCGTGAGGAGGGTTTAGGATCTGTGTGCACGCACGCGCAGAGCTTAAAGGGAACAGTGGTCTAGACTAGACGCGATAAATCAACCCCCAATAGATCGATCACTACCCACCGATCCAGTGTGTAGTGAAGCCATACCCTTTGTCTTTAGGGGTCCTGATCTTGATTGGGCTCTCTAGGCACTATTAATATTACTATAATCAATAGTAATAATTACTAATAAATAACTGTGTGGTCTAGTGACCTGAATACTGGACTGGAAGCCAGGAATTCCAGAGTTCTAACACCACCGAAGACACTCGTGTTCCTGCTATGCTCTTAGGGAAATCATTTAGCTTTTCTGCTTCAGTTTTCCCATCTGTAAAATCGAGATAATGATTATACCTACCACCCAGATGATTACAGCAATCCAGATGATCAAATCCTAGCACCCTGCAATAATCAAGGTGATTTTGAACAATAGCCAGCCACCATTTCCCTCTACCATGGGGATGCCCATGTGCACCAGAATCCAATAGACCAAGAGGAGAGCCAGCATTCAATAACCAAGTATGAGAAGCAAGTGGAGTATTGACGTCTCTTTATATCAAAATCAGCAGCATCCACTTCTTCACAGACACCCCACAGCTTAGAAACCAGAGAAAATTTCAGCTAATTGTGGACAAAGCAATTGCCAAAACCATATCAGTTTTTCTTCCATCATAATTTTCTGTTTCTGTCCTCACTGAAAGAACAGCAATAAATGATTTTCATTTCTATGGCCTCCTTCAGCCCGAAGGATCAGGCGGTGTTTTACAAAAAGGAATCACTTCGCCTACTGCTGAAATGCAGCCACTTCTGAGGAGAGCAAGTCCAGAGGTATAAACTGAAAAACAAAGTTGGATGACTGCATCACAAAAATCCTCCTAAGCAAAGAAAACCCTGCCTGTGACCACTACGCAACCATCCAACCATCAAAGGCAGAAAACTGCCCTTTTATTGCATCAATGATGCAGACCCCTTCTGTCCTGCTAGCAAGAACTTTCTGTGCTGAAGGAGGCGGTGTTGATTCTCTAGCCACTACTTTGAATGGCTGCAGCAAAAAAACAATCAGTTTTATGTCGCTGCAGGCTTTTGAGATGCAGAATAAGGAGCTCTCGAGGGCAAAGCGCATTATACAACCTGGAGGGCCCCCGGCTCCTTTTCATCCCCCTGTCCCCCCGCACACACACACGCACACACACACTTCCCCTCTTGCTTTGCTCCCTCTCTCTCTCTTTCTCCTTTCTTAAGTCCTCTTTGTGAGCTTTCCCTCATTCTCTCCAGTAGTGAAAAGGGCAAGTCTCCTCCTCCTCCTTCCCTCCGGCCCCGTTCTTTTCCAAGACTGTGTTTGCAAAGGCTAGTGAGGCTTTCAAAGCGTTGGGGTCCTGCCATGCTGCTTTGTTGGCTGCGCTGTATTGTGCTTCCCAAGGCAGTGCAGGTGCAAAGGGTTTTTGTCTGGGTGTTATGTGCACACTAATTAGGCAGAGGGAGGGGGAATGGGGACCCTGGCTGCAGCATTCATTAGGGTCGGGCATTCAGGTTACACACAGGAACCTAAATCAACCAGTTTAGCTCAATCTGGGTTTCATTCGGCTCCCATTCGAGACAAAGGAAAAACTTCGACGTGAATGGTGCAGGATCGAGTTCTGTTCGGGAAAAATCTGACTTCCTTGTTACTTTTCTATGCATTTCATGGGCATTTCTGCCCTGGGAGTCATTTATAGCTTGATTTTAGTACTGTTTTGATACAGTCCCACATGACATGCTCATAAACAAACTAGGGAAATGTGGTCTAGATTGAATTACTATAAGGTGGGTGCAAAACTGATTGAAAGACCGTATTCAAAGAGTAGTTATCAATGGTTCATTGTGAAAGTGGGGGGATATGTCTAGTGGGGTCCCGCAGGGGTAGTCCTGGATCGGGTACTATTCGATATTTTCATTAATGACTGGGATAATGGAGTGGAGACTGTGCTTATAAAATTGGCAGATGACACCAAGTGGGAAGGGTTTTCTAGCATTTTGGAGGACAGGATTCAAATTCAAAATGACTTTTCTAAGGCCTGCTCTACACTACAAAGTTAGGTTGACATAAGCCAGCTGGCATCGACTTCCTTGTGTCTACAGTTGCAGGTGTCTACACTTAACTTTGTCTCTCACTAGTGTACGCTCCCCATTATGTCAACACCATATGTCATGGTTAATGTACTGAGGTTAATGCAGCACAAGTGTAGACATGGTATTACCTATGTCAACACAACAGTCCTCCCGCAGCTGTCGCACAACGCATGACACCGACAACTGTGGTCACAACTGTGAACTTCAAGGGTCATAGAGACTAGAAACCCCTCCCGCCGTCAACTTTAAAATCCCACAAATTTATGAAATGCCTTTTCCTAATTGTCTAGCTTGGCGAACACACCTAGCAGCTCTCCATTTTTGTGTGAGCATGCCAGCTACACACTCTAGATGTGCTCCAACCTAGATGTGTTCCCGCCTAGTTGTGCTCCTGAGCCTGGCGGAGAAGAGTCTCCAGGAAAAGGGGAGGGAGCTGCACCAGGATATAGTGCGTCTTCTCTGGAAGCAAATACAGATGCTGCAGACCCTTGTGGACTCACAAGTCCAACAATCATAGACTCCCCTCCCTTTGAAGTACCTGGAGTGCTCCAGCACAGCACCTCCCTTTGTCCCCCCTCTAAAATTCCAAGTGGCTTCAGGGACTGCATCATTACCCATACCACTCCACCTCAGGGGACATGATAGAGCATTGCCAGATTTTAGGATAGCTAAGATGCTATACTCCGCAGTAATGCAAGAAACCTACAGGTCTAAACCTATAAGGCATTAATTTAAGCAGTTAGCATAAAGCAGATAGGCCTATGAGACTTAGATAAGTAAATTGACCGGCAGTGACCCTAAGTCACAAGAGGGCACCAGATGTTATTTTGCAGTATGTAGCTTTGCTGAGATCTTACATAAAATGCTGATGGGTAACCACAAGAAGTCAGCTGATACCAGTTTTAGGTATTTTGAGATGGGAACATCAGCAGACGTACAACCACAAGATTGCCATAGTAACCAGTATTTGCTAATAAGTTTGGGGTAATTAATATACTAACCTATAGAATAAGAACACTCCAATGTTATTAGGGTGAGGAAGTTAGCTGCTGGAAATAAAGCAAAACACGCCCATGAACATTCATGGTGGCCATCAGCTCCTACAATAGGCCCAACAACAATGTAGGTGGGAGACCTTGACCATTGGACTCAGAGATCTTTAAAAAACGGTGAAATAATTATGGGATACAGAAAGTTGCATGTTGGGAAGTTGATCTCTTGCTTCCAGTCACCACTGCATGACTTGTTTCTACCCCACTGTATATTGTCAAAACTTTCCAAAAGAAGTGCTCGGAACAGTGGCAACTTGCACAGTGGGATTCCTACCTATGGTGTACCGCAGTGTGCATTGACACGAGCACCCCTGGTGAGTATGTGCAGCACTGACCCAAGCAGCCGAGTATATACACGCACACACACAAGTGATATACTAACTGCAGAGGTATTATACAGAAGTAACTTTCATTGGCAAAAGTTTGTAGGGTAGACATGCCCTTACTATAAGGATAAGTAAACTCCAGAATAGGCTTCCAATGGAGGTTGTGGAATCCCCATGATTGGTAGTTTTGAAGAACAGTTTAGATAATACTTGTCAGGGATGTTCTAAGTATATATGGCCCTGCCTCCATGCAGGGGGCTGGACTAGATGACCTCTCAAGGGTCCCTTCAAGCCTTCATTTCTGGAGTTGAAATAAAACGAGATCTGGTATTTGTGGAATTTCCACCATCCAGGATCTGAGGTATCAAGAGACCAGGTATCACCCCAAGAATGGCTCCAGGAATTGGAGGCATGAAATCAAATGAAAGAAAACCCCATTATTGAAATATAAAATACTGCACACAGCATGATTTAGGGTGGGTTCACACATACCAAAATAACTAAACTGGTTTTAATTCACAATTTACGTTATTTCAGTGAAAGCCTGCATGTGAACACTCTTAGTTTGAGATAAAAGTGTACTGTTTTGACTTAGCAAAGTCAGTAAAAGACATAACAAACTCCAATGGAACAGGATACTCTTAACCCAAAATAAGAATGTCAATGCCCAAAAATTGCACCAAAATAGCAAAAGGTGTGATTTCCGAATGAGTTAATTAGTACAGTGCCAGTTGGTGCATACAGCAGCTCTAAGGTACATGGGCAAGGTATAGTTCAAATCACTGCTTGCCTACACTTGCAGTTAAACCATGTTCAGCCCCCAAAGCCCCAGTTCATCCACATCCATTGCTGGTACCCATCGTCAGCAATGGATAATTTTTCTAATGTAGACTACGCAGAAGAGCCCCTACGATGGTGTAAAGAAATGGGTGGTGGTAATATAAACATTTGGATGTTTGTCAGAATCTGATTCAAATTTGGCTTATTTTCAAGACCAGGAGCTTGTCTTATATTTGGAACCAACCATTAATTATTTATTAATTATTATTATATATTATGTATTAATATACCTATCTTTTATACAGTGCTTTTAATCGAGATCAAAGCACTTTACAAAGAAGGGTTCTATTTCTGATTCCAACCAGATTCTAGGGACATGCTTGGCTGTCATTCTTGTCAGTGAAAAATGGATGTAAAATGCTTTTGTTTTGACCTCATAGCATTTTATGTAGATTTTGCACTCACTTTGTGCTGGTTTAAATGACTGCATAAGTTCTGGGGTAGCAGAGAATCAAGGAAGTGCAGCAGTCCAAAAAAGCCCACAAAAGCCCAAAAGGAATGGTTCCCAAAAGTTAGTGACACTTTTTTGATCTACAAAAACCATTCATTATGGGTTGAGTTTGAGATTGGGCAAAGTTGCTGGCTAGTTTTTTAATTGATCTGAACTGCTTGGGATTTACCTCGTAACCGTAAAGACACATTTTCAGAGATTATTTTCATGGGAATTTTTCACAAAGGTTTTCAGGCAACAAAAAAGTTCCTGGCAGCATTTTCTACGGGTGTCCCAGAGACATTTAACTCTGTACTTAATTCAAGTTTAATAGGCTGCGATTATATTAAATTAATACCAGCTGAACTGATTATTTAAGACATGGTTATAACTGTTTAACAACTGTGCAATTGACTATTATATCTCAATAAATGTATGTTTTCCAACCACCACCTTGTAGTTTATTTAACATTCCAAAATTGTCTTAATCTGGTCACTCTTTTGCACTTCTAAAAGCATGGCTTGGAGTCTTGTGACAGTGGACTCTCTAATTCTTATAAGGATCACATTGTGCAACTGTTGCCTTACTTGGAATTTGTCCTGGCCAAATTCCAAGTTAGCCAATTACATTCTACTTCCTTACATTTCCCTTGCAGTTTCAGGTGGATGTAGAATTCTTCTTCACTACCTGTCCTAAACTGTAATGTTGCTGTGTGCTTCTAAACAGCTCTGGTGTTCTACCCCAGAGCTGGCTTCATTTCAGGATATAGGAAGAGATTCTGGTCTAAAAAAGTTTCTAAAGTGCTTTGTGATTCAAAAGGCTCTAGGAGTATATGATTGTTGTTTAATTATTGAAACTAATAACTCCCTGCCTCATGAGGTCTGCGCTCAGATCCTCAGTGGGAGCTGGCTGCCTAAATAGGCTTTGTTGATCTGGATCCAGGAATCCTTCCAATACTTTTCTTCTTAAATCCAAGACCAAAATTCTTGCTTTTCTCTTTGCTTACAATGTTACTTGAGCTCTTCTGAATGCACTTATTCATTATCAGATAACTTTATTGCAGATGTCTCGAAATGATCAGATGACATAGAAATAAGAGCTCCGTTCTGAAAACTATATGCAACTTATTGTGAATTGTATACCAGGCTGTTATTAAAAGCACATTTGTAGAGCGTGGACAATTGAGGAACAGATACATACAGTTTCTGCTATACAGTTATTTATCGTCAATAAGCGCTTAGCATTGCAAAGGACAGTGTCAAACTAGAAATGATATATATCAATATTTAATTACTTACCCGTGTTCTCAATAACAGCTTTGATAACTAACACAGAATGGATTTTAAGGGGCAACATTTAAAAAGGCCTCTATCCACACAGATGATGTACACACATCCATTTACTTGCATTAACAAGTGAATCTGCATGCTCAATATGCAGTATGCAAAGCAGATAGCTGATCATCTAATTACTTGAGTGCCTGATTCAGTGATCCGGAAAATTGACAGGCCACTTGAAAACTTGTTTTGTTTTGTTTTGTTTTAAAAAAAAAGCGCTTTTCACCCATTTAGGCTCCCTGTAAACTTTTTAACTTTTCTCAAGCAATGAAATTAATTGGAGCAGTTTCTTTTTCTGATTATTCAGTTTCACTTTACTCTTCACACCCAGAGCTGTTGGAGTCAGTGGAAGGCATTAAATGCTCAACAGGTGTTCAACCCTAGCCAGGATTCAGCAAATTGGAAGCACAGTGGAAGGAAGAGTCTATTTTATACCATTGTGTGTAGCCCGGGATTCCACTTTTTTCAAAGTCCTGTTCTTCTGGCTCAGTCGACAAACCAGTTTGTCTTTGGTGATGCTTTGAAGTCCATTCATGTACCATAAGGGTCTTTTCTGTGTTCCACTCCCATGTTATACATAACATTACACTCACATACAAAACATTTCTACTTCTGAGAAATAAGGAGGGTTACTCAAGAGAACCAGACTTGGTTCCAGTGGGGAATTTTCATCCTGTCCCAACTAGTATGTTTGTTATTTGTTCCATTTTCCCCCTCTATTGCTGTAGTGCTGCACAATTCCCTAGTACGATATATATGTAAATAATTCACTATTTCCTGTAGTACACAAACTCTGCTTCCTTTCCACAGTTCACACAATTTCGCCATGATGTAATAATAAAACCTCTATCCACACAGATGATACCAGTGAAAACAGGTACCAATGAAAACAGAAAACAGTATAATTTCTGATTGGCAACAGGAACTGCTGGAATAGAATCAATTTCTGGAAACTCCTCTATTATTAGGATATCAGACAAGCATTTTGAACATATGATGAAATGAGCAGTTGTGCGCCCGCTCAAAAACCTAGCAAATCAGTGTCCCTGGATTCAGAAAATAACAGATATGGGACTGATGGCTTTACATCCAAAAATGAGTAGCGTGTTGAATCAACCTGGGGTTTTAGATTAAATATTTGCAAAGCAATTCCCTCAGTTAGAATTTTATAAGGTCAAGTGAAAATACTATGGACTCCAAAACAGCATGAAATTCTGCATGTTGGACCTAATTCCAATCTCACTTTACACTGATGGAACACTGTTGACTTTTATTATAATTTGTTCTTTTATTTATTTTGTATTAGTATGCAAAATGTGCTAGGCTCCGAAGAAGTATCTGCTGACGTAACCCAGTCTAAGTAAGGTCAGAATCAGGCCTTTTGAATGTTTGCATTTTAATTAAAAACCTCTGAGATAATTTTTTAAAATACCCAACACTCTTTCTCTCTCACCACTAGCTCTCAGCATATTTCAGCTAATATTTCATTCATGCACCTGTGTCATTCTCCACTTCAAATGTGTGTTCCAAAAAGAAGCTATCATGTTATGGCTTATGTTACCAATCATTTGGCTAGCTTCAGTTTCCAGTAGTGCTATTACCACTGGAAATGTCATTTCAAAAGCTGGGAACTCTGACAATGATGCACATTAAACTTTAGTGCAGGAGCAATGTTGTCATTTTTAGGAGCTGTCTTGGAGAGTTGATATGTAACTGATTTCTCCCATCCCAGGTTCTGGACAGAGACTGCTGCAAAATGCACAGGTAATTACTGCAGCATTTAATGGCGGCTGATGATGAGAATGAACGGTCTGATTTAAAGAGGATCCAGGCATCTAAACCCACTCTATTAATCAATCATCACTTTTTTAGCCATGTCAGAGTAGAGATGTATTAGGTGACTTTACCGGAGAGCAGAGGAAATACGCTCTAGATCCTGCCATGGGGCAACACTTCCATGTGTGGAGAAGGGAGCCCAGACCTTAGGAATTCCCACACAGGATGATTTCTAAACATGTAACCAATTAAAAGTAGAACTGGGACACTCACAGGAATTGTCAGATTGGGATAGGCCAATGGTCCATCTAGTGTATGAACCTGTCTCCGAACATGCTGGATGCTTCAGAAGAAAATGTAAACCCCTGACCATGTACCTAATTGCACTAATGTAAATCACGGGCTGATATCTCTGATCTGCCCTAGCTGGTTGTACTTTTCTATAGGACAGACCTTACTATTAGCCCCAGGTCAGACCCCAAGGAAAAGCAGGGCCCAACAAACTAAAAACAGGGGACCCCAAACTACTGATGGCCCATTGGATCCAAACACTCTTGGACCCTGATTCAGGTGGCTCAGCCCCATTTCTACCAACTCCACTATGTCTGGGGCGAGGAATCAGAAAATGTAGGGCCCCTTTAGAAAACAGGTGAGAGCAAGGCATGCTGGATCATCCTGTCTTAGTCTGCCACTGGGAAAATAGCATTCTTCAGCCAAACTCTTCAATCAACATTCCTCCGCTAAAATCTCACCCCTCTGCAATTATAGGAACCTTTCAGTGCAATAAACAGCACTGAGCAGATTTCAGCAGCCCCCGGAGCAGACTAATTTTGGTGCTGCGAGTCCTTTAAAGTTCAGCAAGCATATACTTAACAGGAAGTAACATTTACACAGGTGACTCTGGGTTATAGAAGGGGAATGGGAGTGGACAGGAGAATTTTACTTCTCTTTGAGGAGTCAGCAAGTGTTGAAACAGCTCATTCAGACATCCCAAAGGACCCGGGGTCCTTGCAGGGAGCTGCCTTCATGGAAGAGCACAAAGCAGTCATGGAAACAAGAGACGTGACACGTTCCGTCTGCATGAACCAAAATGGCATACGAGACTGACAGACGTACTGGTCACAACCACACAGGGCCAAAGCCTGAAGAGATCTTTCTTCTGAGGGGAAGGGAGAGAGTCCCATGGAACCTGCACCAACATGGAAAGGGAACTCACTGCCTTCATGGCACCATATCCCCCTCCCCAGACCAGTGGATGGATCTCTGCAAGCTCTGGGGTCCATGTGTGAGGAAGGGGTGGGATGTCCCAGAGGCAGCAGTGGGAAATGCTGGAGGTGAGGCTGGAGGGATGGCAAGTTCCCTTCAAAGCTCCATGGGAAATTAGTACTAAAGGTAGTACAGCCCCGCCCTGTGTTACCTTTTGCTGAGAGCTGACCCTGTGCTATGGAACCTCTCTTTATTGAGAAGCTGCCGGTACCAGACACCCCAGAAATGGACTCCAATGAAGCCACGCTGTAGGGGTCTAGTGGGGCTGCTGGTGACCCCAGAGCCTAGTGCAGCGGGAGATAGAAGGCCTTCGCATGTGCACAGATAGTCCTGTCTCTCCAGCAAATTAACGAGAACAGGACAGATCTTGGAGGAGTTGTAAGGTATGGCACCTGCTGCTTCTTCCATGAGAGGCTTGTGGGGATGTAAACCCTGCCCCACTCTGGAAAGAACTCTGGGTTTGTCTACACAGTGGGTTTAGTCCTCACTACCTCAAGTTAGTCCAGTGGGAAAATGCATGTCTACACACAACACAAGCCCATAGAGAACACTAACTGCATTTATCACAAACTCTGGAGTCCTCTTTCAAAATGCACTATATCTGATGAAATTGGAGTTAGGATGGTCTATTGTTCTGAGGAAACTTTGTAAAGTTTCCCCTCTAACACTCCAGGGCTCACAGATTTTCCTGTAGGTGTGATCTGGATCTTATTCTTGCTCAATTCTTCCTCGGGCAAAATTCTCAGTGGGTCAAATTCCAGACCCAAACTCCCCAAGCGTTTGGTAGCATTTGGCTTTAGGGACTTTGGGTCTAATGACATTTGCCCACTAAAACTAGAATCTGAAGAAAATATGTTGAATGTTCTGTTACCAGACCAATTAGAAGAGGTAATCAGAAAAAGGTCACTCCCTCAAGTCGCCTTCTACATAGAAAAATGCTTCATTATGCTACAGTGCAAGAGGCGACATGGACTGGAAGTCGGGTGCCGACCCCACATTCCCAGTCTTCTGCTCCCAGAGACTCAATTAAGAGAATGTCAGGAGAAGTTTTACCTGCTCACTTGAGCTCTGCATGGTCAGTTGCAGCAGCAGATGTGGGGGCTCCATTCATACTCTGCCTCTTGTGTGATCAACTCAATGGCCAGCGATTTCAGAGCTTTTTCTGGTGAAGATGATATTGGAAGCAAAAGAGGGCCAAGTGATTTTAAGAAATGGGGCTGAGTTCCCAGTGCTGGCAGCAAGGGACTCTAACACTGGTACGTGTACACTAGCAGAACAGTAAATATCCTGCATGGTTTTTTATGAAGCCACTTCCCTGGCTTTATCTACTCCTTAAAGATCTCTGTACCTGCAGCATCAGTTGCAAGTGGGATTGTGCTATGTAATGGAAAGGAGACCCCAAACTACATCGGGCACTGGATCGGATGTCCAGAAACTGAAATAACTTGTCTCTGTGTGAAGGGAATTCCTTGCTATCTCCTCTGCTTTTTGATCTGACATCTGGCCCTTGAAATCAACAGCTTCTCTCCACCCATGAATGCTCTGTTTACATTCTAGGACAGGCATTTGCTTGATGCAGCGCTATTCAAAATCTGCCCAAGAAATGCATGATGCACACCGTGCCAGAGTTTGTTGACCTTCGAGGCCTGGAGTAAGAACTCCCCCTCTTTCCTTAGGTTTTAGTCCGAAGGAATGACAGTTCAGCTTATCCAGCATGTGGGAGGATGTCTGCCCAGAGAGGGCAGTGAGTTGCATTATTTGACTTGCATAAACAGATGTTGAATGTATGTCAGTGCATCCAGTGTTTTATGGGAGATATACAACAAATCAAAAGATAAGTCCATATTTGTGGAGGGACTGTGAGCAGGTAGAGTGGCAGACGGTTGCTTATATTACAAATCAGCATATGCCGAAAACCCGGGCCAGAGATTAAAGATTCCCGTGTGCTCCAAAGCAAAATGAATCTTAGAAAAATGTTGGGACCCACCAAAGCTACATGCGAGAACCGTAGGCAGTGCATGCAGTGTAACTGCCTTTGCTCATTAATTTAACTCAGCAGATCATCTCTTTCCCAGGCTCTTTGGCTAGCAGGTTGCTTTGCCCAAGGACAGACCTGAGATGTCTTTGTAAATGTCTGTTTTATTTGATCAAACCTGGATTTAGAAAAGAAATGGGAAATGACAAAACCAAAGACGAAGACGGTTCTCTGACTGTTCTGCTATGGAACCAATCAACCTGTCCAGGATGAGGCACTGGCGCTACCCGCTCCAAGTCTAATGTTCAGCTCGATTGTCACCTCACACAAAAAACAGGGTGTCTTCTGTGGCTTCATGTTTTGCATCTGGACACCTGTGGACTTATTTTCAGGCTTCAAGGTCTACCAATTGTAGGTGCATAACAGGTCATAATAATCTCCTGGTTCTTTTTTTCCAAGTCTCATAGTTGGGGAGTAATCATCTGTATCCTGGTTTTGCTGTACAGGGCCTTTTTACAACGCCACTGAGGCCTGGTTACTCTTGTAGGTTGGTGTTCCCTCCTCTTCAGACTGAAGTTTCCCTGGAAGATCCTTGTCTATATTACAAGGAAGTATTATTTACTCCTTCTCATAGCACAAGAACTAGGGGTCACCAAACGAAATAAATAGGAGCAGGTTTAAAACAAACAAAAGGAATTATTTTTTCAAACAATGCACAGTTCAACCTGTGGAAATCCCTGCTAGAGGATGTTCTGAGGGCCAAGACTATAACAGGGTTCAAAAAAGAATTAGATAAGTTCATGGAGAATAAGTCCATCAGTGGCTATTGGCCAGGATAAACAGGAATGGTGTCCCTAGCCTCTGTTTGCCAGAAGCCGGGAATGAGTGACTGGGGATGGATCACTTGATGATTACCTGTTCTGTTCATTCCCTCTTGGGCACCTGGCATTGGTCACCAATGGGCAACAGAATACTGGGCTAGCGGAACCTTTGGTCTGACCCTGTATGGCTGTTCTTGTGTCCTTAATTTTTGATCATAATGCAGCCTGTCTGCTTTCTTTGATATTGTCAATCTCAGTCCATATAAACTATATGATTACTTTGCCATTTTGTCTGAGTTAAACACTAAAAACAGCAAGCTAAAATCACTACATATTTCTTTACTTTTCCATTTTTGTTTATTCTCCTTGTTTACATTGAGAAATTAAAAAATCACTTGTGTCTCTGTGGTTAAGCTATGTCTGGGTTTTGTTTCACAGAAATTAACGGGTCTCTGTGATTATTAAAGTTATTAACAAACCTTGTGATAAAACAGCTAATCCTTATGACCTTTCTTGAATGGGCCTACTCTTTAACATCTCAATTACATGTCATTTTTCACCCTTCTGAGTATAAATAATCTTTCCCCATAACAGATCAGCATTTCATTAAATGTTCTGATACCAACTGTTCTAGGTATGGTTGGACTCCATTGCCATAGTATCTGTGTGCCTCTTTAATGTATTTATCTTCACAGCACCCGGGGGAGGGTAAATTGATTTCATAGGACTAGACAGAAAGTTACGACAATGTCATATACAACATTCTTTGCCCTTATGAAGGTATTCATCAACAGAGTAATCAAATCCATATTTTAGCAATATTGTCCGTACATACCAGGAGCCACAGCAAATGCACAAATATCCTGTTGACTTGGGAACAAAATAGGAGCCGTGAGGGAAGAATCCACCTGGATTCTTTTAGGGTCTTGACAGCTAAATTGGCCCATCTACCCTATTACCCCCTGAAAGCCTGAGGAGTGCTAAGAGCTGAAACTAGGATCAAGTGAAAGGAAGAGTTTTTGAGCCCCAGAAAATAAAAGCTGCTTGGACATAAAATGAACTCCGTGGCATTAAGAGTCACAGTCTCAACCCTGGATTATTATTTTTTATGTGTACACTTCTAAGCACCGCTGAAAGTACATTCACAAGTTCTCATGTGCAAGCATCCATTTGTGCGCACAAGCTGGTCCCAACTGCTCAGTCAGCACACCCCAAATGTATGCAGATTGGGATTTGTGGGCCCAGTCAGCCAAACAAATGAAAATTTCTTTGAATACCGAGCACTGGAGAAACTGTTGTCCTGTTCCTTTACTAGCTGGCCACCCCTCAAGCTTTACAAGACTTCGGAAGGCCAGCTTATGTAACAGAAGTTGTGTGTACGTCAAAGCTGTGCTTTGTGGAATTGTAAAATTAGTGCTGCAAAGTGTTGGTGTAACAATTGACCAGATCTTCTCATAACTAAAATATATTTTAAAAAAAACAGGCCATGGAGGTCAGCTTGAGACTGGATGGAAATTTAGCCTAAATGATTACACTGGTACCTAGATACTTGGGTGGCAGGCACATTAGAAATGGATGGACACAACTAGATAGACCAATGAGGTCAGCCCAGCAGAAGAGTGGTATTCAAGGTCCTTCCAAGGTCTTTGGTGTAAAGGATGTAGGAGGGACCAATAGTACACCCACCAACCAGGCAGTTTAAAGAGCCCTTGGCTCTTCTGGAAATAGGTTGGGAAACAGAGACAATTCTGGATCCTTCTGTGATATACGTTCTGGGTATTTCTCTTCCTTTGCACTTCAATACGAGAGACCAGTTTTTTTCAATGCACAGCTGGCCACCATCTTGCAATGATGTTGTAATAGTGCTGGAGTTTGCAAGATAGCATCAATCTGCAAGTGCTAGTCACCCCTCTTGTTAGCCTTCCAGCCTCACTCTCATTTTCTCTCTGTTCCGTGCTCCCTTCCACCCCTTGTTCCCCACCTCCAGGACCAGTGGGCTAAATCTGTTATGCCATGCCCTAAATTGCAATGACGGCCTTCCTCACTGAGCAACAACTATAACTGCCCTGGTCCAGCAGAGGGAGGGCAGCTTCCCCTGCATGCACCAAGTGTTTACCGTTAGTGCTGGGCATTGAAATGGTCCTGCAATGTGGCAGGCAAGGCAGTAGCTCAGACAGTGCATCACGTCCCCAGGCAGATTCCCTGCCATGTCCTTCTACTCTATGGACTGTGCAAACTGCCTGCTACAGTAAGCACCTCTGTTCTTGATTCTGGAGCATTGATATCATCCCCAGAATGACTGAGGCAATCCCACTTCCTCCTCCAAAAGTGAACATTCATTAACGGGCTTGTCCCACCTTTCAAGCAATTAACTGTTAATGAGCTCGTGGCTTTAGCACCTCGCCTGCCTTAAATTAGCTGACAAATGCCCTGCCACTCATTGAAATTCAAATCCATCCCCTTCCCCTAATGAAGCTAAGGCCCAGCCTGCAGCCATCAGGACAATTCGGACACTGTTCATTGTGGAAGAGAGGGCAGGGGATGGAGGTTGTTTTCATTTCTCCCAGCAGCTTCTGGATAGGATTTGTCCATAACTGCCACCCAGAAACATCATGGAATGGGCCACCCATGTACCAGAGAAAACCTGCTTCAATACAGAAATAAAACTCACTCTGGCCACACACCTCGTTGTCACCTACCACCCCACGCTGGAACCCTTACATGGTATCATCAAACAACTACAATCCATACTCTCCTGGGACCTCACCCTGAAAGAAATCTTTCCTGAACTCTCTTTTCTGGCCTCCAAACCCCCAACCTCTCCAAGCTCCTCATCAGACGCAAGCTCCCTACAGACCAGGACACGCCAACTCAAAGGGGCACCAGATCCTGCCAAAACCACAGATCAAAACCTGCAGATGTTTCTCCACTGCTACAATGATCAGCACCCCCTACAATGCACCTTTCAAAATCCATGGATCCTACACATGCCTATCACAACATGTGCTGTCCCTCATCCAGCGCACTATATGCCCCAATAACAACCTTGTGGGGGAAACCAGACAATCACTACACACTCCAATGAACTCGCGCCGGAAAATGATAAAAGACAAAAAACACCACATCAGCTGTGGGTGAATACTTTTCACAAAGCGATCACTCTAGACGTGAAGCAATAAAATACAGGGCACTATCAATGGCTGAGAGCAATATCACTGGCTGAGGCTTTGGGTGCTTCCTGCCATTGCACCGGCTGTTAGTCCTGTGAGTTAACCTATTTTGTACTAACCAGCAGAGCATCCTGATATTATGAACAGCGCAATGGTGTTACCTATCCTCAAGGCAGGGGGCAGCTTTGGGCGCCCCCAACTCAAGGAGGAGGCTTTGGGAGCTGGATAGAACAAGGGCTGAGTGATGTTTTGTGCTCTCTTTGTGGATGAACGAATTTAGTGCTCCTGGAGGTAGGGCATTCTCAGTAGAGCGTGGTGCTGGGTGAAATTCCCATGCACAGCTCTGTCCTGATCTGTAAACCTTCTGCTACTCCAGTTATGGGACCACACACAGCTCTCCCAGTGCGCCTCCAGCCACGCCTGCAACATTCCCTGCGACTCCAGATTTGGCCTTCCCTTGCCTGCTGACTACCAGGCAGGATGATGGTTTCGTGATGGGACAAGTCTCCATAGGAAGCTAGAAGAGGATTCACAAATAGCCAACAAAACCAGGGGTTGGAACTTACAGAAGGACTCCAGAGGCGAAGGATTTTCAGCTTTCCAGTTTGGTTCATTATAAGGAGCTTCACTGGAGTTTGGTTTACAAAAGTGCTGGATTCAGAATAAGATATGGCTGATTGTATTTCTATTCTTTCAAATCCCTCCCTCCACAGAGAATCATGGGCAACATCTTATTCTTGGTGTCTCTTTTTTCGTTACCTAGAAACCCAGACTGGTTTTTATGAACAGGAAATATGCTGGAAGGGGCTTTGATCTCATCCTCTTGAAAGGGAAACATTTCTCCCCCTCTCCTCACCTTCTGTTTCATTATTTCATAACTATTTCTGGGCTTTGCCTCCCTTCTTTGCAGCCTGGATTTCTGAGCCTCATAAACATCAGGACCTCTCTCACTAACAGCATTCTCATTTCACCCAGAAGTCAATCTGTACAAGAGTCAACAGTATCTGCAGGGCTTTCTGTGAATCAAAAACAGTTTAGGTGGCTAACACCACTACATGTTGTCCCGAGCCTGCAGAGAAACCTCCTTAAGAGACGGATTTTGCCTGGGGTGAAAATGGCTGGTGCAGGGGACCAAAATCCATTAGCATTTAATTCCAGGTCATAACTGAACTGAGCAAGCTTTTGGGTTTCTTTATGATTCGCCTCTTCTTTTGACTAAGACTTTGCGGAGCTTTTCGCACAATGTGTTAGCTGCATATTATAGAGCAAAGAACTCAGTGGAGATCAGCCTGCCTGCATTCTCTCTGTGCACTAAGCAGGGATTTCTCATTTCACGCGTCATTTACAGCTTGCAGTGAAGATTTCACAAACCTTGTGAGTCGTTCTAACAAAGCCAAGGGGTCTCAGTGTCACCAAGGGAGGCGAGTATATTAGCCTTCCGCCTTTGGAGGCCTTGGTTCAAATCCTGGCTCTGGTTATCAAGAACAATGAGTCTGATGGTCTCTAAACATCATCCTTTTCGCAAACAATTGGGAGCATCACAAAACAACAGTGCCACTTGACATATCTGGGCCTGGCTGGCAGGCACTACTGAAGGAAAGCCCAGGAGCAAATTGCAGGGGGTGATGTGGTTAGGACTTGGGTGTATTGGCAAAGCTATGGTCAGGATTGTAATAACTAGAAGCTGTGATGGTCAGGGTTGAGGTGCATCAGTGGAGCTGTGTGGTCGACCATGACTGCAGTAGTGGGTGCACCAGGTCAAGGTTGGGTTGGGGATGGGAAGGCATAGAATCTCTCCGGGGCAGTTCAAGAGCCATGTATATTGGCAGAGGTTGGGGGGCGAGATGGGCTGGAACAGGTGGTGGTTTTTGCAACGTGTGCACGGCGGCACTAGAAACTGGACTGAGACCCCCAGCTCATTTCACACAGGCCACTGAACAGTTATCGGACACTGATAGATTGAACTGGATTGAAGCCAGCGGCCTACATGCATTTTTCCTGGTACATTCCCCCAATACTCCAACTTTCCCTCCACTGCGCCTTCCATTAAAGCACATATTTCATTAACCAGCTAAGCGTGAGAGTTATCAGTAGCAGCATAACATTCCACTTCAAAGGGGACGCTGGCAAGGGTGGTAGTTTTGCCTATGCCAATTGGCTACATCTTCTGGGAGTCGGAGGTCTGAGTCGGGGTCTGCACTGGGATCTGAATAGTGCTGAGATCAGTTCAGTTCAGATAATGTTGTTTCCCTATTTCTCATAGTCTATATTCTTCATTGTCAGTGGGTCTTTCCCTCTCTGCCCCTCACTTTCTTCTCTAGCCTACATGAGTCAGGTTGAGATTTAGTTTCTCTCTCTCTCTCTCTCCCCTTCTGTTTCTTCTGGGGCAGATGATGCAGTTTAACAATAGCACAAAATTATATAGGTCATTGTTTTTTTAGGTAGGAGTTCTGCTCTGTGTGACAGCAGGCAGCTGCAGATTTATTTTGTTAATTATACTAGAGGAAAGCCAGAGAACTGATACTGGAGAAAACCCAGCCCCTTAAAATCATCCTCAAAGGTTCTGGATGTTCCAGGTGACAACACCGACTTTGGCCCAAAGCTTGTTTCTATATTTCTAGAGAGAAAAGTGGTCCCATTGTGCCGGGGTTCCCAAGGACTGTGGGAGCTGAATCCTCACAACGCACTAGCTTGGGCTGCCTCTCACACTGCAATGCTAATGCCAAGCTATAAGCCTCTGGCAAGCACTGCACTTGCACAGAAATCCAGAGGCAGGGACACAGCCAACTGAGTTGTATGAATAATCTCCCAGCCACTCATGAACCATCAATAGGGAGGCTCCAGCCAATTCCCCCCCGAGCTTCCCAGTTTTACACCCCAGAACTGAACTGTCTTGCACTGGTCAGAAACCTGGCCAGTGTAAGTTCATTATCTAATTCGCCACTGTGTCAAAGGAAAGTGGACAACCACCAACCTTTGTAATCTGAGCAGATTTCCCAAGCACTTTAGACAAATTCACTGGTAAGAATTAAATCTTAAAATAAGTGTATTAACTGCAGAAACATAGATTTGAAGTGATTATAAGTGGGAGGCGTAAAGGTCAGAAATAGTTACCTTAAGAAAATAAAAAGTAAACACACATTCTAAATCCTAAACTTTTAAATTAAGCAAGATCTCAACCAACATCTTTTTAATTAAGCAACTTTGAATAAGCAACATCTCACCCTAACACATGACACAAGGAGGTTTACAATTCCTCAGTGCACAGACTGGACTTCCTTTCTAGCCTGGGACCACTCTTCCCCAGTTCAAAGTCTTTTTCCTTCAGACATTCCTCCAGGTGTTGAGCTGCAGGGGGGAAAGGCCACGTGATGATGTCACTGTCTCCCTTTTTATACTTCCTCCAGCTGCTAGAGAGATCCTTGCCGTGACCTGGGAATCAGTCATTTCCCATTGGTCGATCAGTCTCCATTGTGTACGTGCCATTCCAAAAAGTCTCTGGGATAGCGGATTGGGTGCTGACGTGCCATGAACAACCGTCTGGCTGGTGATGGCTACTGAAAAGTTAGTTGAGGGTTTTCCCAACCTCACAACATATTTCCGTAACACATAACTTCACTTATAATGAGAGCACCTACAATCCAACAGGATACTAATGTTCAACAGATCAAGACTTCTAAAATGATACCTCAGAAGGCATACCTTGTACAAAACATTTCATAATTATATGACAATGGTGAATATGGGCGTTCCAAGATGCTGGTTTGAGGTACAGAGTGTCAGAAACATTTCTCCCTTGTACTTAACTATAACCCAACATGGCATGTATTTGGTGTATTCTGCACCAAATTTAACAAATTATAGTAGCCAGTATTAATTGTTAAAGGCCATAAATCTCCAGTGATTTGGTTTGGTTTGGTTTGGTTTGGTTTGTATGAATATGAAAACATTGAGACACTTCTCCAAACTACACAGCCCTTTTCAGTCTGTAAAGTTGGGCTGGAAATCACATGAGAACTATCTCCTTCATTCTCACTTCTGGTCAGTCCGAACATGCTGGGAGAACAGCTACTCCCAAAGGACTTTGTCATTTTCCATTCTAACCTCAGCGGAGGAAAAAAGGTTCCATTTGAGTTTCATGGAAGGTTTGCGTGACAACTTTGGTCAGTTATGCCAAGGAATGAATAGGCTACAGGGAATAAACTTTCCTCTGACTCCTAGAGATGGATTCTACCCTTTCACAGTATAAAAAAAACCAGGGGCTCACTCGATTAAATGAATAGGCAGCAGGTTTCATATAAACAAGAGGAAGTTCTTTTTCACATTAGGCACACCCAACCTGTGGAACTCATTGCCATAGGATGTTGTGATGGTCAGAAGTACCACTGTCTTCAGAAAGGAGCTAGATAAATTAATAGAGGGTAGGTCCATCAATGGCTATTCTCCAAGTTGGTCAGGAATGCAACCAATGTTCCCTCTAATTTTTGACAAGCCATGTGCGCAAAAAAAGATTTCTGTTCAAATTTTTGACAGGCTGTGTGCACAAAATATTTCTTCTGTGCAAATTTTTGGCAGGCTGTGTGGACAAAAAATTGCTTCTGTGCAAACTTTTGTGCTTCTGTGAAAATTTTTGTGCATGCGGTGTTTCACCATGTGCACAGGGTTTAGGATCTGTGTGTGCATGCACACGCGCACAGCTTAGAGGGAACAGTGACTGCAACCCCCTACATAGGTGACCCTAAATCCTGAAGTGAATCACTGAGATGGATCACTCCATAATTACCCTGTTCTGTACAATATCCCTGAGGGTCTGGTATGGGCTACTGTCGGAGACAGTTTACTGGGCAAGATAGACCATAGTCTGACACAGTAAGGCAGCTCTTATGTTCTTATGACTTTATCAGAGCACTATAAACCCACCCTCCATGCAAAAATATAGCATATCTAATTTACCTAGCAATTTGTACATATAATCCCATGATGCTCTGTGAGAATTCTTAACTAATCTTGCCCAGCTGTGAGTTGTCTACCATGAATACATCATCCTGCATTACATTTAGAAGTAGTTTCATTAAGGAAACACTGCATTCTAATGCACCTCTCCTCTTCAGAAGATAAATGGAAATCAATGCATTTTTATTAATTTGCATTTTGAAAACATCCAGTCCACTAACTCAGCTATAATTCTCTCTCTAACACAGAGCAATGCGTTACCCAGGGTGTGTTTTCTTGCCATTAGGATATATTAAACGCTATCGGTTGTGATGCCTTAGTATGATAGCATTGAGACTGCCCGGGAACTGACTCCCATCTGGGCTGTATTATGCTATGGAGGCATTTTTAGACACCTTGTGCAAAATTCATGACCGTGAAAAGTGGCCTCTCTCTACTCTTCTAGGGATGGAACGCTTACAAGAAAACAAATCCTGCTTCATGCCAGATCACTGCATCTCAGTCAGACCCACTAAGCCCAGCTGATTACAAGCACTGTGGGCCCCTTCCTTCTAATGACTATAGACTTGCATTTGTCTCATGTATTATTTACCAAGGTGTGCTTATTGTTATTGCAATAATTCAAGGCAGTGTGTTACAGGCACAGCTCTCAGTGATTGCGATCAATAGAAGAAAAGCCAATCTGCATGGAACAGCAACCCTGGTCATTAGGGGCGGACAGTCCTCCTTTGGTTAACGCTTTCTAGCCTTGAAGCACAAGGAGAAGGCGTTTGTATGTGGGACAGCAGGGCAACCGAAGCGGTGACTTCCCCACCATGATCCTGCTGTCTCTGAAGGGAGTGGAAGATGGGGCGCGGCAGAACCAGGGCTTAGCTCACGGGTGGGCAAACTTTTTGGCCCTAGGGCCACATCGAGGTTGCAAAATTGTATGGAGGGCTGGCTAGGGTAGGGAAGCCTGGCCCCGTTCCCTGTCCGACACCCCGTCCCATTTCCCGGCCCCCTCAGAACCCTGAACTCATCCAATTTCCCCTGCTTCTTGTGCCCTGACCACCCCTTCCGGGACCTCCTGCCCCTAACCACCCCGAGGGACTGCACACCCCATCTAAGCCCCCCTGCTAATTGTCCTTAACTGCCCGCTCCTGAGACCCCCAACCCTAACTGCCTCCCCTGCTCCCTGTCCCTCTGACTGCCCCAACCTCTATCCACCACCACTCCACCCCCATCTCCTGACAAACCCTGGGACTCCCTGCCCCTTATCCAACGCCCCGGCCCGGCCCCCCTTACCATGATGCTCAGGCCCACCAGAGCGAGACACGTGGCCCAGCAGGAGCTCACAGCCCCGAACGCTTACCAAGCCACTCAGAGTGGCAGGAGCTCAGGCCCCGCTGGAGCCAGCCCAGGAGCAGTGGGCCAGAGCGCTGGCAGTGTGGCGTGCTGAGGCTGTGAGGACGGGAGGACAGCAGGGAAGGGACCGGTGGGAGCCTCCTGGGCCGTGCAGGATGGGCCCGCGGGCTGAATGTGGCCTGCAGACCATAGTTTGCCCACCCCTGGCTTAGCTCCTCCCGCTGACAGCCTTTGTGTGGCACGCCCCGCCATGTGCACCTTGTAAGCAAGTGCAACTTCAGCACGTGTTGTGTGTCCCCCTGTGTGCCTCATTCACAGATGATATGACTCTGCTCCGGCCCCCGGCTAAGGGACCAACATATGTGTTTAAGGAACTTTTACTGCAAAAATGTAGGCACTTACAGGGTTAGGGGCAGCTGAGTCAGGGTTTTGTGCATCTCAGTGGGGGCTAAGTCCTTTTGGGAATGTAGCTCCTACGTGACTTGCCCAAGGTCACATCAGCTGCCTGTGGATGAACAGGGAATTCAGCCTGGGTCTCCCAAGCCCCAGGCCAGCACACAAGCCACTGAAATGTCCTGCCTCTCTCTCGCTGCCCTTGCTATTCTCACCATTGACTTCAGTGGCACTATTCACATGAGGAAGAGCTGCAAGGAGCCACAGTGGTACCTAGTCAAAATGTGAGGCCAAAGCAGGTAGGTAAAGAAGTGCCCTGAGCCATGGGTTCCCCTCTCTTCTATGCCCCATGAAGCAAAGACAGTGTCAGGAGCTGGGGTTAACAAAAGCCCCTGCATACTCACTTGTGCTTAAGTCACCAGATCTGATCTATCCAGGGATGTGCTACAGGGTGAGCCTGTCTCCCATGCTACACGTTGCCAGGTCATCCTTTCATAACTGAAATCCCTCTTCGATTAAACCCAGGTAGGGTTTCACTAGCTCAGAGCTGCTTCTTCACAGCGCTGCTGATCTCTCTGGGGAGAGGACAACTGAACCCTTTTACATTACAGTAATGGGGAGCGAGGGTGGAGAGACAAGACCAAAATAGTCAAATTATGAAAACTGTTTCCAGAGGAGCCGTGATCCTGGGCTAATAGCAGGGATTTGGTGACTGCTTTGGGTTAAACAAAATCCAATCCAGCATAATCCCCGAAGGGACACTATTTGTTTTTTAAAGATGACCTGAGAAGAGCGGGGTGGAGGAACTGGGCTTATGCCCTTTGTTGCTGTTTTCTGACAGATAAAGAAGGCCTGAAAGATTGTTGTCCAGAAGTCCCTGCTTGATTTTTACATTAGGAATTCAGCTCTTGTCTATCCTTGTCTAGCCTATGTGGTGATTGCAGAACTAGCGAAACTATAGCCTTGTCTACACTAGCACTTTGGGTGGTAAAATTGATGTTGCTCACAGGTGTGAAAAAACACACCCCACACTGATGTAAACTATATTGGCAGATGTGTGGGATGTGGACAACGCCGTCGGCAGGAGAGCTTTTCCAATGACTTCGCTACTGCTGCTCCTTTGGGGTGGTTTAATTAGAGCTCCCTCTCATCAGCAGAGATTGGCTACACAGGAGACTTTACTGTGGCACAGCTAATGTGTAGACATGGCCTAAGACATCAGAAGGGACTGAAAGCTGAGCAGTTAAGAGGGGAAAGAATCTGTAATCAGACCATTTTTAAACTCTTGGGTTTTATTAACAATGACTTCATTCCAATGCCAAATGAAAAGAGGCCTTTGTTCAAGTTTCAGTTAAGGTAATAATCATCTCTTTGTGACCTTCAAGAAGTCCTCCAGCAAAAGCAGGGAAGACGAGACTTGACAATCCCAACATTTCTAAGGTAAAAAAGTAAGTAGGATAAAAAGAGCTAAAAACACCTCACCCAAACCTACTTTATCCACAGCGATGAAACAAACTCTCCACCCAACCGTCCCGCCATCACCACCACCAACCAGAACAAACAAACAAATTCTATTACAGGTCACTTTTAATGCATCTTGCTTCAAATGAGAGAAAATTATAGTTATGGTTCTTTTAAATATGTTCTAACACTATTTGATCAAAACCTCTCTTTCTTCCAGTGATTAACAAACTAAGGATATTCCATGGTTAAAAACTTCCCCTTCCTCCTCATTTCCTAGGCCGTTTCCCAGTGTAGTATAAGACAGTAAGGACTATTTTGATCAGTACAGCACCCTGAAGGCCAAATTTTCAGAGTTTGGCCCCCCATTCACTCATGAAAAATTTTGCATGTGCACTTTTTGCACACTCTTAATTGTACATTAACATGGCGGCATTTCCATGCATAAGAAACCCATTTGCACACACAGAAAGATAGTGCATCAAAATTGAGTGCACAAGTGATTCAGACAGATTTTGTATTCCTGTCCATGCTGGCTAATAGCCATTGACGGACTTATCCTCCAGTAACTTGTGCTGTGTGAAGAAATACTTCCTTTTGTTCATTTTAAACCTGTTGCCCATTAATTTCATTTGGTAACCCTTAATTCTCATGTTATGAAAGGAGTAAATAATACATTCATATTTACTTTCTTTACACCAGTCATGATTTTATAGACCTCTACCATATCACCCCTTAGACATCTCTTTTCCAAGCTGAATACGTCCAATCTTATTAATCTCTCCTCATATGGAAGCTGTTCCATACCCCTAATCATTTTTGTTGCCCTTTTCTGAAACTTTTCCAATTGCAATATATCTTTCTTTGAGATAGGGTGGTCACATCTGCATACAGTATTCAAGAAATGGGCATACTGTGGATTTATATAGAGACAATATGATATTTTCTGTACCGTGGATTTTTATAGAGACAATACAATATTTTCTGTCTTATTATCTATCCCTTTCCTAATGAATCCCAACATTCTATCCGCTTTTTTGCCTGCTACTGCACATTGAATGGATGTTTTCAGAGAACTATCCACGATCTCTTTCTTGAGTGGTTAACAGCTAATTTAGATCCCATCATTTTATACATAGAGTTGGGATTATGTTTTCCAATGTGTATTACTTTGCATTTATCAACATTGAATTTCACTGGCCATTTTGTTGCCCAGTCACTCAGTTTTGTGAGATCCCTTTGTAACTCTTCGCAGTCTGCTTTGGACTTAACTATCTTGAATAGCTGTATAATTTGCAAATTGTGCTACCTTAGTGTTTACCCCTTTTTCCAGATCATTTATGAATATGTTGAACTGTACTGGTCCCAGTACAGAACCCTGGGGGACACCACTATTTACCTTTCTCCATGCTGAAAACTGACCATTTATTCCTGCCCTTTGTTTCTTATCTTTTAACCAGTTACTGATCCAGGAGAGGATCTTCCATCTTATCCCATGACTTTCCTTAAGAGCCTTTGGCGAGGGACCTTGCACAAGGCTTACTGAAAATCTAAGTACACTATGTCCACTGGATCCCCCTTGTCCACATGCTTGTTGACCCCCTCAATGAATCTAGTAGATTGGAGACGCATGATTTCCCTTTACAAAAGTCATGTTGACTCTTCCGCAACAAATCATGTTCATCTATGTGTCTGATAATTCTGTTCTTTACTATAGTTTCAACCCATTTGCCTGGTACTGAAGTTAGGCTTACCAGCCTGTAATTGCCAAGATCGCCTCTGGAGCCTTTTTTAAAAATTGGAGTCACGTTAGCTATCCTCCAGTTACTTAGTACAGATGCTGGTTTAAATGACAGGTTGCATACCACAGGTATTAGGTCTACAATTTCACATTTGAGTTCCTTCAGAACTCTTGGGTGAAAAACATCGGGTCCTGGTGACTTATTACACTTTAATTTATCAATTTATTCCAAAACCTCCTCTAATGACACCTCAGTCTGGGACAGTTCCTCAGATTTGTCACCTAAAAAGAAATGGTTCAGGTGTGGGAATCTCCCTCACATCCTCTGTCATGAGGACCGATGTAAAGAACTCATTTAGTTTCTTTGCAATGGCCTTATCTTCCTTGATTGCTCCTTTAGCATCTCGATTGTCCAGTGGCCCCACTGGTTGTTTAGCAGACTTCCTGCTTCTGACGTATTTTAAAAAAAAGTTGCTGTTATTTTTTGAGTCTTTGGCTAGCTGTTCTTCAAATTCTTTTTTGGACTTCCTAATTATATTTTTACACTTCACTTTCCAGAGTTTCTGCTCTTTTCTATTTTCCTTAATAGGATTTATCTTCCACGTTTTGAAGGATCCCTTTTTGCCTCTGCTTCTTTTACTTTGTTGTTTAGCCACGGTGGCACTTTTTTTCATCCTCTATGTTTTTTAGTTTGGGGTTTACACTTAAATTGAGCCTCCATTATGGTGTCTTTAAAAAGTTTTCACACAGCTTGCAGAGACTTTTGTGCAAAATCCTGCTTCTCTGAACACATTACTTGTAAAAAACCAACATGGCCTCAAAGAAAATACTAGCCTCCATCACCAGTTTCTACTCCCACCCAGCGGGAACAACCTACAAGCTCTGAGTAGCTGTTTTTGTCGAAAAGGTGTCCAACTATCCTCCCAGCGTTCCTGATCTCCCCTTAAAAAGGCCACATTCACTTCCTTGTTTGTTGCAGGGGTGGTTGTTTTAGGGGAGAAGTTGTGGTTGTTGAGTTCTTGGCCTGGACAATTGATCCCTGACATTTTTAAGCATCAGAGAAATCAGTGTATTCGTGTTACCCTTGCACCTGCAAGAACTGGACCAAATTCTAGTTACAGCTGTCCTGTCTCACTGAAGCCAATGGGGCTGCATAACTGTAAATGAAAGGAGAATTTCTCACAATGGATTCAAATTCCTCCCTGATGACTTCCTTAACATTACATCTGGGATGAGTTGGTCCCATTATGACTTAGCTCAGAGTCCCCCATTGCATCAGCCATTAATGCAAAGCACAAAGTCCAGACTTTCAGTGTGACCACTTTTGACCTTTGCAGGGTTCAGAGTGGGGTTCTTGGCAGCAAACTTTGTGAGGGTTTTTTGGTTTCTTTGTCAGGTCAACTAATCAAATGCTGATTGATAGCTCGAAACATGATCAGGGAGGACCAGCTTCATCCTGATCCAGAAAATTCTTCTATTACATGAGCCTGGACCCAAATCTCCTTCTCCGCCCTGAGTAGGAAGCTCCCTCGTGTAATAAATTATCTTCTCACCAGGCAGCAGTTGATCCTTAGTAGCCGCCTCCAGCTGCCTGGTGATCAGGCAGCAGAGAAGGGTGAATGTCAGTGGAGTCTCCCAGCTTAGCCACAAGACCAGGCCTGCCCTTTTGCAGCTGTATCCACTGGGCTCTTGGGGATAGGTCAGGCCCAAGCTGGAGGATCTGACAGGATGGAAACGGAAATTCTAAGCATTCCTCTTCCATAGCACACATGCCAAGTGAAAAGCAACAACGAGCAGCTGGGCTGGAGCTTAGTGCAAAAATTAATAATAATGATGAGTTCAGCAAGAAGCTACTGAGCTGACTCCTAATAACCTCAGCAGCCCTGGGTTATAAAATCGTCCGCCCTTCAGCACTATGGAGACAGGTGACATATGGAGGAGAAGAAGAATCAAAGGACCCAGCCTGCGAAGACTGAAATCTGGTTGAGGAAAAACCCCTGCCCATCCTCTGCCATTTCCTGAGTGTGTGATTTTGTTTTCATTTGGCCTTTATGTCTCACTAACCACACACAATGAAATCCTCTTAAGCTAATGCATGTCTGGGACTGATGGACTTTTACTCTTATGTCCTTTTGAAGGTGAGAAAGATGGAGGTTTTCCACCACTCTACCATCTACGCAGCATTCAGAAGGTGTTGCGCAAGTGACAGGTGCATTAATTCTCATCCATTTCAGTTGTAACGGAAAGGAAAAGTGATCAACAGGAGAGCTCAATGTAAATGTCGTGCAGTCCTGATTCTAACTGTTGGATTCAGATGGAACAGGATATTCATGTGACTATTGTCACAAGAGCAGAGGGGTGTTTGTCATGGTGTCCTGGCCAAATTCCAAAATGATTACTTTCTCAACCTAACATTCGTCTCTCTGTATCTGTGTATTTTAGGATTTCATTCTGCTGCTCATCACTCTCACCCCTTTACCGTATAGTTTTTGTTCCTTCTGTTGTGGCATGTTTTTTTGTGCGCAGCTGTTCCAATCCAGTCAAGCGGCTGTACTTTGATGGTGGACAACATGGGTTTTTTCCTCACATAGTTGGTAATGTTTGTAAAGCACACAGAGATCCACTGGAATGACAAGTGTGGTGTCTAAAGATCACTCAGTGCTTAAGGTGCTTACCAGACACCTACTTTAGGCCAGGTCTATGCTAAACGATTAGGTTGCTGCAGTTACATTGGTCAGATCACAGCTTGGGTGGAAACCCAGGAGCTATAGGAAGCATGTTTGGGCCCTCTTTCCACTGAGTCAGTACTGAGCCAACCCCCACATCTGATGACAGGGTGTGCTGTCCTGCAGAAGGCGCCCAGTGACATTTTTCCTACAGTATTGTGCTTCACTGCCTGCCTTAAATAATTGTGCAGTATTGCTGTTCAGGCTACCGTGAGCACATCACACCTGTCCTCTGCTCTCTACACTAGCTTCCCAGGTAACATTGAGTCAAGTTCAAGGGTTTCTGTTCTTATGGTCAAAGTGTTCCATGGCCTTGGCCAGGATATCTTAACTCTACCTGAAGCTCGAGGATGAAGACCATGGTCGATAACGCTGCTCCTCAGACACAGCGGAGCTCCCTACAATAAGGGTAAAACTCATCTGGGTGGGAGACACAGTTTGTCAGTGGCTGGCCTGAGACGATGGAATGAACTCCTCCAAGAACTGAGGATCGCAAACCTCTCCAACCTCCAAGCACAATGTGCATTTCTTTGACCTTGCCTTCTCCAACATACGTACATAGCAACAGGTATTACTAACCAACTCCTCCTCCCCATACACACAAAGCCTCCCCTCATACACTTCTCCTCCTGGGGAGGAGGTGAGAAAAAAAACTTGATATGACAGATGTTAGTTCTGCCACTTAATGCATGACTGAAAGGAGCTCAGAGACTACGGTGATGAGAGCACTATAAGAACCTATGTAAGAGAGAGAGAGAATTACTGGCGCCAAACAGCTGTCACATTCCACCCCAGCAACGGCTGCATGTCAGTGGTAGGTGAAGTCATCTCTGTATATAGTTTGTAAAGCATTTTGGCATGAAAGACCTTAGGTAGATGTACGTCCTTATCATTACTAATTGATTATAAGAAAACAGGCTGGGGTCATGACTAAGTCTCCCACTTACTGCTCTGCACTGGACTATTTATACAACGCGGGTTGGAAAGAGAACCCAGCTCTGACAACTTTTGCTTCCTGTTGTGGATTTGAGCTGGATCAAGATTTTTTTTTTAATAATGGGTATTAAATATCATGCAGTATTAATGTCAGCATTAAAGAATCATTTTGCCGTTAGAAAAAAATAGCATGAGAGAAGAAAGTGTCCAGAAAAGCAAAAAAGC
Source organism: Dermatemys mawii (assembly GCA_007922305.1). Lineage (NCBI taxonomy): Eukaryota > Metazoa > Chordata > Testudines > Dermatemydidae > Dermatemys > Dermatemys mawii. The sequence goes on from ML677366.1 coordinate 10,668,498, forward strand.
AAAACCCCCTCTAACAAACAGAACAATTTATTATTTAGATCATATCACCACACTCTAGGTAAAAGGCGACACTTCTAGCATGATGAAGTGAGAATCCTAAAGCGGTCGTTTCGATCCAGGGGCCTGATGGCAGGTGGCAGAAGGAGCAGCAGCAGCATTACCCCAGTCTGTGCTTGCTCTCATTTTTGTTTTTTGACCCCTCCAGGCACCCATGCTCTGTTTACTCGAGGTTGGGTAGCCCGTCTCCTGTTTCCATTAACCCTCCAAGGAGGTGAGAATGAGATCATGAATGAGCTTGCTGTGCGGGGACAGAAAGGCAATGGAAGGGGGGGGAATGTGCAGACAGAAGCTTGACGTGTGGCTGCTGTTTTCTAAGCACCGCTTTGGTACTCAAGTTGACACGGAAGAGTAAGCACATTTGGCTTTTCCTTACTGCCCAATGCAAAGCGAGGAGGCAGATAAAGGCAGTGTTTGCAACAGGCACCACGGGGAGATGAAAGCTAAAGCTGCCTGCCCTTGCTGACGAAACTCCATGGACTTCAGTAGAAGTGCCCCAACAGAGAATCTGACCCTACGAGTGCTGCATAAGCTGAGTCCGTTCAAGCAGAAAGCAAAGCAAATCCATTTTGATGTGACCATTCCCCTCGCCCCAGTCTAGAGGATCCACACTACATCCAACCTGTTGGCTAAGCCAAGCTTCTCGGCGGAATAGCAGTGTGCTACAGCCACTGGAGATGCACCCATGCTCCCTCCATAAAGGCACTGAGATGGGTTTGTGCAACGTGTGGTTGTCAACGACACCACATACAAATGTGGTTTGAACATGGGACAGTGCCACCTAAACCAGGCAATTTTGGGCTCTTCTATTCCCAGTTGGCACCAGGGCATTCAGCAGCAGCAGCAGAATTATGGGGTGGGAGTGCAAAAGGTAACACACATGTTTTTCACAGCGCAGAAGAAGTTTGATTCTGGTTCTGTTCTGAGGGAAGGTTTGGGTGGATGGGTGAGGTTTACTTTATCCACCATTTATAGATCTCATGAGACTCCAAGGTTTCTCTCCCTGATGGGCTAGCAGCTCAGATTCTCCACACCGCGCTTATTCCACTTGCTTCATCTCACTGTCACCACCTCCCAGAGTTAACGACATCCCTATAGCCAGACAAGCTCTGGCCACTGATGGCCAGAAACAGGTGTCTGTAAATCAGTCCCTTGTCCTTCGATGCTCTTACCTATGTCCTCCTGCAAATTTAACTGAGCGCACGAGGGGAAATGGTGCTTCTCCTATTTACTATGACTGAATGCCTGCCCTCTGCCTACTGGGAGCTAATTGCTGACCTCTGCCAGCCCACCCCTCTTGTAAATAGCCCCAGCTGGGTGATGGCTCAGAGATTCCTCTTATTCTGTGGCTTCCACTGCAGCAGTCTTATATCTGAGAAGCTTCTTCAGAAAACGGGGCGGATCCTCCACATTCCAGGGATGTGTTTATTCGGTGTATGTAAACTACACTTCTGAAATTCCAAAATTGAGCTTTTCCTTGTAAATGAATACAATATTTAAAAAATCCATCTCCAGAATGAGACTGGCTGGAGAGCATCAATACCTCTTGACATGAAGGCCTCATGGGTTACCTCTAAGTCCTTGCTATAAAATACAGAGAAAGTGTCCTTACTAGAGACATACTGTATCTCACAGCAGTCCTTGACTACTCATCTAGGAGGGGTTCAGGCCCAGCTGAGGAGAGAGCCCTAACTTTGCCTATTCCATGCAAAAATACCACATGGCTACACAACTAAAATCAGAAATAGTCCAGTGCTGTAAAAATGAAGGTTTCAGCGGCAACCTTAATTCTGCTGCATTGTGCATCCCATATGTTACAGAGTTGAGAGTTTATGGCCAAAATGGACAATTAGATCATCTCTTCTGACCTCCCAGACAGCCCGGGCCATTACATTTCAGCCATATACCTCTACAATGAACCCAATAACCTCGGGAGATTAAACTCTTGTGTGCCACAGGCAGAGAACACGAGAGACTGAGGGACTGCCAATGCGCGAGGCCCCTGAAATGACTTGGTATTGATTCAGTGGGATGTGCCCAGATGATTCCCATCCCACAGAGGAAGGCAAAAAAAAATCCTCAAGGTCTCAGCCAGTCTGTTCTCCCCAACCTCAGATCTGGCAATCAGTGTGACCCTGGGCACAGGAGCAAGACACACAAGCCAGCATGCGTCCCACCTCTGAGCACTGGTCCGCCCTCTCCAGTGCCCAGTCTCCAGATTGACTGTAGACACCAGGGTTGTCAGACATCTTCATAGTGTGAAACACGTCTCAGCATTTCATCCCCTAGACACCGGTGTTGCCATTCACCCTCGCACGAGCCACCTCTCCTCCCACTGGTAAGGTCATAATATCCCTCTGGCTAGAACAGGAATTGCATGGGAAAGTGACAGGAGATATTTTATGTAGTATTTGAGCCACAGCCAGGACCAGGACCTGATTGTGCTAGCTACTGTACAAACACTCACTGTAGATTTTGGGGTACGTAGTTAAGGTAGTTGGTAGTTTGTAAGGTAGTTTGTGCTGTCTTTTAATGCAGTTTTGCCTGTGGAAAAGAAGAGAACCCGCACCATGTGAACTCCTTCCACCTTTGCCAAACCAGCCTCTTGTTGCTCTGCAGACCACACTTTGTGAAACTCTGTTCTACCTTTTACAAGAGAAACAGCAACACTTAACATGGCGATAGGTCCCTTTGCATGACTTACGAGGATGACAGACAGAGAGACCAAGTAGAATCCCTCCCTGGTGCCACTCTGGTTGAAGTCAAAGAGTTCTCAAGCCTGGTTGGGCCAAGGAGAGATTTGTCACTCAGTGCCCCATAGTCTTGATCCATGCAGAAGTTAACAGATCTGTTGATTCAACCCAGCTGAGCAAAGGGCTAACTTACTGAGTGACAGGTTTCAGAGGGATAGCAGTGTTAGTCTGTATCAGCAAAAACAATGGAGAGTCCTTGTGGCACCTTAAAAACTAACAAATTTATTTGGGCATAAGCTTTCGTGGGCTATAACACAAGATGAAGTGGGTTATAGCCCACGAAAGCTTATGCTCAAATAAATGTTTAGTCTCTAAGGTGCCACAAGGACTCCATGTTGTTTTTACTGAGTAAGTATCTCCTCTTCACATTCCCCCACAAACACATTACACTACATCTCATTGTTTTTTACTGTGAGTTATTGAACACAGTTAAAGCCGAACTGAGAAACAAAAGTTCTCTGCAGTTGGGTAGGTTGTTAAAGGTTTCCTGCCTGGCTGTTTGCAGTTGGATTTGATTGGGTCCCATCTCGTGGTCTTGGCCTCAGATCTGGACCTCAGCAGGTGACGAGCTAAGCATCAGGCAAGGCAACAGCCCCCACTTCTGCCTTGCAAGTGCCAGAGTTACCGATGAATATCCATTTAATTGGAATTAGGTATTCTCCAGACAAGCCTTCTGACTGGAGAAATTAGCTAGTTTATTCCAATAAAGATGCTAATAGTGGGGCTTTGGGAAGGGCGAGAAATTCCCATTGTCATTCAGAAGCAATTTGTAGCGGATCTGAAGCCTTTGAAAAGGTGATGTGCTGGTGGCTGGGTTTGTACAATACCCAGCCCCGGTGGTCACAGCTGAACATTCTTCACCTCCATATGCTACAGCCCTGTGCAGTGTATTCGAAGGGTGAGAAAGCGCTGGAGTGAGGCGATGAGAGTCACCGCTGCGCTGGCATAGGGGGAAGATCAAATCTCGAGGGCTGGGGGAGGGGCTCATCAGCCATTCACAACTCGTTCCTTCAGGCTGGGCCTCTGGGAGCTGGGGAGCGCTGGGTCTCAGTGCTGCCCCGCTCCCCTCCGTGTCCTGGTGCCGTGCTTTCTGACCAGGCCTATGGAAGGAAGAGACGTTGCCACACGTTTCCTAGTCCGCCCATGGTTAATGGTATAACCCATCACACTTGTCGGGGCCCTTTGACTGAGTTCTCACCGCTGCCCTAGGGAGCTAGCTATTATTATGAGATATTAGCTACTATCCCCACTTTGGAGATAAGGCAGAAATGAGGCACAGGGAAGGAAAGTGTTTTGCTCAGGAGAGTAAAGCAAATCATCATCCAGCAGAGCTGGAAATAGAACCCAGGAGTCCTAGGTTCCAGTCGAAGTTAACCCCTTCGTAAGGGTCCATCCGCACCTCAAGTAGCGCCCCTTTGTGGCAGTGTTGCCAGGGGTCTGCATCTCCAGTGTCCCTGCGGTGGCTGCTTCCTTGGCCCTGTAATGGCCTCCCTCTCTCTTTCTCTCTGGGTCTGTTGTGGCCTGGCTCTCTGGCCAAGTCACATAAAGGTTCCATCTGCTTCCAGGCTACTCAACGTCCCAACACAAATATCATCTTCAGTGCTAGTCCCAAGCTGACAAAGACAAAAGGTCCTTCCCCGCTTGTGGGCTCAACTCATAGTTCTCTCTCTTCCCAGAGTGCTGACTCCCTGGGCTTTGTCCTGCTGGGAGTCCAGATACCACAGAAATCCCAATGTTCTTCTGCCTTCCTGGGCTTCTCTTTAGTTCCCTATTCCTTTTAGGCCTTAGCTGAGGGTTCCTCCCCAACAGGATCCTACCCTGCTCCCTGTTCCCCAGCTGGCACAACGGCTCCAGGACTGCTTTCCTGGCTGCCCGGCACCTTCTTCCAGGAGCCTGCCACAGGAGTTAGCTGTGTTCCTGTGGCTCAGCTCTCCAGCCAAAGCCAGCCTCCCCGGGGGAAGAGTCCTGAATCCTCTTCAGTCTGTCTTCTCAGACTCCCTCAGGCTCCTTATAAGGTGTAGCTGACTAATGGCTCATCACCTAGCTCCATCCCCTCTGGCTAGGAGGCAATCTGTCAATCACCCCACAAGAGGAGCATGTCTCCAGTTGTGGGGGGGGGGGAGTTCCTTCCCTAGCAGATAGGGTGACCAGATGTCCCGATTTTATAGGGACAGTCCTGATTTTTGAGTCATTTTCTTATATAGGCTCCTATTACCCCCCCACACACACCCTGTCCTGATTTTTCACATTTGCTGTCTGGTCACTCTACTAGCAGGTGACCTGGTCACCCCATCACACACTTGCTTTCCAGGGACCCCAAAAACCCACTCAAACTGACAAGTACTGACAAGTATTCAAATAGTTCCTGATTCCAATCAGGCCAGAAAACCTGTGGAAATACATTATATAGCTACTCCTTTTCCCAGCCAAGTCCCAGCCCTGCATAGAAAGCAGAAAAATGAGTTTTTAATAGTTAACCATCTTTTAATGGACCTCAGCAACAGTCCTGAGCTAAGGTTCAGGTTGACCTGGCAGCAAGCAGTTACCCTGTGCGAGGAGAGGAACGCTCACAGTACAGCATCCACTGCAGGGCTGAGCACGGGGCCAGGGCTGCGTTAAGCTGTTCTGATTCCTGGACAGCAGCCCACATCCCATGTAAAGTTGAGACCTCAGTGGGCCTCACATTTCTTTTGAATGAACGTGTATTTGTGCATTCTACCCAAAGGGAATTCTGATTGGATAGGAAACGTTTTTGGACTGGCATGTGGCTATCCTTGGATTCACATGCTTCCTACATCCCATCAGCTCCCCTACATCGGTGGCTAGGGCAGTGCCCAACGCATCCACACAGTCTAGATCAGGCTGCTAACCACAGGCTCCATTAACTCACGGAGAGCAAAGATTTCCTCTCCTCTTCTCTCTCCATTCTCTGGTTTATCTGGATTAACTGTCTTCTCCTTTTCAGCTTGCGTTGCCTCACCATCATGTCCATGTTCAGAAGGATGGATTGTTTTTCTTTACCAAGGAGTGCAAGGACCACTTGAAAGGTCAAGAGAATTCTAATACATGGCTATGTCATATTGTCCACAGACTACTTCCTTGTATAGCTAAGTCCCCAGTCACTGGTGATGTGAGTGCAGTGCAGAAGAAAAGAGATTGCTCTGCAGAGAGAAGGCTCCAACCTCCTGCCATGTCAATCCAGTATTTTGCAGGAAGCACCAGGGAACAGATATTCCAAGAGAAGCTCAGGGCCTGATTTCCAAGACTTCAGCACCCAGGATTAGGGTCAGGTTTTGGAAAAAGCGCAACTCCCATTCAGGCGTCTCAACGAAGCCCAGATTTTCAATAGTGCTCTGCACACAGCAATTCCCAGGGGTGCAAACTCCTCTGATGATGCCTAAGGTTAACAGCTAGGTAGGGGATCAGTCAAGACCTTGGTTCTGTATTTATATGTACCTTTACAATGGCTTTTAATTATCTGACTGGAATCCACCCTGCTGTGCACACAGCTGGCCTATGGAAATGCATGTTCTCATTTCCACTCCGCACCTCTTTTCCTTGTTACGCTCACTTGTTGTGTCTTGTTGTAAATTAGCCTGTAATGTCTTCAGGGCAGGCTCTGTTTTTCACTGTGTCTGTACAGTGTTTAGCACAATGAGGGTCCCTGATGGAGGGGCATCGGGATACCATGATAAAACTATTAGTGATTACTAGAGAGATGCTATTAGTTTTATGCCAGGCATCAAACCATCCCTAGCTCGTTCACCCCGATCCAAGATTAAACTAGTGCTTGTTCAGAAGTGTATTCTTGGGAGATTCATGCTTAAAAAAAATACTTCTTTGCTGTACTGGAGCTTTGCAGCAGGAGCGTTGATATATGTTATTATTAATGCATGCCCATTTTCTAATTTGCACCTGATTCCCCCTCACTCATATTGTTAAACTCGGATGCATTTCTTTCTTTCTCTTTCTTTTTCTTTCTTTCTTTTTTTTTTTTCAGATTTAATCAAGCACTTGATAGCTGCCATTCTCATTTGTTGCCTTTCATGCTGAAAAACACTTTGCAAAGAGCTGTTACTATCTGCACACTTGCAAAGGCAACTGCATATTTAGCATGTTCACAGCTCCGGGACTGCAGCGATTAATTGTCTGTCTGGCACACAGACTTTTGGAGCTTTGCATCCATTCACTTTCTATTAAAGCAAGGGCCGTAGTAATAAAAATACATAGGGAAATAGCTCAGTGGAGGCTTATTCCAAGTCTCTCTTTAGTTCTGAATTCAGTGGGTCAGGCTCTCTACAGTAGCACGACCTTGGTTACTGTATGCCCCAAGGTAAAATGAGGGATCCAGGTCATGACTAGACCAGGCTCCTAAATATTTGGCTTTGAATGTAATTTCTTCATTGCACGGCTCTCACTGAAATCAATGGCAAAACTCTCACTGACTCCATAGGCGACAGCTTTGGTCCCCTAATGAGTTGGGTGACGTACAATATGTGCAGTTTGATTTAACACACATGGATCCCTCACCTGAGTGGTGAGACTGACAGCAGCAGCAGCTCAGAGAATATTGAATCTCTATTTTACTTACAGTTTTGAATGGATTATCTACTCTTTTATTTATTTCCCCGTCTATGGGACATAAAAGATCTACCTCTCTATGCAATTTGTATGATTCTATCATCAGTGCCCTGGTTTCTCCCTTTTCTCCCGGCTGCACTCCTTCATTTGTCCTGTTCACTTCTCTTTTCCCAGCGAGGAAAATGTGAAAATAGAAAATCAACTTGCCCAAGCATGTTGGGGTTTATTTGCTTTACCCAATATATTATCTGCAATGCACACATACATTAGCAGAACTATCCTCTAGACAATCCTTTCTGTACTCCCTCCCACTCTGTGTGTTAAGAAAACACCACATAGCGAGATGACAACTGGGTTTTGTGCATGTGTGTATGCATGTACTCACCACACACACACACACACATATTGTGGGTATGTTGTATCTGTGATTATAATTTCCCCCAGGAAATAACCATTTCCAACTCTCTTGTCTCCTGGGACGATGTCAGATTTTCGCTCCTCCTCTGAGCTGCAGGTGGACAATCCCAACTATTTCAGGGCAGAAATGGAAAGCTGTCAGATCTAACCCCCCGGTTGGCAGAGTCCTGTGTAGCCACTTCTCCCATTGCTTTGCCTGCACCTTCATTTCCTGTCCACTGTTTATTACTTTCTTCTGCTCATCCCCATCCCCATCCCTGTGATTGTGGATTACTGGGGGGCACACCCACAGCCCAGCTCTCTCCTCCCTCTTCCTCCCCTTGCACTGAGCTGCCTCTGTTTCCCCCCCCCCCCCCCCCGCTCACTTTGCATGCATGCTAACTAACCTTCTCACACCAGCCTTTGCAGAAGTGGGGGGTTGTGCCTGCCTGTCTATCTGCCTCGTTTTATCTCCCAGGCTGAGCGATCTGCTTGGGAAATCACTTTCTTTTCACACCCTGCCCCGGCTCCGCCAGTCTCTCGCAGACATGCAGCCGGAGAGGAAGATGCTGCTCTCCCTGCCCTGCTGCTGAAGAGAGGGGCGAGCTCTTAACCCTACAGGGGGGGCGCTTGGGGAAGGGAGGGGGGGTTGCCCTGTTGCGGACAATCCCACGATCTCCCCCCTCCCGGGCCTGCCAGCGTCCATCTGCCCCTCCCTACCGCTGACACCCTCCCCCGCAGCGGGCTGGAGAAGCTCATGCAGCCGATAAGGTAAGCACGAGAGACAGCGAGGTTGGGGGAAGGTGGCTTGGGGGTGAAAGGCACCAAACCCTGGAGGTTGTTCCCTGCAACAGAGGATCCCCCCTGCACATTTGCTTGCTTCCTTCCTAACCTGTTTTGGGGTGGCTACCTGGACTCCCTCCCCGGCATGAGATCCTTCCCCCTCCCCCTTTCCCCTTTCCCTCCCTAATTGCTTTGTGATTTGCTTCCTCGCCAGGTGCTCTCTCTGCCTTGGGACCTGTTGGCGTTCCCTTCTGCGCCTCTGTAGGGCTTCTCAATCCATTTGTTAATGCTTATTCCGTGCCTCGAGTCTTTCCCTTCATTGCGTGCTCTGTGTATGGGGAGAGAGACAAATCCTTTGCTTTGCTGGTTTTGCCACCAGAGAGGCAGCCAAATTATCCCCATATACATGAAAAAAAAGTGAACTTAATGGCAAAACACGGATCAAAACGGAAACATTATTTTTTTGTCCTGGGTTTTGCTCCCGGTGCTTAGCTCGCATCCTTATTGCAAAACGCAGAAGGATCGATATGTAGATACGTTGTCCTATCCCCAGCTATTATGATTTAAAAATACACAATGTTTTCAAGATCAGGCTACAGTAGTGTTTGACAGCTATCCGGGATGCCATGGGAATGAGAGCCAACTAAGTACCGAGAGAGATGGATAGGCGAAAGCAAACATTACATTCATCTCAGAGGACTAGATTTTGCTACTTTTACTCGTGATGGGTAATAACCTTACTCAAAAAAAAAAAAACCCTCCCACTGATGTCAGTGGGTAACAAGGCATTAATTAGTGTCAGGATGGCAGAATATCGCCTTGAGTTAGGACATTTTAAAACCACCAACGAGGTTGCAAAACATCCTCTTTTAAGCGTTGTTTGTTTTCATTCAGCGACTTGTGTGTTGTTGTAAGTATTCAAGGAAATCATGTTGCGTTTGCAAGACAGGTGCTTTTTGTTGTGGTGGTGGTTCTTAGGCAGGAGCTGAAAGTTTGGTGTTGTTTTGATGTGATTCTTGATTGCTGCCTGTTGGAGTAATTGTATTGCAGTTGCTCAGAGGCAGAATCAATTTCCCCAAATTGAGATTTTAATGGGAGCTTGCAAGCTGATGTTATGTCATGTGGTTTAAGGCAGCGTTGGATTGCGTTTGTTTTATAGATTGGATATTTTTTGCAAACTGTTTAGGGAAAACAGCGCCACCTAGCGGGAAGAAACGAGTCTCGGGAGAGCGGCACATGTGCTTAATCCCTGTTCACCTCCCCCCCTCTCCCCCACCCCCCAGCCTTCATCCACTTGCATCCTCTGTAGGGACTATGACGGGTTTGGAAAATCCAGAGGGAGAGGCACATTGGGATTTTTACTGGCCTCATTTTTTGTAACGATTTAATTTTCCTTTGAGAGATTCAGGTCGTCTTTTAAAGCTTTTACAGATGCATAGTGACAATATCTACTAGACTGTGCTTGGCCTTTCATAACTGAAAGCAGAAAGCATGGTGTGGTGGGTCACATTTCTAGGCACCATCTTCAGGAAGCCACACTAGACAACCCAAGTGGGATGGTACAGTGGTTCCCCGTAAAGTCAGAAGGCACCTTAAAGAGCATCTCCTGGGGGCTCCTCCTTGCTTCTGTGCCCCTCCTAAACTCCTGTGCTTTCTCCAGCCACAGTATATTGGTGATCTAGCCTTCAGAAAAATTGGTGTTTCCATCCCAGCTGTTCCACAGAAAGGCCTGTTACCTTTCAATGAGGAGATCTAGGAGATGTCCTTAGACATCCTGTTTGGATGGGGAGAGGTGGATTAGACACATATTAGAAGGAACTCTTGCAATTTCTAGAGACAAAAGTAGATTTTAGAAGCAGCAGCAGGGAAAGAAGAGGCAGCATTATTGTCCAACTATACTACATTGATTTATCTCTGCTCTGACAGAAAATCAAAAGGAGGCTGAAGATCCATTCTGTTTATTTTTTGGCAGCTAGAAGTTACCTAGATTTTCAATTGAGCCACACACATTCTGCCAACAGCCATGAAATTTGCTCACAGACATAACCACCTATTAGTCCAATGGTTTATTAGAGCTTCAGTCAGATGTGAAATAGATGCAAGAGGAATGTTGTTTGGGATTTACTTCAGTAGGAGATGGGGATGAAGGCGGAGCTCCCTGCAGAGAACTAAATATACAGAAGAAGAATTCCAGCAGCCCTTTTAAACATTTCAGAACAAGGAAAGATTATATTATGTGATGTATGACATTCAAGCTTAGCCCTACAATGTGTTGCAATGAAATTAGGGGGAGGAAGGAGTTGAATGCCACCTGTCACACAAGGAGACGGGGGATGAGGTAACATCTTTGATTGGACCAACTTTTGTTGGTAGAAGAGATGAGCTTTTGAGCTTACACAGAGATTATTCAGGACCTGAAGAAGAGCTCTGTGCAACCTTGAAAGTTCATCTCTTTCACCAACAGAAGTTAGACCAATAAAAGATATTACTTCACCCACCTTGTCTCTTTAATACCCGGGACCCACACTGCTACAACTACACTGCCAACAAGTTGACGTGACAAGCTTTATTCTGTTGAAAATATCCAGCTCGTTTTGCTTTCTTTTGTGGGAAGGAAAGAAGGATTTCTCATACATTCCCCCTCCTTGTCTAGCTTGATGATTATTGCACTAGGAATTGACAAGCCATTATATTTGCACAGTTGTTTTGGGTGATCGTTTCATGAAGCTGTCCCAAAATATCTTTACCCTCCTCATGGGGTTTTGAAAAGCGTAATTGATTTGTAGAGAACTTGGAGATTCTTGGATGGAAGGTGTTGTATAAAAGCAAAGTATTTTATTTATTGGTAGTAGCATTACAAAATCTTAATAATCCCCAACTGACACCTAACCTTCAAAGAGCCAGGCTACAGCGTCCGGGTTCCATATAAGCAGATGTATATTTAGACTGCCCAAGCATCAGAAACTCAGCTGTTGCAATGAAGAATCCTCTTAGCTCTTTGCCAAGCAATAGTCAACCTGCATGCTTCTCTTCAAAGCCTTTTTCAGATACCATCTCCTCTGATCTACCCCATTAAGATACTGTAACTACCCTGCCCAATGCACTAATAAAGGCTGCAATAGAATATCATCCCTATTAGTTGCCATACACAGACTTTTCAGGGCAGGAAAACATGTTAGCAGAGCAGCATTTTGAGACACTTATCCAGCAGCGACAAGAGCTCAGGACAACACATAGTAATGTAAAGCTTCTACTTAACATCTAAAGGTCTAAATGCTAATCAAATGGGAGTTACTGCGCACATCCACACTTTGAGAGACTGCAGTGTAGCGATAATTACATGTAGGGTACAGACAGTTCTTGTTTAAAAAATACTGCAGTGTTCTCCATCCAATCACTATCTTGCAAACTCTAAAGGTTTGGATCCTTACAGCAAGAAAGATAGAGGGTTGCTGGGCTTTTTGGAAAAAATAAGGTGAATCCTGCAAAGCACAAGCATTTGCTTGATTTGCATATTCATTTTAAAATCACTTGTCAATCTTTCCCAGTGGTTCATTGATCTTTTTTCTCTCCAAAGAGTCAATGCCCCCTCCCCTGCCCCCTTTTCCATCGGCTTTTGGAATTGATCAGGATTCTGTTGTTTAAACCAAATCCCAATATATGTTGTTAGGGTGACCAGACCTCCCGATATTAGGGACTTTGTCTTATATACGCAACTATACCCCCATTCTTTATTTTTCACGCTTGCTATCTGGTCAGCCTACACGATGTAGAAGCACCTTTCATATTCAGATTCCTGTGGCGGGAAAGTTCAGGAACAGCTGCTCTTTTTCTGCAGATCATGAGTGAAACACACCGGCCAACCTGAACACATGTAATCCTGGGAACCTTCATGCCTTAATGTCTGTTATAAGAATTATGTATATGGCAGTAGCACAGAGACACACACACACACACCCCACCCCAAACAGTGCCCTGTTGAGTTAGGCCCTATATGAACATATAGTAAAAGGCAGCCCTTACCCCAACCAGCTTAAATTTAAAAAGAGACGCAATAAGTCAGCCAGACAAATAGGCAGGGAAGGTGGGATAACAACAAGACAAGCAAGGCCAGTCAGTGAGGGTTGGCCAGTGAGCTATTCTATAGTCACACTGTGCCAATGGGACGATCCTGCAAAATGGGTATGGGAGAAATATGTCTGTTTCAGAGCAGTGTACTGTCCCCTCTGTTTTTTTGCATTGCACATAGTCACTGTCCTTTGGGGTTGGTCGGAACATGGGGATCTTCTCAGATAGGAATCTTCTAGATTTGGGGTTGGCATTAGTCCTTCTAACCAGTTTGAATTTGATGAATAACTTGGTTCTTTTTTTACTATTCATGGTATTCGCATTTGGCACCAAAACTGTTTGCTAGTCCAAATACTCCAGCACTCAGTGTGTTTAGAGACATGCCCGTACACACATCATCCCTCTTATCTTCATTTGGCAGCTACACATTTGGGGATCATTCTAATCACATGGAAACACTGGGAAAGTGATAAATAAGTTCTGAACATTTCTCATCACTAGCTGTATAAATATCCATGGATGCATAATGTAGGTAATACATGAGTATATGATACCAGGTTTATGAATTACAGGCTTTTATAGCCTTAGATATTAAATGGTGGTTCATGAACTGATACGATACCATGCACTGTTACAGAAATCAGAGATCCTGCCTGCTAGCTCTGACTTAAATCCTATGGATGCTTTTATTCAGAAGTCAGGGTGTGTTAATCCTAGCGTCCAGTTCAGATCACAATATTCTACTGCCCTACATGTTCCCAGCAGCCCCACTGATGGAGGATGCCTCTTTACTCCTTGTACGAAGCTGCTGTACAGCATTATTGTGTTCTACTTCACAGGGCTGCATTTCTGCAGTGGATGAAGTGTTTCCTGTGTGTTCTTTGTGAAAAGCTTAGGGATCCCTTAGGATGAAAGGCGCAATCTAAAACGTGAGATCCTTGTTAGCGACAGCGTTTAGGCTTTAGGAAGAAAAGAAGTAAGGGAGAATGCAGTCATTATCGCCTCCCAATTCATTTCAAAGGTAGACACCGAGGTTGTCTCCCTTACGCAAAGTTCAGAACCCAAATTTCAAACAATTTGGGGAAGCTAAAGACCCAGGTCTTTGGTTCAACTCATTACAAAGGTAGAGGTCATTTGTTAAATGTGGAACTGGATCCGGAGTGGAATTTCAGAAACATCCATATTTTGGGCCTGTTTAGACCAAAGTGTAGTTTTCACCAATGAAAGTTCCTCCCTTCAGTTGTGCACAAACAGCAGTCAAACGTGCAATATCTGATGCAGCTGAGCCTAAATATGTCCAGGGTGGGGGAAGAGGTGGCCGGGGAAGTTTGCAAATTGGAGTCATTAGAACCTGATATTTGTTTTGCGGCAGGACAGTTTTCTCTGACCTGAAGGCCGAAGCGTCATGTGGGTCTGTTTTTAATCTCTTTCCCTGCTCATGCTGATCCTGAAGCCCTTCTGCACACAAACCTCCCGTTGACTTTAGTGCCCATCCGAGTGTGCACACTCCAGGATCAGGACGACGGGAAATGGCGCTGGTTCAAACTCACAGCCGGCTGCAGCCCTTTTGTCAAGCGGACAAGGCCCCTTGCTCGCAACTGCGCTCTTTGATTCCACACAGAATCACCTTCACCTTTATTCCTAGTACAGCCTGGATAAAAATCCAGTGTTTCAGCCATAGGTGTAGTTTGATTTCTATATTGGGGGAGGGGAGCTCCAGTCAGGCCAAATGGGGCAGCACGTGGGGAGGCAAATTCCATGCCTGCCCACGGCTTGCAGTTTGCGGGAGGCAGTACCTCCCCACAACTACACATATGGTTTCAACCCATGCAGCTGTTTGCAGTATTGGAAACTCAAAACCCCACAACTTAGCAGAATAGCCAATGGAGATATTTGACGAATTTGCTTCTCAAAAGATGTGATCTTATTGCAGCTTCTGCATTTCACCCCAGGCAGGATTTTCTGTTAAAGCTGAGGCCTGGTGAACACATAAAACTTAGGTCAACCTAGCTACATCACTCTGGGCAGTGAAAATTTTTGCCATCTGTGAGTTGTAGTTAGAGCAAGGTAACCCAACTGTAAACGCAGAGGGGTCAAGGGAAGAATTCTTCCATCGACATAGCTACCGCTTTTCAGAGAGGTGGATTACCTGCATCGATGGAAAAACCCTTCCCATTGGCATGGAAAGTTAAGATGAATTAACTAAAATTCTGAAGTTAAAGTTAATTAAGCCCCTGTGCAGATGCTCTGATTCAGAATTACCGTGGCCTCAGATCCTTGTAGTTTGAACCTGCTTCAAGGAAAGTGTTTTTGCTATAAGAAAAGGAGTGAATTTAAACAAATTTAGTTATACGCTATGATTCTCCTTCGGGGATACTCTTAAGAGCAACATTCTTTGGTTTAGCCAGCCAGTGACATAAGCTAAACTGAAGAAAATCACTCTTATTGAAATAAGAGTGTCCACATGGGGGGTTACGCTAGTACAACTAGACCTGTATCATTATATCAGTATAATGGGTAAAATTCTCCCAGATAGATGGGGACAAACTGAATATCAGCAACAACTCCTTGACAGGGAGATCTGTTAGCTGCTGTACAGTTTTCCTATGGAAGAGTATTCAGTTGGCTATTTAATGTTGGTCTTGAGAAAACACCAGTAAATATATGATAGGGATCTATTCTTCATTGGTTGGGAGCTCGACTAAGTGACTTAACGGAGCATTTCCAGTCCTAACATCTATCAGACTAATGACATGAAGCTATGAAATCTGCTCCATGTGTGTTTCCGAGTCACATGGGCTTACTTCACTCCTGTTAATGCAGCTGTGGAAGAGAGAGCTGGATTCTGTTGTGAAGCACGTACGCCTACAGCAAACCATCAGTTGGCTTCTGATGGCAGAATGCTCATTGCAGCGCAAAGGGGCGACAAGAATCCTTTAGTGGGCTGAGCACAGGGCTAGGAGCCAGAATCTCCTATGCCCTCTTTCTCTTCCATAGACTCAGTGGGTGACCTTGGCTAAGTTATGTAAGGTCTCAGGCCCAGGTTCTCAATGGGATTAAGGAGCCTAAATCCCTTTGAGGAGCTGGACCTCCGTGCCTCAGTTTCCTCCTTACTACAAGGGAGGTAATGATCCTTTGGGCAGCCTTTTGAAAACCGAAGTGCTGCGTCAATGCTCCGCGAGGCCGTCCGAGGAAACCCTTCTAGATTTTCAGATCCCAGGCACTTGCTGGCAGCTAGCAAATAAAAAAAAAAACCATCATCCTTTTTTCGGTGTCTCGCAAACCAAACGGTGAAAGGGAGGAGATCGAAACCCGGGACCTGGCGCTGTCCCTTGTCCAGTGAGTGCAAAGGGGAGCCTGATCCCCAGCCAGGCCCAGCTTGGCCAGGCTCTGGGCGTGCTTCTCTTTCCAGAGGGGTTTTCTGCTGGGAGTCGTGGGGTGGGGGGGTCTGTGGTTAGTTCTATAGTGTAACTCCCCCCCTCTCGCCTAGTGCATGGAATGAATTAATCCCTCCGCCTCCCTCTCCCCCCGCACCCCCGCTCCAGGGCGCTGCTTGGCTGTAACAGGAGACGCCGGCTCCTGACTGGAGGAGAGGCAGAGCTGGGCAGACACTGGCAGGCAGCGGGGCTGATTGATGGTGGGGGCTGTTTTGTAAGTGTGGGGGGGGGGGGGAGGGCAGGCAGGGGGGGGGGGGGGGGGAGTCTGTGTAATTTCAGTGCGCGAGGAGCCAGCCTGGGCTCTCTGCCCTGCCCAGCTAGACGGACTCGCTCGCTGGGGGGGCTGAGGAGGAGTTTCCCTCCTGCCTGCCCCGGTGATTTATTCCTCTCTCTTTTTTCTTCTTCACGCTCTTCTTCCAGGGAGAGGCTAGTGGTTCAAGCTCGAGCTGGATGGATGGGTATGGGGAGAGGGGCAGGACCCATAGCCCTGGGATTCCTCCACATCCTCCCCGTCTTTCTCGGCATCTTCCCCGCAGGTAAGGAGCAGCCCCCCCCCACCCGGGGGTGGAGGTGTGGGGGGGGGGTTGGAGACTTTGCGTGCGAAGCCTTTGCTGGCGGTCTCAGCGCCCCCCCCATTAATCCACCCCGATCGCCTCCCTCCTGGGGGGGGGGCAAGGTAGCACCAGCCCCGCTGGTTTTTAAACATGTG
>ML677366.1:10685381-10730295 GCA_007922305.1 Dermatemys mawii
CCTAAAATCTCCTCCCCCCCCCCCCGCCGTCTCAGGCTAGTCTAGGTTTGCCGTGTGCGGTGGAAGAAGGGAAAAAGTGACCAGGGCAATGTAGACGCGCTGCCAGATGATGCCCGCTGGCTGGTTGCTGGAGGGGAGCTAGAGAAGTTGGCTTCGAGTCTGAGATGTTCCTTGTGCTCTCAGAAAGTGATCAGGAACTGGCTCTTGAGCTGTGATTTGCAGGGAGTGGAGGGGGGGGGGGGTCAGGCTTAGCGCTCATGCAGCCTCTGGCCAGGTGAAGGGATGTTTAAATACACCCAGCCATAGCCACATGAAGGGTCCTGATCCACTGCTCCCTCCCTGCAGCTGGACCTCATTTGTTTCAAGGGGGTTGTAGTGGGATAAAACTGGGGTAAAGCGCCGGGGAGCTCGATCCAACAGCTTTGGGACGGTGGGGGTCAGCACACTGTTTCCTCCTTCCCCGAAACAGCCTGGCCTTCATTGGGGTTTTAGCTCCTCTGCTGGGCCATTGCTCAGTTAGAAAACTTCACTTGGCTGGGTTTGAAGATGTTGCTCCTGTCACAGGGTCAGAGCAAGTCAGATGGCCCTGCAAGGGTCTGATTCCCCTTCCCAAAGCCTGGCACCCCCCACCCCCATTTCTGCTTCCCCTGCGCGCCACCTCCATACACTTGCAGCTCCTGCTAATCTTTCTGTTTGATAACATTTGAGGGCCGCCCTCCGCCTTCCCCCGGTTTGTTTGTATTGTGTCAGAAAAGCAGAGAATTTCAGAATTACAGCTGAAAACGCCATCTGTTTCCAATGAATCCCCCATAGTTTTTCACAATGTTTTTGGCAGATCTGTGCCTGCAAATTCCTTCAAGCCGTGAGTGCTTGTTTTTGTTGGGGGAGGGGAAACCAACTCCACAGAGGCAGATTTGTTCCTTCCAAAACTCTCCAGTTTCTTTACCTCTTTTTTTTTTTTTTTCATTTGGAGGGGAGGGGGGAAGAAAAAGAAAAGCCCTAAAGTTAAATCCCTTGTTTTATTTTTTATACCATTTCTCCCTTTTCTGTTGCCCGTGCATTTCTTTGGCACTATCGAAATCTCTTAAGCTAAGATGTCTCTCTCACACATGCAATAAGTAAATAAATTAACCCCCGCCCCGATACAGTAAAATAAACCCGTTCATTGAAATATTAGGCTCAACATGTCCACCTAGATCTCCCTGGTCTTTGGGATATTTTAGCCCCGAGCAAACTGAATGCAGAGATGCACATTGTGGGGAGATTTTGGTCAGATCTGATGCATGTTGCTTATGTTCTTTACGCAACGTTCCAGTCAAAGTGCTGGGGCTGAGTTTGCCATGCAAGAAAGAACTTGATATTAGATCTGTGTGTCTGTGTTTTGTTTTTGTTTTTTAATTCTCCCCTCAGCAGCCAAATATATTTCAAGGAACTGGCAAAACTGGGTAATCAAGACCTGCTGTGAACTGCTAAGAAGAGTCTGGGCACAAATCTAGAGCAGACGCCTGGTTCATTATGCTTGTCCCTTGCTCTGCACTGTAATAGGGGTCTGTGAGGTAGGAGGAAGAAAAAAGGGGTGTCTGCCCCTGGGCTTTCCCCCCTTTCTCTCCACTCTGCCTCCTGCTAACTCACATCTCAGCAGCGCATAGTAAAGAGGTGCCATATCCCTGATGGAGCCTTAAGACTGCTTCTGAAAGTTATAGCCCGTTTTAGAGGGGCTGTGCCGAGCGCAGCTCCCAGCCTGTCCCCGCAGAGCGCTCAGTGTGTGTGCCGAGTGCCCCACCAAGCCCTGTTGATTTCTTTTTTGCTTTTTATGAAACATCGGGCCAGATTCACATCTCCCAGGGCTTTGACCCTAGTGGCTTGCCCTGTGTTCCGCCTCATTTGCACCAAGGGGACGGATTTTCCTCTCAACCCAGCATGGCTCAGGAGTAACCCCGTTGTGGAGTTGCACGGGTACAAAACAGCCGGTGGAAGGATCAGACCAAATCCTGACATTTTTTGTTTCCCTCTTCCCTAAACAGCGTTCCTATGATGGAGTCTAGGGACCATTTCACAAGGATCTAGGCTCAGTTTGCAAGTGCACAGCCTCATTAATAGGGCCTTGTTTCTAAAAGTGCTGGGTATCCGGTAGCTCCCATTTGCAACCCTTAGGGTAACAGATGTGGCAATCAGCAACCCCTGTGCTGAGCTCTTGTTAACATCCAGCCCTGTATTTCAGGGCCCAAGGAAGCTGAACTATACTGAAAATCTGGCCCTATGAGTTTTGCCTAAGGAAGGACTCTATGGTTTGTCCCCTGTACTACCCTCTGTAGGAAGCTGCTGTTGCTTTTGGGTCTAGATGAGAAGCTGATCCAGTTCCCCTTGAGGAGGTGACCCTGATATTTGCTGTCCCCAAACTGTAATAAGCCCCTTTCTCCAAGGAGTGGGAATTAATGCCACCAATCCATCCAGGCCAATCCATCCAGGCCGTGTGGTTTATTCCAGATAAGGATCCAGCCTATTGGAGGTTTATCAGATAGGTTGATAAATGGCTTTTGTCTCTTAGCGGCAGTGAGGGATGTGATCTCAGCACTAAGCTGAAACTGAGAAGGGGGGCTTAGAGGTTGTTAAAACAACACCTTCTAAACCCTTAAAGTGACAGCGCTTGGAGTATTCCCAGTCCCCAGGCGATAGGGCAGAGTGGCCACAGGAATGGCTCTTGAGTTAGGCGTTATAATGGAGAAGAGTGACAGGACTCAAATGTAGACCTGGAAGTATTTTGGCTTCACAGGTTCCTTGCGGTGCTGAAGCGGGTCACTTATTTGGAATGGGGAGTTTTTCACAGTTGCCACTGAGAATCCTACTGAGGCTAAAAGGAGGTGCATTGTTTTTAAATGCACGTGGTGTGGCCTTGTTTCATGGGAATTGCCTCTCTTCAATTCTAAGCCCCTGGTTAATAGGAACCGGGAGACGTTATGGGGAACTTTGGGTTTTATAATAGCACATGAGGTTTTCTTCTTCTGTGTCCTGAACAGCTGCACCATGTCAGACGTGCACATCAAAGTGATCATAGAGCTGTGCAGTCATAAAAACTTCTTTACCCGGGGGCTTAGTGGGTTTCTGCACCAACCTGCTGTTTCTAGAAATGTGGGCCCAAAATGCTGGGTCAGGCTACAGTGACAGAGTTTTAGGATTTCTCATCCAAATCCCCAAGGGACACATCACTTAAATGACCACACTCTTTGGCACGGGTGTGCACAATTGTCAGTCTTGTCTCAGCACAGGCCAGGACTTGAATAATCGGGGTGTTGCTGTGGGTTAGCCTGGAGGTGCATTGGCAGAGCCGATGGGGTGTCAAGGACTAGAAGAGCAGGGGGGTGCTGCAGGTTTTGCTCTTTTTCACTTTGTTGTTTGACAGAGCTGTGGGCGAGCGACTGGACTAGCAGAAGGGGCTGGAAATCGGGACTGAGGGGCATCAGCGGAGCTGCGTGAGGAACCCATGACTGACCTATCAGCCATGGGTGTGTGTGTGTGTGTCAGGACTGAGAGGGTTTGGCAGAACAGTGATGGGAGTCCAGGGCTGAAATAGCAGGCAGCACTGCAAGTAAGACCTGATGGGCACTGACTGAGGATTTGAGACGGAAATATATGGGGTGCTGCAGATCAGGATTGAGTTGCACTGGCAGAACCCTGTCCACGCTGAGCCCAGCTCTACGGTCTGTTAGTCCCTTTCTTTCACGAGGACTAAATTCACTCATAAATGCTTTGTAACCTACAACTGACAAATATTGTAATTAAGAGCAGGAGTCCCATAACTGGGCCTTCTTTTTTTTTCATGAGTTGTAATAACAATAACGGGGATTTCAGTTGTAGCCTAAAGATTTCTTTGCACTCAAGCGCAATCTTGCTCACAAAATCACCGCTCCACCCGCAGAAGTTTCTGTAGCGAGGAGGGAGAATTGAATTATGTCCAATTGCAAAACCAGATGCCATCCCTTCGATGAAGTCATAGGGTTTTTACTGCACAAGAACAAGCTGGCTCCCGATGCACAAGTAGCCATCGAAGTGCAGACTGAGCAGCTCAGTCTAATGTCCTGCACATGGCTACAGAGAGAATGCAGGTCTCTACAGAGGCGAGATCAGTGAGTTCCTCGGGGTAGAGCATCAGCTGAGTCAGTCGTGGCAGTTTTGCCATTTATTTTCATGGGTGCCAGAATGGGCCCTAAATGTGTGCTCATATCTGGGGAGGAGGACAGATAATGCATTTCACTTGAGTCATGACTGTTCTGCAGAACAACCCAGCAGGAAGGGGCTCTGTGGTTTAAGCCTCCTGTTAGATATTGGCTTCCTGGCCTCTTTTGAGTGCTGTTGGTGTGAGTCTCCAAACCCCTACAGTTATATGGCCTGGGTTCTGAGAAACCCATCTTCCCCTGGATCATGTGAGGTCATGTGACATCCCCTACATGCCCGTGGGCTTCAGTGGCTCGTACATGTGGCAGGGTGTTTCTGCTGGAGGACCCGGACTCTGGAATTTGCTCCCCACAGCGATCTATCAGAGCTGAGTTTGCTGACCTTTACGGTACAACACAAAACCCGTCTCTCTTCACAGGCGTTTGCCGGGGGCGGGGATGGATGAATGAGCAGGGAGCGGAGAGCCGGGGGGATACATTTGGTTTTGATTTTTTTTCATTTCTTCTCTGCCATTTAGAACTTGCGCTTAGCAGCTCAACATTGGGCATCTTTTAAAAATAAACCAGTGAATATCGGACTGGGATCTAGCTAGTCCGATAGTGCTTGCATTTCGTGCATCGCTTCCATTGCAGTTTGAGTCGGATAGAACAAATTGAGTATCAGCTGGGTTGGTGGTATGAGAATGGTGATATATAGGGCAGGTTGGGAGGTGAGAGGCAGGGTACCTGTGAACAGATCTACTTAAAAGATTTGTTCCTCAGCCTCCTCAGCCTCCAGGAAACAGGGAGAAGCTACAATGCAAGACACAGGGCTGTCTGTGTGTTTGTGTGAATTTTCCCTAGGTTGTGCGAGGTTCTAGCTGACATCTGTGAAAGTCAGGCAGCTGACTCTCCACGCCCTGCCCTCAAATCAACGCCTCTAATTGAAATGCCGCAATTCTTGGCAGGCTGTTTAATTGTGTAAATTTGCCTTGTTCAGATTTATGTGCTCGGGGCTTTTCTCTGTCTCCTCATTTTTGTATCTCATTTAGCCCAGTGTTGAAAGTTCAGAAGAAAGTGGTGGGGCAGATTATTACTAGAGAAAACACACACACCTCTCGTGCAAAGTGCTTTCCCACAGCAGCCTTTGTGGCACTGACTGTACCATCCTCTCACAAGATATTGAAAGGCAGAGGATCTGCTAACCAGGCCTGGCTACAGTCAGACAGCTGTGGTGAGGGGTTGTGCCTGTAGCACAGTCTGAACAGAACAAGGCCTGGGCAAAGCGCTGTTGGTGTCAAAACAACCACGGCTGAGCCTGTGCCTAATGGAGAAAGGTCTGATGCCCGGCTCGTCCCCATGTCTTATCAAACTCGGAGGTGGGAAGATGGATATTGTAAGTGACTCTGGAATCCTGCCGCAAAAGTGAAGGGCAAAGGAACCGCAGTGGACAAATGATCTAAGAGCCCAAGCTGCTGGCAGAATCCGAATGGATTTGTCTGCTCCTTTCTGATGGAGCTGGATACAGAGTCCCATGGGGGTGTATTGAGGAGGGTGCTGAGTCTCCTGGTTAGAGGAGGGGACTAGGAGTTGGAAAACTTTGTTGTGAATTCCTCACTCTGTCATTTCACTGCTCTGGGCCTGAGTTTTTCACCTATAAATCGATACCCACCTTTATTAAGCAGTCGAGATTTTGTTGGTGTTGTGAAAGCAGCCCTTCCTTCCCTTCCCTGCCAAGGAAGCCTGGCTTTCAAGATTTCGTGCTTGCTGTGATGACACACCAGTGTTCCTGGCCACTGTTTCTCACCCATAGATCTAAGTTTCACTAACACCATTTTATAGATGAGGAAACTGAGGCCCTGGGCCTCATCTACAGTGAGTCAGTGGTGGACCAAGGAATAGACTCTGTGATCTCTTGGACGCCAGGCTGTCTTCATTTAGCTGTTAGCAGTATCTGTTGCAAGAGAAACACTGGACCCTGATCCCAAGTCTCAAGAAGTTTAATAGTGAAGGAGGGGTGGATCTGTGGCTCTTTGTAGCTTCAAATGTAAAGGCCCTGATCATTTTTCAGCCCGGTTAGCGATCTCATGTCTCAGGAACACCTGTTTCCAAGCTGTGAAATTTACCTTGTCAAGTTTTGCCTGTAATTCTTGGAGCAGCATCTCACACAGGCGACTCAGTTGGGTGTGTCGACCCTGCAGCTGGGAGTGAGCCTCCTAACCTGGGTAGACCAGACTCACCCCAGTGGGGCTCAAGCCCATCTGACCCCCTAGGCTTGCGACCCACACCACTATTTTTAGCGTGCTAGCTCCAGACCTGTCAGCACGAGTCTGCCTACCAGGTTGGGAAACTTGCTTCCAGGGGACTAGCGAAGAGCTCCCCGGCTTTGATTAATGGCTTTCTCCTTTCCATGCAAGGGTCAGAGGTGAAAGCTTTTGCTGGCTGCAGGAGAAAATATTGCTGCGCTTGAGTAGGACATTTGTAAGGGAGGAGAAACGTTTGCTTCCTTGCAAGGCATTCTGGATCCATGGTCAACTGATTCTCTGAACACAAAAAGCAAAGTGACAAGAACAATCAAGGGCTCTTCTTGTGGCATTTGTTGCCAGAGAAGACCTTGACTGCATTTTTCCACTTCTACTTGCTCCATGATTTTGTGATGCCAGAGGAGGAGGGACTCCCCATTGGGAAACGAAAGGGAGAGGACGAGGGACAGGGGCTCCGATGTCCACTCACTTGAATGACAGACATTGGAAATGGAATAGCCCAGTTAGGTTGTTTGGCCCTGTCAGCTTCTCTAAACATAAGGAAACACCTTGAGACATCTATTTCCCATGCTCCCCAGCACAGATGCACCTTTAGGTTAAAAAGGTATGATGCATGGATGAACATTGCTCTCAGTTACACCAGCAGACATTTGGAGCAACTCCAGCAAAATGCATTTACCTTAAATTTCTTGCATTTCCTCCAGTTTTGAGCCAATGTAAAGAAGGGCAGAATCCAGCCCATAATACAGTGTCCCCTTTCAAAATGATCCCCAACCCTCCATTCCCTCAAAAATGAGCACTGCCACTTTAAGAGAGTCAGGGTTTATTTCCCCCCTTCGCTATCTCCCCACCCCCAACTCCAATGCAGTTGAAACCTGATCTAATCCCTTTGCACATGGGTAATTTATTGGTCTGTTGGGTTTTTCTTGATGGCAAATTGCATTGTCTTTCTTCCTGGGTTGAGACTTGGGAGCAGTTTGCTGCATTCCTGCAGGGACTTTCTCAGGACAGATCTTTCACACCCCCTCTGAGCTCAGTCAAATCAGTTTTATTGGGCCTCTTTGTTATGCAAACAAGGCAATAATAATCAGGCTATTCTTCTGCAAGATTGTGCTTGATTAACCGTTCAAAGGAGGTCCCTGGAAGAAACTAATGCTGCCATGATGCACAAATCCTTTCACACAGCCTGGGTCAGATGGCCACTGGGCTCTTCTTCACTGCATGGTTCCTCCCCCTCCCCCTGCTGAAGCATAGTTGGACTCTATTCAAGAGACGCCATCAATCACTCAAGCTGGTGGGATGGAGGTTTTAGTTTTTTCTGTCAGCTTTCTTCCTACACCACAGAGCAGGCAGTTATGGGCTTATTTCTGTCAGCACCGTGATAGGCCGCAGGTATACATGCACACAGAGTAATTACACATACCTACCCAGTGAACATTATACACCCACCACCTTCACCGTACACGCACATGATAGCAAATAGACGCACAAGCAGGCATTCACACATAGTGCAGATTCTGACTGCTTGGGTATGCAAACACAACATGAGTTGGGGGAGGGATAACTCAGTGGTTTGCACATTGGCTGGCTAAACCCAGCACTGTGAGTTCAGTCCTTAAGGGGGCCATTTAGGGATATGGAGCAACAATCAGCTGAATGATTTAATTGGGGATTGGTCCTGCTTTGAGCAGGGGGTTGGATGATCTCCTGTGGTCCATTCTGATACCGATATTCTATGTTTTATAGTAGGTGGTTAATATGCAGCGTTACATATGTTTCCATATCCTCCAGTCCCAACCTTTTCCTCCTACTCATGCACATATATGCATACACACACAGACTATTCCTTGCCTCCTTGTTGCATCCCTCCGCCCCCACCAAAAGCCAACAACCACTGCATTTCTCATTCAGTTTCATCTTCCAAAAGGAGAACCAGCGGAAAGCTACTGGTAGGTGTTTGGAATGCAATGATCTCCTGGGATGAGGGTTTCTTGCAGGGACTTGTAACTAAGGTTATGTATAGGCACTACAATGGCAGCACTGGACCTTGCCACTGTAAAGAAATACTTCCAATCTCCTTCTAACTGCAGCTACTGCCAGGGTTAGGTCAACTTAACTATGGTGCTCATGGGTAGCTAACTTTTAATTGTAGACCAGGGCTCATCAGTTTGTCTTTGGATTCCCTGAAGTCTTGGTGGAATTGACCTTGCTCTGTGACTTTTCAAATAGCAGCTTATATGTTGGTCGTCTCCCCCACCCGCATCCCCAGTGTGTCTCTGTGTGGAGGAAGAATGAGCTGGGAATATGAAAATACACAAATCACATATTTCAAACCCAAAGTTAGGTTCCTTAACTCCTAGCTAGGAACCTGTACCTAAGTGACCTGATTTTCACATGTGCTGAGCACCCAAAATCCCAGGCATACAGCGTCTTTGAAATATAAACCCTCAGATCTGAGGAGTTTGGCCATAGGTAATAGAGTATTTTGATACGTAGTCCAATAAAAGCTCATACTGAATGCTAGCTTTACTCCCAGATGTCTTCGCACACTAGCATATATACAATTAGTTTGTGGATCAATGCTTCAAAAGCACCTAAGTGACTTAGGAGCCTATGTCTTATTTTCAAAAGTAGCCTAAGTCAAGAGGAATTGGAAGTTCTCAGTGATGAGAAGAAATGTGATATAATTGGCATTACTGAAATCTCGTGAAGGAGTCACATGATTGGAATGTTAAAATCACCTGTCTGTAATGTGTGGAAAGCAAACTTGTGTTGTTATGAGAGGACTTGGGAGTCAAGCTGGAGACCTCACGCAGCCTGTAGTAAAAGATCATTTGAGTTTCTAAAAATTATAGATGATGATTTTCTGATACCAAAGGTATTGCACCCAGCTCTATTTTGGACCTCATTATGATGGATAGATGCATTTTTAAAGCATATTAGGGAAATCCATGTAATAGTATAGGGCTAGGTCCATTGCCAGATGGAGATGGTAAAATTGTTATTAATGATACAGAAAAGTGTTCGGTAACTATTTCTGTTCTGTATTTGGAAAAGAATCAGGAGGATGTACTCATATCACATGAAGATGCTGAAGTACTTTTTAGTCCATCCAGGAGGATGTTAAACAACATCTACTAGTGATAAACATTTTTAAATTGGCAGGCCTGGATAATTTGCACCCAAGAGTCTTAAAAGAATTGGCTGAGGAGATGTCTGGCCCACTGATGTTAATTTTTAATACATCTTAGAATACCAGGGAAATTCCAAAAAACTGGAAGAGTGTTTATGTTATTCCAATATTCAAAAAGGGCAAGCAGGATTGCCCAGATAACTATAGGCCGGTTAGCCTGACATCAGTCCTAGGCAAAGTAATGAGAAGGCTTATATGGAATTCAACTGATAAAGAATTAAAGACTAGAAATAGAATTAACACCAGTCAACATTGTTTTATAAAAAAAAGTTAGGTCTTGTCAAATAACCTGATTTTATTGTTTGATGCGATTACAAATTTGACTGATAAAGAAAATTGCATAGCTGTAGTAAGACTTAGATTTTTCTAAGGTGTTTGACTTAGTACCACTTCACATTATTAAAAGATTAGCACTATACAATATCAATAAAGCACATGCTAAATGGACTGAAAACAGGCTAACAGCTTGTACAAATTAGTTGTCAATGGGGATTTATCAATTGTGGGATTTTCTGGTGGGTTTCTGCAGGGATTGTTATTAGACTAGACATTATGCAACGTTTTCTCAGTGATCTGAAAATAAATATAAAATCACTTCTGATAAAATTTGTGAATGACACAAAGTGGTAAATAATGAGCTTAGGGCAGTCATACAGAGCAATCTGGATCTCTTGGTAAGCAAAGCCTAATCAAACAAAATGTTCTAATGTAGCCAAATGCAAAGTTAGTTATACCTCTAGGAACAGAATGGGAAAATCTGTCCTGGAAAGGAGTAAGAAAGGATTTGGGAACATGTGACAAGCAATTGAACATGAGGTCCCAGGGTGGTGATGTGGCAAAAAGAGCTAGTGTGATCCTTGGATCTATACACAAGGGCGCAGTGAGTAAATCTAAAGGAATAACAGATTTTTTGGTTTGCTGGCAATTCTGAAAAAAAAAAATCATTTTGGGTGGAACCAAAAACAACATTTCTGAAATTTTTGGCAAGTCAAAAAATCAGACAAATTCTTTGGGGTCAAACAAAATGTTTCATCTAAACCAGAAAAAAAAGTTTCTTTTGATTTTAAGCATTTTTAATTCTTTTCAAATTAAAAGTAATTTCAAATTTAAAAAATTAAAAAGTTTCATTTAAAAAGTGTTAAAATGAAATGGTTCCAAATTTTTGTTTTTCTACCAAAACAATGCAGCAAAATCACCATAAATTCATAAAATGTTTTGGTGTCACCAAATCTGCCTTTTTTCCCCCAAAAAAAGTTTTGGTCAAAAAATTGCCCCAGTAATGAGTAAAAAGTAGGGAAGCCCTTTTACTTCTGTACACGGCATTGACTGCAATGCTGCATCCATTGCTGGTGTCCGTATTTTTAAAAGGATGTTGAAAAATTGGAGAGGGGCAGGAAAGACAAACAAAAATAATCTGAGAACTGGAGAAAATACCTAATTGTGAGAGACTTAAAGAGCTCAATCTATAGCTTATCAAGAAGGAGATTAAGAGTTGACAATTTCAGTATAAATACAAGTACCTTCCTGGGGAGAAAATACCAGATACTAAAACAGGGTGGACAAACTATTGTTAAATTCTATGGCCTGTGGTATACAGGAGGCCAGCTTTGATGATCTGGTGAGCTCTGCCAGCCTTAAGATCAGTAGACTTTGACTGGCTACTTGAGCTCTTGAATATCCATTAGCCTCCATTTTAAGCTCCCACATTCAGGGGCCTGTGTTTTTGGCACCCTACTGTGTTC
Organism: Dermatemys mawii; assembly: GCA_007922305.1. Taxonomy (NCBI): domain Eukaryota; kingdom Metazoa; phylum Chordata; order Testudines; family Dermatemydidae; genus Dermatemys; species Dermatemys mawii. The sequence goes on from ML677366.1 coordinate 10,696,732, forward strand.
CAGATGAGGAAGGCTAGTAGGATTCCCTGGGGAATCCATGAATGTCACCCCTGATATATAGATGGATGGGTCGTTATTAGGGTGACCAGATATCCTGATTTTATAGGGACGGTCCCAATTTTTGGGTCTTTTTCTTATATAAGCTCCTATTACCCGCTAACCCCCTGTCCCAGTTTTTCACAATTGCTGTCTGGTCACCTTAGTCACTACTGAGCAAAGTGAGACCATCAGTTTTCCAAAGGCCCCAGGCTCCCAGATCTTTACATAGCTTGGACCATATCTTAAGACACACAGAGAATTTCACAGACCCACCTCCCCTGTCATTCATGATCACAGTGCCACGGAGCAGGCCCAAGGACATGAGATGTGGGGGCACGTGGGTGAATGGGCTGTGAAACGTCATCCAGGTCCAAGCTCCCAGGGCGAGGCCTGTGCCCAGAGTCCCTTGCTGCGTGCGTCTCTGAATGATAGCAGCAGAGGGGCTGGTTTCCATGCTAAGTCATCTGCGGTTGAAAAACAGATCCATCGTGAGGAGATGGAAAATAGATTATATGAAATTGAATAAACATCGTTTCTTGGCTTCTGTTCAAATGAGTTTTTGCTTTTATACCAAAGTCTCTGCCATGGGAGACGTGAGGAGAAGCATATGGGATGGGGGAGCAGGAAGGGTCGCCCTCTTTTTCCTGCATAGTTCTGCTTGCTGGGTTCCTCAGTCCTCACACGTGTCTTGCTGGGGCGGGGGTTGAGTCACGCAGGTGTTTGTGTGAGCTCCAGGCATCAGACAATCACACTATTGAACAGATCAGATAGGGAGGCGCAGAGTAGGGGGGTGGGAAGCTTTGCCAACAGATTAAAAGAACAAGGCCACAAACAGCCTACCTGAGCCCCACGGTTATTCAGTGCCCTGTGAAATGGAATTGACCCCGCCGTCTTTATCTGCTGGCAGGGGAGAGATTAGGAGGAAGAGCCACTTCCCTGGCTTGCTCCAGGTGCAAACCCAGAGCGAGATGGGCTGCCTATTCCATAATGGAGGTGCTGTCCCAGTCGGCATATTGCCTGTAAATGGGACAACGACATGTGAACGTGTTTCTTCTGCCTTCGTACTTACACACAGACACAGACAGGCACACACAGTGCGGTCCTACTCCTCAGCCACCTGGCTTTGGAAATCTGGCCTTATATGGGGCCCTGCACGAAACAGCAAATCAGAACAGTTTGCCAAAACCCCAATGATAAGATCTTTAAGAAAAATGCTCCCCCTACAGGCCAAGGGAAGGAATGGAACAGGCTTTTCTTTTCTATTTCTTCCCCCCCCCATCCCCCCAGTACCTTATAAAGTAATGAGTTAGACGCCAGCCATGTGCAGCTGTCCTATGCTCAGCGATAACGTGCATATGGCTGTAGCTATTAGAGCCCTGCCGTGTTCAGAGAGCAGCCCTCTGGCTATTGGTCTGCGTGCCACTGGGTCCTTAACTCCCTCCCCGTGAATTCTGAGAGATGGGCAGAGAGGAGCTGAGTTTAATGTCTCAAAAGGAGGACAGCGCCTGTGTGACGCAGCTGCAAAACGCTTGTTACTGCATAGCCCAAATACCAGTACAGAACTTGGCTTGTACCTCCTGTTCCAAGCTAAAGATGCACCTTAGAGACCAGCACAAAGCACCCTATTCCTTTTAATAGCTGGGCTCCTACAAAGGAACATCTAAGCCAGTGGTCCTCAAACTTTTATACTGGTGACCCCTTTCACGTAGCAAGCCTCTGAGTGCGACCCCCTTTATAAATTAAAAACACTTTTTTATATGTTTAACACCATTATAAATGCTGAATGCAAAGCTGGGTTTGGGTTGGAGCTGACAGCTTGTGACCCCCCATGTAATAACCTCATGACCCCCTGAGGGGTCCCGACCCCCAGTTTGAGAACCCCTAGTCTAAGCGCTACTGTTACTGACAGCTGCGGGAGATTCTTATTGAGTTGTCTGTTGCAAGTCCTGTTTCCTGATGCCATGGATTTATGGTTTAGCTGGTGACCATGGGGTCTCTGGACGTGGTTCTGTTTTTATCACCCCAGCTCTCCTTTCATCTACTTAGTTCTTCCATCGTGAGGTTCTTAGTGGCATCACAAACCCTGAGCTTGGGTGGCTTGTCACCAAAGAAAGGGCGCTGGAATTTCCCTTCATGACAGCTTTGCAGACTGAACTTGTCCTTCCAACCCACACCTTGAATGTCTCACCTTGAAATGCTGCCTGTTTGCATTCCAGGTGCCAGCAAAGTCTGGCTGAATCATCACACCGACAGTCTGATACTCTGCGGAGGTGTCCTGTCGTGTGCTAATCTGATCGTTTATAGCAGAGTCCCTGACCCGATAGCACTCTTCACTTCTGACTCGCTCTCTGTTTCTAATCACCGTGCTAGGCGTGCACCATGCCCTCCATGAGTCCTGTTGCACAGTGTTATATCAGCCATGTTTAATCACCAAAAATTTTAACATGTGGCTTTTTAGCCTTGATAGAATATTCAGGGCCTAGAGTTAGAAGTCATAAATCCAGGCCCCAGGGTATGTACCACTGGGTAACGTGATCAGACAGCAAAATCCCATCTGACTGAAACACACAGCAACAGGCTTTCTCTGCAACTCACATAGCAGCCTATGGTGAAAAACCCACAGTTATGTGACCTGGATTCACTATGTTCCAGCAAAATGCAATCCACTGAAAAGGGATGTTGATTAAATAATCTGTTCAGTTTTAAGTGGATACTGCTGAAATAAAAATAATCCTATGCAGTAGAAACACCCATTTTACAAACTAACTAGGGATTAGGAAGTTCATGGAATGGAAAGTTCATAAAATGTAAAGCCTCCAAATTGCCGTAGGTCCAGTTCATACGTTGCTGTCTAGTGCAGTGCGTTGTTTTCTTGTCCTTCCAGTCCCTTCAGAATGATTCCCAATGCACTGAAAGATCGCTGTGTGAAGGGATGTCGGCTTGCTCTTCATTGGCATCATTTTCATTCTGATTACCCACTCCTCAGCCCGGTCAGGAAAAATGGGTCAGAAGCTTGGTGTTGGTAAAATCGAGTGAGGTTCTGTTGCGTTCCACGGGTTATTACTAGCACCTGAGCTTGTTAAACCTGGATTTTTAAAACTTTCCCTCATTTCCTTTTGCATTTCATTCCTCTTGGAAAGTGACACGAGACTGACGGATTTCATGCAGGGTCCCTTTTAATTTATAGTCCTGTTTCCCGTCTCCGCACCTGTTGTATTTCCAACACTGCAAGGGCCTCGTTAAAACTTGGACATACTGTTTTCAGTATGAAGTGGTGCTGGGTTTTGTAGCTTTATTTGTGCATGTGCAACTGCCTTGTGAATTCCCCTCTAAACAAAGCCCAGGACAGGAATAAACATGTAGGACTTTGAGACACCCCTGGAATGCATCTGGAAATGCATTTTGGGGCCTGATCCTGCACTGTTTCCATGCCCTCCAAGCTCCAAGGGGACTGATTAGGAGGAGGGACAGGAAAACACTGTGAATATTTGAGCAGTGTGAGCAATGAGAGGTTCCAAATTGCCACTGGCAGCCCTCTGTCTGTACAATGTGCAATACAGGCCTTGCGTCTAGTGCCTTGGCACAGTCCCTTTCATGTCTTGCTGCAGGGGAACCGCACCCCTCTGTGGAAAATATGTTCCCCCAGAAAGAGCTGAATCTAAACTCCCATTGTGCTTTGCCTTTCCCTGTCTTGCACCTAGACTTTTGGGCAGCAGCTCTGAGTGCTCAGCTGCAGAAGTCACAGTTGGCACGGGGCCGTCCGTATGCGCAGCCCCTATGGTTGCATTGATCTGGGAGCAGAGCTTTGCTGATTCGAGAGGAGGCTGCTTTAGTGTCTTGCCGAAGCTGATCTGTTGTCTCCACAGCCGAGGCCTGCCGCTGATTAGGATTTTGCCTGTTTCCTTTCACACGTTTCCCTTTGATACCCATATCTCTGCAGCTTACAAAAGCACTGAGGCGGGGGCAGGTGGGCCAGAGGTCGGCACGCACTGTTCTCAGCATTGATGACGCCGCTGGAACGTGCATTGTGTCAAGGTGCTAGGTACAGGAGATCAGGTGATTGATAGCTGCTTGAGAAGGCTCCTTTGTACTCTGTTTGTTCCACCTTCGCACTGTATTTCCTCCTCAGCTCTCTGCCTTTCTGACTGCCCAGACAGCTGTCGGGTTGGGTGGTTTGAGTGAGTTACTAACCCTGGAGGAGCCCGGCATTTGCACTGCAAGAGGTTTTAGTGCAGTACAGGAGACTCGCAACAGGGATCCAGCGATGGAGGATCGTGCTAGAGCAGCACAATAAAGTGGTGGGGTGGTATTGGGTATCGGTGAACAAACAGCCCCAGAAGGCAAACCCGATGCCAGGAATCTTGGCCCCATGCCTATACCTACTGGGCTAGGGGTGTGGCTTTGTTCAGGGCTTGTCTACAGTTGAGGGGGTTGCATTGCTGTAACTGCCCTATTGCAGACAGTCCAACTGGAAATAAGAGGGTGCTGTCCGGGTATGAGTCACTGTTCATGCTAGTGTGGTGTGTCCACACTAGGGTTTTGCACAAGTGCAGCTACATCCGTGAAAAATCCCCAGTCTTCAAAACCATACCTGTCAATCAGAAAATATCCACACTCGGATCTGCTGAACTGACTGAGTTCCCTGCTTCAAAGCAGGGTAGGGTGTAAAACCAGGGCTTCCCTTCTTACGGCTGCTAAGAGCCTGGTTTTACCCCACTGTCCACAGACAGGCCCAGGGCTGTGTGCCAGGCCACACAGCCAATGCCCCTGTATACAAATCAGCTGTATAGGGCGATCAGTTACTCATCTAGCTAGCCCACTGCACACAAACACCTGCTTCAGGCATGCAGTTGTACTAAATGGGGACGCAAATCAATGGCGCCACTGTAACAGCGTTTCGGATGGCCAATTGTTCATGCAAATTTTTGATTGTCAAGCTCTCAAATCCTCCCGACCTTAAAGGCCCAGTGATACCCCCCCAAATTAATGATTCTCAGCATCCCAGCCAACGGGGGGAGGTCTTTCAGGTATGTTACGGGCTGTTATAAAGAGACTATGCTCAGTTGTTCCCACGCCCAGTGAAGGTAGGACCACAAGTTATGGGCTTAATCTGCAGCAAGGGAGATTTAGGTTAGATACTGGAAAATCTTTCTAATTCTAAGGGTGTCTGAGCTCTGGAATAGGCCTCCAAGGGAGGTTGTGGAAGTCCCTGTCTTGGGAAGTTTTTTAGGAACAAATTAGACAAACACCTGCCAGGGGTGGGCTAGGTTTACCTAGTCTTGCCTCAGAACATGGGGCTGGACTTGATGACCTCTGAGCGTCCCTTCCAGCCCTACATTTCTATTAGTCCACCTTCCTAATTGCCCCCTGAGGATTCATCCGGGGACTGGATTATTCTTTGCTTCCTGCCTTGACCTACTGGTAGTACTGTGTGTGCTGCTACCCAGCTGCCACGGCCCTTGCCAGCAGTGGTGGCATTTTGGTGTTGTGCAGTATTTGATCCATGTATTGGGCATCTTGACAGCACCTGTGTTTTTTCTCCCCTCCAGCAACCTCTCAGTGCAAAATCCTGAAGTGTAACTCTGAGTTCTGGGCGGCCACATCTGGCTCTCACCACCTGGGGACGGAGGAGGCACCGGAGTTCTGCACGGCTCTCCGCACCTACGCCCACTGCACCCGCCGCACGGCTCGCACCTGCAGGGGGGACCTGGCCTACCACTCCGCCGTTCATGGCATAGATGACCTCATGGTCCAACACAACTGCTCCAAAGATGGCCCCACCTCGCAGCCCCGCCTCCGAACCCTGCCCCCCGGGGACAGCCAGGAGCGCTCCGACAGCCCAGAGATCTGCCACTACGAGAAGAGCTTTCACAAGCATTCGGCCCCCCCAAACTACACCCACTGCGGGCTCTTTGGGGACCCCCACCTCAGGACTTTCACAGACAGCTTCCAGACCTGCAAAGTGCAGGGGGCTTGGCCACTCATAGACAATAACTACCTGAATGTCCAGGTCACCAACACGCCGGTGCTACCCGGGTCCTCAGCGACTGCAACCACCAAGGTAAAGGCCTGGGGCGGGTGGACTGTCCCTTGGGGGAATGGTGACGTTCTGACACTGCCCCAAACTCCTGGTTCCCCACTCCCCGGCCTAGATGGACTCTGGTTTCTCACCACTGCATCTGCCCCCCCTCAGACCGCTGAGCATCGTCAGAGGAGACGTATAATCCCTGGCGTAGGTCTAGGTTGCGAAGAAAGAGTCAGATCGTGAAGGGGGCAGGCCCAAGGATCTAAGGCTGGCAGCACCCCCTGAAGGGCAAATTGCAAACACACACATCTCTCTCCCTTTTGCCCTTCCCCATGGCGTTGCAGCTGCGGTTGTGTTCCTCCCCTGCCAGATTCCTTTGCAGGGCACTGTGACACTCCCATCCAGGGATGGGAACAGCAGGCAGATGACAAGGTGCCAGAGATGGCTGGCAACAAGAAAAACTCGCTGAACCCGCCCGCCTGTTTATTTTGTGGCCTGTGCACAGTAGCAGTGATGGCAGCTGAAGGAGCCTGCAGCAGGGTGAAAACTCACCTTGCCAGGCCCCCCCCGCGAGAGAGGGAGAGGTCCCGTGCTCTTTGTGCACATCGCCTGTCCTGTCGAGTTGTCCCAGGCCCTGCACTCGGCTGCACGGGGGTGAGCAGATGACGAGCAGTTTGTTGGTGGCAGAAGAACGATGCTGCTATTTGTGTCTCTCTGCAGAGGCCCCCAGCGGGTGTGGGGGGAATTAGGCCCCGTAGGTTAGTGGCTTTCTCAGCTGTGTCCTTTTGATTTTGAAGCAAATGTAGTGCCAGGCTGACAGCGCCGAGGCTAGGAGCCCTCTCTTCATTTCCAGAGCAGGCCAAGCCGGGGAAATTTCTCTGTGTTGCCTCAAAGACAGACACCGGCTGGAGAGGAGAGCGAGTCGCTCAGTATCCGAGGCCAGGTTTGAACTTAGCTTCTGCGGTGCCTCTGCCATCAAGGGGGAGATTGAGTGCTGGCTGTCATGGGCACAGGACACACACGCACTATGCATTTCACATGGTGGTGGGGTGACCAGATGTCCCGATTTTATAGGGACAGTCTTGATATTTGGGGCTTTTTCTTATATAGGCTCCTATTACTCCCCACCTCCTGTCCCAATATTTTGCAACTGCTATATGGTCACCCTACATGGTGGTCACCTCTGTTGTTCTCTGCTGACCAGCATTTGCTTTGAACCAGTCACCTTAAGGCGAAAGGCTCCCTGCCCAGTCTGCCTGAGCCATCAGTCCCCAGCTACAATTTCGACCCTCTCATCCACCCCCCACCCCACAACCAACCATGGTTTTAGTGCCAGAGGAGAAGAAAACGTGGTGGTGGTGGGTAGGGTGATCAGACAGCTAGTGTGAAAAATCGGGATGGGGTGGAGGGTAATAGACGCCTATATAAGAAAAGACCCACAAATCGGGACTGTCCTTGTAAAATCAGGACATCTGGGCACGTTAGTGGTGGGGGAGCCTCGGGGATTGTGTTCCCTTGTCACCATCTCCATGCTGCTCTGGCTTTGTGTGTGTGGTAGTGCCCCCTAGTGGCTGGGCCCTCAGGGAGGATAAATCACCTGGCATGCCAGAGGAGGGATGGCGGGTAAGGGAGAGTGTTTGCACGCATGGGAGAGCCTGTGGTTTGGAGCTGAAGAGCTGGGTTTCTAGTGCTGGCTTCCCAGCTACTTTAGCTAGTAACTGTGTCTGTGGTCTGCAGCCAGGACGAGGCGTTTTGTGGGGTGCAGTCTGTTCTCGCTGCACTGCCGCAGCCAAGATGAATGTTCTCCAGGGACCGGGTGCAGCGCTCAGTAAATCCAGTGGCAAATGCCCAGTTGCAGCGCAACGGAGCTCAAAGTGACACGGCTTACGTGTTAAATCCGGCTTCTCCTTGAGGACAGCTTCGGAGCTGAGCGACGCTGCGACTGAATTCCTCTTTGCTGCACGAGCACTGAAGCTGGGAGAGAAACGCATTTCAGCTACTCTGATCCAGAGGAAGGGCAGGGTGGCTGGCGAGAAGGGATCTGCTTGCTTTTCAGGCCTTTGGGGAGCACGGCTCTTGTGTGGCCCTTTTCACCGTATTCCTGGGGCGACTGGGGAGAGGGTTTACCACCATCCCTGTTTAGAGTGAGAGGCATCACAGTTTCAATGAGAGCAGGCCTGCAGCTTGCAGGGCCCTTAGGTCCTGGAACTTATTTGGGGCGCTTATTTGCACTTATTTGGGGGCTGCACCACGTTGCGTCAGGACAGGGGTGCTGAGAAGTGATGAGTCATCACCCAAGGTGGCGACTGAGCAAGTTTACCCAGCAGGAAGAGTTGTTGGAACAGGCAGCCCTCGCTCCCGCAGGTTGTCTCCAAGGCAGATGGTGTCTGTGTGCAACCAGGCTTTCACTCTGGTGCTGTTCACTGGAGCAGGGTGTTCTCAGCGAGAGGATACAACCTCCAGTAACCCGGTGCATACCTGCCAACACCTGAAAGCTTTAATAGAGATCTCTGGCGAGGAAAACAGGGACACACCTTTTAACTCCAGTTAAACCTTTCAGACTAGGAAAGCCTTCTACAGGGGCAAAGAACTGTGCTGCTGCCAAAACAGGGCCTGGGGTGGCTGGTGTTTTGTGGATAACCTCGGCTATGCTAGGAAGTATTACCTGGAATTCCCCACGGTTGCCACCAGCAGTTTGGCTCCATCGGTACCCGCTTTGGGAACCCTGGTACACAAACAGGGCTCCCGGAGGCTGCAGGGTTTTTAAGCCCTGTGTTGCATAAACCTGTGCTGAGCAGGGTTGGAGGCTAATCTGCACTGCAGCTCTGCCATTGGTGTACCAAGCGGGGCTGAACAGGTGGGAGCAACAATGGAAAATCTGGGGCAGAATGGCTGGTGCAGACCTCCCGAGAGGGAGCCCCATGGGGAGCCATTTGAAATTGGCATTTGTTCCAGAAGCAATATAAATAAGTAGCAGGGTGGATCCAAAAGTCCCGGGGTCAATCCAGGAGCCTGGTTGTCCACTGTGTATTTTAGATCCAGATTGGAACGTCACTAAGGTTTTGAGAGCACTTTGGTTCAGACACATCCCTAATAAAATGGTCTCCCTATAAGCCCTAAATGCCCTGTAAGCTCTCCCTTGAGGTATTCAATCCTGCTGTAGCCTGACAGGGAAATCTCAGCTGGAGAGGGGGTCAGCCTGAGCACAGAACTGGGAGCCAGGAACACCTGGGGGTCTCACCGCCACCTTGCTGTGTGGTCTTGAGCAAGTCTCTCTTCCTCTCTGTGGTCTCTGGATATCCCTGGCTCACAGGCTTGTCAAAGGGGCCCGCAGCATATTGAAGAAGGGAAGCATGAGCTAAGTGTAAAGAACAATTAATAGGTCAGTGGCTTGGGGACTTGACTCATATTAGCTGGGGTTAATCAGTGGATTCTCCTCTCCCTCCCCATCTGCTCCCAGGTCTCAGGGTCACAGCTCGGCTCCAGCAGGTGATTTCTATGGGATTTGGCAGTGTGACCTTTGGGTTCTAGCCCTGTCTCTGGTTCCTTCCTGTGTGTAGCTGATATGCCCCTCGATGCATCCGCCTGTAGGCTGAAGCCTGGTGGCCTTGTGCATAAAATGGAGAACTCTCATAATGGGAACTCTGTGCTGGTGGAATTTAAAATGCCCCAAGAGACTGATTCTCAATGTTCCAAACTGCTTCCGGAAGCACATGTTGGTGGTTGATGAATGAACCAGTCTGGCCTAAGCCCCCTTGTATTCATTAATGGGATGTACTGGTGACTGAGCTCAATGCGTTGTCAGCGTTAGATAATGCTGCCTTCTCTATCCTCCCTTTCCCCTCACAGCTCACCATCATCTTCAAGAGCTTCCAGGAGTGCGTGGACCAGAAAGTGTACCAGGCGGAGAGAGATGAGCTCCCCGCTGCCTTCGCTGACGGTTCCAAGAACGGCGGCGACAGGCATGGGGCCAACAGCCTGAAGATCACCGAGAAGGTGTCTGGCCAGCACATTGAGATCCAAGCCAAGTACATCGGCACCACCATTGTGGTGAGGCAGGTGGGCCATTACCTCACCTTCGCAGTGCGCATGCCCGAGGAGGTGGTGAACGCCGTGGAGGACAGGGACAACCAGGGCCTTTACCTCTGCCTCCGGGGCTGCCCGCTGAACCAACAGATTGACTTCCAGACCTTCCGCTCTGCTCAGGGTGCGGAAGGCCGGGCTCGTAGGAAAGGGCCCAGCCTTGCCTCCTCCCCCGAGGTCTTCACCTACGAAACGGCCACGGCCAAGTGCCGGGAGAAACTCCCCGTGGAGGACCTGTACTTCCAGTCCTGCGTCTTTGACCTCCTGACCACAGGGGACGTCAACTTCACTCTGGCGGCTTATTACGCTTTCGAGGACGTGAAGATGCTTCATTCCAACAAGGACAAGCTGCATCTCTATGAAAGGACACGGGAGTTGAACCCAGGCAACACAGCTCCCCCGGGGTATCCCAGGGCCCTCCCTGCCCTCTGGGTGGCGCTAGTGTGTCTGAGTCGGTGCTGGTCAGTCTTCCTATAGATGTGACCTCGGTGGGCGGGGAAGAGCTCAGCAGAAGGGGGACGGTGCTGGATGAGGAGAGGTTGAACAGCAGGTCTGGCTGGGAGCTAAAGAATCGTCCCCGCATCTCAGCCCCTGTCCTCAGAGTTAGACCCCCCCGCAACATCATGGGCCTGCCCCAGAGAGCAGTCAGCCCTCATGTAGCCCTTCCCCAGCTCACCCTCTCCTCTTCATGGGGGTGAGGAGGGTGGGATGCCCCTGCCTCCCCCTAGTGCTCCCTCGTGGTACTGCATACAGTTTTGGTGACTGATGTTGGCGTTTGTGAAAGTGACTTCATGTTAGGAGAGTTGGCTGCTGCTGCTGCTGCTGGGAGGAAGGGGAAGCACCCCAGCTGGTTAGGATGGCTTGCTGGTGAGGTGGGTCCGTGTCTAGAGAAATCACGGGACATGCACACAGGCTGGCCTCCGATTTTCACACATGCTTTGCACGTGCAAATGACTCCACCTGCTAAAGGGCTCACCCCCTCCCCATCGGTGTGCAAACAGCTGGTGGTACGCACCTACGTGTGGCCCGCTCACTCCTCGGGCTCGCCTGTGCAAGTGCAGGTGCTAAACACCAGACAGGGGAGCTACAATGGTGCCCTCCGGGCACACACCTAGGCGGAGAGGGGGCGCTGGGGTGGGCAGTTGGCTGGAATGTTTTCTGTCCCTCGTTAAAGACCCTGTTCTCCCCAGCTCCCTGCCGGCGTCTGAGGCACACAGTTCATCCTTCACTGAATGGCACCATTGCGGCGGCATTTACTGTGCTTCACGGGGTGTCTGGGAGCCGGTGGGAGCCGGGAAGTCCCCTCCTGGCACATTAACGCTCTGATTCACTTCATAGCCATGAGGTTGAATCCTCTGAGCCTTCCCTGCCCTGATCCTCACCCCTTCCCTTCCCCTCAGAGATGCAAAGGGAGAAACCTGGCCAGTATTCGAGTGGTTTCTGACATTTGCCTTTGGCCTCCTCCCAGCATTTAATGTTCTCCTTGTGACGTGGCCCCTTGATTCCATTAGCTCCCAGGATGCTCAGGCAAAGCGAGTAGGGAAGTGCCAGTGATGTCCCAGATTCGTACGTCAGGGTGACCAGTCAGACCTCCTCAAGCCCCTCGCTGACAGGCTGGAGTGTCGCTCTGTCCCCCTTCACCCCACAGGAGAGCAGCTGCGGGGCTGGGACAAAGCTCTAGGAAAGGCAGTGCCCAGGGAGTTGAGGAGGGAGGGAGTTTTGCTTGTTTGCTGCTAAGCCCCCGCTCCTGTCCTAGTGATGTCATTTCAGACCGGTTGCACCTTAGTTCTGCCTGGCTTGATTCTGAGGAGGGCACTGTTTGAAAATCCAGCCAGGGACAGGCCCTGAGGAATCCCAGATGTCTGAAGACTCTGTTCCCTGGCAATAAACGATCAATAATCTCCTCTGCCAGGGATGCAGTGCCCCTTCCCCTTCTCCGTGTTCTTCTGGGCTTTGCCTCATGGTTTGCTCAATAAATAACAAGACCATCTGTACCTCGGCCTAGAGCTGGGACACGTCTGGGGGAATCCTCCCTCATTCCTCCAGCAGGAATTTCCCAGAGATCTCCCCGGAAGTGAGGGTAGATCACTGGGCCAATCAGTGATCATGGCTGGTCTCTTGACTGTGCCCAGAGAGCCAGTCCAGAGCGTAATGGTCGTGTAGCGCCACATGGCAGCCTCCTGTAAATACTCAAGCAACTGTTCATTGTGTCCTGCCAGCTCTAGACCTCCGTTTGTAAAGCAGCAGAGAAATGCAACGTGTGTCATTGGGTGTAATTTATATTGTCTCTAATCTATGGAGCCCTGGCGTTGATCTCGTGTGATTGTAGAGATGAAGAGATGTAATTGGTTTTTATGTGTTTAACAAAAAACAGAAAAGAAATAATGAAAAGATGTGTTTACTACTTCTCTCCTTGCTTTATCCGCTGGTGGCCCCTGTTTCTGTTTAGGGCGATTTTAAAATAGGGATCTCACAACGTAGGGAGCTGAGGAGACCAACCACTGGAGGGTAAATCTACCAACTCGCTGGCCACAGATCATTTGGGGGGTGGGGGATCAAAAAAGAAATAATTGAGACATTCTAAATTATCTGTATTTATAGTAGAGCAGCCTAGATGCCCCAGCTGAGATGGGGACCCCATTCTGCTCGGTGCCGTATAAGTATCTAGTGAGGGACAGTTGCTGCCCCCAAAGAACTTACAATCTAGATAAAGGGAAAGGAAATTGAGGCACAATTGATTAAATTACTTGCCCAGGGTAACACAGCTGTGCAGTGTGAGAGCTAGGAACAGAACTCAGGTCTCCTTTGTCCCAGTCCAGTCCAGTCCACTAGATCATATTGCCTTCTTAAGGCTCCTCTAGTGGCTATGAACTCCCTGTTTCCGAGTTGGGTTTGATCCTGGCCATATGGTATGACCAATGATCTATTTCTGCGAAGTTTAACAGCTTCCAACCTTGTTGGGTGAGCACAAATCCTAGGAACTTTCCACGGCTGACCCAGTGCATACGTGTCAGTGGGGGAACGACATTCCCTTTGTGTGTTTGGTAGCTAGCAACCGGCAGGTCCTCTGGCTTCAGTGCAACTAGCCAAGGCCAGAGTGAGTCAATCACTTTAGTTCCTTCACTAATAAAAATCGAATCTTTATTTCCCCTAGAAATTGGAGAGGTGAATAGTTAAAGTAACAATATCAGCTTTATGGAGGGGCACTGACACACCTGCCCCACACCGGGGTACCCCACAAACAATCCCAACTATATCTAGGGGTGGGACATGGAGCTCTCATCCCTACTGGAAGAGTATTTTCCTGTCTAGGCAGCACATCTGAGAGTGACATTGCTGTTAGCCAATCAGTACACAATGGCCATGTGACATCTCTTGTCAACGGTGCCACTTCCTGTCATGACAGTATAAGAAAGCATGCTATGCCATGGTCAGAGCTACCCTCTGGAGGAGGAAAGTCCTCCGTGATTCTGATTGTCTGTGCGTAGCCCAGGCCCTCCATAGTAGGTCAGTGCTCCAGTGGTGGTGGAGTATATTACAGTGGTTGGCCTATCCCTCTTTTAGAAGCAAACAGTTAAGCACTTTATTTTGGTTGTGTTTGACCCAGTTCTAGTTAAAGGTGAAGTGTGGCCAAGGAAGACCTGATGTGGTTGGAATAAAATAAAAGATTTTGGGGGTTTTTGTGGGGGGGAGGGGACTTCCCTGACTGCTCCTTGTGTTTTGGACCTATGTGGGGTGTCACTGCATGTACATACTGTAAATTATTTATTGATGAAAATGCAAGTAAAGGTTATCTTTTCTTTTCTTTTTTTTTTTTTGGACAACAACCTAGTGGGTGTTTTCCTTCTGCCTTGTGTTGTATTTCGTTCTAATCGGGAAAGAAAATGAGAAAGATGCAAGAAAGTGCGATAATGCTGTAAGGTACAGCCTGATGAGCTTCTACCTTGTGGAATATTTTCACTCTGTGGCAAACCAGAGCCCCTCTTTCCTTGCCGTGACCCATCAGCAGCCTCCCCCATCTAGCTGAGATTGTCCTCCTATTTGGCAACATGGGAAGGTTAAGATGACTGCAGCCTTCCAGGTTGAGAATCCACATTCTGTGGTATTATAATTAACTGGATAGCATGGGTGTGTAACACACTAGGAGAGAGTGGGTCTTGGTCTCCCTCTAGCGGCTGGTCAGCCTCAGGTTTAAAAGGTGTAGGCTTTTAATGCTGAAGGGCCTAAGTTCAGAGCCTGCCATTGGTCCAACTGGGGTCAGCTTATGCCCTCTACTGGATAGAATCAGAACTGCACATTTTCATCATGCATAATTAACTTGTGGAACTCACTTCCACTAGATACCATTGGGGCCAAGGCTACAGTAAGATTAAAAGAAAGAATTAGCCATTAATATAGATTATGAAAACATTCACAGTTCTAGATAGGATGGCAAATATTTGATATGAGATATAAAGGGCATGAGCTGCTAACCGACTTCTGGGAGGGAGGAAGAAACTTCCCCTATGGGCATCTTATTCTATTACCAGGTTTCTTGAATCTACCGTCAAAGCACATGAACCAAACTTTTTCAGACCTCAGTTGTGATCCACCTAACTCAACTGAGAGCAACCATTTCAAATTCAAGCAGGCAAGATCTACACAGGGACCACAATGTGCTTCCCCAGTAATACGCTCCTGCTGGGTTGTGATAAGCCACTCAGTATTTTGCCCTTTATTTCATTTCCTCTGAGGCTAGATTAGGGCTCCTAAACCAGAATGCTGCTCCCCCCATATGACTCAAATAGTAGCCCCTGTTCTAGCCTTTAAATGAAGGCAAATTAGCAGACCACCCATTCCCTAGGCTTTCCCTCACTAAAAGTAGCAGACCAATACAGTAGTAGATGAAGGAAGGTCCAGAGCCCTAAACTGTTACTTTTATCTGCTCTCTTCCCTGAGCCAACAGATAAGGCCTGAAGGTGGCTGACTGAAGCTCGGGAGCGGGGGTGGAGGGAGCAAGGAAAGCCTGCTTTGCCCTTTGCTGAGATACCTTCTTATAAACAGAGTCACCCAGGCCTGACACCACGGCTAGTTAAACCACTGACCCTCCCTCTCCGCTGCCTGCTTGTTTTTGCCTACAGACCATTTCTGAAAGGGAGCTGGGACAGACCTGACACGCCAGCCCAAGAATCACACCGCCCAGGAACTAGCTAACTAGGATTATTGGAGGGGGGAAGTAGATCCTACTGAGCTGGAACTGCAGCCTGTTACTAATCCCACCTGTCCCGCTATGAGCTCGGTACACGGTTTACCCCCAGGACTGGTCAGTGATTTGCCAAGACTCCCCTTGCCTGAGCCTAGCTCCACAAACTGCCAGAAAGTCCCTGAGATGCAGCCTAAATGAAAGACACTTCCAAGCCTTGCACCACCCTCCTCTACCCATCCCTTTCTCGTTCTGCTGCCTGCTATGCTTATTTATCTGCACCTGGATGTTACTGAGTTAACACCTCATTAAGGCACAAACCTGCATGAGATCCCTTTTAATCTACTGCAGGGCAGTCCTTCCTCCTCTGCCTTACAAGGCAGGGGGGTGGGGATTTGGTGAGTTGTGATTAGGCCTTAGTTTGGCTCAGGGCTGGGCTATACTAGCAGTGCTACAGCAGGACTGCAATGGAGCCTTCCTCAACCTGCTAACGCCCATGAAAACTGCAAACCTCCTTGTCCTCACTAGGGTTTTACTTCATGTTAGTGAGCTTGACGTAAGAACACACTTTCTTCCGGGCACCAACCAGGCCTTAAAAGGCTGGGGTTTGGCCCAAACAACCCCACTTCGCCCAGGCTAGCCTATTGTGGCTAATGTGAGGTAAAAGAGAAGCCACTTGCACCCCCCCTCCCCCCCGCCCAGGGGCTCTGCTGGCGCTGGGAGAGTGGAGTGTGCTGGGAGCAGTTCTCCTTTCTGGGGGCTGGTTGCTGAGTTGCGTGTGGTGTATTTCCAGAGCAGCAACACCAGGCTTAACATGCTACATCCTGCACTGCCAGCACATCCTTCTCGTCGTGAGCAGGTAAAACTCCAGGGTGGTTTCGGGTGGGGGCTAACAGAAAGGGGCTGCCCAGAGCTAGAGCATGAGTCCCCATGGTTTGAGCTAACGGCTAAAACTCTCTCTCTGGGCCTGTACCAGCCTGTGGCTTGGGCAGTGAGGGGGACAAGTACCACACACTAAGCTGTGGGTTACGCTAGCAGCACTGGTTCTTTCCATTTCCATTCGCCTTCCAGCCACTGCTCCCAGCCAAGTCTCGCCACATCTCTAGGAGCAGGTAAACCTGCTAAGCCTCATTTTACACGCATGAGGAAGCTGAAGTACCAGGGATGGAGGGGTTTGCAGGTGCAGCAGGGTCCCTGAACCTGCAGCAAGAACTCATTTGCCACTCATTGCATTCACAGACTGATGTTTCTAGGGGGGCCTGTCAGTGTCAGCACCCACCCCAGGCCCCTCCCAATCAGTGACCCCATGGCTCTCATTAAGGCTTTGCTTCCCAGGTTACGGCACACTCCTGTCGCTGGCTGGGGCAATGCAGCACGCAGGCCTATAGGGTGCTTCTGCCTTGCATATTCGCCTGGAATTCGCCACCTGCCGGCACGTGCTTTCTGCACCGTTTTATTGGGGTCTCTCAATGGTCCATCCCAGAACGGGTCACGCCAAAGCCACTCAGTTGCTCTGGTGATCTGCTCCCGTCCCAGAACAGTCTCCTTGGGGGGGAGTTTTCACTCGAAGGCCTAGATTAGAAGCTACGGGAGAGCCTAGCGCTGCATTACGGGTTAAACTCCACTCTGGGCTGTGGACACGTAGCACCCACTGAGAGCCGCACGTGTCCGGCAGGGGGCCGATGCAGAGCCTGGCTGGAATGCAGACGTGCCTGACGCAGGTGCCTCTTGGATCTACAACCTCCTGGCTGCTTTGGAGCTGGAGTGGATGGGACATCTGCAAATGGCTTTTCATTGAGAATGTGCTGCCCTCTAGAGGGCTGTCTCTAGAGCAGCATGTGGGCTCGGTGCCCGTCCTGCTGCTGCAGGGAGCAAACACAGGCTCACTGGCTCTTTGCACTTATCGTATTATTGGGCCATGCCGTCAAAGGAGGCTCCAGCTATGGCACAGCCACCATGGCAGCGAATCACCGGGGCTCTGTGTTCTCGATCAGTAAATGGCTTTGTGACTTGGGCCATGCGGGAGTTGCTCAGTCTAGGAGCACGTAAGAGGCAGCGCTGGGGCTGGGCCCAGCCGCTGACGTGCTAGAGCCTCCCAGGATCAGGTGACGATCCCTTAATTTTAGAACCCAACGCTATAGGGAGCAGCATAGCCCCGTAACAAAGGCAGTTTTGGGGCTGGGAGACTGGGTTCTAGTGCAGGTTGAGGCACGGAATACCCTTAGGCAAGTCACTTAAAAATGTCTCCGTGCCTCAGTTTCCCCATGTGTAAAATGGAGGTAATTACGCCATGGGTCTGATCAATGGAAAGCACAAAGGATTATTCTTATGGAACAGAGATAGGGCATTGCATGCTCTCTTCTGCTACTTAAAGGCTTAGAGCCCCATTCTAATTTCATGGAGCTGTTTCAACTCTGAAGGGAGGCTGGAGGCATTCTGAGGTGCACTGCATGTCCCCTTGCTTAAGAGATACAGTCGAATTCCTGTGTTTACCTTGGGTGTCTGCACACTGTGAAGGGCCAGACCTGCTGAGCTATTAGGCGCTGAAAGTTGTGTCCCAGGAAAGAATCTTTCCTCCTTAGATTTGCTGTAAAGTCACCGATTTTTATCTTCATAACCTCCCTAACGGCAACACAGTCGGTGGTTTCTCCGGTGTGGCTGCTGGGCAAGGTTCCTGTGATGGAGCGGGACAGAGCTGGGGAGCGGATCACGCCCACTCAATGCACAGCAGTTGTACTATGCATTCATTCTGTGCTGGCGGGTTTATTAACCCAAACCCCTGTGCTTACTTGGCATCACCTGCTGCCCACCTGGATACCTGATGCTGCCTGTTCAGCAGCGCTACAGAAAGGAACCAGGCACCTAAGCGCTCTCACGCTGGCCAGCGAGCCAGGTGAACACCTTGGCGGTGTCCCTTTGAGACCCAGCGGTTCAAATTCCAGGCTGGGATCAGCCAAATGTGCAGTTGCCATGTAAATGCAAAGAAACGGCCCCTCTGTTGCCCATAATTGATGGGCCTGTGTGCGGTGCCAGGCATGACGGGACCTTGGCCTGGCAAAGCAAGCGGTTCCCTTTCCAGTAAAAGGCAGGGATGCCGCTGCAGCCAACTTGGAGAGCGTATTACTATTGTAAATCAGCCGTCAGTGATTACAGTACTTGTTCTTAAAACAAAATCCCCCAGGCTGGGCAGGGACACACATGCCTGTAGCTGCCCACACTTGATATTTTCTTATTAGCAGCTCCTTGTGCTGCTCCAGCACCTTCTGCCTGAAGCACTAGGTAAGCAGCCCACAAAGGAAGGAAGATTATCCCCACTTTACTGATGGGGACACTGAGGCACAAGGGAAGTGACTGGGCCCAGCCCAATCTGGGGGTCAATACCCAAGAGTCCTGACTCCTGGTCCTATACTTCAACCACTAGCTGACTCCATCCCACTGGGGCTGCTGTCCCTGGCTGAGACATGCTGCAGAGAGGCAAAGGACCCCCCATCACGTTCTCCCCAGGAGCAAGGGAAGGGCAGAGTCAGCGCTGACTCAGTGAGCGCGACATAGGGGGCGCCCTTCCCCTTGCTCAAATCTATCTGGTCTTTTCATTTTCAGTGCGAGCCCTTGTCTCTTTCACAGCAGAGGCAGGGCACAGGCTCCTTCCCGGGGAGCCTCCAGCCTCTTTCAAATGCCAACGGATAGGATGCAACAAGGGATCAAAGGCAAGAACTCATTTCTGGGAGGCGGGGCTCCACCGAGCAAGATCAGAGCGCTCGTCAGGCTCTTCCAGGCCCAGCGGGCAGGCGGAACCAACAGACCGGGAGGAGATGGAAGCTGCTCAGATACTGGGGTATGGGGGCTATAGGAGGAGAGAGTCTGTCTTCACTGCACAGTTAGCCCAGTCTCTTATTCAGGTCGGGTGTTGCTCCAACCCCCTCCCATCCACACACAAAATGTTTCCCCCAGATGGTGTGATGCCTTCAACCTGGGCTAGCTGGCCCAGCTCGGGGGGTGGGTTTGCACTTGGGTGCAGCTTTGACTCCAGCAGGGAACTTGCCCATTTTGCAGGGAAGACACTGGCTAAATAACTTCAGTGCTGAGAAGCCTCTAAACTAGAGCCTTCCCACAATTCCTGCTGTGCAGCCCCAAAAGAGAAGTTTCCCTACAACTCCCTGGGGAAAGATCACAGCTGCAGCACAGAGCTCCACCCCGCTGAACACAGGGGGGAGCACCGCCCCAGGGGTTTGGGTAGCACTGTGCAGGGAGGGTGCTGACAGCGGGACCGGGCTGACCCAGGATCCCAACAGGTTTTCAGGGAAGACGTACCCATGGAGATGGTGGGAGGGTGTAGGAGATCCTAAGGAGGTGAAATTAGCACTCATGAACATAAGGAATGAGAGCATTTTGTGCAAGCTCTCCATTCCCCCACCCGCCATGCACACAGCTCTGCCAAGACACCTCAGGTCTGAGCACAGCCGGCTCCCCTGCTCCGGGCCTCTCTGGAATAGAGCCTCTCGCCCCCCCCCGCCCCCACCAAATTGCTACGGTTAACAGCTGTGTCAGTGTTTCCATTATAAAATCCATTTTTCAGGAGCATAAAACTCAGCTGTGAAATTTCACTCCTGGCTGAAACTTGGCTCAGCTCAGAGGCACGGCGAGTGGAAAAGCCTGAATCCAGTGGCTACAGGTGTGAGACGTAAAAGCCCTTTTTAGAATGAGCTCTTACAACTCAGACATGGCTTTGTCCCCTGCCCTAGTTTTTGGTGGGGCCCAGAGTTACAGCATGGACTGCAAGTGCCTCCAATTACATAGGAGGAGGGGAAAGCTACTGAAAATGAACCAAGCTGGAGCAGCTCATGGGCTGCTCTACTGGGGCTGTAGCACATAATCACTTCCTGTTCCCAGTCTCTTGTGGCAAGGATGCAAAATCCTGTAGGATTGGACACAGCTGTGTGTGGGGGATGGGGGAGTATTACAGTGGGGATGTTGGATTCTCAAGGTGCATGTTAATTATCTTGAGCACATTTTAATTGGATGGGGGCAGGAGGGGCCCAAGTCCCACTGAAGGAAGGAGACCAGGAGAGTAGAGAGAGCATGGAGGACTCACTGCAAGTTCTCTTCAGCTCAATGAGAGCCTTATAGCCACTCCCAGACAACGAGATCATGGTCTTCCTTTTCTCCCATCTGCTGTGTAATCACCACCAGGTTGCCACATGTCTCTATAATCAGCTGCAAAGCTTAGTATTGTTCAGCCTCTTCTGCTTAGATGCTGGCCAGCTCCCCTTGGTGGTCAGGTGCAGCCCTTCTTTGGTCTCCTTCCGGCCTTCTGCACAAATGCCTGAATTGTACTTATCCCTCCAGAGTTAAGCTTGTTCAAACAGATGTAACCCAGTTTACTAGGGCATTGGTTCTCAAGCTGCTCCTCAGCTCTCTCACCGGTCTTGTTTGATATTGGTGGTGAGGCACCCAGGCTGTTCACTGCAGGCAGCATGGATGTCTGGAAAAGCAAGGAGCTTCTACTATATATGACGAAGAGGAAACAGGACTAGTGGTCCGGGAAAAGTGCCATCAGCAGGAATGCAGCAGCCAGCCACTGGCAGGAGAGAAGTGAGGCAGCTGAGTGATATGTCCAGGGAAGACCACCAAGTGTCTGGTCTCCTTGTCCCAGGAAGCACAGCAGCAACAGGTTGGAGGAAAGCGTGTGCAGGAAAAAAGGACCAGCTAACAGAGGAGCATTGCAGGGGGGAGCAGATGACAGAGACAAGAGCAAGGGGAGGAAGAGAGAGGACCAAGAAACTGGAGGGAGCAGGGGATGGGAGAGGATAAAATGAAGAGAAACCTCGAAGGACTACCCTTTAGGGAAAGGGGCGACGCTGCATTGAAAGCAGCTGGAATAGGGGCTTTCCTATTGTTCCCTTTCTCTCTGAGCAACGGCTTTACTGGGGGGTGTTCTGATGGTCAGTGTGCTCACAATAGGAGAAAAGTGTTCCCAGAACCATCCAAGCTGTGACCCACACTGTGAACGTTTGGTAAACCCCGGGCCAGGGCAGGGGTGGGCAAACTACGGGCCGGATCCGATCCGTCAGGGCTTTGGATCCGGCCTGTGGGAGGGCCACCCCCATGGGACTGTGGGCCCCACGTGCTCCTGGAAGCGGCCAGCACCACCTCCCTGCGGCCCCGGGGGTCGGGGGGCAGAGGGCTCCGTGCGCGGCCCTCACCTGCAGGCACCGCCCCCCACAGCTCCCATTGGCCAGGAACAGGGAACTGCAACCAATAGGAACTTTGCAGGGGAGGTACCCACAGAAGAGGGCAGAATGTGGAGCCCTCTGCCCATCAGTCCCCCAGAGGCCAGGGGACATGGTGCCGGCCACTTTGGGGCTAGGGCAGGCAGGCAGCCTGCCTGAGCCCCACTGCACGCTTCTGCCACCATGGAGCTGCTCCGGGTCAGCGGCGCCAGGCTGGATCCCGAACCCTTCCTGCACCCCACCCCCTGCCCTGAACCCCTGCTGCACCTCACATCCCCTCCTGCACCCCAACCCCTTGCCCTGAGCCCCTTCCTGCACCCTACACCTCCTCCCTCACCCCAGATAGAGAAAGAGGTGGACACAAGAGTGAAAATAGGGCTTGGTTTCAATAATCAAGCCTCATCTGAAAATTGTATCCCAAGTTATGTACCTACTAGACTGGGTTTAACTCAGCCACAGACTTCAGTTCTTGAGGATTACAATGGTTTACCAAGTGCATGATTTTACAAAAAGGGCCTGGGATTATGCCCGGAACAGAGCAGTAGCATTCACACCTATCTGAGTGAGCAGCAGAAGAAATAGCAGCTTATCCACAGCGAGCAAATATATATATCTGAAGAAATTTGGACCCCATTTCTTGACATGTTTAGATAAAGGATGCTGAGATAGCGCAAATGTCAGACTTCCATTGCTCTTGATAACTTGTTCCATGGCCCCTCCAGTCCCCTCCTTCCCTTTTTTGCCTATTTGTGATGTCTTTTTTATTATCTCCATCCTAACATGTTCTGTCTGTGTAATAGTGTCTGATTTTGTATTCTCTGGTCTTACAGCTTTGACAAGTGTGTAATTGCACAATTTGGCTACCCTGTGAATTGTGCAGTGTTTGGTGACCCATACAAGCTGTAAGTCATTTATTTCTTTATTGTTTCTTTATGAATAGTAGTAAAAAAATAATCAAAATTGTAAGATGGGCCTCAAGTCAAAGACTGGCTTGAGTGTCTTCATTTTAAAAAATGATACATTGTGGGTTTGTCCGTCTTTTGGTTTTTGAACCATCAAGTTGAATTTGGGTCAAATTTTAAGTTCTTCTCAACAACCACAAGAAACTTTTATTTAAAAAAAAAATCCAAGATTCTCAAAATCACATGAATCCAGGAGTTGGGGCTTGAACAAAAAAACCCACCCAAATACAGTGAGACACGAAGTAAGATAGCAACACTGCAATATATTTTTGGGTCACCTTCAATGTTGCTTTGGACTTAAGCAACATCCTTGCTTAAAGTCCTTGAGGCAGGGCCCACCTCTTTGTTCTGTGTTCTCACAGCTCTTAGCATAAGGAAGTCTTGGTCCTTGATTAAGGCTCCCAGGGTCTACCATAATGCAATTAATAAATAATTCCCCTTACCATAAACCTGTAAAAATTTAACCCAAGATGGAATGTTGAAGACTCCAGCAGATCATTTTAAATCACCCTTCTTTACGCCTTCATTTAAAATAGATGTGCAATAGTTAATACACCGCTGAGAATCTTCCGTGACATAACATTTTCTTTTAAAATGGCTAGCTCTCCCACTGCAGTACAAGACATCTCTTTGTCTCACAGGCACACCACCCATTTTCTGTCCCTCCTTCCGTCACTGGAACTCTATAGTTATTTTTATTTAAATAGAGCTCTGGTTTGATGCTTGTGTCTATCACAGCGCCAACCATGATCAGATCATGAACAGCGTTGATATACAGCTGCAGGCACAGCAGGGGGAGCTCTTGAGCCATTTCTTATCGTTTTTATCTTCTTGATAGGGAGGGGGCGAGGACAAAAGGAGAGACAGCGACTATTTTGGTGGGAGCTAATGGCCGGCACTGCAGCAACAAGGAAATGGAGCTTTTGCTACCTTATCCGCCAATAAAAGGAAAAATCCCAGTCACCGAATACGCTCAAAGTAACTAAAAGTCAGGGCCACTCTTGCCAACTCTAGAGAGTTTTGGGGTAAATCAGCAGTGAGGAAACTCTGAGCCTCCCAGGTCCAGCTGGGAATTCTTTTCAGACCGTCTCTCTCGTTTGTACAGGCAGGGTGAAATTCACTCTGCAGGCCGGCATGCACTACTCAGTCCCATAGCCCCAAAGGCAGTTGGGCTCCTAATTCCCCTTGAAATCAATGGGAGTTAGGCACCTAAATAGCTATGAGGATCTGGCCCTCAGATACCATGGTGATAAGGGCAGTGTAAGAACCCAGAAAGGCTACAATAGCATTTTAAAATGTTAAAAATGCATTTGACTTAGCACTAGGGTGACCAGATAGCAACTGTGAAAAAACAGGATGGGGGTAGGGGGTGATAGGCGCCTATATAAGAAAAAGTCCCAAAACATGAGACTGTCCCTTTAAAAACAGGACATCTGGTCACCCTACTTAGCATAGACATGGCCTAAAGGAAAGTGCTCAAACTCCACTGAACTGAACTGGAGTTTGAGCATGTAACACCCGAGAAGCTCACCTGACAATCCCAACCCTGAGCACCGGTCACCTGCATAGGTGTATATTTCACCGGGAGACGGAGACAGGCACAGCACGGACGGAGCTATCACAGGAGTGTAGAGACATGCCGTATTCTAGCAAGCGACTGTACTGCACACACCAGATACAACACGTCAGCGAGGTTCTGAAAATCTCAGGAACACTTTTTAATATACAAGAATCAAAAGTACAGCAGTTTTACAGTGTAGGAAAATTTAATACATACTATATAAACAACATATTTACATCAGAAATCACTAGGACAGTGGCATTTTTTTCACAAATATAAATTAATTACTGTTTTAGTCAACAGGTTTAAAAGTCCACAATTTTACAGTAAGAGTCTTTCTCCCCCTTTGCTCAGGGGAAGGTGGCGGGGGGAAATGGATGAAAGTAGACTGGTACTTTTTTTCTGGATCACTTAAATAATTCATGTAAAGATCTCAAAGAGCTGTAAAGTACCCACTTAAGCTGGGCACTGTACCAACACCATCTGTGGACAGCAGCTTTTGGTCTGTGGGACTTGTTTTCTGGTGAAAATTCATTAAGTGACTCAGTTTTTACATGGTTTCCAATGGGATTTGTGATGTCACTATGAGAACAGCTTAAATAAACTAAAACCAAACCAAGAAGTTGCAACTTTTCCCTTCAGTGAGACCAGAGCAATTCACTGGCTGGCTTAGTAGAAGCAGCTGCACCACATGTTGACATGAACACCACACTGAAATTTATGGCTGCCCCCTCCCGCCCCCATTGGAAACAGACAATTGAATGACAATGGTTGATTTTGTGGTCCCTTATTTTGGGACAGAGGATGCCCGCCTGTGGGAAGGGATTATTTCCCTCAGATCTCCTTTCTCCAGCTTCTGTAAAACCAAAGCCAGTTAAGATCCACCCACCATGACAGAACTCAAAATAATCCTTCCTTTAGCGCCAGGCCTACATGACTTCCGAGTGCAACTCTCAAAAGGATGTGGACAAAGCTTTCACGTTTCCATTGTTTGTTTCCTTCTGTTTTAAGAAGAAAACCCAAAATACTTTTCATACTGATTGGAACCCCTGAGGGCCAAGCCCTTCGAGTCGGATGCAGCAAACCCCTCTCGTTGGGCTTCTGGTGGTTTTGTACCGACCTTAACACTGGTCTGGCCAGTACTGCCTGTTGCTACAACTTTATGGCACATAACATTGTGTTAGGATTTCATGAATGTGAATGAAAAACAATGTAAATCTCTCTCTGCTCCTCCTGGCGAGGAGGTGAACTTAGTATTCACATTATAAGCCAATACTTCTATATGAAAAAAAGGACCCACTGTGAACATGATAGCGGCCGCCTGCCATTGCAGCTTAGTGAAAACATACCAGGAGAGACACTATCTGCCTCCACGACAAAGGGGGAAAACACGAGGGCTAGTCCCACCTCCCTTGATTGCAGAGAAATTCTTGGATTGCCCCGGAAGAGGCATCAGTGCAGCGTGAGGCTGCCGGTACTGATTCCCTTGTAGCAAGCAAAGCCATTTTGCTTCTGTTTGGTTTTGTGGGAAGCTCAAAGAACAGGAAGCACAATATTTCCCCTGCCACCAAACTACCACATTTCAGTAGCCTCCTAAATCCTCCTTAGGCTTAGTTCTGAGATGCCTCCTGATGCCTCTAACAGGGGATATATAACCCCACTGGGCTACATGGCCAGACCGCTTATAAAGGTCATGCTCTGCATGTCCCTTGGCACTGCAGGGGTTAAATTAATGGGGTGGAAGAGCTGGATACAGCCACCCTCCCAGGTATACAAGCTTTTGTACACAGGTTGTGCATATGTCACTGTGACCCAGAATCACACTCTTGTTCCCATTTGCAGCAAACCATGGTTGCTTTTGAACGAAATACCCTCATTAAACCAACAGGCTCAGAATGGATGAAGCACACAATGATCACAACAGATTTCAGGGAATCCATCCCATCAGCACCAGACAGGGAGCTTGGGCGTTCTTAGTGTTGATTTGCGTCTACCTTCCCAACTGCCAACGGACGAGGTAACGCCTTTGCCTCCACTGAGACCTGCCTTAACAGCCTCACCTCCAAGCAAGAAGGGCCTTTGTCTAAGCACCCACCCCAGGGTCTCCAACAATAATTGTGACCTACGTTCATCTATGAAGTCAAGGGAGATGCAGCAGGAAGGCACTCAGCTCCCTCGCTTGGGCAGGCACCTGGGCTGTTCACCTCTACAAGGGCCATGGGGAAATTCTCCCCTCAGGCCATTCTGGTCCTTATGCTGGACACATGCAGGTTCAAGATAACTTACCAGTAAAACACAGGCAATGAATTAAAAATCCAGCTCACCTTGGGCCTCTAAAGAGAAGAGTGGTCTGATTTGGCCCAAATGAAGGTAACCCCACCACCTTTTCAGGAACCTCAGCTCTGCACCCTTTGCATTAAATTGAGCAGTTTGCCACTGGCCTTGTCTTCAGTACACAGCTGGAATTCACAGAATACAGGTCCCGGCCCAAAAGGTGCCAATTTAATCTGAATGGCCTGGCATTAGGGACATGCAGGCTCCATGGGCATTGACTCCGTATTAAAGATGGAGCTGAAGTTAGGAACTCCTCCTGCTCTATCTGTGGCCAGAGCTTTGGCTCCTCCTGATTTACTGCAAGTGTTCTGGCAAATCCCTCCCTGCTGCACATCACCCCTTCCCGCTGCACCACGATCCTAACACTGATGAATGTTTGCAGTGAAGCTTATTCATTTGGCTGCCAAGCCATTCTACTCCCCTTACCCTTCGTGGGCTTGTTAGATGTCTGCTAACATCTAGCAGGGGAGGGACCTGCTATGAAGACTCTAAACACTGAGAGTTTAGGGCTCTCCTGGGTCTATTGCTCACCAGAAATCTAAGTGCCAAGCGCTAATGCACATTCCCGATTTAAACATACAGAATTTCATTCAATGCAGCTACTTTCCGCTCCTCGGAGAGTTAGCGCAGATCACTGGAACTTTGGCGGGTAGGTGCAAAGATCAAGAGCTCTGCGTGGAAAACTCCAGCCAGCCAACGGCATTCACACTTAGCACTGCGTGGTGCCACCGCCAAGGCCAGCACACAGCTTCTGACCCTTAGATTTCAAAATGTACTACAAGGAGTAAAGACAGGGATCACCATTCTCCTGTGGGGCACGCTGAAGGGCAGAGAAGTGATTTGCTCCAGGGTCAGAGCAGGTCAGTGGCAGAGGGGGATCCCTGACCCCCCGAGCCATTCCCCCACTACAAATCATTCAGATTCCAGCCAATATGTTCTGCATAAGGAACATCCTTCCTGCCAGCAGCTAGAGAGAAATGGGGCAAGAGGGGTTGTTACAGATTCCTGAGCCCTTTCCAGCGGGAAATACTGTAACGGCCATTTCCCGTCTCACTGGTTTGAAGGAGGAATTCAGGCTCTGCTCAGGGACTCTGTCCCAATATACAGGGACCGCCGCCTGTTTAAAGATTACCAAGGTGAATGTCTCCCATGTCCCTGTCTGTGCTGCAGAAGGCGCATGAAGTGCACAAAGCAGACCAGTCTCCTGACGTGAATAAAGACGTGACAAATGGCCATGTGGGCAAGGAAGTGATGGATTCCCAAGCCTACCTTTCCAAGTCACCCTGGAGGGGCCCCGAGTTCCCCTTTCCTCTCACAGCAGGGTCAGTTATTTACTCTGAGAGCCCTCCTGTCTCTCTCCAAATGCATCCCACCCCTACACGGGTTACACACAAACCCCGCCCCACAGCAGCATGTGTCACGTAACGTCCCGTCAGACTGGGCGTACAAAGCTGTCTACAAAGTCTTAAGCAGCATCGATCCACATTCTTCGTTCTGGGGAAGCTCCGCAGCTGTGAAATATTCACAAGAGTCTGTCGGACGCAGCCTTGAATGAAAAACAAAACTAAAGCAAAGAATGACACCTGTTCCCCCCGCTGCGGGCAATGGATCCAGTTCCAATGCCTGCCTGGAGAAGGGGGGTATGAAAAAGGAATCCAGACCAGAACTAACAGCTGGGGAGAGCCCCTGCTCACTCCCCAAAATCCTCCTTCACCCAGCAAGACAATAGCAGCATGGTCAGAGTCTCCGGTTACCGGTTTGGAAAAGCAGCCGCTGTTTTATCAGACCAAGTATTTCAGACATGCTCTCACCCTCCTCTTCCAGTCACTTTATGTTTTTCGAACATTCCAGTTATAATCTGGATTGTTTTTCTGTTCTAACGACCTGTCCAGGGGCGACCTGTGATCCAGGGGTGACTTGGACTCGTGAGGGGATTTTTGAGACGGGGGTGAGCGAGGGTCCGAGACTTGGGAGTGAGGAGGGGGAAGCGGCTGTTTGTAATCCCCCGATTTGTCTATATGGAAGGAACGGTAATGGTCCGAAGGTCCCTGGCCGTGGTATCCCATGGGTGGCCTGTGATCAGACATTCTTCTGAATTCCTGCTGGTGGTAATTCTGGGGCCTGAACTCGTCAGATCTTCGCCGCTTGGAATCGTGATGGTGTCTAGATGTAAAAAACGAACACACAAAACGATATCAGTTCAAGCGCAAACACTTACGAAGCCTCCCACTCCCCATCCTGAAACATCCAAAGAATGTTCCAAATTCCACCCCTGAATAATGCTGCTGGTGTTTACTCAGCCCTGTAGGTGTGGATAGCGCTCCGCGAACAAACAAGACTAGGTGTCCTTTGCCTGGGTAAGCCAAGAATCGAAGTAGTAGAGAGACCTGAAGCCATTAAGAGCATTCTTGGGAGAATGCTACCTGCGTGTGTCTTCATGCAGGAGAGAAGACAACTAGCAGCAGGGTTGGGGAAAAGGGATTTACAGGGTAAAGCCAGAAGAGAATTGGATAGAACAGGGGTGATCAAAGATAAGGGGAGGGAGGGAAGAAAATAAAAGTCACCTAAATACCTTCCCAGTGAGCTTGTAACACACAAGGGTTGGCAACTCCTGAGCGGAAACACATAAGAGCTGAGACGCAACACTGGACTGTCATGCTTACTGGTGGAAAAAAGCAGGCTAGAGCTCATGTCTAAAGTACTGGGATGGCAAGGCAGAAATGAGAGTCCACATAATGACGCCAACTTCAGTGAGACAGAAACGAAACAAGACCCCTAATTAGGCGACTAAGCCTGTGTTTGACTTGAATCTAGAATGTCAGTGCCAATAGCACACACCCCCATTCCACTGAGCTCCCTGGCTCCTCCTTGTGGAAAGCAGGAAATATATGTACAGCGGCTGGGTGAATGGTTGCAAACAGTCCACCTTAACAGTTACCTGTCGTAATAATCTCTGTGTCCCCTGTGGTCTCGGTCACTGTTGTACTGCTCATACGGCCGCTTGCGGGGGAGGTTATTTGGTCGGTAGTTCCCGGAGCTTCGGTGGGGGTCGCCGCGAGACCGACGATCCCCGTAGTGGTGATCCTTGTACCAGTGCTGCTCGTACTGGTGATGCCGTTCTCCACCCCAGACCTGGTTGCTGTTGCCACCATAATTAAATTTCCGATCTCTCTGCCAATCTCCTCGATCTGCAGTGAGGAGAAAACAGGCTTGAGGGTCGGTCTCACCATCACCCACCCTACCCGCTAGTTGCACATCAGAATAGACCATGACACAGGTGGCAAGCTTGCATGCGGTAGTAGGTGGTAACTCCTTGGTAATTTGGGGCAATGGTTTTTGTTTGTCTTATTCAAGTTTCCAGATGGCAGCTCTGTGGGTTCTATAAAGTCCCTTCTGAGGTTTAGACACAGCATGTTTATAATACAAGTCATCGATGGCTGTAAATACTGATTTGAAAAGGGATCTTTTAAAGGGTCTGTGGTAAAAAAGAAATTAACAAAATCAAAATGTACCTTCATTATCAGAGGGAATACACTAATTCTACATCCCAAGAGCATCTGAACAACTTGCAGTCATACTTTAAGTCATATGACTCCCATCTGTTGTGTGTGGTCTGTTCTCTCTCTCAGGAACCTCAGAACTTAACACTTGACTGGACAAAAGCCCTGGAGGATGTACTGCAGAGAACAATCAGGCCTTGGCTTGGGATGCAAAAGGGCCCTTCTAGCCTCATCCTCTGACTCTCTCGTGAAGGACCCACCTGCGTTACTGAAGTGTCTCTTGTTAGGGTGACTGTAGTTGTCCCGCGGGTGCCCGTGCATCTGCTGAGGGTGCGAGGGGGGCAGGTGGAGTTTCTGAGAATGAGGGTTGGGAGGCAGGTGAGACTGAGACATGAGGGAATCCCGGCTGGAGCCAGAAGGCTCGGAGCGGAACAGCCTTTTGCTGCCAGCCATGTCCTCCTTCTTCTTCTGCTCCTGCTGAGAACAAGGGAGACACTTCCAATGCAATGGAATGACAAAGATACAACACTTCCCCCTTAAATTCCCCTCAATGCCTCGGGCAGGTCTGCTGCACTCTGGTTTCATTTAGAGCAGGGAGGCTTCCTGCCGACTGGATACCCGCATCTTCACTGGGGATTGTGCTGTGAATTACTTGTGAGCTCAAGAAAATAAGGAATCAACAGAGTTTGAGCCAGACCCGGTGTAAGGTAGGAGATGTGAAAGTTTCCACCACACACACCCCTCTGCCAGCAATTTTTAACCTGATGGACAATGTCATCCCCGATTTCTACTCTTGAACTAGAGACAACCCAATGTGCCACACCACCAGGAATAGTCTAGGGGAAGGCAACAATAATGACTGAACGAAAGAAGAGAGGAACTTTCACGTGTAAAAAGGGTATCAAATGACTAGCACTGTGTTGTTTATAAAACGGACAAATAAGGAGGGAAGGTGGAGGTAAACAAAGCAAAGAGTTGCAGAGAAAGCCAATCAGGGGCCTAATAACCCTGCACCTACAAGAGCTGGAAAGCACTGACATTTCAAAAAGCAACCAATATGAACAGGTATAAATGCATGCGCTGCCGAGCCCATGGTGCAGCTTCACAAACACAACTCCCTGGAGATAACAGCCCTTGAATTTTGATCCAAAGATTTATAGTGCATCAGACACCGTAAGCCATGGTACCAAGACCGTGCGGTTATGTTGCTGCAACTGCAACAGCATCACAAATAGTAGCTAAGGCCAGGCAAGAGATGTGAGACCTCTCTGCTCTATACAGACTCTTCCTCACCAAGGGAGCACATTTCAGATCTTACCTCCTCTTCCTGGGATCTTTTTTTGTGAGCCATTTTGTAGAGTTTGTGCAATTTTCTGGCATCAAATTCTGTGAACTTGGACACGAATATCCACAGGTTCCTGAAGGGACATTAAGTTTTTCTATTAATTACTAAACAGCAGTTTAACTTGTCGGCCTCATTTGTACAATCTGCAAAAAAAACCACCGAGTTAAGGATTAGCAATTATTCCCTTCATCTGGCAGGGGACCTGGGGATACAGAGAGATTAAATGATTTGCCCAGGATTACACAGGAAGTTTGTGGCACGGCTGAGAAATGAACCCAGGATGCCAGAGTCGCAACCCAGTGCCTTAGCTACAAAATCACCTCTCCTTGTCAATCACTCTTCCAGCCTTTGTATCAATAATCTTGGGCCTATCCTCTGCTCAGAGCATGAGCCTGTATAACAAGCAATGGGAGTTATAAAACTGCCCACGTGGAGAAAGAACTCCTTCCATCCTGTAAGAGAAACTGTTAAGATGATAAAAACAAAAACATTTTCATAGAAAGTGCCCTGCTGCTGGACTCTAACTCAGTCTCTGACAGTTACCAGGCAAAGACCTAAAATCCAGCATCCATTTCATCTCAAATACAGTTTCTTTACTTTGTCTATTTCACTCATCTGGGACAGGGGGAGCCGGCTTCACCATCTCCTTTTTAGCTCTCCTGCATCAGCACAACGCTATCCAAAGATCCCATCCAAAGGCTGATCAGTGGCCTAGATAACAGGAGTTAGCAGCCTCTCTCCAGTTTCTAATAAAGGGGTGTCCTAGGCACCAACTTGCATCAGGCTGTGGGCAGACCCTCACATTTCGGTTTCAAGGGGAGCCTGTTTCAGTTTTCGGAAGTGTAAGGAACGTGACTTCAGCTACATTGATCTCAGCACCTCTCCAACTGAAACTCACAGGTGTCTGCACAGCGTTTGCACCAGCTTGGCCAAACCCGTTTTTGAACTGATTTGCCTTAAACTAGTGACACTCTAATGTGGATAAAGCCCTAGTCTCCGAAAGGCCAAGGACAGAATGGGCCATGGTTCTTGACACACATACCATCCCCCGGTGAGCTTCCAGGAGAGTCTTTGAAACAGGCTGAGGGAAACACTGGGAGGGGAAACCTTCGAATTTGCCTCCCGGACTGTAAAATCCAGCACCCTCCAAAATTCACTTACACATTCACAAACTAGCCCAAGAAAAATTAAATGGTCTGTTACCTTCTCCACAGCTTGATGTGCTCCTGGTCAGAGTAGGCTTTAAGGCACTCTGAGATGCGATCTCCGATTTTCAGGAGGCAGTTGCGAGTATGCTCCAGCTGCTCTTGCACTGTCAGTCCCTTATCTGGCTTGTCCAGTTGCTTCAGTGCCTTCTTCACTGGCCTCATCCTCTCTTTGCACTTGGGTGAGCAACACAGAGCAAAAATTCATTCATTTTATGCCTGGGTTCTACCTTTTAAGTTCATCTGTTGACCTTTTCTCAAACAATCGCTGGCGGGGAAAATTCACTAATACCAGCTGTTAGTCATCCTTTATTTAGTTTTAAAATAAAGAGATGTCTCCCATGCAAACAGCAGACTTTGAAAGACATGCAATGAGAGTCTGTCGTCAACACGATCCACCCACCCCTCTCCTCGTGGAAGCACCCAATGTGTTCTGCAAGTACTGAGCATGCACTCAGTCTGATATCATGAGGACTAGATGCATTATCAAGGGAAAGGTTACTATTTATGCACTAAAGAAAAAATACGTAGGTTCAAGACCACTATCAAAAATCACACTGACAGATCAAAATGTTTTTAACTACTGCTGCTAACAAAACTGAAAGAAATTAGAGGAAATCATCATTTTGTGCACGTAACCGCACTTTGCCTATAATCAGTTTCACCCTCTCCTTTTTTACACCCGGGGGAAATCTACGCCACTGCAGAATTTATGTCCCCCACAGATTTCTTTGCTTCCCCGTAGAAAAATTACTTTCTGAGGGGGAAGCAAATAGAAGCCACAAGAGCAGTCATATGACCCTCCTCTGCAGCATGTTTCGGGTGCCACAGAGGTAAATCACTGTGAGGAAGGGCTGGGAAAGACCCGGCTGGTGGCTCCTACTCTGCGCCAGGCTCAGCTGCTAGACTGAGTCTGGGGAGAACAGGACTTCCTTTTCCCCTGCATGGCATCCAGGGCCAGGTCTGACTCACCCCCCAGATTTCGCTCCTGGCTGCAGGAAGCTCTGCAAACTCCACCCCACCCCCTGTGCTTCTTGCACCCATCGTTCCTCAGCTGCAGGGGGAGGGATCACTGGAGAGGGAGCTGCTCCCCCATCC
>ML677366.1:10730305-10968131 GCA_007922305.1 Dermatemys mawii
CTGGACACCCACTGAGCCCCCCAGCTGAGCTCTATCCCCTCACACCCAGACCCTCCCGCTCCACTGAGCCCCAACCACCTACACCTGAACCCCCTGCAGAGTTTCATTACCATTGCACCCAGAACCCCGCAACAAAGCCCCTGTGCATCCAGATCCACCCTGCACCCGGATACCCCACTGAGCCACCCGCACCCAGATTGCGCCCCCATACAACCCTCTCAACCCACACCTGGATTCCCCCACATTAAGCCCCTCCGCACTTGGATCCTGCCTTGCTGAGCCTGCCTGCCCACACCTGGTGCACCTGGCACAGAGGGGCATGGCCCAGCCCTTGCGCTATGTCAGGATTGAGTGCAGCCTCATTGCTGAGTCCAAGTGCTGGGGGGAGCTGCACAGTGACCTCCTACCTCTCCCCACTGCCATGCTGGAGCCTCCACATTTATTTGACAAATGAAATTTGCAGAATTTTAAAATATTGTGCACAGAATTTTTAACTTTTTTGGTGCAGGATTTTTAATTATTTGGCGCAGAATGCCCTCAGGAGTACTTTTCAGTCAATAACTTAGTCCCTTTCCCATTGTTTGCACGAGTCTTTCAGAGAACAACAAAGAAACGTTTTTTTTCCTTATTTTTTAAAGAAAAAGAGACTGGAAAAAAACCACAAAATTAGCGAGGGGCCTCAAGAGTAAATACAGTAACTGAAACAAATGGTTTTTAAAATCTGACTGCATGTCAAGTTAATAGCACCTCTTTTAAATACACACGCCAGGCAGATGAAAGTCCAGCATAAGAGACTATATTAAGTATTGCTTTTGCAGGCATGCTTACCAATCTGCAGCAGCGGCACATTGCTGAGTTTTCATTTACACAGCTTGGAAAGCCCTGACAGTGGGGCCTACTACAACAACTCAGTGAGCAACTGTGGATCTACAAGGCAGACAAAAGTTCCTCTAGGATGGCCTCAGTAGTCTTCCAGCCCAGGAATAACCTGTTAATCCCTTGGTTACTGAGCGAAAGAGTCTGCCACACACAGCTATAAGGTCACAACATTTGGCCTATGACAGTCAAGCCAGCTCTGGGAATGGAAAGCTCTTTGGTTTGAAATAAGAGGGTGCTATTAGAATGCAGCCCTGCCTCTGCTATGCCCCCTTCTGCCGTGTTCCCAACAGAGAGATGAAATGAGGGCATGCATTACCAGTGCAACTAAGTGGCACACAATCTAGAGAGGAGATATTCCAAACCTGTTTTTAATACTGTGCTTGTTTACGGGAGGATGGCTCCCTAAGGAGGCCTTGATGTTTCTCCCATTTGAGGTCCCACGTCAGAGCCATCATCCTTTCATCCAAGGAGAAGTCCTGGCTGGGACTCCTTTTGCTACTTGTCCACAGTGCTCTCAAACTAGCTGCAGGGGATCACTGTCAAGCAATGCGAAGGGCACCTTTCCTTCCAGGAGTGGAGTGTACTCAGCCTATAGAACCCCCAAGGGCTGCTTGCTTAGCAGTGGGGTCCAGGTTAGGGTAGTTAGTGCTGCTCAAACCCAGGCACTTAGGCAAACAAAGCCGCAGATATTCATAACTTATAGTGGTGTTAATGTGCCAGAAAACCCCAGCACTCCCACGGCTGTGCCCTGGTCTCCCGAAGAAGATACTCACTATGCTGAACGTTTCCTGGTCCAGGTCGTCATCCTCATCTTCTCCAATGGGGATGGGCTCACTCCCTGCTGTAATGTGGACAGGACCTTGCGATCGCTTCCCTTTGCTTCCAGACTTGGTCTCGCTACCTTTGGCCTTGAAAAGAACGAAATGACACCCCTCTGACAATGAGCCGAACCTGGGGATTCTGCACGGCCCACCAGGAAATCCTCCACAACAACTACTGCTATTGGCACTTAATAAATGGCATGCCTTTCTGCAGCACCTTCCTCCCAAAGCTTCCCAAGGGCTTTAGAGTCATAAATGAATGAAGCATCACATCACCCCTGGGCGAGGAAACTGGAGCACAGACACACTTGGGCCAGCCTTTTCAGAAGTAGCACCAGTGATCTGGGGTCTGTACACAGGGGGAGGCTAAACCTGCCTGTGAGGGACTGCCTTGGAGAATCAGGGTCACACAGTGGGTGCATATCCCCTGGGAAAGGTAAACTGCTCTCCTTGATAGGGACTGGCATGCGCAGGATTCGAATCTGACATCCTGAATGTCAACTCCAGCCTGTAATGTGTTTGTAAAGGTTACATGTAAAACACGCCTGGTACCTTCTCTTTCTTATCCTTTGTTTTCTTTTTCTCTTTATCGCCTTCCTTTTCCTTCTTTGTGCTTGACTGTTTTTCCTTGTTCTCTTTGTTCTCTTTTTTCTTCTGTTTCTTTTTCACTGGGCTCTTTTCCAAGCCATCCTCCTAGGAAATTAGTTACAGGCTCAAACATTGTACACAAAGTCAAAGCCCTTCACCTTAGACACATTTTTCTCTATAAACCTATGTCCTGCTTCTTGCTGCTGCTACTTTTCCACGAAGCAAGTCCAAAGCGGCAATTTGCCCAACCCCCGCAAATCCTGCCTCTAAGGTTATTCCATCAAACCGGCATCATTCTGTAGCTGACTAGCAAACTGCAGCTACAGATAACACTCCCTAATTTAATTTAGCTAGTCAGTAGGCTCAGCTCTTCAAGGCAGATACTGATTAGAGGCATTAAAAAACCTTTAAACTATGTCCAGAGCCACTCAAAGAGAGTTTTTCCAGGACCAAAATTATCATGGTAAACTCTGCCTTGACCAGTGGCAGGTTTTCTGAGGAGGACAGTCTCCAAGCCCACAAAGGCTGAAAGTGGCCCATTTTGGAGCCCATCCACAATGCTCTGAGACTGTTTAATGGGGTGGGTGGAGAAGGCCTCACCACCTCCTATGTTCCCAAACAACTAGGGCAGATCCGCCAGGTCCCTACTTCACAGTTTAATGCTCTCCAACTCCCCTAGTGGTTGTTTGGGGACGTTGCATCAGGTGCCTTTCAAGTGTAGTTTCTGAAGCACCCAACACAGTTCAAGCACCTTGACTTCACCCTCTTCTGACTGGTTGTCCGAGTGCCGAGGGGAGGACAAGTCATTGCCATGCTCATCTTTGACTTTGGGAGCTTTGTTCTCTTTCTTCACGCGTGGTTTCCTCTTCTTCAGTTTGGTCTGGGGAAGAAGAGAAACCAGTTAGAACTTGAAAACAACTTCCTAAAATAGAGACGCCATCTCTCTTCCTCTAGGCACTAAGTGTCCATCTGGAGCACTAGGAGATCCAATGGGCCATGGAAAATGACACCGAGCCACTAACATTGCCGTATCCAGGAGGCAGAAGGCCAGGATAAAAAAAGCTTTATTCTGGATACATTCTCTATCTATCTCCACAGCTCCAAAGCTCCCTGCTAGTTGGGGCATTCAGCATCCAACCCTATGTAAACCGTAATTTTTTAAAAAAATTTGTGCACATCACTTCAGAGTTCACTTCTGCTTCTGACAAATGACTTGGTAAAATGAGAATCATGGAATCCTATGTATGATGCTCAGTGTCTCGCACATCAAGCACACACAGCCGACAGGTAAAAGGAAGCCTTTTTCTAAGTGACAGACCTGCCAAGTTAGCCTGACCCTAGGATCTGAGAGTCCAGCCCCACCAGCTCTAGGTTCAATCAGATAAAGGGATCAGACGACAACACAGCAACATCCCGTTCAAACAGAATATTTCATTAGCTAGAAATGCAGGGGATAGTTGCCTTCTAAGCAGTGTCCAATGTCCCCACTAGGGGCACTCAGCCATCCCCTCACTCACCTCTTCCCCTTCTTTCACAGTTTCCTTCTTCTCCAGATCTTTCTTCAGTAATTTCAGCAGATAATCAACACGGGTCTGGAGCTGCTTTCCCTGAGGTTTCTTATCTGTCTCAACAGGTAGGATCTTTGAGAAAAACAAAACACTCAAATGCACCTATCAAGCCTTGAAGTGAGCAGACAAGCACTAGTAACCATCTCCTCCCCTAGCATCTAGCAAGGGAGCGAGGAAACCTCAACTTCTCAGGGGAACTGCCTTACCCTGCTCTCCCAGGCACAAAGACCCAGATCCTCAAAGATATTTAGGTGGCTAACTTCTATTAACTTCAATGGGAGTTAAAGGTGCCTAAATCCATACAAGGATCTAGGCCAAAGAGCCTCACAAGACTGCTCCTTTCATAAGGCAGCATGCAGAACTCTACCAATTCGAGTGGGACTGGGATAAGGGGGTGGCCTCATGCTGGTATTGAAGTGACAGGGCATGTGTGAGCAGAGTCTGGTAGGAACTTCAATTGCCGCTATCTCGGATTACAGAAGAACTTGTCCAGCGAGCAAGCAAACACATTGCAAAATACATCAAGAAGCCTGTGTTGCAACAGACACTTTGCTCCCTTGTTTTGACAAACTGAATTTATTTATGGTATCGTTTCACAGTAAGCTGGTACTGCGTAGCATATTTGGTAAAAGTAATGAATCATTAGTCACTTGAGAAAAAAAGCTATTTCTGTAAAGTTGATTTCACTGCTTTGTG
Organism: Dermatemys mawii; assembly: GCA_007922305.1. NCBI lineage: Eukaryota > Metazoa > Chordata > Testudines > Dermatemydidae > Dermatemys > Dermatemys mawii. The sequence continues at coordinate 10,734,858 of ML677366.1, forward strand.
CCTTTATAAACAGATAAAAATGGAACTCTGCTTGATCCTTATCGCTGTTTTCTTTAAACAGCTAACGTGTCTGACTGTAATTTACATATAGCAATGACACAGCCGGGGCATTTGCGTTGTGAAGTGAGGTGAGGTGCAAGTGCTGTCTTTGGGGTGAGAATCATCAGCCCAGTGTGTTAGCGGAGGGAGAATTAGGAGAGCTCCTCTGTACCACCACTGCAAGGAAGAGATTCCCATAACTGTGTCTGGGATGCTTATTTTGGTTTTAAAATACTTTTCTGAGCATCACACCTGAGGGTGCTCATTCATCCCAGGACACGACCTGATTTTTGCTAACATACATCTGGTCTGCCATTTCATGCCATGTGCCAGTGTTATTGTTCTAACCACATCATTTTGATGTGTTTTATATGGTGCAGTTCAGAGCAAATATATTGGCAGTCAAATAACAAGGCTGGTTGCCAGTTTCCACCAAGCACAATTCAGCATTTCAGAGAGGTCATGATCATCGTTTTCCTTGTTGTTATTGTTTTAAGTGATTACAAATTTAAACGTCCGATTTTGAGGCGTAGCAAACATGTTCTCCCTGAACCCCGGAACTACAGCGCACAACACATGAAGACCTACCTTATCAGACAACTTCAGTTCTGGGTCCGTTTTAATTAGCTCCCAGTTTCCATAGCCATGTTCATAAATTCCCAGCAATAAACGAGAATCCTCCTCCACTCCCCAGTCTACATCAAAATGAGCGGCTTTCACGCGGCAGGTCAAGCAGTACCTGAAGGCATTTCAAACACGAGAGAGGTGGTGAGGGGCTCCATTCCAAAACCGGTGTCACAGAAAATCGGCAAACCCAGGCTTTCCATTCGCCAGTCCAAACCCCCAAGCTCCTTGCACTATCCTCCCAGTCATGCCAACTCACTTCCTCTTCTCCTCCGGGTCCGTGGGAATGGATTTGTGCAGCATTTCAAACTCTTCTTCATGCTGGATGATGGATTTCACATTGACTTGGACACCAGAGATCTTGAGGGTAGGACCCCTCCTTTTCCCAGGCCCTTTCCCTGCTCAACAGCAACAAACATTTCAGCTGACAGCACTTGGACAGAATGAAAAAGATGCTGGAAAAGGCTCAGATACATTCAAGAGCTTTACATTCCTCCCATCATCCTCTGTTTACATCTAGGGCTGGCTGCTATTGCTCAGGAAGATCCTGAAAAGCAGACCCTGCTTTCATACAGCGGTAGTGAGTGATTTGTTACACTCCAAGCCCCTTCCCAAGTTATTTTCTTAATTACAGATAAAATAATAACGTTGGAGTTCAGCCATTTTAGCGATTCAGTTTGGCCAAGGTCACGCAGAGACTTATTGCCAGCTCTGCCAATAACACCCATGTCTTGATTCCCTGTCTTCGGTGCCAGCCACCAAACCACGCTGCTTCTTAGAAAGCTAGAGCATGCAGGGGCAACACACAGGGTTGGATGTTCCTCAAGTCTTGGAAATACCTGCAGGGTATTAACGCAGAGCTGTGAGGGCACTGGCTGGCTCAGAGGACCAATAATTGCAGGTACAGGTATAGTGTAGGGTACATGTTATCGGTTTGATTCCAGCCCAGGAAGCAATCCAGTCTACTGGCTGCTCCACAAGCTAACATGAAACGAGTTGGTGGTCGTAGCCCAGGCCTTAGAAATCCCAGGTCAATCAGACGCTAACAGTTCCATCTGATAACCATCAGTCAGAGCAGAAGACTCACGACGTGGAGGCTGGAATAGCCTTCTCATTCTTAGAGGTAGCTCCCTCCAGGTCACTAGCAGAGGCAGCACAGGAGAAGTCTGTACTGTTCTTTGGCTAACAGACTACAACTCCAGGTGCTGCCAAATTTGGTGTCTCATCAGCACTTTGGCCCGTCAACACCAAGGCTAATGAAATCAGCACCCAGTTCCCTTTCGCTTACCCTCACCAGGGTTTTCTTTCAGCTGCTCCTCGTATTCCTGCATGGCCGACACACAGCTGTTGTGAATCAGTTCCCCTAGACGCTTCAGATCAGCGATGGACTTGTCCACCAGCTCGGCATCGCGAGCAATGCACTCTAGCCTGAGAAGGGAAGAAAAGAACCGGGAAAGCATCAGACTCCACGCCTGGCTGATAGCACTGCTCAGAGACACAGGGCCTAGCCTGTCTGGTTCTTTCTGGTATCTGAAGCTTCCCAGATCAAGCACATCACTTTCAATAGCATTTGCACTGCTGGGCATGGAAATACCACTTTTTTTTTAAAGGAACTGGGATTTTCATGTGTGTGTTAACTTCAGCTCCTCGCTACCTATGAGAACCAACACATCTATCCGTCCACCTCTGAGCTGATCTCTCCAACTGGGACTCCTAAGGTTGCTGATCCTTTTCTTGCCAGGTAAATACTGGTTTTAAGACCACTTGGAGTAAGACCCATGTTACGCTTTGGTACCCGAGAGTTGCAGGATACAGCAAGAAGCAGGTGATCACATAACAGAGGAATAGACTGGGAAAGGGCTGCTTTGCAGAAGATGATACCATGTGTACCCTGCTCCTGCAGTGTTGCGTAATGCACTAGGAATGTGCATGTGTGTGTGTGTGGCGGTGGGGGTGCCTTCATATGAAACATCTGCCAGTGGCTATCATCTGAGACAAGATGGACCACCTGGAAATTCCTGTGTCTCCAATGGCAGCACTTGCACACCATTCACCCTGAATATGACAGATCAGACAGGCTTTGCCCCATCAAAGAAACTATGCCATACTTGATGCTTATCAGTTAACTGCACATAGGGGCAGAGCAATGCACAGAGCTTTTCATGTGGCTACTTGTGTCTCCTGTTTACTTTCTTCAGTAGTGTAGCATTCAGAACCACTAGCCTCTATGTGATTGGCTCTGAGAACAGTTTGCACATACCGTTCAAGTGGAAGCCCAAACTTCTTATAAGCCTTGATAAACCTAAACAAAAGAGAAAAGCAAAACCATATCAGTAAAAAAAGGTTCTAAATTACAGCTGTATTTAAAAACATGGTGATACATTTAATTGGCTCAGCTCCTTTGTCAATCCAGTATTTCATGTCCAATGTCTACGTAGCTCCCAGGGCTGCTGAGAGTCTTAATTCATTAGTGTTTGCAAAGAGCTTTGAACACCTTGGCTAGAAGGAACTAGAGAAGGATAGAGGATGACTCTTAACCCTGGGCGCCTGTCATGGCAAAAAAAAAAATAAAGCGGGGGGAGGAGTATGGGGGAGTCATAATTTCAGTAAATTACTGACGGAGGCTCAGTTTAAAAACCAACAACTCAAAGATGAAGGGAAGTTGGTTGAAGCTCAAGAAATCCCCTTTCCCATCTCTGGCCTAACCTCTGAACACAGCCTTAGCATGAAGGCACTTTGCAAAGACTCAAGAGATTAGAGGAAGTTCTAACACAGTGTTGGCAAGGACAAAAATTTGGAATTGCATGCATCAGCTGATCCCAGAAACATAATGCTGGGGGGAAGGGAAAACTTCCCTACCTTGACTTACTCCCCCAACTCTATTAGGGCTACTATTTTTGCCCAAATAGATCAAGATTTGCTTTTTGTTTAAATTTAAACCACCAGGAAACTGTTCTTCTTTCGGGTGAATTTGGTGCTCCTGAACGAAGCCAGTGGGACAGCACAAAGACAGGAGTCCTTGCTTTCTCCATGGAATGACCACCAGCCGTTCGGCCTCCCGCACACCCCCTTAGCTGAATTACCTTAAAATACCTTACCTTAGACCTTAAAGCTGAATTCGATGGACCCACCCAGTTTACCTGAGATTACTGAGGGAGGCTGACAATTTCAGGAGCAATTTTTGTGAAACACAGGCACATGTCTCATTAGAACCGGACTAAAGATGGTCGGCTAGTTTCATACAGGCCTACAAAGGCCATCAGCAGGTGGCAAAGCTGACAATATAAAAGTTCAGAGAATGGCTGGAGCCAGTAAAGCTTGATTTCTTCTGTTCCAATACTAAGTTAATAAAGCACCAGGAGTCCTGTCATTGTCATTTAGAACGGACACGGCACAGCAGCATGAGCATGGAAGATCCCCAAGAAATGGAGGTTTTGGGGAGCTAATAGCCCCAGTCCAGCAGAGCACTTCTTCACTTGCTTAACTTTAATCATGTAAACAGTCTGACCTGACTTCGCTGGGACCAGCCACAGGCTTACAGTTATGCAGGTGCTGACATGCTTCGCTGGAGCAGGACCCTACCCTAGCTGTGTCGGCATCTGCGCAGAATTTCCCAATGTGCTCACCTAACAGTCTCCTGGGTACTGACCTCCTGATTTCAGCATCGGTAAATCCCTCCACTGTGTCCTTCCTAACGCTCCGTGGGCGCCCCCTGCGCTTCGGCCTTTTATCGTCGTCAGTCTCGTCCGTCTCACTCTCTGATCCAGATGACCTCTGCATTCTTCTCTTTGATTCAGCATCAGAATCACTGTCATTCGCCTGAGCCTGAACAAGCCAGAAGCACAGCACTACAGTAACAAGGGCTAATTTGCAACATCCTTGAACTCCTCCCTAGTGCATGGGCTGGCAATGCAAATGCAGAACCTCTTGCTGCGTATTCTGAAGTAAGGACAATCAGATCAGCATCAGGGTCATCCTGTCTTAGAGGAACCTATCTTTCCCCCACCCTTCAAGTGCCTGGAAGCCCAAGGCCCCAGTGTATTGGTTCATCCTCTTTTGACAGATTTCCAGACAACAATGCTAAGCTTCTCCTGTGGAGCATGCGAATGAAGCATTGGTTCGTCCTTGTGGAGTTTTCTTGTACAGCCCTATTGCTAAGAGGATCTGAATGCATCACAGCACCTAGACCAGGCGTGACCAAGCTTACTGACCCTCTGAGCCGCACACTACAATCTTCAGAAGTTCGACTGTGGAGGCTTGAGGCTTCTGCCCCGCAAGAGGCAGCTGCCGGAGCTTCGGGCTTTAGCCTTGGCAGATGCAGCCTGTGGGGCTGAAGTCCCGAGACACCCTTCCCCCACTGGTCAGAAGCCCCATCCCACCACCCTGCTGCAAGGCAGAGGCCCTGAGCTCTCCCCTTCCCCCAGTCTGGTAGATGGCGAAGGGGTGGTGTGAGGGGCTCCACAAGCCACCCTAACTGTAAAAGAGCCACATGCGGCTCACAAGTTGCCGTTTAGCCTCCCCTGAGCTAGACAGTTAACCTGGAAAGGGTCCTGTCTCTTCTGAAGGGACAGGTTGGATTTAAGCATTAACAGCAGGTGAAGTGCGAAGCTTAGTGAAGTGACAGGGAGAAAACCATCCAGGAAATGACCTACGATGCAATCAAAAATGAACTCCAGTCTAGTCCCCCCCACTCCATTGGCTAATTTCCCATGTGCTGCAATCTGTTACTGCCACCGGGTTTCAGCATTTATTGTTTTTAAATAAAGCACAAGATGAATTAGAAACACCACTACCAAATTCATCACAGACACATACCCTGCATTATAGACTCAGGGCCCAATTTGTACTCTGCATGGCAGACCTTGGGCCTATTCTGGATTTGTTCCAAACGAGCAACGGGGCGGCGGGGCGGGGAAGGAATTGAAATGCCACAAAACTGTTACTGCGCAAAGACTGTCTTTCCCACCACTAGCCACCTGTGACCTGCTGTTTCCCAAGGCACTGCTGTACCTTTTTAGTGGAGCTGCGGATTCTGGGCAGCATATAGATTTCTTCCAATTCTTTCTGTCGTTCCTCCTCCTCCACTTTCTTCCTTTGCTCTTCAGGAATAATATCATCCCAGTCCCTCTGAGACCTCTCGTCCAGCTCTGTCTCTTCCTCCTCCATGGTTGCAAAATTGGCTACCTTATAAGCAAAAGCATATCCATGGGATTAGAAGCTCCCTGTGGCAACGTCACCAGAGATACGTTTGTTCAGTCTCATCTTCTTTGTCTTGAGCCGTTTCCCCAAGAAATCGGTCTCTCAGTCATTCTGTTCCCGTTGTCTGCCATCTCTTCCAGCTATCAGCCACTGAGTAGTGCATGCAATTTATAAGCTTTGGCTGGAGCCTTTGCTAGAGTAGCATTTCAGTCCCCAAAGATAGGAAGTTTATACGTTTTTAAATGATCTTGGTGGTGGGAAAGAAAATCTCACACACACATTTCTTTTGTGCTACCCACCCACCAAACCTATCAGCCCCGCTCCTGCTAAGAGAGGACCAAGTGCTTCCGTGCACCTTGCAAAAGGTTTCGCTTGTTTGGCGAAAGCCTGACCCCCATGAAGCCAGCATGCAGTGGCACTGTTGGCCAGTTCTGTCCCTTCTCCTGTCACTAACCTTACAAACCAGGCTGACCTTGGCAAAGACCCTCTCACTACCCTACTCTGTTATGATTCCGTCCCTCTCACACAATGGTTCCTAGGAAATCTATCTACTTTGTACCTTGAATTGAGACAGCAGCTCATCTGTGGCACTCGAGGATGCTTCGTTCTCTCGTGTTTCAGCCAGGCGTAAAATCTCATCAATATCCATTTCCTGCCAGTCAGAAAGAAATCATGATAAAATCAGAAAGGAAGGGGCGGCTTCAAGGATTGACCTGTAGCTGTGACTGCTAAACATGCATCACCTGGATAAGTGAACAAAGGGAGGTGGGGGAGACAGCTTAATGGGCTGCAAATACTGATGGGGTGTCATCACTGAGGAGGACAGACTATTTACATAGTACAGGAGGGTATGAGGAGGAATGGTGGGTGAGGCTGAGAAAACAACAGCCTAAACATCAGTAAAAAATTGCCGACTGCTTTCTTTTCATTTGTGGAATTGTTCTCTGCAGGGACGTGGCTGAGTGCTACTGTACGGCCCATTAACAGGGCTGCTCAAAGCATTCAGTAACATAGGGTCAGAAACAATCCTGCACTGGATGGGGGAAGAGGTGACACACTCTGACTCCTGTGGAAACTACAAAGGAATGGAAAGCTAAGGAGGGGCTAAGAGGAGCTGGGATGAAGAGGACTCACTAGGCCCTGTTGTTACAATACACAAACTCGTTAGTCACAGTACTACAGATGGATGTGCAGAAGGCTGATGAGGGACAAGGTTCTACCATTGAAACCCCAATCATTGCTTTCAGGGCCTGGTCAGAATTTCCACAGTCAGTCTGTCCCATCCCTGCCTCTCAAGTCCATTGTTCTCTCCCTTCAGCTTTTGAACTTGGTGCCCCACTGCAGGGGTCAGTTTGACAAGCCCTATTAACTGAACTGCTCTCTCTGATCCACAGAGAAAGTACAAGAGTCAGGACAAATGCAAGTTTCCCCATGCAGTACTGCCAATGAAGTGAAGTTCATTAAGGCCATCAGAGCACAGCTAGGTTATTTTGATTTTAACTACCTGCGGCTCCGATTCTTCCCCTTCAATCTCCTTGAAGAGATCCTCAGCGCCGAACTTCAGAATAGCTGTCAGCTCCTCTTTGTTGAAAGGATTTGAGCTGCAAAAAAGTAACAAAGACACAGTTGACTCTCAGGCACCACCAAGCCAGCCCGGCTGTTTCATAGCTGCTTTGCTATGGTATAAAGACACATCCAAGCCTCCCTCACTAGGCCAACATTGTGGTGTAAGAGCTCAACCCCCCACTAAGAAATGCCTTGCGCTCCGTTCCTGACCTCTCCCCGTTTTCTGTCAAGAGTGCTGTCAAGGCAGAGTGCTTCATTTCCAGGGAAAGGAGGGCAGCACACAAAGTGGCTGGATACCGAGCCATGTGGCCAGTTAAGCAACAGTGCTGATTGGCTCCAAGAAAGGGATTCCCATGTCCTAGAAGGATGGTTATCTTGATATGTGGCCTCAGGAGTATATTGAGTGGGATGAAGTGGGGAAGAATGGAGGAGCTCCTGAGAGTTTTATCACACACAAGGGAAGCCTCTGGAAAGGGGTGTGGGGCGGGGAGAGGCACAGGGAAAGATACACTTGGTGAATAAAATTCACTACCAAGTTTTAATACTGATACACAAAACCCAGAACCGCTCTTGAAGATCCCACTCATAAGTGCTTTCCAGGCTTGCATATGCATCTGAGTCAGTTCTGGGTTCCCGTACCTTTACTGAATTGGCATGACAAAGCACTTGCTACTGCACTGCAGGAGTAAAATGGGGAGATCCACTCGTCTCTGAAACCCAGCAGAGTTCCTCTACCCTTCCTTAAACCTGCAGGTGAAATGACCCTTCCTTCTACACACTCCCAGCTATATGGTCTTCCACCTGAGGCATTAGGAGCTGCAGGAGTTGACTATGAGGAGGAAAAACAGGCCAAAGACCAAGCTAGGAGAGAGGGGCTATAAACAGAAGCACAAAAACAAAGAGACGGAAAGAAAAGAAAAATGGAATAAAAAACAGAGACTTAAATATCAGTTCTTTTTATTTTCCTGCTAACTTGGCATCCTATATAGTTTCCACATCAATGACTGCATAAGCCGATGTTAGTGGTGAACTACCATTAGTAGTAGTTTATTTTTTTGCTGGCCAACTACACTATCAACTAATTATCCAAGTCACCATGAGAGAGACATTGATTAGTGCACATACTCCATCTAATGCCCTCCTCCCCACTTTGGCACTTACTTGGATCTCCCAGAGTTGTTATCCAGCACAGTACGGCCTGTAGTGTCCATACGCTGAATCACCAGATGATCCAACACCATCTTTTTCTTGGCCCTTTCGATGATCTCCTCTTCCACTGTCCCCTTTGTGACTAAGCGGTAAATGTTCACCTGCAGGGCAAAGAAAAAGCAGAGCTGTTTTGTGGATCTGCAACATACAGTCCTGCATAAATTACAATGCACCCTGTGCTATTTAACAGAAAGTTAACAGCAATAACCTGTCTGTATAGTCCCTTCTTACAAAGATGTATCCCGAACAGTATATCTGAACCCCTAAATCAAACACACACTACCCCATGGGAATAGCTGTTCTCAAGACACTTCCAGCCCCACCAAACTCACAAGAAAGGCTGCTCTTGCCAGATCTCCAGCCTGCTTTCTAAATCAGAGGCTCAATGACACGTCAGAAAAACATTGTTTGTAGATTTTAAGGCCAGAAATAACCTTTATGATCACCTAAGTCTCACCGCCTACGTAACACGAGCCAGAGAACCTCAGCCAGTAATTCCTGAATCAAGCCCACAGCCAGAGTTTGAGATAGAGTGCTCTGTGTATGTATGTTTGTGTGTATATATTATATATAAACAAACACACACACCAGACTCACAATAAAACTACAGATGGAACACATGCCTGTTCTCTTTAAACCTCATACTGGCTCTACAAGCTCCTGCTCAAAAATGATCTATAAGCTTTTAGGCCTCCAAGTCCTGACAGTGTCCCCTGCTTGGTGCCAATGCCTAATACCAGAGTTGTGGGCAATTTTAGTTAAGAAACTAAGAACCACGTGAAATTTTCTTCTATTTGTGATCAACTCAATACCCAAACCAGATTCACAAGCCTACTGAGAGAATCCAGGCCCTGTATCCAGCAAACTTGGGCTGATTTGGTTTTGCAGCTTACCCTGAGTTTCTGGGGAACCTGAAGGATCACACAGCTCGAACAGAAGGAATACATTTGCAGAGCCCACATAAGCCGGACATGCCCAGCTCTGCAGAGTCCTGCACAGATCCATGTGCTACATCGTATGACTGGACTGAATCATAGAAAAATGGATCTGAGGCTGCTCTCCTGACCTGCTTCTTCTGTCCAATTCTGTGAGCCCGAGCCTGAGCCTGCAAATCATTCTGGGGGTTCCAGTCCGAGTCAAAGATAACCACAGTGTCTGCAGAAGCCAGGTTAATCCCCAGTCCACCAGCTCGTGTTGACAGCAGGAAACAGAAGTCCTGCGTACAAAGACAAGACACCTGTGTACAGCATTTGCCCACACAAAAACAATCTCAGCTGCTTAAAAACACGTGTGCAAAAGCCAATGAACTAATGCATCCTACAGGGCCCATCTGTATGTGTGGCCAGGTCAAGGGAGAGGAAAGTGCAACCGAATGCAAAGTTTAGGGAGAATGGAGAGAGTCTGGGAGTAGGAGTTTATTACAGAGAGGACATTTGGAGTCATCAGGAACAGAGAAAAGAGACAGAGTTTGAAGACAGTTTGGGATAATGAGGCACTCAGAGCCAGGGCAGCCGGAGAGAAGGATCTTCCTCTTCTGCAGGGAGAGGGAAAAGAAAAGAGGAAGACAGAGAACTCTGGTATTTCAGCAGCCTAGTGAGAGAGGTGGAAAAAGATGCAGCAGAAACAAGGAATCCCCATGCCATCCATTTAAGCAGTCCTCGTGTTAGTAATCTTGGGGGACACTGACGGGTATCGGAATGTGATGGGCGGGGGCACATGGCAGCCATCAGCGTCTCCCGAGCAGAGGAAGGCGTGGCTGGCAGACGGGAGCACACGTAACATGAGCAGCAGCTAGTGACAGAGACGTAAGGAGACGGGTGCTGCTCCAAGATCAGCCCAGCAGGTGCTGCTGTGGGCAGCAGAATGCCGAAATGGCTTTGGAAGGAAGGGCACCTTGGCCTTGTAGCTTCTGAAGGTTAAACTATGGTGTGTACTGGACCCCCACGACGGCAGCAGACAAACACATGTGCATGTCGCTGGTACTTCTACAGGGTGATCAGCCCCACACAAAACGAAGCCCTCCATGGACTCTGCGATTCACTGCCTGGGTACGCAGGGCGGCAGGACAAGGCCAGGCTGCTAAAACTATAGGGCCAGGCCCTTCTCGCTCAGGCAGTCCTCTCTAGAGTCCATCTCCCCGAGAATCCCTTTCCTCCCCCAGGGTGCCAGCTCCCTTGCTCTCCTGTCTGCACTGCAGTCTCTTTTTTCAGTCCTGTTTTCCCCTAAGCTTCCTGCTAATGCCAGGCACCCGGCCTTGTCTCCTTTTGTTCTTTACAATCTGCTCAGTTAGCTCTGGTTTTCCAAGCACAGTCACGTTTTTCAGGCGGCTGGATTGCCTGAGGCACAAAGCAATCAAGTGACTCACGCCTGGCAAGAGTGAGCCAGCGAGTAAGCCCAGATGGGAGGGATTTTACAAGGCCGTAAGCCCTCTGGTCCCTAAGCCTTCACTGCAGCCACCAGACACCATTGCCTGCCTACACTTCCAGCCACCCTTTCCGCTCACACTTCAAGTGCACAGACAACCTCACACGCCTGCCTGTGCAAGTCGACATGTGACCGCTTCACTTCCAGGTCCAAACAGGGGAACCTCTAAGGGGGTTCGATCCTTGGCAGATTCTTTCTGGGTCTGATTTTCAGGCCCGGCCCTTTGAGAGGCATTGGGGCATTTCACACGCGACACAGATGGCCACGGGATACAAAACATGCCACTGCCATGTCTCTAGGCACTGCCAGAGCTCCATGGCAATGAATGGCAGCTTTGGCCTCGCCACCAACTCGCACAAACTTGAGTGTCCCATCCCATCCCGTTCCCTTCTGAAGCCATTTTCCCTCAGTCAGGAACGCCCCCTTCCCCGCTGTCGTACCTCGGAGCCTTCCGCGTTGAAGTGATCCAGCGCTTGCTTTCGGATCTCCCCTTTGATCGAGCCGTCCAAGCGCTGGAAAGATCAACAATAATGATAGAAAGAAAGAAAGTAAAGGAACCCTGAGGGACTGCTGCCCCAGAGCTCTGGGAGCTCCAGTCTCCTGTCCTACATACCTTCAGCTTGGATCATTTAATCATTAAAAATAACTGCTGATTAAAAATAACTGCACTGCTTTAACCTGCTGCGCCGAGGGGGAGGGAGGCGGGGAGCATGCTTAGGCAGCAGTCACACGGTGGGTGACACTTCAGCTCTCATTACAGGCTCCCAGCCAGGATCTCTGCATTTACAGTCCTCTCTGGAGCTTATCAAAGGATCAAGGGTGATGCAGATGCCTGAGGGAAGGAATGGATTTTTTGCAAAAGACAGGGCTTTATTTATTGTGCTTTTACACGTTTAAAGTCTGTTCCTTGTAGCAGCCGCCAGGCACACGTACAATTATATAGAAATAGGGCGCGGGTGGGCTGGAGCAGATATCAAAGCTACGCTGATACCATGGCCAATTCACAGCCCACCTCAGGCAGAGCACACAGTCTTTACAGCCTCGACTGAAGGGCCTTTGTCACACCAACAAGGGAAGCCAATTCCAAAGCCGAGAGCTCTCTGCTGAAATCACCCTGCTATCAGACTCAGAGATGTTCACACCTCGGGACTGTTAGCAAAAATGTATCTGCTCAAAAGACAGTGCCTGGAACAAGAACCATCTCTCTAGTAGCCAGAGCCCAAACCACACAGCTCTTTAATGATCAATACCCACACACTGAATTCTCCCATTCCTTAGATGCTCACATCACAAATGCCCCTCTCTCTCATTCTCTTGGCTTGATCAGCACTTAGAGGAGCAGGAATACTGTGAGGCTTCCCAGTTCACACTGGCTCACTTTGCTTTAGAGCCTTATGTAGTTGGAGCTACCAGGGAGGCTGGGCGCTTAAATAGTTAACGTCCCCTCAGCGCTCCCTGATTTGAACTTTTGCGTTAACCCTGAGTGTGCGCTTACCACTAACCCTCCTCACCTGGAACGGGTAGTGCTTGATAGTCAAGTATTCCGCCAAGATGTCCAGCATTCTCACCATCTGGGAGAAGATCAGGACTCTGTTACCCCTCTCACGCAGCCTGGTCAGCAGTTTGTCCAAGAGAATTAGCTTTCCACTGCTCCTGATTAGAGACTGAAGAAGTAACAGTCATTCCAACAGATGTTTCCCACCAGGCCCTTGTATGCACTGTCCAGACCGACATGTGGCACAACAGACTGCCCTTGCTCTTCAAGTCCGGTTTGTCCCAGCATTACTCCAGCCCCATCACAGAGCTTTACAGAGCAGAAGCTGCTTGACAGAGACTAAACCATCAAAGCATGATCTTATGCTGTATGTTCATCCTATTCTAGGACATCCAATCTACCCAGACACAAGGCCACCCCTAACCAGGGAGGAAGGTGGAGAAGCAGCAGCTTGGCCGTGGGGAGGAGGTAAGGTGCACGTCCAGGGGACAGAGGCCACAGGAATTCAGCTTGCAAGGTATTGCTTTGGCATGGAGGCAGGAATGGGGGGAAGTAAAGGGGAAAGCAATTACCCGCCAAACAACTACCCACCATTAGCATCTCCATGCCAGTCTCCCTTTCGTTTTCTTCCGGAGGTTTAATGAGATAGCAGTGGTTGCAGCACTTTTTCAGCTCCATCACGATGTTAAGGAAGCCGGACGTACTTCCTCTTGTCCCCTTCGAGAGAGCCTTGTAATTTCTTGTCAAAATCCACCTGCAGGCAGCAAAACAAAATCCTCAGGTCAGGCCCTGTCATTTCACTGGAGGACAACGCAGACTGGACTCTCCAGAGAAACTTTTAGAGACAATTGTGCCCGGAGGGCAGTTCCCCTCTCTCTCTCCCCATCTCCTTTACTCCTCACTTGAAATCTCAACCCTCCTCCTTCTGGGACATGACTATTTAATATTACAAGGCACCATGTCTGTGCACAGGCCTTCACAGAAAGAAGACAGGCATGGTCCCCACCCTGCATGCTGACAAGAGAAATTACATCATCACTCCACTTTAAAATCAAGCCACCCAGTGGGGTGAATTGTAGCATCTCCTTAGGACAGTGGTTCTCAACCCATGGTCCACGGGCCCCATCAGCAGACAGCTGCGGCCCAGCTCAGCCAAGTGCTAAAGGCAGACCCGTGTGGCAGGGTCCGGGCTTGGCCTGGTCAGCGTTGCCAGCCAGCTTCGCATGGCAGGGGCTCCCAGCCAGCCCCATACGCCCCGGGGAGGCCGTGTGGCAGGGGTCGGGGTCCCGGCTGCCAGTGCCCTGCTACCCAGTCCCTGCAGCCCAGATAACACACTGTGGACCTTATATGCGCCCCACAATGATAAATAAGTTGAGAACCACTGCCCTTGGGACAGGCAACACGTAGGCAAGACGCTGTACTATCTTACTCTGCCTCTCACCAGAAATCCCCCTTCCCACTCCTCCACTGAAGGAGACGGCCTCTTATGCTGTGTCCCACAATGCTTTGAGGATACAGAATTACAGCCACTAGACACACTAATGAAGTAACCCACCAAACCCGTTTCCACTGGGCACCTTCAGTAACTCAGTAAATGCCTTACTTATAATACTGCTTCTGCAAGGCAGACATTTCCACCCGGAGAATCTGCTCCACTTTGGCTGGCAGGGATTTCTCCACATCCTTCTTCACCCTGCGCAGAAGGAAGGGCTCCAGGACTTTGTGAAGGCTCTGGTAGCCATTCTCTCTCCCTTTCCCATGATCATCTTCAAAATCCTCCCAGAACTCAAACCTGGTGGTACAATTTAAGAGCGGTGGGTTAGAAGGCCTCTTAACTACCATCTGCTGTGTTTACAGTGACGACGTCAGTCAGCTGAGGTGCTCAAAATGCCCCACTAGCTATTTATTCCACACACCTGTGAGCTACGTAAGTGATCACTATTTTACAGGAGGAGTAAAATGAAAGACATTAAGTGGCTTGCCCAAGTTTACAAAATAAATTGGTGGCACAGCTTGAATAACACACTGGTGTCCTAGGTCCTTGCTCCAACCACTATCTAAACTGCTGCCTTCATATATAGCATAGATCTCAGGAACAAAAGGCCAGGCCTTTTTTATCTATAAGAAATATCCTACACCAGGAAACAAAAATGGGATTATAGGATCAACACTGTTAATCGTCTCCGGTTCTTTGAGAAAGGAGCTAAAACAGCCATCTGAGTAAAAGGAAAATTCACTTCAGTGAAAGAAGCATCAAGAAATTTATATGGAACTGCAGGAGAGCCACTGTGTTAACAAAACTGTCCCTCTTCAGAAGGCAGGGCTAACCCAACCACAGCTGGCTGCAATAGCCATCATTTGGAAATATTTTTATGGCAGCTATGGGTGGCGGCCCGGGGCAACAGGGCCCGGCGCCTCAGCCTGGAAAGAACGGAGCCACTGGCCCCGCTCCCCCGGCTGGAGCTCGTAGGCCGGATAAAAACGGCCCACGGGCTATAGTTTGCCCACCCCTGTTCCACATGCTTCCTAAGATACACAAACCAGGGAATCCAGCCAGACCCATTATATCTAGCTGTGGTACTGTTACTGAAGGAATATTAAGACTCATAGAAACCATCCTCAAACCACTCACCATACAAAGGACCAGCTTCCTCCAGGACACAACCAACTTCCTCCAGAAACTCTGCAACATTAACAACCTCCCTCAGAACATCATCCTTGCCACAATGGATGTCATTTCCCTATACACCAACATCGACGTCACAATGGCTTTGCTGCCTGCCTCAAATATCTACAAAACAATGGAAAACACTCAGATATGCACCCCAAATGTCACTCAAGTCATCCACTTCATCCTCACTCACAACAATTTTACATTCAACAGCAAACACTTTGTCTAAACCACGGGAACAGACATGAGTACTCGGATGGTTCCCCAGCATGCCAACCTCTTTTTGGGCCACCTTGAGGAAGAATTTCTGAGCAAAGGCACTACAAAACCAATGATACATGAGACATGTCAATAATATTTTCATCCTTTGGACAGATTATCTAAATTTCCTCAGACTTCCACCACCACTTCAACCACTTCCACCCATCCATCAAACGCTCCCTAGATCACTCCCACGCCAGCATGGGAGTGATCTGACACTATAATCAGCTTCAACTATAGAGCACTACAGATAACTATATACAAAAACCCCATGGATCACCACGTTCACCTTCACAGATTCAGTGACCATCCCAAATGCGCAAAGAAGTCTTATCTACAGCCAAGCCCTCAGACACCACAGAATATGCTCTGAGGAGACAGTCTGGGGTACACACCTTAAACTCAGAACTGCCTTCACCAAACAAGGACATTCCACCAGACAAGAAGATTACATACATGAAAGGGGGTCACCCAAATACCCTGTGAGAACCTGCTTAAATATACGAAAAAACCCTCCAACTACACACCATAGTTGTCATCTACCATCCCATGCTGGAACCCATATGGAGTATCATTTAACAGTTACAACCCATACTCAAAAGGGATCACATCTGGAAAGAAATCTTTCCTGAACCCCTTTTTCTGGCCTTCAAACAACCACCCAACCTCATCAGAAGCAAATTCCTCAGAGATCAGGACTCACCAACTTAAAGTGGCACCAGATGCAAAACCTGGTGACATCTCCAATGCTACAACTATCAACACCACCCCCAGCACATCTTTCAAGATCCTTGAGTTCTACATATGAATATCACGTGGCGTACCTCATCCAGTGTACTAAACATTAAACAACAACTATGCAGGCAAAACCAGACAATCACTGCGCTCTTGACTGAACTCCCCCAGAAAATGATAAAAGACAAGCATGATTCACCCAGAGGTGAACACTTTTCACAAAACAATCACTCCATCTCTCTTTCAGTCCTCATCCGCAAAGGAAACCTGCACAACACCTTCAAAAGACGAACCCGGGAGCTTAAATGCATAACTTCACTAGATGCTAAAAACCATGGTCTTAACAAAGACACTGGATTTATGGCGTATTACAACGATCTGCAACCCACCAGCCCCTATTCTGTCCTATGACTGCAGGAGTGTTAAAAGGCCATTTCACCTTGAATGGTCTCTTACAATGTGTGCTAATTACTTATGCTAAACAATCTGTTGCACCTGGTGTTTTGCTGGGATGCTGGAAGTTCCTTTCCCAGGCCTGAAGAAGAGCTCTGCGTGGCTCAAAAGCTTGTCTCTCTCACCAACAGAAGTCGGGCCAATAAAAGATATTACCTCATCCACCCTGTGTTTCTAAGCCATCTGCTATCAACGCCTTATATGTCCTTAATACTTTATCCCAGATTCCAAACTGTACACAGAGTAACAGATTGGTGAGCTGTAAACGCGGTGGGGGTGTAATGTGTCAGCAGTTTAAGGGCCTGATCCAAAACTAGCTGAATTAAATGGTAATCTAAACAGTGCACAGAAACATTATGCAACAATTCGAGACAGGAAGTAAAGTATACCACTTCCATTTAGCCATCAAAATAATTCAGTATCTCAGAACATGGTCCTTACTCCAGCAGGATACAATCTCTGTTGCAGGTACATAATAACTAAGGTTAAGATACTGACAGAGTTATTTTTAGTGAAAGTCACGGACAGATCACGGTAATAAACAAAAATTCATGGGAGCCCATGACCTTTCCATGATTTTACTAAAAACAACAGAGAGCAGGGCTAGGTATGGGGGGAGGAATGACAGCTGGAGTCCAATGGAGGGGCACCGATAGGCCAGCCGGCTGCAGTCACAACAGGGGTGCATGACTGGGGTGGGGAAAGGGGGCACAGCCCCCACTCTGGGACTGGCTGCAGCTGTGGGGCAGGGGAACACAGTCCCAGCTCTAACCCCAGCCACAGGTGCACAGCCCCAGCCAGAGGAGAAAGGGCACATGGCCCCCGCTGCAGCCCCCGACTGCAAGCCGCAAGCTGAAGTAGTCACAGAGGTTCAGTAAAGTCATGGAATCTGTGACTGCTATGACCTCCATGACCAAATCATAGTCTTAATTATAGCCAAAGGATCTCCAGCTCTTTTTCTTCACTTCTTCAAAAGGCCTCTATCAGATTATTAGCCACAGGGCAAAATGTTCCAAAAAATGCCTAAGTGACTTAGGAGCCCCCATCTCATTTTCAAAAGTGACTCAGATGCTTAGAGCCCAAATCTCACTGAGAGCCTATGAGATTTAGGATTGTAAGAGCCCAAGCAACTTTTGAAAATGGGACTATGGCATTTTAAAATGTTTTTACACCTTGATCTTTGTGGCTCCTTCCGGATTCTCAATTAAAATCAGTCTACCCCAAGGCCCCTTATTCTGTCCTTGAGCAATGCACACGTGGCAGCAGGTTTGGCATATTCTGTAGATCGCTCCGTGAAAAGATCCCTCAGACTAGATTTTGTTTCACAGTTTTGAAATTTGCCTTTTTTGCCCCCTCCATTATTTTCTTGTCTCATTCACTGGCTTCCTTATTTTAATGGAAGCTTTGGAAATGGCTGCTTAAAACAGGCATTTGGCACTTTGGAGGCAGAGCTCCCAGAAGACAGTGATGGAGCAGCTGACTTGAGTTACTCAGCCCCCCGTCGCCAACACACTTTAGCTCCTTGCACCATTCATTTACCTCTCAGCGTTTGTCACTTTCCCTCTTCATTGTGTTTTCCCCTCTCTGTGACTCTAACCCATTCAGTTTTACTCTTTCCTTTCTGTGTCTTCCAAAACTAAGCCACTTCATAGTCCACATCTACTTAAGAGATGGTATTTGACACTGAACACATACTGGTATCTTCTGAAGTACACAGTAAGGAGGCTTACTTCTCCGGCATGATAAAGTGCAGCAGTGACCAGAGCTCCTTGAGAGAATTCTGAAGCGGTGTCCCAGTGATCAGGAGCCTGTGGTTGGACTTGAAATCAATCAGAGTTTTATACAGCAAAGAGTCATCGTTCTTCAACCGATGGGCTTCGTCCACACCCAGAAAGGCCCAATTAATGCTGCCCAGAACAGTCTGGAGCAAAAAAACAAAACCAAAGGACACACCAGATCAGAGTGGCCCTGCAAGTGTTTTGTGTTAATTTCTCTGTGGGCCTGAAGTCAGCTGTGTAGTGTTGCAATAATTACATTTCATTATGTTCTATTCAAATTCTTAAACGACACTCATCGCTATGGTGTCTGAGAACTTTTTGCTTTCAATGTGCTTCACTAAGAAGCATTTCCTTTGGCGACATGCCTTTGGGACAAGTGCACCACACCAATTCTGGTTCCACTCAGAGGAATGTTTACAAGCTAACGTGTTCTCAAATGCCCCAAACATATTTTAAGGGAATTTCAGCTAACAGATGGATTTTAAATCGACCATTTCTTCCTCTTTTTAAATTCCTCAAGCACAACCCTTCCCTATTCCATACTCCTCTCCCTTTAATCCATCCCCCCATGACTGCATTGTCCATGCTGTTCTCACAGGCCCTAGCATGCACTGTGCTGGAGTAGCATCAGCGCAGCTAATCCGCCTGGGGGGATAAAGCAGTGTATTCACCGCTCAGGTTTTAAGTTCTCTGTTCTCATGCAGGATTCAGTGACTCATTGGTAGAGCCTCCTGGCACACTCTAGGCAGCTCTCTCTTTTTGCAAGTGTAAAAGCCATGTGATATCATCCCCCTCATATGGGCGGTTGCATTAATCCTACCATGGCCAATTCCAACACCCTCCCTTCTCCAGCTCACATCAAACAGCTCTGGGCAGCAAGGGAATGAAGGGTTTCGTTCTTCTTACTGGGTATGTTAATAGTCCAAATTAAGACAGATACAGCTAGCCCAGATGCCACAGTGAGAGGTGCTTTATAAGTATGTGTAATCGTGAACAATACTACTACTGTGCTATATTTATAGCAGACTCTATAATTCTGTAAGCACACCAAGAGATGGTGGGCTGCAGTTATGTGTTCTCAGTCACCAGAAGGGGGAGTGAGGGGGATGAAACAGCTTTGGATCGTCATCATATGTTCTACCCACAGTGCGAGACACACACTGGTTTGGAGAGAGGCAGCCCCAAGTGTGCAACATGAGGAAGCTGATGTGAAATACCCCTTGCCCACTACATACCTTGTCTTTGAGGAGGATCTCGTATGTTGTGATAAGGGCATTGAACTTCAGCCTTTTAGTCTGAGAATGGATCCACTCATATTCACGGATCTGGGAGAGAAGACAACAGTTCAGATACAAATGTCAACCTGAGCTGTAAAAGGGGCACACTCCATAATTATCTGTAGCACCTCCAGGTCCCAGCCAAGAACACGGCCCACTGTGCTAGGTGCTGTACAGACATATGACTAAGAGACAGACTCCCCCGAAGAGTCCATAATCTACAGGGAAGAGAGACAAAGTGTGGGCTAGAGGAAGGATTATCATCTTCCTTTTAGAAATGGGGAACTGAGGCACAGAGATCATGTCATTTACCCAAACTCAGAGAGGCTGTCTGTTGCAGAGCCAGTAATTTAAACGCGTTTAATCCTCCCATTATCTGTACTATTTAATATTCACTGTCTCATTACTAGTCATAACCCGAGGCTTCCTATATTGCCAAGTAAAGTCCTACCTTGTCTGCACCTCCATTGCTCAATAAAATAATCACTCTACGCACGTTATTTAAGCGATGGGGAAGGCCAAGACACAGACGCCTCTACTCTAGTGAACCTGGCCAAACTGCACAGTTATATCAGCTCTAATGTCAACCCAGAGTTTGCCTCTGTACAGAATCATATGCTACATATAATCTATACAGAGATTTTCTTTTGCATAAGGCTTTCCCTCTCCTCCCAGCCTTTTATTTACACACCGTGTTTCTGCTCATCATGTCTCCTATGTAAACGACCACATTAATCTCTGGGGCCCAGATTTCAAACTCTCTCTGCCATGACGTCAGAGTAGACAAGGGCACCACTATCAGAAAGGGGCCATACAGCTGATGCTGATAGAAGAGATAGGAGAGGAATGAGATTGTCTGGATAGTCTTCCCCAAGCCCATTTCATCAGCCAAGATCACACTGTTATTCCTGAAAGGTGGAGAAACAAAAATAAAGGTGTAATAAATATAAAGCTGTATCAACTTATTAAGTGCCAACAAGTAATGACAGAGAATGAAATGTATGCCCTGCAAAAGGTCACTGAAATACTGCCATGCAGATCCCAAAGCAATTCAGACTGAACTGCTCTACAAAGAATCACTCATGAGTGACAGAGTTTGAACTGCATTTGCCCCCAAATTGGCAAGCGAATGTAAAGTCAAAAGACAGAAAGTCAGTGGCCAGATTTAGAAGTGTGTTTCTCAAACGGTGGGTCTCTCCTACAGGACATGGCTCAAGAAAGCTGAGAGAGAGAGATATTTATCTTTTGATTATCAGGACACAGGATTTGCCACATTGGATCAGGCCAATGGACCGAACATAATATTCCATCTCCACAGCACTGAGTCAGGGAACACACCTGCCCATGCACATAATAGACCATCCCCCACAGAGCCATGAGGGAAAAAGGTCTTTTCTTTTCACTCAGTATCTCTTAAGCTCACATTTTAGGACGGTCCCCATTTGCCAATCCTGCAGTGCCAAAGAAACAGCAATGGAGTCAAATCAACATGGCGCTTCATGTGCACATGTTCATGCTGAATCCTAGCAATGCAACTGGGTTCCCTCTCCGCTTCCAGAAAGAGAGAATTTTTCCTCCCCTTTTAAGCAGGAGGTCTGGCTATTTTTGCTCGATAGGTGTGACAATGTTTGAGATCCTGAGCTTTAAAGGTGCTGAAGCAGGGCAGGTAAAAATACAAACTATCACAACAGGGCCAGATCCTGCTGTGATATAACATTATGGAATAAATATGGCTCCATAGTTCTAAAAACAAGTGAATGCTGCAACCCTGAACAAAACGAGAGCATCACCCAAAACAAGAGCATTACATACTTGCACCACGAGTGAGCAAGCCAGTTGAGCCCCTCCAGCTGGTAATCTCGGAGCTCCAGGTTCTCGCCACCAATGTAAGAAGGCTGTTTCTTCAAAGCAACAAACCTGGGTCTCTGCTTCAACACCTAAAAAGGCAGACTCCTTAAACTTACTGAAGAAAAGAATGAGGTAGGCCTTCAAACTCAGTGAATAAAAACTGCTGTGATACACGGGTATACGTTCTATACAGAGAGGGCATGTGTAACTGCAATTCAGCCACACACTCAAGCAACAAGATCCATCAACGATGGCAGTTTACTGGCACCTCCTGCTTGCCCGCACAATCTCAGAGTATCAGACCTCCAGGACAGCCCTCTGCCTCTTTTCTTTGCTTCATTCTTTTATTATCTCCCTGCCCTCTATGTGGCTCATGAAGCACTACAAGTATTAAGCCTCATATTCCACCAGTGGGTACATAAGTAATATTGTACCCAGTTTATAGATGGCATAACATGCAAAGGGATTCATCTATCTATCTGTAACACTAGACAAAATAATTGCACAAAAACAGTGAGCATTCATTCCAAAACACTTGTGGAAATCGATTCAGCACTAAGCAGAAGTCTGTTTTCCCCCCTAAGGAAGAGAGTATTTATATGCCTTATTTCCTCTTGGATCAACAGAAATTGGAGAGGATACATTTATCCAGGAAGTCTGATGTATTTTAGATAGGTAAGAACTAGGACTGCCAAGCGATTAAATAAATTAATCGTGATTGATCACATGGTTAATCTCACTGATAATAACAGAATACCATTTATTTAAATATTTTTGGATGTTTTCTACATTTTCAAATATATCTATTTCAATTACAACAGAATACAAAGTGTACAGTGCTCACTTTATTTTTATTACAAATATTTGCACTGTAAAAAAAATCAATATATTTGAAAACGTAGAAAAACATCCACAAATATTTAATAAATTTCAGTTGGTATTCTATCATTTAATAGTGCAATTAATCGTGACAAATTTTTTAAAATTCTGATTTTTTTTTTGAGTTAATCACGTGAGTTAACTGCAACTAAACAGCCCAAATAGGAACCTATTACAGACACTTCCCACTGACAAAGTTCTCTTGTTATTTCCCTTCAATTCCCAGGTTAACTCATGCCAGTACTTGATTTGCGTTCTAGGCCAGCCTGGCCTTAGCATGTGAAGAGACAGTATGGATAGCTGCTAAGCAAGAGGGAGTAAGTGATTTGTAAAGCTTGGCACTAACCCTTTCAGATGACTAAGAAGTCGCGTTAAAGAGCTCGTCAAAGGGAGTCCCAGCATTGTTTTTTAAGGAACAGACAGTGTGTGTGTTTCAGGGCCTTGAGAATTGGGAGAAAGAAGTGAAAAGGATGCAGAGAAGCCCTGGAAAAAACCTGACAGGGAAGGAAAGGCAAACGCGAGCTCCTCAGGTGATCGCCATCCCAGGAGAAAATCTTGCATCACATATCATTGAAATATAGTGAGAACTTTGGCATTCAGAAACCCAGAGCAAGCCCAATCACAAGAGAGAAAGGAAGCGTGCGAACCTTGCAGTCCCGAGTGGGAATGGTTTTGGAGTTGTTGCGATGATTGAAGCTGTCAATGCAGTGTTGAAATTTCTTGCTAATCAGAGCCTCATCTTCCCAGCTGCACTCTGCATATGGCAACCCCATCCACTTGCAAAGATATTCGGGCTCATTAGAGGACAACTTCCGACTGTGAGCTGCAACACATTACAGAAACGCAACCATGAGCAACCGAACTCCAAGACAGTGATGACAGTGACTGATGCCACCACAAGACGTGTAACGTCTAATAGCGTTGTTCAGAGCAGGGGTGGGCAACCTGTTTGCCCCGAGGGCCACATCGGGGTTGCAAAATTATATGGAGGGCGGGGTAGGGAAGGCTGTGCCTCCCCAAACAGCCTGGCCCCGCCCTGTATCCAGCCCCCTCCCACTTCCTGCCCCCTGACTGCCTCCCTAAAAACTCCCAGGATCTTCCACTACTCCTCTGCTCCCTGTCCCCTGACTGCCCCAACCCCTATCCACACCCTCCAACAGACCCCCCCGGGACTCCCACGCCCCATCCAACGTCCCCTGCTCCCTGACTGCCCCACCAGAGACCCCCCCGCCCCTACCCACCGCCCCAGGACCCTACCCCCTACCCAACCCGCCTATTCCCTATCCCCTGACTGCCCCCTGGGAGCTTCTGCCCCTTATTCAACCCCCCGGCTCCACCCCTTTACCATGCTGCTCAGAGCAGCATCTGGCTCCATGCAGAGCCAGAAACTCTGCCCCACAGGAGCAAACAGCCCCACCCCACAGAGCACTGCCTGTGTGGCGGCGTGGCTCCCAGGGTGTGGGAAAGGTGAAGGAGGAGCCAGGGGCAGCCTCCCGAGTCGGGGGGCCACTCCCACAGGCCGGATGTGGCCCACCGACCATAGTTGCCCACCCCCAGTTTAGAGAAGCCAGAAAGGGAGTTAAAGGCCACTTTACCTGGGAACTCAGAATGTCCCATTGCAGACTTGTTGGTCTTCACAGCTATGTTTTACAGAAGCAAACAAAGAAGAGTTTTAGTGTCTAAACCACCAGTATGAGATGCATAAAAAATATCCTACATTTCCCACCCGTTAGCAGGGTTTTTAGAAAGTTCTCTGCAATGCACAGGAAGATTGCTAGAGAACACCACTCTACTCTTCAGGCCTACTTTCCAAAGGCACTAGATATCCGCAGCTCCAGCTGAGATCAGTGGGATGTTACTGAGTTGCTCTGGAAGCTACGCCACCACGTTTTGTCATTACTCATAAAAACCGAAACCCTGAGCTGACATACAATCTTCACTGTCAAACCACATTATCCTCAGAGGTCCGCACAACACTCTACTTTTGCTCTTCTACAGAATCTTCCATCGAAAAATTTCAAAGCACTTTACGAACAATAATAAATTATTCACGGCACCCTGAGGAAATGGGGCTTAATAATCCCACTTTACAGTTGGGACAACTGAGGCAAAGACAGGGTAAGTGACTTGCTCAAGTTCTTTGCAGATGCATCACTAGAACCCAGATCTCCTGTGCTTTAACCTTTCCACACATTACAAGATATGTAGCACCAGTTTATTCCGCAGAGAGGTGTGAAAACACCACACACTCATTCTTGAGATCCAAGTAACACATGAATTCCTGGGTCTTACTATTCCTGTATTAGAAATGTGCACTATTTCACTTACCAATCACTCTCTCCACTATCTGATACTGTTTGTTCAACTCTGCAGCGAGCTCCTGTTGGCAGCTGAAGTATTCCACATCTTCAGGAGTTACCTTGGCTAGCCTGGAGAGAAAAGAAATGGGGGTAGGGGGAGAAGCATATGTAAGAACAATTCTACTTCTGCAGCACTCTGGGGGTCGGGGCCGTGCACGCTGAAAGATCAGCGCAGCAGTGTGTCTGGCTCTAGCCAGACACACTGTTCTGAGTGGTGTGGTAAGGGGACCGGGGCCAGGGGGTTACATAAGGGGTAGAGGGTCTCGGGGGGCAGGCAGGGGATGGAGAATGTGGGCCCATTCACACTCACACAGACTTCTAAGGTTGCTGCTACAGAGCAAATGGCTTTCTTCTGGGACTCCACAGATGTGCGATTCTGGGAGGGACCACCCCTCGCCATCCCCACCAAGTTAGTTCAGGGTAAAAAGACTTAAGAAAAAAAAAGTATAAGTTTGCCCAAAGGTAAATAACTGTAGTACTCTTTGGGGTTTGTAGCCTGCTCAATACAAAGAAAATTTAGGAGGAACGTTGCTTAAAGTACTTTTTGCAAAATTTTACCACTGGGTTACGGCTTACCACAAGTTCATGCCGAAAGCTCTCTAATGAGTGACTGTGTTAAAAGCTGACCAGTTCATCATTTTTCCAGGTTTAATACTTCTTGAGTTAGAGGTGTCTCCCCTTAACACACATGTATGACTTCTACCAGCATAAGTTGGACATACACTGATCCAGAGATCAACAGACCTCTAGTATGCAGTAAAGACGTGGATCCAAAAATAACCGACCCCTTAAATAAAATCAGCATTCCACAACTAAACATCACATTACAAAACATTTACAGAGATTGCACTGTAAACATTGCCAATTCCCTGAGACAACCATACTTGTAGTAGCCCAGGGATTCTCTGTAGAAAGGAGGGAGAATTTTGCAAATTTGGAAATAAACCATACCTAAGACAAAACTGGCAAGTTCTTAAAGTGTGACCATTGTACACTGTACAGGCTGATGTATTTTCAGTACAATGTCGAATTGCTTACCTGTGCTGTACTGTATGACTGCTACATTTGTCTCTCCCGCAACTTAGGATTTATCCACACTGCAGCTGGGAGTGAGCCTGACAACCCCAGTAGGCAGACTCACGCTAGCTTCCCGTGAGCTAGCACAGTGATTGGCAACCTTTGGCATGCCAACAGGTGTTTTGCCAGCCAGCACATCCCTTGGCCTATGCAGCTTCCTGCAGCCTACCATTGGCCTGGAGTGGCGATACCATACCCAGTGGGAGCTGCGATTGGCTGAACCTATGGATGTGGCAGGTAAACAAACTGGCCCAGCCCACCAGGGGCTTTCCCTGGGGAGTTATGTGCGAAAGGTTGCAGATTCCTGAGCTATCGCGTTAAAAATAGTAGTGTGGACATTGTAGCAGAAGCTTGGGCAGGCTCAGACCAGGGGCTGAGTGGGCGTGAGAACCCAAGCCGTAACATCCACAATGGCTATGCTATCTTTAGCGAGCTACTTCCACTTGAGTCTACCTGTCCGAGCTGGGAGGCTCGGTCCCAGCCGCAGGGTAGACACAGCCTGCATCTTAACAAGCCAGGGGTCAGCAGTGAGAGGCACTGCCATATGCTACTCTATAAACATATTCCACTAGAGCAACTTTGCGCAGTTTTTGTGCCAACTAAGCTCCACCAGTGTAGACCCTTACCTAAATATGCTAACCCCACGTAAGTACTTTTATACAGCTATCCCTGCAGCCACACTAGGGCATGCTCGGTTCCAGAGTTAAACTGGTATAAAAACTGAGTGTAGTCAAGCCCTGAATTTCTGCTCAACTGGGACAGCCAAGAAACAACTTGTGAGCCAAGACTGAACAACGGGGCCTGCGGCTACCCCCATTTTCAATACAGAGATGGAGACTGCTGTCCCAGCAGGTACTGTTTCATCTTGATCAGAATGCAGCTACACGGGGTGCATGCCCCCCCACTTGCTGGGGCCTGCAGCCTCTCCACGCTGCATCCATATATGACTAGTCCTCTGGCACTTAACCCAATACTCAGATCTGAATAATTTCTAAACCCTGTGTACTGCCTCCAATCTGACTTACATCATGGCCACAACCATGATACCCAGGAAACCAATGTCAAACAGAAGAGAGATCTGTTTTGTCCAGTCAGGCACCACAGAATCATAGAATATCAGGGATGGAAGGGACCTCAGGAGATCATCTAGTCCAACCCCCTGCTCAAAGCAGGACCAATCCCCAACTAAATCATCCCAGCCAGAGCTTTGTCAAGAAAGGCCATAAAAACCTCTAAGGAAGGAGATTCCACCACCTCCCTAGGTAACCCATTCCAGTGCTTCACCACCCTCCTAGTCGAAAAGTTTTTCCTAATATCCAACCTAAACCTCCATCACTGAATCTTGAGACCATTACTCCTTGTTCTGTCATCTGGTACCACTGAGAACAGCCTAGATCCATCCTCTTTGGAACCCCCTTTCAGGTAGTTGAAAGCAGCTATCAAATCTCCCCTCAGTCTTCTCTTCTGAAGACTAAACAATCCCAGTTCCCTCAGAAAGAAAACAGTTCCCGAGCCCTACTCTCAACTGGACAGGCTCTGCAGAAGGAAAACCAGCTGGGGCGAGGGAGGGGCTAACAAAAGGAAATTCTCAGGCTTTTCAATTTCCCACCATAACGAACAGCAATATCTCTCCTTATTGAAGATGACAGCAGGGATCCAGCATGGCCCTGAGCTTCTGGCAAGCTGTCCGAACAGCTGTCACTTGGGCAAATCTCAGCTGGCCCCTGCTATTAAAGAACCTCTTAAGCAAGGCTCCACACCTACTTTTTGTCTTAGGTAAAACATACCATTGTTTGATTTCATCCTCTTTTTTCTTGAAGTTCTCTAGTTTTTTCAGGCCCTTCACCTTCTGCTGCTGCAGGGACTCTTCACTCTCCCACGTGCTGTGAATGTACGACCAGCCCTTCCACTTGATCAAGTATTGAACCTCTCCCTCGTCCTTTTCAGGGTCAAAGTCAGCGCTGGGGTTGCCATTGGCTTCAGTCTCATACACAGTGGTAGAAGCACCAGTGGCTGAAAGAAAAGTTGCAAATTAAACTGATTTGCAATTGGTGCTTTTGCTAGCCAGGCACTGAAACAAACTGAACAGAGTTGAAGCACGGAGTTATTTTTCTAGCTAGTGCATCTTTTAGGGCAGCACAAAGAACATCCTACAGAGCCCCTGATCCTACTACAACCATACAGAAGGTTCTCTCAACACAAAATGCTCCTTAGAATTTTTTTTTTTTTTTTAAGTACATCAGAAACAGGAAGCCTGCCAAACAATCAGTGGGGCCAGTGGGCGACTGAGATGCTAAAGAAGCACTCAAGGAAAACAAGGCCATTGTGGAGAAGTTAAATGAATTCTTTCCATTGATCTTTCCTGAGCCATTCTTTCTTAGGTGACAAATCTGAAGAACTGTCCCAGACTGAGGTGTCAATACAGGAAGTTTTGGAACAAAATTATCATATTGAATAGTAATAAGTTGCCAGAACCCAATGATATTCACTTACGAATTCTGAAGGAACTCAAATATGAAACTGCAAACCAACTAACTGTGGTATTTAATCAACTGCTTAAAATCAGCCTCTGTACCAGCTGACAGAGGATAGCTAAAGTAACGTCAATTTTTTAAAAAGGCTCCAGGGGCGATCCTGGCCATTACAGGCCAGTAAGCCTAACTTCAGTACCACGCAAATTGATTGAAACCAGAGTAGAGAATAGAATTATCAGACACCCAAACGAACATAATGTGTTTGGGAAGAGTCAACACGGCTTTTGTAAAGGGAAATAAATCATGCCTCACAAATCTGTTAGAAGAATTCTTTGAGGGGGAGTCAACAAACATGGAGAGAAGGAGATTTAAAAATCCTTCTCCACTGGTGGAAACCCAAACACTTCAGCAACACTACACTAATGCAGGAGAGCCAGAGCGTGGATGGGAGTAAATCCAGAATCCTAGCCTGACCATGAAAGCTACACACCTCCTTTCTTTCCAATCCTGACGTCCATGACTTTCTCAATAGTCTCGCTGTTGTCCTGCTGTTCGTCGGCCCCTTCCCCTGTCATCTCAATCAGGTCATCAGAATCCGTCTCAAAATCGTCATCTTCTTTGTAACTGCACAAGACCAAATACTCAGATGGTAAAAAGCTCTTGCCTTTCCTTAAATCTAAAGCCACACCCACATAGCATGGCATGGCACAGGCAAGCCCTTCCAGCATCTATGTTGGGTTGGCTGTGTAATACATTGCTCGAGTTTCTCAGATCAGCCATTCACCATGGCTAAAAGTTTACTCTCTGTTTCTTAAAAAACAGGGATAGTTATACAAGATCAGACCAGCAGTTCATCTAGTTCAGTCTCCTGCCTCTGACAGTAGCAGTTGCTTCAGAAGGTAAAAGAACCTCTGCTTTAAGCAACTAAGGAATAACCTGCTTACGGTGAATGTTTCTTTCTATCCCTCACTGGTGAGAGGCTGGTCTATTCCCTGAAGCATGAGAATAGTAGTATGTTGACTGCTTCAACAGGTATCCACCACATGCTGGGAACCCGTATCTTATCTTTTACAAGCTTTTAGCTACTGAGCAGTATCAGTATCTGGCAATTTTGCATCCATTTCTGTTTAATATTTCTGCACTTCTATAGCATCTTTACTCGAATCTCAAAGAACCTTAGAGACATTAACTAAACCACCCAACACGCGTCTGAGGTAGTAAGCAAGTACTGTATGCTTTATAGTAAATGGATACAACGAACTATGGAGAGATTAAATGACCAAGAACCAGATCCTGTAAAGAGAACCCTGCACAAGAGGCATACAGGTTGGCCTGCATGGTTCTCCTTGTCTTGGTCCAGATCACACATCAAGCCTAACATTTACCAGGTATCCTGACTTCTAAAGCTCCAGCTACGATTACTACATAACTCAAAAACTCTGCAGTACCTGACATTTTTGGCTGCTCTGCGCCGGGTTTGCCTTTTGGGAGTCTCATCGTCTTCATCATCATCTTCATCTTCAGACGAGTCTGGTTTCTTTCTCCTCTTACCACGCTGGGGCTTGTGGGGCTTTTTAACACTGGCTTTGACCACTGCTCTAAAATGAGTATTAATAAAAAGATATAATACAGTGTGTTGTACAAAAGCAGTGCATTTCAGCAGGACTTCCCAGCCCAAAAGGAAGTGTATATCCCAAAGATTAGACACCTAGAGCCTTAAACTCCTCTCGTATACACCAATGTAAATCAGGAACAACTCCACTAACATCAACAGAGTTACACCAATGTATACCAATTTCACATGAGAGAAGAATCAGGCCATAGAATAAGTGAGGATAACACCAATGAGGGAAAAGATCTGTATGGGCATGTAGACAATTCCCTCTCCACTCAGTGCAGGACTGGTCCCTCCTGCATATTAGCCAGTCATTTAATAAATTACTCAGAGGATGAGCTTTCCAACCGCTTCCCCCAGGAGGGTATTGCACACTTTGGTTGACTGTTAATTTGTCCCTTGGCTGCTCCCAGAACACACGCACCTGCTCCAACAGTGATTTCCTATGGAATGTCACTTACTGGGTACCTTTAAAAGCACTGGAAGTTAAAGAGACATGCAAAATAAAAGGGAAAGTAAATTCAATCCCTCCTCACCTTCTCAGGACTGGTCTCCTGGCTTTAACTTTCTTCTGTTCTGGTTCACTATCTGCACTGGAGCCTTGGTCCCCACCATTTTCATCCTCCTCTTCTCCAGAAGCCTCCCTTTTCCATTTACCTCTAGGGACAAAAACAGACTTCAGGAGGAACAGTGGAACTTTAATGCCATTGGCTGGCTACACAAAGATTCAAGTTATCAAGTTTAATGCCCACACATGAACTACAGGACACAAAGTTCAACACTGGCACTGCAATATAATAACTTGTTCAGCACTGATAAGGAGGGAAAGCACCTGAGTCTCATGCTGCGATTCCCTACTTCTAGCCCTACACCTCAATCATTCAGGCCTGGGCTACACTGGGGAGGGGCGGTTTCGAACTAAGACACGCAACTTCAGCTACACTATTTGTGTAGCTGAAGTTGAAGTATCTTAGTTCAACTTACCTGGCCATCCCCACGGCGGCGGATCGACCGCGGCCGCTCCCCCGCCGACTCTGCTTACTCCTCCTGCCGAGGTGAAGTACAGCCATTGATTCGGGAATCGATTTATCATGTCTAGATGAGACGCAATAAATCAATCCCTGATACATCGAGCGCTACCCACCGATCCGGCAGGTAGCGTAGCTGTACCCTCAGACTTTACCCAATATAATTATGCATTTTCTTAAGTCAAAGCAACGCTGGAAACATAGTAATATAGTACATTTAACAGAGCTGCCATTTCTTACAGCTTGAAATGTAAGCACTCCATTTTTAATATTTATTTATGCATTCTGAGCTTGTCTGGGGAACCCAAAGAGTGGTTTTAGGACTATTGCCTACATATTTTTGAAAAGCATTGGTTTGGAATAGTGAGTGTGGTCTAAGGCAGTGGTTCACAACAACGAGTCTGGGACCCCCTGGAGGGGGGTGAGCCGATTTCAGGGGGTTCGCCGACCAGCGCAAGCATTAGGCTTGCTGGGACCCAGGGCAGAAAGCCGAAACCCCATCTCCTGGGGCTGAAGCCCGAGCAACTTAGCTTCTTGTGGCCTCCTGGCACCTGTCCTGCTTGCTACCCCTTAATGCTGGTCCCAGCTTTCGTATGCAGAAAAACAGACGTGGCACAAAGGGCCCATGGAGTTTTTATAGCCGGTGGCAGGGGGGAGTCAGAAGGAAAAAGTTGAGAACCCCTGGTCTATGTTATGCACATTCATATACATATTCTAGGTTCCCTCTTAACCTTATTCTGTTGCTCCTTATTGTATCAGGTCACATACAAATAGATTTTAAGAGCATAAGAAAAGGAACTAGATTTTGTGTCTTTTTATTGGTAAGACAAGCCTGTAAGCAAAGGTGATATGACATGAATACAAAGGAATACAATCAAGCAGATGGGTGTGTGTGTGTGTGTGTGTGTTATTTTACAACATGAGAGCTCTCCAGAAGTTTAGTTTAGTTTATAAGAGAAGAATATAAAACCTAATATGACAACCAAAAAACCCATGCAAATATCTCTAATCAAAACTATTTTTTTTAGGGGCTCAGGACTTAAGCTTTCTTTCCAGTAGTGGATACCTGAAAAACATTTGCATTAAGCTAGTGCATGAAAGAGCCAAAAGAGGTGAAACCAACTATCAGCAGAAGGTGAAGCTGACCAGTTCCCTGTTGAAGCTGAGTAAAGCACAAAAAAGTGAACAGATTTATAAATGGCAGAAACCCCAACACACACCTTTTTACAAGTTGTTTCAGTGTTAATAATCTGAAGTGTTACTAATGAAAACCAATTACATGATTTTTACGTATGTTTCTCCTTACAGTGTACCTCAAACATAGCTGAATGCCAAATGGCTGTTAAAATTTAGAATGAAACCAAAACAATTTAAAACCCTCTCCATAGAGACTTACGGTTTTCTCATTTGCTTCTGGCCTCTTCCTTTTGGGCTCTCATTTTCAGATTCACTACTTGCCTTTAATTAAAAGAAAAGATCAGGTTGTAGACTTCACTCCACATTCTTTTCTTTAGGAAGCCACTGAACACATACATGGTCTAAGCTTCAAAGTAGCCCAAAGACTAACATTTGCTGCAACGCTAGAATTAAAACATGACACTGTTGTGCAACCATACTCCTTAACAGAGGTGACCAGCTACCCAACACCATTAATTTTGGATTCTGTAGACAGTGGTCACAAAGTTAGTGCAAATGCTTTCAGAGGATGAGAGATTACAAATGCAACTCAGAAGAAACGGTGAAAAGCCCAAGTGTAACATGCATCTTGCAGTTCTGGAGCCTCCGGAAGTGACTGGCTACAAACCACCTACAACTTCTATTGATCAACTTCTAGTGACAACCAGTGCCTGCTTTTTAGTGGTGGCAGCTGCAAGGTTCACATTACACAAACTCTCCAAAGCATATACTTGCTTCTAACTTACTTCAGGGTGCACTTCAAATGGCAAGTTTGATCTATGAAGTCATGCGCTGCTAGGGTCCTAGAGATGGTATGCACCATGGAAGGAAGATGATAGGCCACGATGCTTCTGCTCAGAGTTCCTAGATTTGAAGGCTGAAAATCATTCCTAGTGTATGTGGGTGGGTGGAAGGGTATGACAGTCAGAGCCAGATCTTGCTCTCTTCCAGGGTTCAGCACAAGGTAAATCTATTTTCTCGGGCTTTTGACTGAAGACATGTTGGTGGAGAACATGTTTACAGTGTTGTCAGTGCTCATGGTTTTATCATGCATCTCATAACAGCTGGCGTTTTTCTCAAAGACCTAGCTCCTGGAACCATGCAATTACATGAGAATCTTAACCTACATGAAAATTTTCCTATTTTCATTTTTAACAAAAAGTTTCTAGCCCTGGTGTTTGCAGAAAAAATCTGGAAAATGTGAGTCTGGCATGTCTTAAAGCTGCAAAAACAAGGCAATATAAGAAAGAACCCTTTCTTAAGGAAAAAAATATCATATGATTTGTAAGTCAATCTCATGAGTTTTTGGAGCTTGATTTTTGAACTCTTGGGGTTGGCAAAATTGTGTTTAGTTCCATTCACAAGGCAGGCCATTAATCACTATAACTTGAGTGTTTCGTTATTTAAAATTATGAATGTGAACTAAGTGTCTGATGGGCACAGTTTAGGAATGTAAAAACAATACAGTTAAGTTAAAACCATAAAGTTCTTGGTGGTCCAGTTCCCAGACAGAACCACAAAATCTTGCATGGGGAAAAATAAAGGGAAGACACTTTCTTTAAAAAGGTTATTCTCTCTGCTAGAATCATGTGTCTGTACCTTATTGTTCTCTACTCCCTCAACAAGACAGCAATTAGATGATTAAGAAAAAGCTGCATTCATGCTTCTTATTCCGCACACTCCAGTATCCTGAAATCAAGTCACTCCTCCTGATCAGCTCTTAGCTCAAGATGTATTCTCTCACTACTGCTTAAATACTTTTTTACCAAGGTATCATTAATTCAGAGATAATATAAAAAACCACAACCGATTCACACACTAAACCCTATTTTATTTAACATGGTTCAGTCATATAAGCAGGATATCAGATATAAGGCACTCCCACATGAGCAAGCCGCCCCTTCTAGTGCACTTGATACATGCATATAAAACACAAGGTACCCATATCAGTGGCGGGGAAGGGGAGAGAACAGAATCCAATGAGAAATTTCTCCGATCATATTACAATTACAGAAAGAGCTGCAAAGATTCTTTGTTCTATGCATCTTGCTGATTTGTAATCGTCCTCTGGAAACAGCATTTTGCTGTAATATACAGACACGTCACAACTGACCATTGCTTTGGTTTGTCATTCAAAGAGCGTATCTGCTCTTCAAGCTGGGGCTGTAATTTCCAGCTCCAGGAGACACCACAGCTAGCTTTCATTAAGCTACTGTGCTAGAGAGTCAATATAGCGACAGCAGCACAAGCAGTGGGAAGGAGCTAGACACTACAAGAACATGCCTAGCATCTCAGACAGAGTGGCTATCCCCACCCACCATCACAGCAACGCTATCGTTAAGCATGTTAATTTGAGCAGAGCTAGCGCAGGTGTGTCTCCTCGAGTTGGGAATTACACCCCTAGCTCAAAGTGCTGATACACCCAAAGATGGTGTCCACTGTTCGTATGCTGGCACTCCGATTTGCACCACCCAAGCATACCACACCAGATCAGCCCCACAAGCTCTAGAGGATTAAGCCTTCCAGTGCAATGACTTTTTAAAAACTCCCAGGAAAGAACACCCAGCAAAGATATTTTCTCTACCTTCCCCTCCGAAACACGGATTTGGCCTCCATGATTTGGTTTGGAGAAGGCATAAGGGGATATTAATATTCCAGGTATACCCAATTGCATGTACTATTTCTCATACCACAACCTGAGAATATGTCAGGCAAAGCTAATCCTGTGCAGGCTGGAAGCTGCGAGGTATTAAATTCTCCAGGGAGATGGGAGTACCTGCAGCCCAGTGGAAACTGAGTGTGCTCAGCAGCTCTCGGGAGGAGCATGCTCCAGCCCGATGTCACAACGCAGGGAACAACCAAACAGAGCTTGCACCTCAGTGACATTAATGCAAGAACTTAGTGAAACAGCGTAAGCTGGAATGTTTGTTCAGGAGACAGCTCATGGACGCTGAGGAATGCACCCCTCACTTCCGCTTTCTTCCTATTCTTTTACTTCAATCTTTTTCCATCTTCCCTTTCATTGGTTTCTTTTCTTACTAGCACTATAGCCAACTGTGTCAAAACCCCCCCTACGATCTGAGACAGTGTTATCTGTGACAATATTCTGTGTTTATGAACCTGTGCACTGTGTCATCTGAGTGCAGTTAATACAAAATTAAAAACAAAAAACCATCTGCTAAACCAGGCTGATAAACACAAGGAACCATATCATTGCAACAAAGTGTAAGCAGAATCCACCATGGATTTCAGTCCTGTCATTGCAGGAAGATGGATGAATTACTACTAGATCTCTCGTCTCTACTTTTTTTCCAAGAATAAAGCTTAGTTAAACCATTTATATGATAGATTCCTGCCCTTCATTAGCTGTCTTTCCTTCTCACTTAACTATTTAAAGTATGCTGCGATTCCTGCCTCTCCCCTTCCCCGCCCCCACCCCCGGGTTTGGAATCCTTTTCAAGCAACTAAAGTTTTATCCCTTTTCTCACCATGTCTATTTTTTTTGCTTCGTCTTTTGATAAAACATGAATAAAATGGCTGAGTTTATTCTGTCAAACTCTAGCCACAGGAATTTGGGTTATAAAAGCATCAGGTTTGGAAAAGAACAACAATACCATTTTGTTGCACGCACACTTTCTAAGGGTATGTCTTCACTACCAACGGGTTGGCGCTTTAATGTGGCTGTGTAGTCGTGGAACCAGTGCTGGGAGAGAGCTCGCCCAGCGCAGTAAAAAAACCAAAACACCTCTATGAGGGGAGTAGCTACAATTGCCGGGCTGGTGCACTGTCTACACCGCCACTTCACAGCTCTGAAACTTGCATTGCTCAGCAGGTGTTTTTTCACGCCCCTGAGTGAGAAAGTTTCAGCACTGTAAAGTGGCAATATAGAGAAGGCCTAATAGTGGCTCCTCCTCTCTGCAAAAATCACTCCTCTACAGAATCCTCCATTCTCTTCCCTCTCCTTTACCTATTCTTTTTGCTACCTCTGAAACTTTAGTTACCATTCTTGCATAGACTATACCAGGGATTGGCAATGTTAGCACGCGAGACCGCAGGGTAAGCATCCTTAGTGGGCCCCGCCGTTTTATTTATCTTGAGTTTCACCGACCGCGGCTCCCACTGGCCGCGGTTCGCTGTCCCGGTCCAATGGGAGCTGCGGGAAGTGGCACGGTGCTGGCCACCACTTCCTGCGGCCCCCGTTGGACCGGGACGGCAAACCGTGGCCAGTGGGAGCCACCGCCAGCGAAACGCCAGGTAAATAAAGAGGCGGGGCCTGCTAAGGGTGCTTACCCTGTGGTCCCGCGTGCCAATGTTGCCAATCCCTGGACTATACTCAGCCCTGCCAGTCTGTCTTTTCTTCCTGTCTTGACCAAATGAACTTCTAGCTTCACCTCAGCTACCCTGTCATGCTTTTCAAATATGCAGTTGTTTTCTTGTCTGTAGCCTAATGGCCCCAACTTTCCAGAATCAAGTACGTGCAGAAAGTTGCTACCTCCTTTTTCAAACATACAAAAATAAATAAATAAATAAATAAGCATAAGCACATCCCTCACTCTCCAATTCTGCTAACTCCCCATTTGCTTTAGGGGAGGGCTAAAAAACTCTACCAACCAGACTCTCGGACGAGGGGGTGAGATTTTTCACCACCACTCTGGCCTCTTTAGGTTGGCCAGAGGACAAGAGCTGCATAAAGGGAGACTAAAACACCAGTTCTGGCTGAGGAAGAATTTCTCCAGTGCAGAAACCTTCCCTCATATCAACCCGTTCTCGTTTTATAGTTGGGCTGCAAGATCTTTGGGGCAGGAACCCCACAGCCTCACTTGGCCCATGAGAGCGCTTTGGCTCACCTCACAGTATCAAAAAGTTTAAGAATCGCTATGGTAGATCAAGTAATTACTGCAGATCGTGCATTAGATGGTAATTTCTTCTAGACAAGGATTGGTTCATTTTGGGTTTTGTGCAGGCTCAAGCACGCTATAAAAACTGAATAAACAATGAACAGCAATAATACTCTTTACAGCTGATCATCGTTCAGGCTCCCTCTCCTCCTTCCCCCCCCCTCCTGCAAGCCTTCCCGGTTGTGAAACCATCTAGCTTCGCTGCAGCTGTCCTTTTACGCTGCTCTCAAAATGCTGAGGAATCCAGACGGATGAAAAGGTTAATTTTTTCTTGCTTGACAGAATATCCCACTAGCTAATAATAGGAGTATCTGAAGCTTAAAAACTAAAATAAGCCAGAGATTTAATTTAAAAAAAATGAAGAAATTGATTATTTTAACAAATCAATATATGTTGTGTGGCAGAACAAAAGTCCTTTCTTTCATGATATGGGTGCTAAGAATAGGCAGGCTCCTACCCATTCCAATCATGAGAAAACTTTCTTATCACAAAAGAGTTATGTCTGTCTGTCTGTCCATACTGAATCAGAGAGGTAGCCATGTTAGTCTGGATTTGCAGAAGCGACAAAGAGTCCTGTGATACCTTGAAGACTAACAAAAGTAATGAAGCATAAGCTTTCGTGGGCTAGTACCCACGAAAGGTTATGCTTCAATACTTTTGTTGGTCTTTAAGGTGCCACAGGACTCTTTGTCGCTTGTCCATACTGATTTACTGAATAACTTAGAATATTTTCAAAGGGCAACCGCTGTGAAATTCTCACTTCCCACTAGTATGACTTACTGTTATTCTGTTAAATACCAAGAGAATAATACATGAGTGAGCATGGCTCTTGCTGCACACTGTCACGCTGTTTCTAAAGTCTCTAGTTCCTGGACGTTTTACTAAAAGTCTCTGCAAGGATGTTTAACAAACATACAAATCTTGTCTTTTGCTTCCTGATCTTCTAATCCAGGTCAGTGTTACCATCTGCGTTAGCTGCTTACTGACTTACGCGACACATGTATTTGATGGTCTCAGTCCAGTTCCCAGAGGACAGATGTTCATAGCACAAAAACAACCCTGTCCAAACTGGAATCTCAGTAGAGAGACCTATGACTGAATGGTCCCTAGAGACTGAACTGCCCTTTCAACCAGATTAGTCATCCCCTGGGTGAGGCAGCACATGGGGAAGTTTGCAATGCTGTTGCCTGACCTGTTCTTGTTCTGCAGTGAAAGGACGTCAGCCTACAATGCTGCCTGATCAATTCTTTTCACTAGAGCCACACCAACGTTTTAGGAAAGAAGGCAGATGAAAAGCTCCTTTCCATTGTGTTGGAAGCCACAAACAGCAAGTGGGCAGAGCACATCATTGATGGTGGGCTTGACCCTGCAAAGTAACAACCATTCACTATGTGCAGAGCACCTTGAGCTCCCAAGGACTTCAGTGGGAGACAGATGCCCAGCACCATACAGGATCAAGCCGTAAATCAACTATCCTCCCCATCCCCCCTTCACTTTTTGTCTCCAAAATCAAGACTTTCCATCTCCTCCTCATTGTGAGGCCTCGATGCTGCGCTAGTGACCACGTCACACCCTCCATCAGACTCTGCTGCAGATGGGAGTTGCCCTACAGGAACCAGTTGGCCCTGCTTTGAGGGGAAGGTATGGATTTGGGATCTTTTTCGAGGGAGTTGTGGGGGGGAGGCACTGTAGGTTTTGGGTTTTTTTGTTTTTTACAATATTGTGTGGTATAGCAAAGTTTTTACATCTTGGATTTTTTTAAAAAAATTGTACCTTATATAGTAAGGAACTAAAGATATCGGAAAAGAAAACAACATTTGCAAAACCACGTAATATTGTAAAACAAAAAAGGACGGGACTTACCTGAGCCCCCTACAGGGCACTCGGGTCTGCAGCGGAGATCTGTGATGGGTGTGACATCACCAGCATAGTGCATGCTGGGGGCATCGCACAGAGAGGCAGCCAGCGAGTCTGGACTTTGTGGAACTTGAAAAGGAAAACAAAAGCTAAATCAATTACGTGCTAAATGCCCTTCTTACCTGCTGCTGCTATTTGAGGCATTCAACACACCAGTCTGGAATTTTCTGAATTTAGTTGCATGGTGCAGATCACATGATCCAGTGGATAAAGCACCAAACTAGGAGTCAGGAGATCTGAGTTCTATTCCCTGACTCACTCTATTTTCAAAGCTTCGTACCTAACTGTCAGGTGTCTAAACCCACAAATAAGCACCTACCCCTACGGTGGCCTGATTTTCAGAAGATTCCAAAGGGAGCTATTGGTGCCTTACCCCTCTGAAAAAAAATCAGGCTGCCCACTTTACGCCCCCTAACTTTGAACATTTCAGCCTGAACTTCCCTGTGTTTCAGTTTCCCCATCTGTAAAACAGGGAGAATGATGCTTAGCCTCTTGGAGATCTGCAGATGAAAAGCACTGTGTAGACATAAACAAGCACAGCAGCTAATTTCTCCATTTCTGTAGTACACCTTGAATGGAATCATTTAAAGTTCTGGCTGCCGGACTCTAATAAACTCATGTTTCGTTGGTCCTCGCATTAAATTCAAATGTAAGATTTTCTGCAATACTCCACCCCTCCCCCCCCCCAAAAAAGTGATGGTTCATAAAGCTGAACTCACACACACAAACACACTAACAACTGCGATCCACTCAAGGACATAGAGCAAAGACTGTTTTATTGTTGTAAGGTGTTTCTGGGAAGTTTCCTTTATGATTTTTACATAGACTCCCTCTCTCTGATCCATGATTCTACAACAGAGCATGACTTGCATTAGGCCCCACTCCAGCAATCAGATCCATGCACGGAAACCTTAAGTGCCTTGCAGAGTCCAGTGGCTCCACAAGCGCCTGTCCGAGTGGATCCGACTGCAGGACTGGGACCTTAATTTGTGAAATCCAGCTTCCACAAATTTGCCTTGAACTCAGTGTTTAAAAGGTGACACCGATCAGAACTGCCTTTGTTCTTTTGTGTGTATTTTTATTTTAAATATTCCCTCACCTCATCTTTTTTTGTTTCTTACCTCTTCTTTTATATTAAATCGCGACGGTTCTTGTCTGCTTCGGTTTGATCTCCTAACCCCATAAACATCAGGATATTCTTCCCACATCTGCAAAATAAACAGACCATCAGAAGGCCTGCTTCACCCCAATTATTGCTATCATTTTAGATAAGTTTAAGAGTGAACTTCTGATGAATCAGTATGGCAACGGTATGGGGCTTTTGGTGGTGGTGGTGGTGGTGGTGGGGATGGTTAGGTAAGTTATGGAATCTTAT
This sequence comes from Dermatemys mawii, assembly GCA_007922305.1. NCBI lineage: Eukaryota > Metazoa > Chordata > Testudines > Dermatemydidae > Dermatemys > Dermatemys mawii. The sequence goes on from ML677366.1 coordinate 10,775,236, forward strand.
GAAACATGACTGAAGGGATAATGGATCATTTTTGACTATATGCCTAGCAATGTTTTATAACGTTTAATTTCAGCAGTCTCCCGCTATATTTATTATACTGAGTTGTCCCTCCCCCCAGCTACAAAAAACGTTAAGGTATGTCCCTGTTGGAATACAAAAAAGGAACACCTCTCCATTGTCATATGAATGAACTGAGCTATTTATTTCCACTAGAGAACTAAAAGCTTTTTAAAATTCCCACTTCATTTACATTAGACTTGTGGCAACGCTCAGTACTTCTTCTCATACAAGAAGCTCTACAGCAGAGGTCTCCAAACCTTGCAGGCAGGGAGGAACACTGGGGGTTGGGGTGGGAGTGCCACCCAGCCCAGATTCAGCCCTGCCCCCAGCTGTGAACCTGGCTCCCAGCCGCGGACTGCAGCTCTCTTCTCGCCCCCACCCCCAGCTGCAGCCCCAGACTTGGCCTCCTTACTCCTACCATCCCACCCGAAGTCTTGGCCCCACTCTTGGCCCCCGGAGGGTGGGGGCACCAACAGATGTTAAGAGGGACATGACCCTGAAAAATTTGTGGACCACTGCTCTACAGGCTCAAAAGGACAAATCTCTCTGTCGAGACGCACCTGCCCCAGTTCCTCCCTTAGGGAAAACCCCACTGGGCCAAGTGAACTGCTCAACATATGGGTCACCTCAGCTATCCAGAAAGCCCAGTAGGTCTGTATTCCAATCTAGATGCTAACAGGATCTTGCAGGGCCCACAACTCCGGTAGAGCTACAAATTCCACCCGCTCTCACAGGCCTGCACTAATGGAATTCAGCTGGACTTCTGATTGCCTGAAAGCAGGTGACCTTCATTATCCTGACAGCTTATCACCAAATTTATAGAGTACTGACTGCCTCTAAAGCCCACTATATAGCTTTTAACTGAGTTTGTAAACAGCTAGTAATATGGTTGGCTCCAGACACGGATTGTATCACACATAATGTGGTTAACTCTTGCAGCTAATCGTGTATTGCTCTTGCCAGAGGCCTAAGCTGACAAACTGTCTTCCTCCAACCAGTGTGAAACACTGAGTTTTTGCAATGTAGATGGGATCCCCCAACCATGCCTGCAAAATTATTTGGCCAGTCCTTCCTCCCATAACCCATATAGTGCTGGTGCTATTCTGTGCACATATCCTCCAAGGTACTCTATCCATTATGAAGTCAGATGGCATACCTACCCACATCTTCTCCGAATGCACTGTGGCTAGATGAGGGTGGGGAAACTATGGCCTGCGGGCCCGGCCTTTGAGCTCCCGGCTGGGGAGGGGGCTCCTGGCCTGAGGGCAGTCAGGGACAGGGAGCAGTTGGATGGTGCAGCTGGTGGGGAAGTGTCAGGGGACAGGAGAGTTGGATAGGGCGTGGGAGTCCCGGGGGTCTGTCAGGAGATGGGGGCGGGAAGTGGATGGGGTCAGGGCAGTCAGGGGACAGGGAGCGGGGGGAATGGATAGGAGGGGGATCCTAGAAGGGAGTGGTCGGGGACAAGGAGCAGGGGGACTTAGATGGGGGAGGGGTCTCAGGGACGTGGTCTCGGGAGGAGGCAGTCAGGGGACAAGGAACAGGGGGTTTTGATGGGTTGGAAGTTCTGAGGGGGGCAGGAAGTGGGTGGGGGTCAGATAGGGGCGGGGCCCAGCTATTTGAGGAGGCACATCCTTCCCTACCCAGCCCTCCATACACTTTTGCAACTCCAATGTGGCTCTCAAGCCAAAAAGTTTGCCCACACCTCGGCTAGACACTGTTACAGGTAGTGCTCCAAGAACCATGTTCAAATAAGAGTTCTGCAAACTGCTTACACAAGTATGGTCTGTTACAGGTGTGTCGCCAGGCCCTTAGGAGGAGAAAGGAGACAAGCACTACATCCTGAGAGGAGGTGTAGGTACAGCTATGTGGATGACATGGGACACTAATATTGGTGAGTAAGTTCTCTATAAGCTGCGCGGCTATGCAGCAGCCTATTAAGCAACGCACAGGCCCTCAGGGCTGCGGCAAGGAGGGAGCCTCTCCCCCAACCCCGGACCTGCTTCCATATTGATGCACATAAAATTAATCCCGCACATGCGTGGGAAAAATTAGCAGGAACACTGTTGGTGAGACACCTGAAGTCAGAATGGGCAGAGACAAACCTCAAGAATAACTTTGTAAACAACCTCATCACCTGTGCTTACGTGCTCCTGATGAGTCTAATTTGGCAACCCCTTATTGCCCCTATTAGACTTGATCCCCATTTTATGGTCTTCTAAAGATATTCACCCCCATCCCACAAGTATCCTTAAAAGCACTGACAAGAGAAGGACACCTAAATACACTAACAGATACAAAAGTGACACCTGGAATGAAGGCGTGATGAAGGCAGGACTGTCGCCAGCACTGGGGTTCTGGTACATTTACAAGTGGTCATGAAGAAACACTACAAAGGAGAGGTTTCTTATAGAAAATATACACAGCGCACATCAACCTGTGGAACTCCTTGCCTGAGGAGGTTGTGAAGTCTAGGACTATAACAGGGTTTAAAAGAGAAGTGGATAAATTTAGAGGTTAAGTCCATTAATGGCTATTAGCCAGGATGGGTAAGGAATGGTGTCCCTAGCCTCTGATTGTCAGAGGGGGGTGATGGATGGCAGGAGAGAGATCACTTGATCATTACCTGTTAGATTCACTCACTCTGGGGCACCTGTCATCGGCCACTGTCGGCAGACAGGATTCTGGGCTGCATGGACTTTTGGTCTGACCCAGTACGGCCATTCTTATGGACCCTATTGGGCATACACATATCCTGAAATAAATCTGGGCCTGTTCAATCACTTTCCTAATTGATATAAAAAAAAATAAAAAAATCCCATTCAGATCTCTTAGATTTTCAGAGCAGGGACCGGGTACACCTCCATTTGTTTGTACAATGCTAACACAATGGGGCCCAATTCTGGTCATAGCTGTAATGTGAATACAGTAGGATAAAAATTCATTGAACTGACTAGTCCAGCGAATGTAATTCCAGTAGCACTGAACAGTTACACCCAGCAGAGGCAGGAAGCAAAATGTCCACTGTTACAGGAATTAAGGGAGATGGGCACCTCCCTCATTTGAAAGTGCCCTAATCTGTTCCATGCCTTGTTTATGTTATTTAGAATCCCGCATATGGATGTTTTTTTCTCAGAAATGTTTTAATGTTCATCTTCTAGAGACGTGCTTCTAAAAATCCATAAAGAAAGACATAACTTCCTTCGGCTCCCACTAAACAACAATAAAACAGAAAGCTATGTTGTGTGTTACTGTTACTGCCTTAAAAAATACATCCATCCTTGCCACCCTGAACATGTGAGCCTTAACTAAAATCCAAGCAGGCTGCATGATGATTCTCAGGCAGCTGAGATGGAACATCCCTCGTGAACAATTAAAATTCACTCTCTCTCCCTGCAGGCACTTGAAGAGCTCAGGCTTCAGGCACTGTGCTTCTCCAAGACCTAGCAAACGAAGTAGCTTTCTCCAAGAACTGACTTACGTGAATGTGTTGTATTTGGACTTCGCAATCTAGGACTTCACACCACAAATGGCAATAATAATACAGTCATACAACACAAAATGTACAGACTGGTTAGTCTGACCTGACTCCTTTTCTGTAAGTCCGCTACATTTGCTGGGTTTCCACACATTAAATGGAGTGGGGTACGAGGACACCTGGGGGACTGCAAGCTGGTTTCAGGGGTTCCGCCAAGCAGAGCTGGCATTAGACTTGCTGGGGCCCATGGCAGAAAGTCCCAAGTAATAGGGCTGAAGCCCAGGGCTCCAAGCCCCCCCACCCGGGGCCAAAGCTGAAGCCTGACCAACTTAGTTTCATGGGGTCCTCGGTGGTGTGGGGCCCCAGGGAGTTGTCTGGCTTGCTACCTCCTAACGCCGGTCCTGGCTTTTATATGCAGAAAACCAGTTGTTCTGGGACAAGCAAGACATTGAGTTTTTATAGCATGTTGGAGGGGTGGGGGCTCAGAAATAAAAAGGTTGAGAACCCCAGCCCTAATGGACACCTTCCCTCTTTTTCCCCAACTCTCGCTCCACAGCTTTTGACTCCTCAGCCTGCAAATAACCAGATTATTTCTTAAAAAATAACCCAGAGAAATCTGCTGTTTTACAGTCCTGGCTCTATCCACATCAGGATTAAAAAAAAAAAAAAAAAAACTTAGTCCAAGCATGTGTTCTCAACCTGGGGGGGCATGACACCAGGGTGAATACACGGACAGGTGTCAGGGAGCTGCCAAACCCCACCCTTCCTATATGGCTACATGGGAGAGGGACACTGGCTATACCTGAGAGGGATCAGCTGAGAGGAGAGATGCCCAATAGGGAAAAGGCTAAGTACTACAGATCCAGAGGAATTAGGCAACAGGAAATCTACTTCCTTTTAGACCCACCCATGATGGAATTAAAACAGTGAGCTGAGGGGAATGTGGCACCCCCGACACAGGTTCCCATCTTCAGGTGCATTCCACTAGGAAGCTTTACTACTGTTATCTACATGAGGGGGAGCCAGATGAAATAAAACCTTTTTACTGACAGTTCGTGTCTGCCTCCTTCACTTAGTCAGTCAGTCCTGTCACTATCTATCCCAGCCCCAAAGCGTAAATCTCAAGCTGTCACACAGTGACATAGTCACAGAGAATCTCCTATTTGCATGTATCACTCAAGCCGGCTGAGATATACAGGGAGTGACTGACAAGATGACCCAGGAAGCCAGCATCAGGATGGCGGCTTTTTCTTGAGGGGGATTAGAGAAGGCTGGCAAAGTGGCCTGGAGCGTTGCTAGCGTACTGTCTCTAGTCCTTCATTCTTGGCAAGGGTTTGACAGTGCCTAGTTATATATACATGGCTAGTTAAAGCGACAGGGATAATACCTTTCTTACATCTGCTATCCTTTCCTTCTTGCTGGCTGGTTTTTCTTTGGTTTCAGGTGGGGTCTGCTGGGATTTCGAACCCGTTGACTCGCTTTCAGATTCAGACTGGCTTTCGGAGGACTCTGAGCTGCTGTTTGTCTCGCTGCCATGCTCACTGCCCTGTTCGCTCCCCTGCTCGCTCTCAGATTGGCTCGCAGAGTCAGAGCCAGAAGCCTCTTCAGATGCTGAGTGACTAATGGTAAAGAAAGAAGGAATTAATTTTAACTGCACTATGATGGCTGAGAAATAACCTCTGAGCAAACCTTAACTGTATCCAAGGTACAATACTAGGCACATTTTTAAAAGCCTAACTGGGGTGTAAATCCCCATGTCTAACAAGAATACTCTGCACTGCCACATCAGACTGACATCTAGATGCAATTGCTCTCCCAGTAGAGGGCACATATTTGGTACACGAGGGAAGTGATGGACTTCATGTCACTATTCAGTACCTACTTCCAGTCAACTAAAGCAAGTACTGGCTGCAGAAAGAGCAGCATCAAGGCTGCCTCAAGGAAGCGCACTCTCTTTGTAAGGATTTGTTCTGCTCAGAACAAGATGGACCACGGCATGCTGGGACATGTAGTCTCTCCATGGGTCACACCACCAGATTAAAAATTAGTGTAGGCATGAGCTCTCCTGTAGAACTCCATGCCTTTCCAATTAAGCAGCCAAATTAGGATCATACCAGATCAAGACCAGTCTCCACCTGGTCTAGTATCTCACCTCTGAGAGGGACCAGTACCAGATGATTCAGTGGTAATAATTAGATACGCCCCAGAAAAAGCAAGTTCAACAATGGAGTGCTGGAAAGGCATTTCTATATGTGGTTGGCTCGCTTAGTCCCTGTTGAAATGGTTAAATTACACTGCTGGGATTTCACTTACTGTTTTATTAAAAACGTTAGGGAGCCTAGAACAGATGTCTTTTTATTGTTTTTAATCAAATCAAATAGCAAGAGGAATCCGTGTCTGCCCTAAATGGAAGCATCTGATTTTCTTAGATTCAAAAGGGATTTTCATCAGGCATGACAGTTTAACTACAGATACCAAGTGTTTTCATTCATTTTATTTATATATGATTTGTAGTGCCAGGAGTACCCAAAGGGAGAGAACAGAGGTCATGCTGTCTTAAAAATCCAACAATTCACGTAATGCCACCACAGACCTCACACGACAGTGCCCATCTCTCCTAGAACTAGTGGCATGCATCACATTTGTGTTTCATTTTCCATTTCCCCAACCTCTCAAACCACAACCCACTTGCAACCCAACCAACAAGGAAGAGAAACTCATTACAGCACAGCAGATTATGCACATGAGAGAGAGGGAAGAAGAGTAGGTAGAGCAGGAGTAGGCAACCTATGGCATGTGTGCCAAAGGCAGCACGTGAGCCGATTTTCAGTGGCACTCACACTGCCCGGGTTCTGGCCACCGGTTTGGGGGGGCTCTGCATTTTAATTTAATTTTAAATGAAGATTCTTAAACATTTTAAAAACCTTATTTACTTTACATACAATAGTTTAGTTCTATATTACAGACTTATAGAAAGAGACCTTCTGAAAACGTTAAAATTTATTACTGGCACGCAAAACCTTAAATTAAAATGAATAAATGAAGACTTGGCACACCACTTTGGAAAAGTTGCCAACCCCTGAGCTAGAGTTAGTGAGCCTGGCATCACATCTGGCCCTACAACAAACTAACAAGAAAAGTTGTTAAAATAAGACTATAAACACTATAGGACAGAGACTATCTTTTGGTTCTTTATTTGTAAACAGCCGAGAATACTGGAAGAAGAGAGTCAGCACAGTTCTAAGAGGGGAATATAGTTTTTAATTTGTACCCTTTTATAAAATTATAAAAGAACAAAATGTATCTAGTTTTTGTCCAGAATGATTAATTTCAGTAGTATCAGTACATTTTAAAAAGGAAGAAGAATATCATTATATAATATGATAAAATTACATAGAAATCAATATACTTTTGCACAGTAGCTCTCAATAAACACAATAAAATAGAATTAATAGATCTTTCCACATATAAACAGAAAAGACTGAAATATGGAAATAAAAAGGGTCCCATTTTTAAAAGAAATTATTTTATGAGTCCTTGTAAAAACTCAATCTCCTTCCTACAAAATATTGGATCCCCAGTCAGCAGTGAATAAATACATCCCAGTCAATTGCCTAAGTACAGTAAATTACTACCGGAGAACAGAACTGCATTTTCTCAGAGAGCTGGCAGAGGGCAGCAGTGAAACACCGCATGAAAAACTGCTCCAGAAATTCCTCCAGTGCTTCTGGGCATTCAGCCAGACTTCCAGTCACCATTTTAGAAGATTGCTCTTCCACCATCTTATGATTTGTCCCTGCTCTTGTGATTTCCGGATTGTTTTGTTTCTCAAAATGGAAGAATTTGAAATTAAAAGAAAGAAATTAGCTATAGGGGACGATTTCAAAACCTGGAGGAACAGAAATGACCAACTTCTAAATGATGTTTAAAGATGAGTTCATTAAAGTCCGCTTTACCTACTTCAGTTTTGCTTTAAAAGTGGGAAGAATATTAAATTCAGAAACTGTTACCCCTTTTCCACGCTCTGTTTTAGGAGAACTGGAAAAACAAGCCAAGCCACTTTGTCATTGGCCTCTCCAAGGCACCCACTGCTTGTCCCCCCACTTCTAGTCCACGCTAAGATCATTTTAGGTTCCTGCACACTAAATATGCCACACCTCCTCGAATCCTTCCATGGGATTCCATTTTGCCATCACCTAAAGTTCAAGGTTGTTGTCCTCACCACGTTCCAAGCTCTCCCCATCTTTGTCTCTGCCTATTTATTGGCTCAGCTCTTTTCACACCGTCCCTGCCATAACTCCAGCCTCATTCCGCCCCGAGCCCCACCACTTCTCTCGTAGCGCTCTCACTGAATTCAACCTTAAGGCCACTCCCTCTCTTTTTTCACTTGAAACTAGCTCACTCTAGACCCATTTACTAGCAATTAGGGCTGGTTGAATATTTTCTGCTGAAACTGTATTGTGTGGGGGAAATTGGGTCTTCAGTAAGACAACATTTTTCAAAAAAAGTACCTGCTTTCTATGGAAATTTTCAATTTTTAATCAAAAATCCAAACACTCAAAAACTTAAATATTTCCATTTGGACAAGGTGCTTCATGGGAGCTGTAATTTAGTTGCTTCATATCCTCATTCTCTATCATCCAGGCTCCTCAGCTGGCCTGCTTCTCCCATAAATGTATCTTGGCAAGGGACTCCCATGGTGAACCACCTCTGCTTTTAAGAGGGGATTTTGCAGTGCATCATGGGAAATGCAGATCAACATGGGAGCAGTCTAGAGAGGAGAGTGGAAGCTTGAGGTGCCCGAACTATAACTCCCATGAGATAAAGTGACAGCATTTCCAAATCAAAGTATTTCAATGTATGGCTGAAATATTTTTGTAGTCAAATTTCCACTGAAAAATCACAATGGAGGAGGGGGGTGTCACATTTTCAAACAGCTCTACTAGCACAGGCAACAAAATGTTAAACAATAATGGGTTGAGGTCTAAGTGGCATAGATGATATTTATTTAAAAACACAAAATTATCCCTCCTGCAGCCCTTTGTCTGTCAACGTTCTGACCTCTTCTGGAGCAGAGACCACATCTACCACACTGTGTGTAATGCCATAATGCAAATAAGGATTAAGAATAGTGAAATCTCAAAACTGTCATTTCTTTAGAGAGAGGAATCAGCCATACATGTTTGCAGGTGTGTATGTACACGCATATACACTTGCTAAAAATATTGCAGCTGAGTATGTCATAATTCTTCATTTTCTAAGACTGTGGGAGGAAGTCCCTTTTTTAAGAACTCCTGAAACCTGTTAATGTGAAACAAAGGTCATGTGCTTGTCAATAACCACCTTTACTTTAATATTTTAATGAAAATAAAAAAAATTAAAGTATTAGAAAGTTAATTCCGCAGTGGATCCTAACCATCTCCAACAATATCAGAAAGCAAATGTACCCCAACCAATGAGCAAACCTTGTTAATCCTTAGAGCTGTACACAATTGGAGATTAAAGTCCCTCTCTTCCAGTATCTATTTCTGAGAGAGAATCTTTTTGGGACACTAAAAATGGGCACCAGAGCAAGGCTATTTTCAATTATACTATGAGATAGTCTATATCTGGAAATCACTTTGGGCACAACCCAACACTCACTAAAGTCAAAAGACAAAACACCTATTGAACTAACTGCGAGTTGGGTTGGTCCCTTTATGGGAAGTGTGTCTACAAATGTAGATCCACCAAGACTCAGAAAAGATGAATCCACATATCTAAGATGTACTCCAGTCTCTCTCTTTTTACTCAAGGAAGGTATTTTTGATCTGGGGAAAACTGACTATTTCCTTTTATTCTTCATCAATTAACCCTATTTGCGTTCAAAAAAGAACTATTTTAACAGCAACACTAGGAGCCTATGGGGTCACCTTTTTGCAACCATACATCTTAAGAAATCTGCAAGATAACTGTAGCAGGGCTTGGGTGTCATGATGACTGGTTTACCATTTTACAGCTGGGCAATACAACACAATTTTGTAGGGTTTTTCTTAATGTAATCTGCACCCCAAATTTCTTTACATGATGTAACTAGAGAGTGAAGGTGAGAGATATGTTTTCATAGGCCACAGTGAGGTTTTTGGGGAGTCTGGGGCAAAATCTGAAATTGAGGCCTCTTCCAAAAACAAAAAAGTGCAAAAGTACAAAAACACGCCAATACCTGAAGTGGAGACAGGGACAGCACTCAAAGAAAGCAGCTTACTTTCCAGCATATACACAAGGGAGGCAAATTAAAGTCCCCATGTAATCTTAGTTCTAGCATTTTCTAACTTTTGAGTGGTTGACTTTACCACTTTTGGTTGGGTTTTTTTAAACAGTTGAGAGTCATTTCCTAGGTTTTATAAAAAGCAAAGTGATAATATTCCATCACATAAAATTATATTGTTTGTCCACGTCAGTGGTGTTTTTAAACCCCAAACCAGACTCCACACCTCTTTACTGGAGCTAATGGTGTAACTGCTAGCAGCAGTAGGCTATTATCCTAACCATGCACCATTCGCCAGATGTAGCAGGACACATTTTGCTATTTATTTGGTAGACAGTATCAAAAACGTGTGAATCAGGATTCTGGGGTTCTACTCCTGATTCTGGAAAGGAATGGGGTCTCATTAGCACAACCGAGCATATACCTTGGGCACAGGGAGCATGAAAGGCAGCGTGAGAAAGTGGATGAGACTTGGAACTAACCCAGTTAGAGATAAGGTTTTATTCCCAGCTTCACATGACCTTATGAAAACTCTAAGATATCCTATCTGTAAAATAAGGTAAATGATACTTGCCTGCCTCCTAAGGCAAGGGTGTGAGGCTTTGCTCAATAACATGGGTTGTGAAGAACACACCGAAAAAATGCTGCAGCTCCTCCTCATTATGTGAGTGCCTGCATTTTATCTTTTGCTCTAGCACTGTACCTATGAGCGTGTTTGATGTAGATGAAGCTGAGAAGGGAGAGCGGGTGGTGGGGGAAGAAGAGAAGGGATCTCGAGCATGCTTGGTGTAAATGGGAATCTTCAGAGATTTTTAGGAGCAAGCCTCTACAGAGCATGTACAAAATGTGACTTCCAGAGGCTAGCTTGAGAAAATGTGGATATTTTCATGGGCACAACAAAAAAGCATCCCAAGCTGTCCTTGTCAAATATCCAGCTCCTGCTCCAAACAATGGAGGCTCTAACTCTCTTTCAAGAAAAACATACTTTAAAAAAAATCAATTTTGCCCAACTTTATTTTCAGTAAAAGCGAAACCATTTTTGCTGAAACAAAATGAAACAGCATGAAATAGAGAGCAAGTACTGAAAATTTCTAACAATGTTTAAAGTTTGGTAAATTTATAAGCATCTGAAAATAGCCGGTTATAAAAGAACATGGTAAGCAACCTATATACTTTAGTACCAGCTCTAATGTCCAGTACTAATAAGTTACAGTACAGTAAATTACTGCCTATGTTTTTGATTTTGTTTATGTAGCACTCAGATAATAGGGACTTTTTGGTGCTATTAGAATACAACTAATTATTAAGAACTACATGCTCACAACTGCTGTCCTAGCTCTCATCAGCCCTGTTCCAGTTTCATGGCTAGCTTGAGATGGATGTTCAAGAAAAGCTGAGTTTTCAAGAGACTTTTTGTGAAGCATCAAGTAAACGCACCATCTTTTTTGGTCAACACTGTCTCCCTCTCTCCAAGATAGGTTTTAACACTTAAGGCTCCAGAGGCAGAACCAAAGCAGAAGCACTCACTAAGCAAAATAAATGGTTCATATTTGCATCTCTCTTTAAAGTTCTCTGCTTTGTAAAGTATGTTGGGACATCCTGACAGGTGTTTTATACATTATTTCCACTACAAACACACTACACCTACATTTAAATAATGTAGCACAACTAGCATTCTGTTCAGGACCGAAACAGCAGCAGGTGTTGCAGGTTACAAAGTGAGGTGCACTTGCAAAGTTGTGTAGAGCAGTGGTCTTCAAAGTGGGGTGCACACACGATCGGCCCCGGAGACCGCCAAAATCGGAACCGCGGAAAGGGGCCGCTGAGGAAAAACTTTGAGGAACGCTGGTGTTGAGGCCAAAAGATGGGGGGGAAAAAAACAGTAGATCCTGCTGATCAGGTAAAGATGCACTGATAGAAATGAGCAGAGTGCCCATGAAAAAGAGCATTATTACAAAGAAAGTCTCTCACAACAGAAACAGAAGTGACAGAGAGTCCTGTGGCACCTTAAAGACTAAATGAAGTATTAGAGCATAAGCTAATACTGTAGTTAGTCTTTAAGGTGCCACAGGACTCTGTCACTTCCGCAATTCCAGACTAACACGGCTACCCCTCTGATTCTTGACAACAGAAACAGACTCTGAACTGCCATTCTTAAAGGCACAGCAAAAGTAGTAATTGTATGGGTAATTCTGAAAGGTGTTCTGATACAAAGTACAATTTTCATTCAAACTCCCTGCTTCTGACCAGGTCTTACTCCTGTCAGACAAAGTTAAAGGACTCCACTCTGAAAAGTGACCTCATAGAATAGCACCTTCTTGCATATATCCACTCCTTTTGTGCACTTCTGAATCACAAGGTTTATTTGTGCTGCTTCTTGCTCATGTCAACTGCAGAACAGTATCACAGAAAGGAGTAGGATGACCAGACAGCAAGTGTGAAAAATCAGGACAGCGGTTGTGGGGGTAACAGGAGCCTTTATTTAAAAAAAGCCTCAAATATCAGGACTGTCCCTATAAAATCAGGACAACTGGTCACCCTTGAGGGGAGTGAGCTGTATATTATTTCTTCTGAAGTATGAAGAGAATTGCTTATGAAGTTTCAAACAGTCATCCATGTGTCACTGAAGGCCTACTTTGACTTGCAGTAACTTTATTACTTATGACATATTAGAAGGAAAACCATCTTAACTTTACAGAGTGTACATTTTGGAAGTGTATCCATTATCTTGGAAAATGGAACACTTTGAGACACCAACATGAAAATCCACATAATTTCTAGTGAGAGCACTTTTCAGAGCAGAGCCCTATTTTAAGAGCTGTTCATTGGTTTTAGGTTTGAGATGTTTATTCTTCCTCTTCCTTTATAAAGATATATTATGGTCTTTTTCACCATTATAGGCATAGATTTAGAGACTGAAGGGAAAATGACCACACTGAAAAGCAGCATTTGAGGTACCCTCACTCTGCTTCTGCCCAATTTCTTCATTATTTGACACTGTCTGATAAACAGCTTTGCCTTCATTAAAACTGGAACAAAGATACCATAAGTTGCAGCAGATCTCTATCTCTAAAAGAGAGACTTTTAGATTTAGAGACATCATCATCAGCCTCATTCAATAGTTCAGCAAACTGTATTCAGAACTAAAAATATTTGGGGAAGTTGGTTAGCTAGTTGCCTTAATATGTGAAAAACGGTGCTCAGCTGCTCACTGATCCATGAGCTAGAAGCTGGAAAGGCCTGAGATACAGCCTATAGAGTAGGGAGTAGAAAAGCATCCATCATCACTCTAGTGACAAAAGCAGTCACATCTCCACTACTTGATTAAGGAGCACTCTCCCCTCAGCCTAATTACTTCACCTCCATGAGAGGCAGAAGCTGTGTCCACGAGAGCGCATCTCCCCCTAATGTAGCACCAGTGTGGACAGCATGTAGGTCAGGAGTCTCCAAACTGCGGCCCATAGTTTCAATTTGTCCAGCCCCCCAACCAACAGGGGAGAAGCGAGCAGGCAAAGGCTGCTACAGTTGAGCAGGCAGGGGAAGGGGCCGCCGTCAGCAGCTCGCAAGCGGGAGCAGCTCAGCTGAGCTGGGTGGAGGGGTGAGTGCCCCCGGGAACTAGTGTCCCCCAAAAAGGGGAGCCAACTTCAGGGAGAGTCACTGCTGCAGCCAAGCAAGCATGGACTCCTGCCTTAGAGTAAAAATACAAGCCAGATGCTTAATTGCATCTCCAATAAATGGAGTAAATAAGATGGAAATAAAATTAAAAAATGTGAAATGATTTTTAATGTATTGACAAATTTTGTGTGATTTCACAGGACCTGCCTTGATTATGCAGTTATGTTTATACCTGATTTAGAATTTAATGCAACACTATAGTGGTTTTTTAATGATTTGCATATATTTAATTTTTTTCGACAGTCACTTCAGCGCATGAAGCCCCTTCAAAAATCTAATATGACCCTTGTCTCAAAGTTTGGAGACTCCTGATTTTTGTCATTGTAACTTGCATCACTTGGGGGGGGAGGGTCTTTCACACCCCTGAACGACACAAGTTACATCAACTTAAGTGGTAGCGTAGACCAGCCCTGAGAAACTCCAAAGGTAGACTCTTCCCAGTTCATCCTGACTGAAAGGAGAGTACAGGTGTAGTCTTCAGGGCTCTGAATGAAAGTTATCTACCCAAGAACGTGGTGGGGTCTGAAAGTACTAACATATTTAATGTTCACCAAGAGCAGCAAAGAAAACTCAGTTGTGAATGCCTCACTGTTCCCACTCATGTAGCACCCACTGTTGAGAACCTTATACTACCTGTGCATAATAGAAGAGAAGATTGCCAGTCTTTTTGCTTACTAGATATCTGTGCTCTTTGGACTAGATAAAAACAATGAGGAATCTGGTGTCATTTGAAGAAGTGGATTTTTACCCATGAAAGCTTATCCTCAAATAAATCTGTTAGTCTTTAAGGTGCCGCCAGACTCCTCCTTGTTTTTTGTGGATACAGACTAACCTGGCTACCCCTCTGATACTTAGAATAGATAACACATTTTCCTTTAGGGAAGAGACAGCAGGACAGAAGCTATTTCATACATCACTCAATCATTTTAACTGCCACTTTAGCAGGTTTGTTTATCCACGGCAGCACAGTCAGCATGAAGCACAATGGCCAATTCAAAAGGGACTCTGCATGCAGTCAGCAACTCATCCTTGTAGTGAACATGCAAATGCTTTAGGGGAAATACGCACAGCAGCAGCTCTTTTGCTCAAAATGACTAATTGGCTTTACTATGTACCAGAAAAGAGACCTTTTTTTCTATTGTGTATGAAACCCTGACAAGTTCCATATTAAAGAAACAGACCCTAAAAGAACTAGTAAAATTTGGACATAGGCTTTCCCCCTTCATTGTTTAAAACTTCAGCCAGTTACATCTGTGTGTGCAGTACAAAAACTAGAAGACATCGGTTTACCAGACACTGGGGCTCTGCTGTATCAGTCTATCAGAAGTGGGGGGGGGGGGGTTGGCTGGAGAAGTTAGCCTAATAATCTATGAGAGTGCAGCCCCTGCAGACATGTGACAGTCATACCTCTCCAAATACAGTAATGATGAAAGGAGATCTGAAAAAGTAGCAGATTCACAGTTAAGAGGTGGGACACTCTCTCAGAACAAAAACACATCCTACTGTTTATTAAAATATAAGGAAGGATGTTGATCTTTCTATGCCTAAAAATGAAAAAAAGGAATGTAAGGAAACCTAAACGCTTATAGCTTCACAAATATTTTAGAGCAGTAAACAGCTGGCAGACTCTTTCCCCTGTCACATACAGAACTGGTTTTGGGTGGGGCAGGGTTGGGAAATAGCAAGCAATTAATTGTTCAAAATCACTGCTGAGAGAGTACCCAGTACTTAGCAAAACAATGCACGTTTGATTATCTCAGAGGCAGAAGGCTGAATAAATAGGTATCCTGTCATCTCTTCAAGTGGTCTCTACAGAATAGAGGTGAGATGCACTGAAGGAAAGGAAATCCTGGGGGGAGAAGGGGGACGATTGCTCTGGGGAGTAATGATTCAGTTTCTAAGGGCTGGTCTACACTGGGAATGTATACTGCCTACCTCTCAGATTCTTTCGTCAACCTAGCAGTTTACACGGGGAGATCAGCTTAGTACAGTGTTTCTCACACTCTTGTATTGGTGACCCCTTTCACACACAAGCCTCTTGAGCGTGACCCCCTTTATAAATTAAAAACACTTTTATAAATGCTGGAGGCAAAGCAGGGTTTGAGGGGAGGCTGACAGCTTGCAAACATCCCCATAATAACCTGGTGACCCCAAGGGGTCATGACCCCCAGTTTGAGAACCTCTGGCTTAATACATTGCTCAGGGATGTGAATTTTTTCACACCCCTCGGCAAGGCAGCCGGGGTGATCTAATTTTCTAGTGTAAATATGCCCTTAGTTGGTCGTGATAAATGAAGGCAGTTTCTGTAGGGTTATGAAATCACACAGTTGATCTATTTATTCTTTTCTATTTCTGTTACACAAAACACTCAGGGTAATACAGTTAGAGAATGCATAGTGTTTGATTATTTCAAAGAAGTCTGAATTAAATTTTTATTTGAAAGTTAAAGAAACAGTTCATAAATATTTAAAACTATTTCTAACTTCTTGCAATTACTTCACAAGAGTTAAGTGTTCTATATATTCTTTGTACAATTCTAGCCATGCTCAAAGGCCAGAAAATACAGTACTTTAAAATCTGAATCATGTACTTATAATGAGAGAAGTTACTTCCTTAAAGTAAAAATGAAACATCCCTTTGTGTTCCATGTAGATTACATCATAATACAACTAAACCAAATTTCTTGCACATTATTTTCGCTACCCCTGCACTGATATAACATGGATTGCTTGGTTTTTGTTTTGTTTTTTAAAAAAATCCTTCAGATTAGAAGTTAGCAGAAGGTTAAAAAAAATGTAACACACACACTTGCAGAGCTATGGAAAACCAAATTATGAGAAGTGCCACTGCAGGATTGAAAAAAGCACTCACAGTAACAATCAATTAGATTGTAAACTAGAGACCCAAGAGAAGGAATCTGTAGCCAGAACATGCTAAAAATGTATTTTGTTAAACATGTTCAGAATTGCTTCTCCTGTGGTTTTTTTTTTAAAAAAATAAAGAAAGTCAAATATGACCAGGCTTAAAGCATTTACACACTTAGCGGCAAGTGGGGAAAATGAGGCTTCATCCATTTAAGATTTGTAAAGTTATTGAAAAAAATCCATCTGTTCAAGGAACACTAAATGGCTAGAAGGTATCTCAAGTTTAAAAAAAAATCAAAGAAAATGCTACTAAAAATAACCCTATTAATTTTCAGTAACCTACTTGCTTCTGAAAACAGTGAACTATTTCTATTAAAAATGTCCATAAAGAGGATGTGAGAAAATTCATTGTAGATCTATTGCATGCACACACGCTCGCTCATTCTGGAATGAATGCTGTGCATGCAAACGCTGTTTTTTCCCTGCTGGCTGAGCAGGCAGTAGTTCTCTTGCCAAGAGTGGGGGAGGCTCTGAAAAGCAAGCTTATACTGACATCACTAGAAGGCAGAGCTCTGCTTCCAGAGAGGCGCCAGAGTGTTGACCGTCCTGTTACCAAGTGAGCTAACAGCCAATCAGATTCCACAGCAAAAACAAGATGGCCTTTGAACTCTCCACCAGCAACTTCCTGCTGTTTTCAGAGTACACACAGTGCAATGCAGTATGTCTGTCAGCTATGCGGCACAAAGGAACAGCCATTTTGTGACTGAACTGGACCTGCACCAAAATGCCAGGCATTTATTCATTTTTCCTTCCTTCTAACAGTGGCTAGTTTCCTTTTGAGCACTAGCAAGATAAGAAACACTAATTGCTGATGAAACCAGATACAGGTGCTAATTTGTGTTTCACTTATTTTCCCCAGATAAAATCCTCTTTTATATGAAACTACTTCTTCATAAAATGGCTGCCACAAACTGAATGTGTTCTGTTCTACAAAGTCTGCTGCATTCTGCAGTTCAGTTCTACAAAAGAAGCCATTTGCCAAGAGGACAACAGATTACAGATCTAAAACTTCAAAGCTCTCAATGGAAATCAGGTTTAAATCCATTCACACAGAACTAATCTTTCCAAATTGTGTTTTATAACAAAGTGGAAGTTGGAAGCAAATACAACTGTTTGTACTGCTTCTGCATCTCATACGTAATAAAAATACAAGCCATGTCCATTTCATTCTGGTTAGGGATGCGAGAAGGTAATTGCAATAAAGAAATTCCAAGGGATTTAAGCAGAAGTTGGATCTATACAGTGTGTCCTTGTGTTATTTATACTACTGTTGTACAGGATTGCCAATTCTTAGATTTTATATTAATTTATGTTTCAGATCCTAGTATCTGACACATTAACATTAGATTATATTAAAAATGTATTGTGCAACTGCCCCTGTTCACATCATCTGCCTTCTTTAAAAAGCATTAGAAAAGGCAAAAGATGCAAGAAAAATATTTTTTAAAGAAACGTTACTGCCAGCATTTAAAATTGAGTTATTGACAACATCCCAGCTTTCATCCTGTCTGAAGCAAGTTAAACCAACGCAGTGAGCTTAACAGTTAAGTTAGAAAACTTGACATTTAAAAAGTTAGTCTGTATACTGAAATACAGGGAGAGCAGGTATTGCTATACTTCCAAGAAGTCCCAAGGAAGGCCTACATATGTGCAGACTCTTACTAAACTTTTTGTAAGAGTTAAGCATACATCATTTCTCCTTGGGAATCATGTCTGTTTCAAGTCAACTCTCAGAGTATGTATGTGGTTTTTTTCCTTACCTAGGGCTGGAAATGCAGGAATCACAATTCCAGTCATATTCCCCAGTCATTTTACTAAAGCACTCTCTACCAAACACACACATTGTTTCCCCATCAGTATTTTTGCTTCTCACAATTTCAGATCAGTGGCACCAGTCGCTCAAATCCACCTTACCCATCCATTTTCATTACTGTAGCCGCCAATCAAGGCATGATTATGTAATATGACTTCACACATTACCTAATGCTTATAAGCAAGTCCAACAAAATTGTGAGAGGGGAGTCAGAAAAGCATGATCTGTGCAGACATCAGTGTGTTTCAGAGTTACAGTAAAGAAAGCTGAAGGCTTTACTTCCTAGAAATCATTTTCCCCATATTTTAAAGTCAACGTTAGGAAGTAGAGAATTTTAGACATTCAGCTGACTCACAGCTCAAAAAATAAGGCTCATTTCTAAATATGCTCTGTTCAATTGCTCCCACACTCCAGGTGAGTAGATATTACCAGCAGTAAGTTTATTCTGGTGAAGTATGGGGAAAGGGAGAGAAAACCAGTAAGCATTTTACTTTATTTAATACAACAGGTGAAACACATGGCTCAGTGATGCTAGACACATGATCTTTGCTACAAAAGAGCAAAATTACACGTGATGCTATGCAAATATTATACCCTTGGGACAGAAAAAAATCAAAGGCTGTGTGTCTGTGTGATCCCATTTATTCACCCATTATACCCAATTATTAGACTTCATTTTATTTGGCATAATGTTCCTACACTTCTAAAATGTATTTATTCTGATTGCTGTTGCTCTTACTACTGATAACCCACATTTTTCAGTGACATTTAGATTAAAAAAAGCAAACCAACTTTTCTTGACAGTCAGGATTTTTGCAGCTGTGCTTACAAAGATAATTTCAACCTTATAATTAAGCTTGAAAATATGTCAAACATTTTTAAAAATACAAGTCCTTGTATATTGTGAGAGAGAGATTTGGTATTTTTTAAACCAATTTAACAATACCCATTTTAAATCAAATAAATTTACTTATTTCCATTTTAACACCTTTTATTACATTGCACTTTAAAAATATTCCTGATCATGCAAAATTAAGTTTTAAAAGATTGTAACAAAATTACATGGTCATAAATGTGTTTCCACCACAATATTTTAAGTTAATGTAATGCTCAAGAATAGGTTTAAATATTACTGGACAATGAATCTTATTCATACATTTGATAAACTTACATCATGCACATATTGATACCAAAGAGTTTTAGAATTCATTTTATTGATACTTAATTAAAAGATACTCAAGGAAAAATGAACAGGTCACAATTTAATAAAAATTAACATAAATAGGCAAAATGCAATGTATTGACAACCACTGAACAGCAAAGCGAAGTTTTTAGACTTCAGTGTTAGATTAAGCCAACATATTCTTTAAGATACAATGTTAAAAGCTAAATGAAGAACAAAACAAAGGACTTAATGTTGTAAATCAACCAAATGTTAGCAGTATTTTGTACTCTTCCTCAAATCAAAGTTAAATTTATAAAATTTCTGAAAAGAATTACTTGACATAAAAGTAAGCACACATTATGAGCAAAAAATATACAAAACAAGCAATCAAAGGACATCATGGTACCCATTAACAATCCTAGATTAGATTTTATAAACATGAAATACTATCACCACCAGGGGAAAGTTTGGTTAAATTGTATCAAAATATCCTAAAATACCTAAACAGTATCAAAGTTCTGTAAGCCCAAATAAAATATAAAGTAAGGAGCATCAATCAAACAGGCACTTTTTAGTTTATATTTTAAAATGAACTTTTTTTCATTCATGTAAGTTTCTCTAGTGTCTATTTACTATAATTTACTACTACTAGGCTTCTGTATGGCCCTCAGTTAAAGTTTAGGCTTCTGAGATTCTTCAAAGAAAAATTTGCCTTGTATGTAAAATGGTGCAATGCAGCAATGGCTAAACCGACAAGGTCGTTTTTCGCAGAACAAAAAACCTAAAAACTGAAATCCAGAAACTGAAAAAGCATAACAGAGAAAGGGGCTCCCTTGAATAAAGGTACATTACCTTTTGACTCTCACATGGGCCCTTAAGTCACAACACAACTTTCAGAAATTGCTACCAAAAAAAATTAGGGTGTGGCATATTAACAACCTCAAGGTCATTCCTTAAAAAAGGAACCAAAATCAGTGAAATGTTTTGTATTAAGTATGGACAGTAACCCAAAGCTGTCAAGGTAAACACTGTATTCAGAGGTTTTGAAAAAATAAAATAAAGTTGATAGATCATACCTCGATGCATTGCTGTGTACTGAACCCTCCTCTCCTTGGCTTTTGTTCTCATTTCTCATCATCTTTTAATTCTTAAATATTAAATGGGGGGTATCTGTGTTTGCTTTGATGTCCTGTGCCCAGGTATTTACTGTCAAAAGTTGAAAGAAAGGTAAGGTCCCAGTCTGTTTCATTGGCTTTCATTATCAAGAACAAAGTCCTGACGCTGCAATGATAGTTATAACAATAAACAACACTAATCAGCACAGGAAAACGGACATTTAAAACAAAAATATTCATTTTAAAAAGAAAAAATAGGAAGAGAAACAGCCCAGAGCAGCATCCTGCAAACTTTCCCAAAGTAACAGAGGAAGCAAAAATTCTTTGTATTTTATTGCGTCATCCCAATACAGCTCAAATCGGTCGAAAAGTCAAAGTACTCAAAAACGGCAGAAATCTGAAAATTAATAATTGTTAACTGCCCACCTACCTGATCCATGCACCACCGCCAGGACCAAGCCGATATTAGTTTCGGGTAGTGGAAAAAACATCAGATCCAAAATATGCGGAGGTAAAAACAATAACTATATATTTTTAGATAATAAAAAAAATAGATTCTAATCCCCAAAAATATACTGCTGTGAAAGCAAAAGCAGCGATAATTAATACAAAAAATGTCCGGGGGAAAAGCTCATTAGGAGAGCGCACAAAAATGGAGGTACGCCATGGCTTCTAAGCTGGAAAAACAACGACCTGGGCTCTCTCCACGGCTGCTTCTTTCCAGCAAGGCACGAAAAGAGAGCCTCCAAAAACTGCTTTTCTGCCCGAAAAAGGCTCAGTTGGCCCCCGATTCGTGCCTAGAACAGGTAAAGGGCTCTGGGGGCCCCCTAAGGCTGCCCGAAAGTTAGGGAAAGTTGCGTAAAGTGTTGGGAAGGCACGGAGCTCAGCGCGCTCTCTCTCTAAGGCACAGCCGCCATCTAGAGCTCCTTCCCAGCTCTGAGCTCTGCCTTTGATTGACACTCTCTACATTTACCCCACAACTCAGGTGATGTACCATAGACCCACCCCTTCATTTCTACCAAAATAAAGAGATAGCCTCCACCTCAAGGGTGCCTGCCACCCCCTCACATCCTTGGCTTCTTCAAACCACCCCATCTGAGGGGGCACCTTAACCCCATCTGGCTCAAGCACCCTTTTCAAGCCAAAAAGAAATGTAATTTGTTTCTTTTGTTTTAAAGATTTGCTAAATATTTCAGTCCATGGACTAAAATTACTTCCTCCCTGGACAGGAAGTGGTGCTGTAACAAGCCATTTTGAAAGAATGGAAGAGGGACTAATAGCCACATTTGAGCAACAGCCCTCCTTGGAAGTCAACCCCACCCAACGGGTAACAATTTTTTTTTTAATTCAATCAAAAATGTATCTTCAATCAATAATCCCTTCCCTTGTCACTCAGTACCTATCATTTAAATTTGAAAAATGGAAAGTCACTACACCCTAAAGAAAGCAATTTGCCAGTAACCCTTTCAACTCAACAGCGCCTCCCTAGTGGTTCTTGAGAAGAGCAAAATTAAATAACTATGGTATTTTAATTAACTGAAGACACTATTGCAAAGAAAATATAGCACTCATAAGTATTGCCCATTCCTTAACACATTATTATTTATAACATACCATAACATCCCAAAGCGGACTTTTTACAGTAATGTAGAATTCAAGGTCCAGAATTAGTTATTCATTACAAGCCAAGTAACTTCTCAGATACTACATCCTGGTAGAGAAAACACCAGTCATTGAGGAATTGGAGGGGATCTAAGCACAAAAAATGCCCATATGCCCACTACTCCTCCCCCAACAAGCAAAAGCGATAGCCAGCTATGGGTCACCTGAGCTTTTCACACATTATCCATTTTATAAGATATTGGAATCAGATGTCAGTGTTCCAGATTTCTTGGTAATGTTTTGATTTGGGCTTTATACTAAGTGCATCAAAAATGGTACACTATCCCAACCAATGGCCAATAGCAAGTTACACCAGTAAAACACAAGTTCTCTCTCTTTCATCTCCTCCATATCCTTCCCATTCTTGCCCTCAATCCATCCTGCCTCTTCAATGGAGTAAAATGAGGGTTGTGTACATGTCATGTGCGATAGCAAAATGGTGCAATATTGACTGGTGAGCTACTAAATAAATATAGAAGAAAGCTACTGACCCTCTGCACACACAGCACAAATTAAAGAAATAATTACAATGTAAAAAGAGCACTAATCCCAACTCATTTTGAACAGTACAATGAAAATCTATTAGTTTGAATACTCAGTCTTTTTTAGCCAGTCTTATACTCAACCGCACCATATATTAAATGGCAGAAACAAGACTGGCAATGTAAGTGTACGCATTCAACACAGCAAGATTAAACAGCCATGAACAGCCATTATCATATGTTAAGTATGAAAATTTCCACCAATTTATCTCAATGAATGACAGCTATATTTGTCATTTGGAGATGCCTTTTGTCCAGATCTCAATTAACACCAGCTCTGCCCTGGTATTCAAATGTGTGAGGAGAGAAGTTGGACTACCTGTTCAAGTGTAAAATTGTTTCTCTGTAGCCAATGGTTAACAACATACATTTCTTGTAAGTGGCAAAGTGATTTTTGAACAATAACTGACAAATTCTACTTCACATAGGTTAACTTTGGTGTTTTTTGTCTAGTAACAAGATCAAATAACTCCATTTGATGCTTATTTGTAAGGAGTTGTTAAGACAATAAGAAATTCACAGTATACAGGATGGCCATGAACGCTATTGGACACTTGTACAGACTAATTCTAGTAATTTTAATAGATGGGTTTAAATACTCATTAAGCCAAGGTACTCAACTCCACAGAAGTAAATTTTTTTAGAATGGTGTTACATTTTGGATTGATAAAAAAACCTACAAGTTTCCAACACAAAGCACCTGAATTTTAGCAAAGAAGTTGTTCAGGCAACTCCCCATTTGAAGTTCACTATAAAGGTTTTGTACACCCACACCCATATCCCTCCCACAAATAACAAAAACTAACATAGTTCAGGATGACCCTTCTCTGCAAGTCAATAACCATGCATTTTATTGCCCAGTTTGCCAATACAT
This sequence comes from Dermatemys mawii, assembly GCA_007922305.1. Classification (NCBI taxonomy): domain Eukaryota; kingdom Metazoa; phylum Chordata; order Testudines; family Dermatemydidae; genus Dermatemys; species Dermatemys mawii. Next base: position 10,798,788 of record ML677366.1, read on the forward strand.
TTGAAATTTGTACCATCCTATGATAGCTTTAGAAAGTTTAACCGAAGACTGACAACTGATCAAGTACTGAACAAAATAAAAATTGAACATTAACTCCATGGATAACTACAAATAAAATACTGGAAATTGAGACAAACTGAAGAGCATTTGAAACAAAGAGCCATATTTTAAATTAAGTATTTCATAAAGCTTACAAAGCCCTCAGTATTTACCAATTTTAAAAATACTTCTCAATTCAGAATCCAATGATCAAATAAATTTAATGCACCTAAACATCAATACAGTCTAAGTATTTTTCAGCCAGGAAAAAGACAAACCAAGAATAAAGTATAAAAAAAATTTATTAAATAAGTCACTTAAAAATAGCATAACAATACATTTTGCCCAAATAGATAGCAAAATACCTGATATCAACTTAATTCCCCTGTTAAATATACAATTCTTGGAGTATAAAATCTTGCAACCCACCCCTCAAACAAATCCATTTCTGTTCACTTGTACAACAGCCATTAGAAATTCAAGTCCATTTTGATAGGATGATCACAAACCCAAATCTTCTCTGGTTTAGTAACACTGAAGTCCATGTTAAAATGTCCCTGTCTTGGACGGATATATCACAGCACTCATGCATTAGTCCATTTCCTCAACCTCTCAATCAACAGTGGAACTGCCATCTTGGTTTCCCATTCGTAGACTCCTTTTGAAACTCTTCATCTGACTTGACTCTTTATAAAAAAAAATTAAAAGAAACATGCTGTTGGAATATAAATAATTTATATTTAAACTAAACAGACAACATTCAACTATGCACCTTGATGGCATTTTAAACATGAATTTTAGAACTAAGGCTTCATGAATTTGGTTCAATATAATTATACATGCCAGAATACCTGCTTTTGTCACCAACTAACATGGACACATCCAGCAGTATGACAGGTAACAGTTTCCAAAAATATGCATAAATACTACAAGGAAAATTAAGAGTTCAAGAAACCTTTTGAGCATAATGAACTCAGTACTAAAATTTTGCATAGGGAACTATTAAATTAAACACAGATTGGAAATACAGAGGAGTTTTACCTCTGGTGACAAACTTTACTGGATTGACCTATCCACTGAAGTTAAACACAAATAATTCTAGCCAAACAGTAATGGTCTCAAATCAAGTTGAAACTAAGCTTAATTTTTTGTTATTAGATGAAATTTTCAATGATTGCCCCTCTTTGCTTAAAACATACAAGTAATTAAACCCAATAATGCCAAAGGTATGAAAACTAGGTTACTATATGAAGGTGTTGACTAGAGTCAATAGAAATTCCTAATTATGCCATCTTGGCTATAGTCTTCTAGTCTAGAAAGAGAAACACCTATGGTGATGGTCATTTTAAACTGACCAAATATCGGAAAATAGGTGGAATGGTCATTTCAGTAGCTACTGGAAGAGCAAATGTCTCAAAATCAGATGAAAATTATGCAAATTACACTGCTTTGTCTCACTGCCTCTAACACAACCAGCGTAATGTCACTCTCCAACTATGCTTCCCCCAACCACATATTCAAAGTTTGCTCTTCATAAAGCAGCAACAGGCATCAAATCAGTGACAAAGCTAGAAGTGTCCAGATGAAGCATCATTGTGACTGCCATTAGAAGTGGATATTTGGCCCAATCGGTCAAGTTATCTTGCCTCTTGACTTTAAATTACACCAATGCTACTGAAACACAAACTAAATGTGGTCCAAAGACAAATGAACTAATGTACTTTTGTAAACTGCTATTTGCACCCATATAAACATAAACTTTAGGTACAGGAAACAATTAAATGGCAGAACAACAAAATACTCAAAAAGCCTACAAGCCATCAACGAAGAGCTAACTGTAGGCGAAATCCTCTGAACTGTACAAGAAATGGTTTTCAATAACTGTTTCCTCAACAGTGAATTTGCATTCTAACTTTACATTTGTGACCTTTTATTTCCTTCTTTCAATTTATTCTTTTGAATGGGGCTTTTTAACTTAACACACAGTCTAATTTTATAGCCAATTCTACCACTATCTGGTCTCCTTAAAAAAACTTCCAGGTATAGTATTTCCAGGTAAGAAAGGCTGCAATGATGTTTTGCCTCACCATTTAAGTGCCACTATTCTCATTTCAAAATATCCTGTCAAACTATGAAAACCTGGAATAGGAAGTTTGCTATAAAGACAATGGTCCACCATTTAGTGTATTTCATATCCCAGTATTCCTATACAGATTAACTGATTCCTCCCTGTGCCCCCTCCCCCGGCGCAATTTCAGATTCATTATGTATCTCTATTCCACATAAGTGGAGTACAGGAGTGGCTATTTAGATTCAACTTTTAGTTGCACTATATAGGCAACAAGTTGAGGGTAGGCAGAATATTCAAATCACAGATGGGTCTTCTTCCTATCTTCAACCTCACATACCACAAGGTTTTGTTATTAATTTATTTGTGTTTTTTTAAATTCAAATGGTATTTCTACTTTAGTGGGGAGGTAGGTATTTTTAATATTCTCTAAATTGAAAAACTTAGAATTATTTATCAGATATTGTACATACAAATTTAGATTTAAGCCAATTTAGGCACTTGGAGATTAGTCCAGGTTTCAAAATATTTTTAGGAACTAATGAAATCTGACTAAGGCATCAAAGTAAGACATAACCACACTGTTAATTCTTGTTAGTGAGACAAAGTGGCTGATATAATTGGACCATCTTCTGGTTCACTAAAATCCACCTTCTTTCTCTAATATCCTGAAACTAATGCTGATACAATTATTGTCAGTGTCAAATGTTTGGGAACATTGGGGTGAGTGAAGTGGATACCAGTACATAATGAAATTCACTTTTTTTAAAAAAAAATAGTTACTGCTTCTGTTGTAAGAAATAAAGGAAGCCAAGTGTTGATCTGATAACCATAGTCTTTTTTTTTTTTTTTTTTTTTTTTTTTTTTGGCAGCTCAGCCCATGACAACCTACTTTTGATGGGTTATTCCACTGACTGCAAAGCAAAAGTAAGTGACCGGATAAAAGACATCAGCCCTAAGGTATCTCTGCTTGGTTCAGACATATTTGGCTGTATCAATGAGTTTGTAAACAACTGATACAGTGGTAATCCAAATCTCATCTTGAAAATGCCACCACCACTTTTAGTTACATACACTTTATCTAAAATTATTATTTCTGTAACAAGATCCTGCAATGACAGAAGTTTACAATAAGGGGAAGTATTAACAGCAATCAGTAAATAATTTGGACCCAATTCTTCAAGCTACACAGCTACAACTGTGTTTTTTCAGGGTACATCTTGTAAATGTTTCAAAACATTTTCCCCAAGTTAGATTCCTACTCCAGTAAGACTTCTACAGTGGCTTTATGTTTGTTTAAAAACAGTCTCACAGATAGTTTATAACTAAGATTCTTCTTTACTACATGAAGCTTATGTTCTCTTTACCTCCGTCTGTAGTCATAGCATTAGCCATCACTCTACTGCTCAAGCTCTTACCTACCTGGCTATTGTATTTTTATTTCAAATGAAATAAGAGTTATATTTAGGTTACTCAAAGCAGTTAATACAATGCTTGGTAGGTTTCCTTCACATCATCAAAATATAGAAATGCCATTCTTTATTAACAGTCCACTGCAATACCTGGATAAATATTCAAGCACCAAACAGATCTGAAATTTTAGAATTTCTAAATTTACCTTCTTACAATACATATTAACTTTTTGCTCTAATTTAGAAAGATGATTTTTATGAGTCCACCGCAACAAATAAAATTTCAATCTTTTGTAGCCAAAAACAAGCGTTCTGTTTTACCTCTGATGTTTGTCAAAAACCCCACAACAGTTCCCTTAAGTACAGCAGGGAAGTCCAAATATGCAAGCATAAATATACTTATGTATCAATAAGCATAGATAAAATACCAGCAAAGTTACAAGATTCTTATTTCAGACAAAGAAGGCTAACTAGAAAGACTGTCAAGCTTTTCATGCTTAGACTTTTCTGAATATAATTTTTTAAAAGTTACAACTTTACAACAAAGGAAAGCTAGTTAAGAGCGAAATCCCAGTAGAGGTAAAAAGACAGGAACAAGTTCCTAAATTTAGAACTTGAGGCTTTCACTTTGCCACAGTTTACAAAAGCAAGTCTTCCTCTCAGGGACAGAGCTGTAATGGATTTGTACATTAGTGCCACTCTTTCATTATAGGATGTGGAAATAAGTGAAATTCTCACTCATACAGGAAGTTAGATCTTCATGAAGAGAACAAAATATAAGAAGGTCCTTTATTGATCTCAGAAGGTTCACTGTAGTTTTATCCAGTTAAAAAATGTGGATGGGTAAGCACTACAGGTGGTCTCCAAGGGAAAAACTAGTTGACTTCTATTGACATCAATATGAGTTTTGCCTAGGTAAGGATAGGAGGAGTTTTGGTTTTTTAAAGGCCATCTCAGATCAAAGACTATTAAACTAGACAATGAGCCAATCATAACTTTATACATTTGGAACTGTTGGGTTCTGATATGACACTGATGTTCATGATGCAACTTTAAATAGGACAAAGTACTCTTAGCTCAGAGATGTTTTCTTCCAGCTCTCAAGGACTTATATTCTACCTGAAGTTAAGGGTCTAAGAATCTTTGTTCACATCTTATAGATCTAGGCTGTTTTGAGATTAAGTAACTTTTGAAAGGTACCTCTGAAATCAAGTTGAGGACAAAATTTGCAAACACAAACAGGACAGCACCTTAAAGAGCTGTTGAGCTGGATTAAAGGTAAAAGTCCACAAAAAATTTCAAAACCTCATGTAGAGTTCACCAACTCCAAAAAGGTTTCTGGTGAACTCAAATACTTTTATTTCCTCCTCAAGAAAACTTTCAAACCCAGATCACTAACCCTAAATTTAACTTATACTACAAACACGTTTTAAAGGAAAACATTTTAAAGATACTTCTTCCTCAAATTAAGTTCAGGGCTCCTGTCTCTCTCTCCTAGAGATTATTACAAAGCACCATAAGTGAGTGAATAATTTCCCAATGTACAGAATAATTGGGATGTCTTCAACTGCTGCTGGAGAAACATAACCCTACTACAGGGATAGGAAACCTATGGTATGCGTGCCAAAGGCAGCGCATGAACTTATTTTCAGTGGCACTCTCACTACCCAGGTGCTGGCCACCGGTCCAGGAGGCACTGCATTTTAAATGAAGTTTCTTAAAGATTTTTAAAACCTTATTTACTTTACATACAACAACAGTTTAATTCTATATTACAGACTTATAGAAAGAGACCTTCTAAAAACATTAAGATGTATTACTGGCACGTGAAACCTTAAATTAGAGTGAATAAATGAAGACTCAGCACACCACTTCTGAAAGGTTGCCAGTTCCTGCCCTACTACAATGAGTTTATAATCCAAACTAGAAAAAGAAAATGAGGACAAAGAAACGGTATCGGGAAGGTTGGGGTGAAATGTAACTGTTAACATTAACCTTCACCCCTCTTTTCTTGACATACCAAAAAACTATACAGGTTCCCATACTTTTAAAAGAGGTTGAGACAAGGTAAGAGGCTGAGGAGGAAGATACCATAATGGTTTCTGGTGTATAGCATGGCAAAAATGGGTTTAGAAGAGTGAAGATTACTTGGAACACAGTAACAGATATTGTTCCATGTGTTGGAGGCATTAAAAAGAAGCATCACAAAAGAGACAACAAGTAGAGCGGACAGGGTACAAGGGAACAAAAAAGGAATTATATGTAGTTAGTGAAGAATTAAAAAAGCAAGAAACCATACACAATACTACGGGATTCTCAAACTCAGGATTGGGCCCCCTCAGGGGGTTGCAAAGTTATTACATGGGGGGTCGCAAGCCGTCAGCCTTCATCCCAATTCCCGCTTTGCCTCCAGCATTTATAATGGTGTTAAATATATTTTAAAAAGTATTTTAAATTTATTAGGGGGGTTGCAGTCACGGGCTTGCTATGTGAAAGGGGTCACCAGTACAAAAGTTTGAGAACCACTGCAATACTAGTTGCACCTCAATTTGGCAGCAAGGTCCTTGTATTCTACAGTACTCTAGTGTGGCAGTTTGGAGATTCTAAACAGCGTGATTTAAATTAAGAACAAAGGCTTTTAATTAATGAGAAGGAGCCAGAAGATTGTCACTACCCTCAATTATTTTTATTATTAAAATAAAGTTTTATGTGTCCTCCACCAATTTTCTGTTTACAATAGGTTCCAGGGGTTTGTCTAGACAAGGCAGGACTTTTGATTCAATTATCAGTGGGAAGTGAGAAGCTTTGGCAGCCAGGGAGGGGGCAGTTGGTTTTTGGATCCTGCAGAGGCATGGAAGGCAGTTGGAACAGAGAACATTAGCTAGATGTCTTTCAATGAAGCAGTCATTATCCTCAGGTTTCAGAGTTAACATCCAAATATAAAGATGGAAGCACTTCACATCTTGGAGCTACTGATTCAGGTTTGTCTGCAGACTAAGGAAACCACCACTGAATCAGTTAACTTTTCACATCTGGAAGATTATCTTCACAAGTGAAAAAGTGTCTGTTAACTTCAAGCTTAAATTCTGGAGCACAGTTCTGCAGCAAAGTAAATTCCAAGGCAAATTCTGCCACAGAATAAACACAAAATGCATTGAAAATTAGGGCAAAGATAATGGTATGCAGAGATAGAGTCAACAAGAGGACTTAGATTTGGGCAGATAAAAGAAACTTGACTCTCAGTACCTGTTTTAAAGGTCATACAAAGTAGTCCCAGAGTACATTCTTTTTAACAAAATATAATTCAACAAAGAAGTTGTATTCCCATTTTCATCCCAAATGGTGGCACTAGATATAATCAACTCTTCTCCCCTAGTCAAACCTGACAACTTTGCATTTTGACTGTACAGAGAACTATTCCTAAGTGAGACCCTATAAATTAGATGTTCAGTGTTACAGGTCATACCCTAAACTCATACAGCATCCTTTGCGAAATTACAGATCTCTGGAATAAGAAGGAGGGGGAAGAGCTGAGTCTTAGAAAACTCCCTGGAAATGGTTACTAACTAGTCTGCTTAAGGACCCTTGTTGCGGTTGACAGGAGCACACAAGGACAACACTTGGCTAATGGTATTAATAATAGTATATTTAAGAATTCATTCTGTTATGTGATTTTCTATTTTTACCATAAAGTGGGACATAGTATTGATGAAGTACTGTACTATTTATACAAGGCAACATATATTCTAGTCTGCACAAATACAGATTTGATTTAATGTTTTAACCTTTGTTCTCATCAAGAAGTCACAAAAATGGAAGCTCAAGAGTGCCACAACATTATATGAAAGAGATTTAAGATTGATTGAAAATACCATATAAAAAATGCATTTCATAACATCACCAAAATAAGAGTTTAGGACGCTGAAACTTTTAAATAAACCTACTTTTATTTACAATATGCTTCAAGTTAATCAAGTTTAAGGAGACTTCCAATTAAACATTTTCAGCAAATTAAATATAGCTATAAATCATATTTTTAAATCACATGCAAGTATATTAAGAATAACTTACCAGTGCGCTTCAATCAATATCAGCTATTTTGTGCATGTTGAGATCAATTCCTCACCACATCTGTAGGGGAAAACATATCAGAAATCAATTCATTAAAACTTAAATTCACTCATTTTTATATCTTTATTATATTTTAAAGTGCCAGCTTCAGCCTAGCTCAAAGCTGCCACCACAATCTCATATGGTTGGGGAGAGTATGTACCCAACAAAAAGACCAAAAAGCATACAGTACTTGTCAGAGGACATACCCTAAATCACAATTTTCACCTCAATGTACGCCTAGACAACCTGGATTGGCAAAGATCTTACGGAAACACTTCCACGATTTAGAACTACCCTCCACACCCTGGATACATTAATTTCCAGTGACAAATCACAAGTGTATTTTGAAAAGAGGCTATGCATAGCACTTTTGGAAACCAAGTAGATGGGAAGACTAACCAGGCACCACTGGAATCTGAAATGGATTCTTGTGTGAAATGCCCACTTCATTCACTTTCTCAACAGTTTGCTAATTACCAAAGAACTGATAATACACGTACTATATTTAACTGCAGTAACTAAATTTTGCCATGCAATCTTCCTTGTAAGGCAGCTATAACAGCATAGCAAAACTCTGTACCTATTGCCCTGTTTTCTAAATGTGATGGACTTCAGAACTGATTACCTCGGGAAGAGCTTACTGACAACCCATATCAAGAGGTATTAGACTATCAGTAAACTTCTAATAGAGACAAGAAAGTGAATGGCTCCACCTACAACCACCCATAAAGCCTCCAGAAAGCAAACTAATACCAAAAGCTCTTTTTGTGATTACACAACTATAGAAAATTTTAAATAAGTTACGTATCTCAGCTGAGCCAGTAATTCATACAGATACGCTGCCTAAATTCCACATGTTCCCCATGACAAAATTAATTTAATTTAAAAATTAATAAAATTTTCAAACACATTTAAGAGACTAAAGAGCATATGACTCATTGAAAGTCAACAGGATTTAGGCTCCTAAATCACGTAATTCTTGTTAGGCCTTTATTTAAATTATAGCAAATGAGTCAAAAATTCTCTTGATAACAGCAGTTGGCCAACAAACTTTCTCTCATCATTTTCCAAATCTATTTAAGAGAAAGGTAACCTTTGATATGAATGTATGCATAATAAATTCTCACAATAATTTTAAACACTTAATGTATAGATTTCTAGATTCTGATATTTTACCTCATCCTTTTTCCTTCAAGTTACTCCCTTTATTTAATATTTCCCCTTCCCACATCAGATTTCCATTTTAAACACGTTTGAAATGAACTAGTTCTAGGAACGTAATTATAATTTTGTTCATAAAGTCTATCATACTTGAGTGGTAACCAGTATGCAACTGACAATTTACCTAAGTATGATATAAAAGGAGCTTATAGACTAAAATGTGTATTAAAATGTGATCCAACAGCGGCTATTAGATCAAACAGTATATAGCATTCAACAGTATGTTTTATTCAGTGTATTTAATTTTTCAGTCAGCTGATAGAGGTTCCTCTGCCACACAACTGCAAATTCTGTAAGTATTATATAATATATAAAGATAAGTTTGTTTGTTCTATTGAGTGTTTACATCTATCACTTCCCTCTTCAAAGAAAACATCTAGCACTAGACACTTCATAAAAGACAAGTAAACTAAGCTACTGTGAAAGGATGAACTTGAGAGTCCAATCTTACACACTTCTAATAGTGTATCACATTATCTGTTATCTAGGTTCAGAGATCATTTTTGTTCTCATTTAAACAGCTAGTTATTTTCATGACAACTCTACTGGGCAATAAGTCATTTGGCTCTACTCAGATTATAATGGCCCAGTCAAACACAGACATGCCACAGTTCAATTACAAAGAAAGTAGATTTGAGAACATAAATGTTCTTTTAAAGTCAGTACAATTTCAGAAGAAGTTAACATTTGGTAAGCAGACAATTGTCAAAAATGCCTACTGGATGAACTGAAAAAGAACGTTCCCAGCAAAGAAAGAGAAAGTAGCAGTGCAATGGTAAACGTATTTCTTGCATGTTCACTAGAGATTGTTTTTCACGATTGTCCAGCTACTTGCCCATTATACTTTCAATGTCCAGCTTTAAATGTTATCATACTGACACATACCAAAAACACCTATTTTTTCATCTCATAATCATAGAAAAAGACCAATTAATGAACTAACATGCACCACTAAAATGCTTAAGTTTTATGCCATGTATCCCACTTAGGAAAATGGTCACCAGTAAATATTAATTTCAGCCAAATAGCATTTGCATCTCCCATTTCTACTTTAACTTACTTGATATTTGAATAAAAATAAGATTTTTCAATTAAACTAACGGCTGTAACTTTGCAGAACCAGTGTAGTAAAAAAAACTTCACCCCTTCCCCAAATCAAAGTATCTGAAATTTCCAGAGAGCCTTATGGATGTCCTTTGCACTAACATCTCATTCTACAAAGTTACCCAACTGGCAGCCCTAGAGAGACATAATGCTCTGCTCCATTGACAATGGCTCCTCTCCCTAAGGGATGGCATGCTATCAAGCTCTAAAGGAGTCTTGTATGTCCAACATGATCTCTTGATTGCGATGCAGTACAGACAAGGTGAGGCTCACTTGTTTTTAGATGTCATGTTTTCTGATTAACCACAACAGGGACTACAGTGATTCCAAAGCATAAACAAACTGTTTTATGAATTCCATGACATTATTACATTCTCAGGTGTCTGAAAGTCAGATCTGTCCTTGATTTCCTAGAGGTGTGAACTGAGTTGACTGAGGTCTATGCACTGTATTTAAAGAACAATTGATGTAAGATTTGAATTAAAGGGAAAAGAAGTGAGGATCTAAAGAACAGTCAAAATGACTAGAGAACATTACAGACCATAGTTTTCACAGTATAATCAGTACAAAGAATGCCGTGGTGGTACAGGACAAGTTCACGGTCATTAAGATCAAAGGATTCTTTTCCAAATGCCCTTATAAAGAAGTGTATGCGTTAGCAATCCCGGTCAACCCATTATGTCTAACTTATATTTGTATTATGAATAGATCAATCATGATTGATGATTTTGGATCTTAAAGGCTTGACCAAAGGAATACAAATCATGAATTTCATAGATTAAGTATAAGAATTATCAAAGGATTTGAGTCTACTGTTCTACTATAATCACAGGCCTGACTTTGGCTTTATCATCGGTAGATTATTTGAGAGGCCTGGACTTCATAGCATTCTGTTCCAGTAGACTGAAGATTCACATCGGAAGTCACATGCATCTTTTCAAAGACGTCAGATAATTTCTTATAAGGATTCCTAATTCTCAAGTTCCATACTATACAATTACATGACTGACATCTTAAATTTTACACAGCATCCCCATCCAAGCTAGAATGAATATCTATACTCTATCAAGTGGGAGATCTTCTGAGAACTGTGCTGATTTTAGCTATTTTTTAGTTTTACGTAAAACAGTTTTTGGGGTACAGTTTAACATATATAATCCATTAAGATTTATTATAGGATTCTCCATTAATTGAATCTCTTCTTCAAGATAAGATTTAATGACCTGAATTTGTACATTACTATGGTAACCTGTAAGAAGAAATCTATTATTAATACAAGCACCAAGATCGACAACTCCGAGTTTCATTTGAACCATGTTACCTTTTATCGATCAAAAAATGTAAGATAAAGAGGTGCTTCAAATTCAAAAGGTAGTTGAAAATTAGTCTACTTAAGCTGTAGAAATAACAAGTTATCTGACACTGCTAGTGCTTTGGCTTCTCACTTTTATAGCAGTAGGATTTTAGAGGATAACACCCAAAAGGATATTTTTAAATGAAGTGCATGAAAGCCCAAAAAGAAAAAACTTGAAATATGATCCTGGAGAAATGAATTCAGGAACAAGGTATACCTGAAATTTAACTCATTAACTTTATATATACATTTATGTGCTGCTGCATAGGGAGAAACAGAAATATGTGCCTTGGGTTTCTAAATTCTTTATTTTTATTTGTTGTTACTATGCAATGTATTTTAGATGGTACAAATAGATCCATCTCCTTTTACTGAATGGACTGTCCCATAAAGTTGAGAAAATATTGTATTTAGAGGGCACGTCAAGATTATTATGAACTGGATTTAGTACGCACTAAAATCTGAATGCAAAGTCTGAGCAAGACACCATTCACTTATTGTGCTAAATACTCTAATGCCTTAAACCACCACCACAGCATAAACATAATGCTTATTTGCTGGAACAGTGAATTTTAAGAGATTAACAGAATCACTAATATTACGTACCTGATATGAAAACTACAAAATTTTGAATGTTTCCTTTTATTCCAGGTTTAACAGATCAGACACTGGAACCAAGAAAGAGTAGCCAGGCACAATCCTTTTAAAAAAAAAAGGAAAAGAAAGAAACAAAGGTTTGTTTAAAAGATCAAAAGCTATCCAAGAGATTCCACCTACATTTCTGCCCTACAATTATCTAAATGTATTACTATATATCTTTAAACACAACTTTCTAGTGATTGCCTATTAAAGTTCTCATATAAAGTATAAAACAAGCACGTGGAGAGTAACATCATGGTACAAAATTAGAAATAATAAACGTAAATAAATACTTTAGGGAATCTTAAATGTTCAGGCTCTTCAAAAAAAAAGAAAAAACAGCTAGGCCCCGAGGCACTTCTTGTAATTACTATAGTGTGTATGTTGGTTATTCAATTTTTGATGCCAAGTTTAAAACCTACAATATGCTTAGGTGGACTAATTTTTATTTAACTTTAGAATGCAAAATACAAATAATTTACAAAATTCAGTATATTTTTTCACTTAGGAAAAAAGGGTAAATAAAATAAGAAGTTTTCGAAGTAAAGTGATGAGCTTTTTCACCAAATTTCAGTCAAGATTGTTAAAAGGTGAATTCACCTTTTAAACTATTAGAACAAAATTCATTTGACAGAAAGCCTATCAAACACTTCACATTGAATTTTAAAGTGGGGCATTTTTGCATCTTATAACTACTTTGAAACATACCCTTTAAAACCAAATTTTGTAGTGTACCCGGTTCAATTTCATAAAACTTGCAAAAGGGGGAGGGGGGGAAGGTCATCTTTACCTTTCCTAGTAAAGCACAGCAGTAGACAATATAAACCCTCAAGAATGAGAAAGTAACTGAAAGTGGTAATGATGCTGTGTAAAACTTAGAACAACCCATTCTTACCTAATAAAATTAGAGGTCTGTACAATCCTCCTGGAAGCCTGTCAGCCATCAAGTAGGTAAACATTTATGGAGTTCTATCTTTAAAACAAAAACAAAAAAAAGACAAAAAGCACAAACGTTACTGTTTTGCTTTAAAAAAGGTTGTAAAAAAAATTACTTGTAAAAATATAAAAACAAACAGCAATTTTTAAGAGAGTTAATACCAAATCAAGACAGCATTGACCATACATGTTACTATAATCTCTGTGGCAACAAAAATATTGGTGTTTTCACATCTGAAGAGACACGCTGATGATGGGGTGGGATTATGAAACATCACATGCAGAGTCCATATTTTTTGCATGAGACGAGGTAAACTGCCTGTCCCTCTCCCATTATTTTTATTTTTACCACTGCTGGACCATTAACCATAAAGATGAAATCAAAACTGTAACAGCATATATTTCATAAAGCAAAAAGTAGTGTTTTTGTAGTTTCCCTCAATCCTTTCCTTTACTCCATAAAATGCAAAAGCCCTTAAAAAAATTTGCAATACAAAGTTAAATTAAATAAAATCTCCACTAACAGCAAACTATGATAAAATGGCTGTCATCATCTTCTGTGAATTTTTAGCCACAAGTTATTTTCTCTCTCCAAGTGAGATACCAGCTTTTCTCCTTAGAGTACAGTTTTTAAAACTTCAGCATCTTTGACCTTTAATCAGTCCCCAAACACTGCTCTTTAACACTACAAGCACCACCAAGTTTGCCTTTCCTCAAAAGGCTTAACTTAACTTGTTGGCAGTTATTCATCCCCAATACCCCCAAGCCTAGTGAAAGCTTCACAGATAATTCTATGAAGAGTCCGTATTTAAAATTTGCACATATTACTACACACTGAGGACTCCTATGTGTAAATTCAATTCTCAGTACCTGCTAATATAAGTGGAATGCAAATCCTTTAAAGTAAAAAAATAAAATAAAAAGGATTTAGCAATTTTGTTTTCAAAACCAGTTTAACTACTGAAGCTGAAACAGCATTTGAAGGAAACAAACCACCAAAGCTTTTAAGTCATTTATTAATGTGCTAAAAATACAGCCGACATTTACCTAGGACTTTCTTTTCAGCAAACTGTGTCATAGCCTAATACTGCAGAGATGTAACTGTAATTATAAAACCATTACAATTCAAATCTAAAATGAAGATACACAAACTCGTGCAAGATTAACACAATCATGTTTTTAAACATATAAACATTTCTAAAAAACGTCAGCTTTCATTCGCATGATACCCAATTCACATTTACAAGGGATATCACGAAACTGCAAATTTACCTTCCAACTGTTGTATTTGAAAACGAGCACAAAGACTTAAAAATCTTCTTCTATGACTCAACACTAGATAAATTGCACTAAATATGGCTACATACCATCTCCAATTAATACAAGAGTAGCTTCTTCATTTACCTTGTAATATTCTACAGTAACTTTTTATAGATTTGGTATTTGAATATTATCCTAAAACATTAGAGTAATCATTAAATATGCGAGCCAATGTGAAGCAAACACTAAACATTCCACTTAAACTTTTCCTTTTAAATGAGTGCTCAATAACAGTTATCACACAAGTTCTAAATTATAAAAAGTTACACTTGAACAATGCAAATAGTACTGCAGCCTGAGAAGCAGAAAAATGCATAAATTAAATACCAAATACAAAATATGACACCTTAGCAAATGCTTTTTTTAGTAACTACATATTTCTCAGTGTCATTTACAATTAGTTACTTTCACATATTATTCATTTTAAGTAACCAATTTTCTTCCTGCAGAGCAGTCTAATTCACAACTGTATTTTTTTTAAAGTTTAAACTGTAGAGTTGGCATAAACAAGGCTGTTTTAGAAAATTTCTAAGCTTATATAATGCCATTTTAACCACAAGACTATACTGCACTTAAATCTCAGACTTTTGTGTAAAGCTGTCTCCAAACTAGTTTTTTATATAAATTAAAATTGCAGTGTATCATTTCAGTAAAGTACTGAAACTGTCTCTTCTGCAGCCTGCTTTTGCTCCCTGGTGTAGAAGGAGTTAAAAGCCAACACCCCACAAAAAAAACAAGTTTTATTTTTAAGAAACAGACATGGCGTCTTTGTTCTTATGAACCAGGGAGACTGATCCTCTTTTCAGCAGCAAGGGGCAACCAATGCTCTTTAAAAAACTACGATAGGACCTTAGGACTTGGAGATAAACATATAGTAAAGTCTATAGCTCTCACTCCTCTTTAGTGTTGCATAGGAGTTAGTAACTGGTCTGCAGATACCCCCCCTTGCCATGGTGCACTGGAGACGGACTGGGGTGCGTCCTCTCTCCAGCAGTACTGCCCTGGGGCCCAAGAACTGATCCCCCCACCCTTAGTAGTCCATGTGGGGACTAGGGGCCAGGGAGCCCTTAGTGCTGCACGGAAGGGGAGCTCTACATACCGAGCACCGCTCGGTGTCTTTGGGGAGCTCGAAGAGGTGGGCTCTCTCCGGCTGTGCAGCACCCCACGGCCCCCCAGCGCGAGAGGCCCCCCTCAGTGAAAGGGGTTGCAGCTCTGGAGGGTGCTCACTCCCGGCTCTCCTAGCCTAGGGCGGAGGGGGGGAGGACTCTCCCCTCCCCCTCCCGGCTCCAAGGACATTTTGTTTTTCCTCCCAAGGACAAAGAACAATGAGGCGAAGAGACGGAACCACTCACCAGCAATGCGGAGACCGGCGGCGGCCCGGACTGCGGAGCGCCGTTCCCCTCCTCGCCCTGCCTGCGGCGGCGCCGGGCTCACCGCCCGCCCGCGGAGCTCGAGGCGCCGACCGAGTTTCGGAGCCCGGCGCCATCGCCCTCCGCCTGTCCGCAGCCCCGTACGGAGCTCGGCTCGCCGCTCTCCGACTCCCCGGAACCCCTGAGTGCCGGGCCCGAAGTGGCCCGCGAGGCCGGTGCCCAGGTGCCTCCCCGACTCCGGCGAACCGAGCGGCGGCCGAAGCACCTGAGAGCACCGTTGCGGCTGCCTCCCCGGCCATCTTGTGCCGTGTGTGTGTGAGAGAGTCTGTCTCTCCCGTCTTCTCTCAACCCCTTCCTCCCCTCCCCCCGCACAACATGGCCGCCAGAGTCAGTACTCACTGCGGCGGGGAAGGGGCTGGGCCTGCGCTTCTACCCCCTGCCTGCCGCTCATTCCCCCCTTCCTGCCTTCTGCGCGTGCGCCAACCTCTGCTCTCTCTACTAGGCGCGCTGCTCCCTCCCCTCCGGGCCCAGAGCGCGCCGATTCCATTGGCCACGCTCCTCCTTCCTTCCTCCTCCCATCCTGGGCCCGCGCGCAACTCAGCCGCCGCTTCCTATTGGGCGCGCGTCGTACTGGTCTTTCCACCCCTCCCCCTCCACCGCAACCTCAACGGTCGCAGCACAGTATGGTGAGCGCAAGCCGCGTCTGCCGCACCCTATTGGCTCTGCTCCTTCTCTCGCTCCCCCTCCCATCACCTAAGGCCTCGCGCGAGTCCTGCGCCCCTCTCAGAATCCATATATAGACTCTGCTTGGGAGAACGGGGGGAGCATGTGAACAGTTGTGACTGGTTGGCCTGTGAAGCCCTCTGAACGCAGGAGTCAATATTACCGGCTAAAAACATCTCCGGTCCCGCCCCTACCTCGGTCATCGCCCCCGACCCCGATCATCGTCCCTAAACCACCTTCTAGCCTGGCCCAGCCCAGCCATCTCCCTCTAGTCCCGCCAGTGACACAAAACCACCGCAGGCCCTGAGCCAGCCCTGACTGCCACCAAAACCACCTCCCAGTGCAACCAGCCATCTCCCACAACCCCAGCCAGTGCCAGGAAACTACCTCACTCCCCAGCCCAGCCATCGCCCTCTACAACAGTCAGTGTCACCAAAATAACCTCATGCCCCAGCGGCATTGCCCCCACCTCGGCCACTGCCATGGGAACCACCTTGGGCATCACCTGCTTCCCCAGCCAATGTCGCCAAAACTGACTCATGCCCCACCCTAAGCATCACTCTGTATCCTGGCCAGTGCCATCAGAACTACCACATTCCCCACGCCAGGCATCACTCTGTACCCTGGCCAGTGCCATCGGAACTACCTCGTGCCTCACCCCAGGCATCACTTCGTACCCTGGCCAGGGCCATCAGAATTACCTCATGCCCCAGCCCGGGCATCACCTACTACTCCACCCAGTGCAACCAAAGCCACCTTATGCCTCGGCACTGCTGCCTACCCTGGCTGATGCCACTGAAACCGCCTTGTGCCCTACCCCAGGAATCGCCCTCTACCCTGCCCACTGCCACTGGATCCACCTCATATGCCAGACATCACTCCCTACCTCAGCCAGTGCCACTGAATCCACATCCCAGCCTGACCCAGGCTTCATCTACCCTGGCCGGTGTTGCCAAAACCTCTTCACGCACCAGCCCAGCCTAGGCATTGCCCCTTCCCCTATCCAGTACCACTAAAATTGCCTCGTGCCCTGTCCCAGGCATTACCCCCTATCCCCGCCTGTACCATCGGAACCACTTCATGCCCCAGGTATTGCCCCCTACCCTGACCAGTGCCACCCAAACCGTTTCACTCGTGTGCCAGCCCAGCCTAGGCATTGCCACCTCCCAGCCAGTGCCACCAAAACCACCTTGTTTCCCAGCCTGGTTTGAGCATCATCCCTTACCCGGTCCTGGCCAGTGCCACCAAAACCACCATGTTTCCCAACCTGGCTTGGGCATCATCCCTTACCGGGCCTGGTCACTGCCACCAAAACCATCTCACGCCCCAACCCAGCCTGGCCTACCTTCACCATTGCCACCAAAACCATCTTGTGCCATCATGTGCCTGGATATCATTCCCCCTCTCCCAGAATTTGGTCCATGGATATTCTAACTATTTTGAATGTAAGTAGCTTTGTCCCTTATATTGTGTGGGTGCCCTCCGTGCTGTGAACTTTGTTCTTTCGTTTCTTATTTATTCCTAAATCACCTCCAAAGACTTTAGAAGTGAAAGAAAATTGACAATACAAAAATTAAAAGAGCTTCTTTGGTCCTCACCTCAAAAAATGTCCACACTAATTTATATTTCTATCCTTATTGCAAACTATTCCATTTTCCCTATTATAAGCACAGTACTGGCAGTTGCAAGTGCTAAAAAATTATAAATCCAGACCCTCAGTATCATGAGATTGTTTTAAAAATCATGAAATTAAAAAGCACCGAGGATTTTTTTTATTTGCCCCCTTATTTTTGACTGTTTGGGGGTACCCATGGGTTATATTTTCAAGTTACTGTGAGAGCTGGAAAGGTACTTTTTTAATGAAAGCTGAGATTCTCATGTATGCGACTCCAGGAGCTGAAGTTTTAAGAAAACTATAAAATGTCACAAGAATTTGGATAAAATCATGAGTCGACAACATGAAAAACAGGAAGGGCCAGATCCTCAACCTGTATAATTGGTTAGCGAAATTTACTATTTCACATATACTCTGCACCTACATTTTGAAGTGCAGTTGGCCAAGATGGCTGTCTGTCATTTACTCCCAATTCTGATATCAGCTAGTTGATATCTAAAACGTGGTAGCTGGGGCTCTCCCTTTCATCTGGCTAGAGATGGGCAGACCTAACATTGAAGCAGCTGGTTAGGAAATCAGTGCTCTCTCCCTCCCCACTGGCTCATTCTATGGCCAAGTGTTATGCAAATCAGACTACAAGATCACAATGATCCCTTCTGGCCTCACAATCCTGCTGCATCCAAATCACTTTCCTTTTAAATTCCTGTTCTGTGGCCTTGTGTTTTTTTAAATCTCCCATCCATCACCATGTTTCTGTCTTCCTGGAAGACAAAGCAGCAATAATCAAGTAGGTAATCCCCTAGCCAGGCTTTATTCCTAATAATGGAAGCCCAAATCCTGACCTTCTACTGAGATTGGTCTTCCCTCTACCCCTCTTATACACACACATTTGTTTAACTAGCTATTCCTCTATCTGCCCAATTTGACACATACCTTTATTCAATTATTCCTCTGCACACCACTACACTGGGTCTAGCTACCTCTTCTTCAACATATGCATCCCCACCATCACACAGTGCTCAATTACATCTTTGTTCAACTACCCTGTCCAATGATATCTGCCCTCAAGTGGGTTGCTGTACTGCTATCTCCCGCACTGCGTCAGTCACGATGTTCCCCTTTACCAGGCCTGAAATACCAGAAAATATATAAGCATGTTGTAATGAGCATGTATGTACTTTTGCTGCCCAGTTTGTTTGACAAACAGGGCTTTTTCTTTCTTTTCTTTGTGCTTTTTCAGACATTTTGAATTGTTTCAAGTTCTGTCACTGTCACAAAGTGAGATGGTTCATTCTCCATTTTGTGTAAGGAGGATGTAACAAGAACACCACCAGTGCTAAAGAAGAAAGTTTTTTGGTGGGAGGAGAGGGGATAGTGGGCCTTGAGATTTTGTTGCTTTTAATGGTATCCCAGGAGTACTACGACAGTTGGAATTTGGGGCAGTTGGAGGCCAACTGCGACTTCCTAAATATTGGGCTCCTTAAACCTAGGAGCAGGAGGAATCTGGTTGACTGGGAAGCAGTCACATCACTCTTCCCTAACAGGTCTTTAAGGATGGAAAGATTCTGATCTGAGAGGAGTATTTCCTTCTGAGCAGATTGGATGGGCCGTGCCTCTGGGCAACAGAGGGAAGCAAGAAGGGGTTCTTGCTTGAAAGAGGGAAAAGACAGGGGGGAATGGTTTGCTTAGGGTGAAAGAGGATCAGATGTGCTCCCTGGCTGGGATAGAAGAGTGGATATTACTGCTTCTTGGTGGGAGATTATAGCAGAAGGACTATTCTTTACAGATAGAAGAGTAGGAAGCTGGCTGTCTGGTGAACGTGGAGGGCAGAAAGTCTGCTCT
Source organism: Dermatemys mawii (assembly GCA_007922305.1). Classification (NCBI taxonomy): domain Eukaryota; kingdom Metazoa; phylum Chordata; order Testudines; family Dermatemydidae; genus Dermatemys; species Dermatemys mawii. The sequence continues at coordinate 10,818,544 of ML677366.1, forward strand.
GTGGTTTTGCAAGCCAGAGTCCAAATCCTGCAAACCTTAGTGCCTCTGGACTCAATGGAACTTCTCATGTGCATATAGTTATTCATATCTGAAAGTGTTTGCAAGGTTGAAACCTAGATGTTTATTTCCCAGTAGAACATCAATAAGAAAGGAAACAAAGAGAAAAGACAACAGGCTAGAAAATATCCAGGCTAAAACAAGAATAAAAAAAAAAAAAAGGACACAGACAAGAGTTTTTATTTACATATTTATTTGTAGCCAGGTTTGAGGGATGCAACATCCCAGTAAGACTAATAGCAGGAATGCTAGGATTCATCTTCTAGTCTCTCTCATTTCCATTATTTATTTTGGGGCATTTTAGCAATTCCTATAAAATTGTTTATTATACATTTATTTAAATTGTGATGGCATACAGTACATTTGAGCAACTGAAGTAAGCACAAACATTTTAAAAATTCACAAAAGCTTACATTTCCATATTGCAACCATAGAAAAAAGCCACTTAACACATTGCTGCTACATGTGACCAAAACTGAACTACAAAGAGCATGAACAGGAAGTGATACAGGCTATAAATTGTAACTTACAGTGGATGGCAAGAATGGGAACCTAAATTCCACTGAAACTTCCTTGACACTTTTCTTTCAGAATTAAATTTTTTAAATCAGTTATTGAAAAATTACAGTTGATGTTTTATAAGTTGATTTAGATTTAAATTGAAAAGCAGAAACCCTAAAATTAAGTGAGGAAAGAACAATTATTTATTTAATTGATTTATTATTCATTCCTTGATTCCCTGTGCCAGCCCTGGTGCAGGTTACGGTATCTTGGGGGCTGCTCTAACTTGCACCAGCTGCATACGATCTCTGCTTCATGTATCACATGCTGGGTAATAACATAAGAGAACTCCATGTTTCTAAAACTACATTGGCTCTTTTTTAAGAGAACTATTCACAGACCATCTGCAAGTGTAGTCAGCATTCAAGTCATGCAAACAGACTGACTTTCTGGTGCCTTCTCCAATTCTTTCCTCCTTCAACTGGTGCTCTTTCCTCCAAGTTCCATAGAGATTGTCACCTCTTTCCTTTTAATTTTTTGTTATTGTGTCTTTTGTGCCAGTGTTTGCTGACTTGCTGAGAGCAGAGGTTACTAACACAGAGCCTACCCTACAAACATGATCTTTACTGCAAGGCCATCATGCAATGGAATTTCAGTGGTGTTTTAGAGATGGTCCACTATGTCAGTGTGGGCAACTACAAACCATGTCATGTATTGGTGAGGACTGCAAAATGACAACTTACTGGAGGTCTTTGTGTCTTGAACATCATTGATAAGAGCGCTGTGGCTTGGCTTGACCGCATTGCATATGCCAAATAAATAAATAAATAAATAAGAGTTCATAGTCCTTTAAGTATACTGGTCTTAGGAGCAGTCTCCAATTTCTTGTTTGTGTTATAACTGGCTGGGAGGATGGGAAGGAGAGTTGCTTCCAGCCTGTGGCTGCCTTCGTTCTGCTGGGTGGCTTCCTGTTGGTCCTCTATATTGCTCATAAACCTTGTTTCTTTTGATTCCTACATTAGGCCAGCTGATGCTTGAAGCTCTTTCTAAGTCCTTCTGGTCCTGGCCTTGCCCGATGTCTGGGAATGCTGACTGTCAGCCACTACTACACAGGTTTCTTCAGTTTTGTCTCCACCGCTGTCCTGGGTCTGTAGCTACTTCATATGATCTCTATCCCACTGATGCTTGGACAATTGCTACTCTTTGATCTGTTCCGCTTAATTTCCCTTCCATCTTTGTTTGTAATGGCCTCCACAATGTAATATCGAAACTACACAAAATGGAAGGTTGTAAATATGAACAATGCAGAAAATCACTTTATTCTTTATCCTTATACTTACGTATCTGCCAGTTGTCTGTATTAACTAAAGTTCATATGTGTGTGATCCACCAGTTTTATCTTCTTAATTAACTCTAAATAGGTGCCTGAAAAAGAACTTATCTTTGACAAGTGCATAGTTGTACCCCAATAAAGCATCAGTTATATTAATTGATCAGGCTATACCAGCTTCCTTTTCACCGCACCTGGACTCTGTGAGACCTCCTTTGTTCCCCCGCCTTTGAGGCCTGGCTGATGGCATCGGCGTTCACACTTAGCAGTACTTGCCAAAAAGTATGGCAAAGATTGTCCAGTGGCTGGATGGCTCATGCCAGAACCCATCCTTGACATCACAAAGATTGAACACTTTTGCCATGGATAAATGAGATAGTATGTCTCCAGTCATTAGTAATGGGTAGTGACTTCTTTTCAATGCTCTGTTAAGTGGTTTTGGGTCAATGCAGCTCCTCAGATTAGGTGAAGGTTTTCTCACCGCTGCCAGGTTGCTGATCCATTCTATGCTAGTTTCAACAGTTCTAATGATGCTTCTTCTTTACAGGCTTGCCAGTTCCCTTTTCAGTGGCTCTGCACAGTCTAGTGGAACCAAGTATTTTGGTAGTCTCATGGGCTGCACATGGGTGTCTATTTCTAACTTAATCTTCCTGTCTAGATGTCTGTCTCCCTGAAACATGTCCTTAGAGTCTCTTAGACTGTTGGATGGGGATCATGGTGACCATTCTCCTTCCTCTCTCACACTGGGGGTATTCTGGTGTACTGTGATCAGATCCCTGGCTTGCACTCCTCTTCTGCCCTACAGTGGGTGGTACTGCTGTGTGTCTACTACTATAAAATCCAAATGATAATCTCTCTTGTTTTGGATTGTTTTTATTGACAGCCCAGTGGCCTCAGAGTAGTTTTATCACACATCCCCAGCATTTGGTCACATTGCTCCAGCCTAATATTGGTGCTTCTCAGTGTTGCTGGGATTACGATGTAATTGGATCCATCTGGAATCAAACTGATCATTGTTCTGAAGGCACAGATCCAAATATGACAGTTGAAAGGCTGGCAGCCTTCTTTAACAGTGCCTGCACACTGAGAGGCTTTGGATCTGCTAGAGCTGCAGATATCCTCCTCTTCATTGGATGTCTCTACATCCTCAGTCACTTCATGTACTGCTGCTTTTTTCTTCCTAAGATAGCTGCGGCATTGGGATACAAAGTAGTTCTGTTTCCAACACCCTTTGCGTTGTTGCACATATGATGGGTATTTTTCTTTCTGCCTCTCGCATTGCTTTCCATGGCATATACATTGGACTATGATGCCTGCATTCTCGATCACTTTGCCTCTCGCCTATATACCTTGAGACTGTGTACTTCTTCCATACTAGTGATTGATGTTATTTTGATCCTTTCCCCGGCAGTTCAGCTGCCCCTGCTATTTGGAGGCATTTCTCTAAGGTTAGATCTGTTTCTCTGAAGAATCTCTCCCACAAGTTGCAATTACACGTCCCGCAAAAAAATTCTGTCTTTAATTAGGGAATCTTTAATGGTTGTAGAGTTACATGTGGATGGCAGAGTTCTCAGCTCTGTAGCGTAAATATCTATTCCTCTTCTGCTTCTTGATTTTGGTTAAAAAAACAGTATCTCGCTGCACTTCAATTCTGTCAAGGATCACAGTACTCAGACAGCTTTATCAGCTGTTCTGGTGTTTCAGGCATATCTCCTGGCAACAGCATCTTACTCACTTCTCATCTTTCTCCTCGCATCATAAATGCTTTACCTTCATTTATCATCTTTATTTCCCATGCAGAAACTGTTTAAACGTTACTTAGTTCTTAGCAAGATAAAGGCTATGATATATTTTTTATGCTCTAAATTTATTTAGTTTTAGTTTTATTTTGTATTGCATTTGACTGTTGGTTTTTTTAGGTAGTGTATAAATATTCTACACCCTAACCAAATTAAAGTGATTGAACAAATGCACAAAAAAGTGAGTTGATGGGCCTGATTTACTACACTATCACACCAATGTTACTCTATTGGCTTCAGTGGAATTACTTCCAATTTACACCAGTGTAAATGAGGGAATAATCAGGCCCATGGTGTAAACTTCTCCGTTCATTTTGAAACTTCTGTAAGAGAGACTCGTACTGTGCCTGGAAGTTTGATTATGTGGCCGAGATATTGCTCACTGTATTCAGGTGAGCCGTCCCACTGGAGATAGTGGCATGTGTAAGACAATCAGGATTTGTCTCAATAGCTTTAATTTCTCTTATGTGTAATTTTTGACAGTGGGCCAAAACCAAAACTCAAGACCTGCATGTTCTTTAACTTGGGAGTTCAAGATTCACATCTGTTCTGAACATTCACAGAGTTTGGGAAGATGGGATTTGGAATTTGTTTTAGCCATTGTACAGTTTGAAAGCTCTTCTGGGCAGGGACTAAATTCTAGTCTAGACTAAGTTCAGTCTAGTTCAACAGGGCTCTGATCCTGAATGAAGCCTCTAAGCACTGCCACAGTATACATTAATAATAATAACAACAATAAAGTTCAAAGTAACATTTAGATCTGTGTTGGGATTCAGTTCCAGGTCTTTGGTATATCCCATATCTAAATAAGACAAATACAAAAGCACACGAACTCACTAAGAATGTATATTTTTTAATAATATTTGTAAAATAAGGGAAATGACTTTTTTATTTTTATGTTTTAACACTGAAAACCAAGACCATGCTAATATGGTGAATTTGCTAATATTTTTATTGTGTTCTTATTTGGAATTATAAACCTTTATAGCAACAAGAAAGGCTTGGTTATCAAGAATAATCAGAAACATTCTCATCAGGCAAATGCTGTTGATGAACATGTGGTGGGGGGGTGGAAATCTTTCCCAGTCTGCTAAACCAAACTTCAGTGGTTTTGCAGTTTATTCAAAATGAAACTATTTAGCCTATGCAGCTCTGACTTTTCATATTCCCATTTTCAAGAAAAAAAAGCATTAGCAAATTAAAGTCATAAGGTATACCTGAACTGAAAAGAGGGCAAGAAGTTTTAGTGGACTTAATTCTCTTTACCAACTCCAGGGAGGAAAATCTAAGTGCTTAACTTGACAGTCACTGAATATCATAAATGGATATTATTTTGGCATCTGTGATCTAATGGATTGAGCTCAGGCCTGAGAGCTAAGACCTCTTGAGTTGTAACTTTAACCCACTAACTTCTTTGCTTCAGTTTCACATCTGTAAAATAAGTGCAATAGTACTTGTTTGCCAGCTGTTGTGAAGATTAGTTATGGGGCTGCCTCTTATGTTGAAGTCCCACTGATTTCTATAGGGATTATGTGATTTTAAAAAGTCCAGTGCTTTTAACAGCCTTGAGAATGTGAAGTTCTGTGTTATTGCTGAAGGCTGCCACATTCATATTAGCTACTGCTTTGCCATCTTCAAATACCATAAACAACAATAATACTGTCCTATATTCTGATCCTGCATTTTTTCAACACCTAAATCTGGTCCTCATTTCAGTGTGCAAGAAATTTAGGGGATGGATGAAGCCCTTCCTGGATGAAGTCTTATGATTTTGAAGCAATCTTAATTTTAAAACAAAGTTTGTTTTGTATGTTGAAACTATCTTTTATAATAAACCCCTGATTCTTTGAACAACAAATCCATTTCATTACCCAAAAAAACTTTTATTTCTATTACACATAGGCAGTATTCTGCTGTTATTAGCAGATTGAGCATAAGTGCATATTAGACTTAAAATACTTTGTAAAGTAAATGCAATTTTTGTGTTTTCTCCAAAAGTAAACAAATATAAAAAGGACAGAGGGATGGTAGGACAAATTTTGGTTCATCTTTCTTGACAATATCGAGTGACAACACAAAGAGTGATATGAAGGTTGTACATGTCTCTTTACATGTGAAGAAATTGCTGCAATTTTGTTGCATAACTCTGAGATCATAAGTGATATACAATAAGTTGATGGGCAGTTTCTCAGAAACCCTATTAATATCTCTGAGCTACAGCTTGCAAAATGTAAGGACTGTGACTTGTATTAAATGATTTAGTTTTTATACAGTGTTGAAGTTTGTTGCCTTTAGGCAGTTTTCAAACTGGGGGTCGAGACCCCTCAGAGAGTTGTGATTTTATTACATGGGGGCATTGTGATCGGTCATCCTCCACCCCAAACCCTGCTTTGCATCCAACATTTATAATGGTATTAAATATATTAAAAAGTGATTTTAATTTGGGGGAGGGGTTACACTCAGAGGCGTGCTATGTGAAAGGGGTCACCAATACAAAAGTTTGAGAACTGCTGCTTTAGGAGCTTGCAGAATTGAAAATGTGGGAAAACTGGAAAAATTGCCAAGGCTTTATGCATGTTCAGAAATGAAGCATCTGCAAACAGGATCTTTTACCAACCCCCCACCTCTATCTGTAAATACCTTTTGTGGAGTCATAAGAGTGTTCTGCTAAACTGGGAGAGGCTCATCATTTAATCGAGAGTCCAAAGACTAGTTGGCAACGATAAGGGAGCCATGCCCAATGTAGAGTTTCACATACAAATATTGTTCTGCCCGTCTGCCAAGATATCACAATCTCGAGATGTGGGGGCGAAGGCTAAGAAAGGAGAGAACTCATCATTTTTTACAGAAACCTGAAGAAAATTATGTTTGTGATTATTTTGAATTAATATCTTTACAGGTGAGATGATAATTGACAACAGTTCATTTTTCTAGTGAATTGAGCATCTTTTTTCTAAATTCTTAGGTCTACATTTTCCTAATTAACATTAATGGAATTCCTGCAGATTTACACTAGGATATGGGAAATTAGACTAGAACTTGGCTTGTTGGACCAAATGCATCCCTGGTGTAACTCACTGAAGCCAAGTTGAGATGAAGTCAGAAGAGTTACACTAGAGATGAAATTGGACTTGAGGGCCAAAATCTGCACTCGCTCAGGTGGAAATACAGAATCACTCTAGGTTCAGATTAGGAAAACTGGAGCTCTAAACACATCCCAAAGGGAGCCCTTTGACTCTCCTTGGGGTGGCAGGATCAGACATCACCCACACAACCATCTTCTGGCCTAGTGGGGAGCCAGCGGTACCTCTTCTCTTTGGGCAGGCTAGGCATCCTCTCTACCTGGATTATTGTTCCATGTGTTCACACAGCTGGGGTTAGGGTGACAAAACATCAAGTGTGAAAAATCGGGACATCTGGTCACCCTAGCTGGGATCTTTTTTAGAGAAGGGAGATCTCAGCCACCACCCAGATGAGCAGAGGACTCTACATGTTGGAATCCTTGAAAGCACTCTTGGAGAATCATGATAGGGTGGTGGCAGTAAGCATCCCCCACACAGAGAATCTTCTGCTGTGGTGTTGTTGTCAGGGGTCCCCTAGAACAGTAGGTTTCACAGTCAACAATCCATTAAATTCAATGAGGAAGATCACACCTTTCAGAGTTAGTGTTTCAAACTGGAAGCAGGCTCAGGCCAGGGATCACTGTATACATTATATTTGGATCCTGTTTTCAAGGTTTTCTTTGCAACCACGATGGCTAGAAATGTTTTAAAAAACAAAGCTGAAATTCTGTGCCACCACATGATTCAGGAGCGAAGGTGTGAGATATGTGCCTATCCTTTTAATCCGGCCCGGACTAATTCCATTTAAATCAATATAATAACTCCAGATTTCCCCTCATGTGGTTGAAAGAAAGTGGAATGTTATCCTAAGAATCTGGAAGTGGATGAAGTGAATTAAAAAATAAGTTTGTGTACCAATAGTTTGTAAATGTTCTTGTATACTTAACTTTGTCATTGGAAAGAGAAGAGAATGCAAAAGTAGAGATTAGGCTGATTATACAGATGCTCGCTGACTTAGGTAAGTGTTCCGTTCCAGAATGCCTTGCGTTATTCAAATTTTGCGTAAGTCGGAAACGTATCTCCGACCATTATGTGCAAAAAAAAACCACCCAACCCAAAAAAACCTCCTATTTGTAGCTTACAGAAATTTTTCCATAAACTCGGAGTTGTGTACATTGGCTTTACGTAACTCGGGGAGTGTCTGCATATAAAAGGAGTAGTAAGAAAAGCAAGCATTTTTTGTGTATGCATGTGTGATTGTTCCAGTATTCCTTGTATGCTCCCTGAAGTTCAATTTTCCTTATATAGATTTATTGACAAAGGGCATAGACTTTTTAGCATGTCTTGACAATAAATTATGCTATAGAATTTCTTCTTGTCCTCCTCCAGATATTTGGAATTAAAACCTTTTGAAGTAGGATGTTGGCTAAGAAGAGGTAAAAATATTTGATTGTGAAACACCAGTTAGTATGAATGAAGGTTCGTGAATAGATGCATTTTATTTTGCTCTACCTGCAGCTTGCTTACAACAAAAGTTCCTTAGTGTTATAGCCTATATTTGAACACTCTGCCCCCAGAATGCAAAGTACAAAGGGCTATCGCACATCTAAAAAAATGTGTGTATATTTGCCTTTGTAGGGAATAAGGTCAAACATGAGTGATTTGAAATCAACACAAATAAAAATGTTCGATTTGGACTTTCAAAGTGACTTCCCCAAAGCCTTTAAATTAGTTAATTAACTACAGTACAGTGTTGCTGAATGACATATCAGATACTGACATTGTACATCCAGGAATAAGGTTTGCCCAACATGGATCAAGAGTGCTTTATTCAGGAAAGTTTAAAAAGGTTCAGTTAGCATAATGAAAAGTTAGAGCCAAAAGAGAGTTGAAGATGACTGCTTTACAAATGAAAAGCCAGCTCAAATTATATTAATAGAATGTAATCTGATAGGTAAAAAAGTGATTAAGACGGCTAAGAGGACACACTGGTAAAGTGGTTTAAATATGGAAAGCACAATAAAAATTTGAAATATTGTTATAATGTCAGTGTTACAAGAATAAACAACCAAAGATATAAAGGAGAAGTAGGACGTACACAGGAGAGTTTGAGGACCATATGTAGTATGGGTGGAAGCAGGCGCAACTTAAACCTGTTTATATCAGGGTTAAATTTGATGCACAGGCCCACTGGAGCAGCACAGTATAAAGAGAGCAATCAAGAAGATAATGCCATTGGGGCAAAGTGATACCTTTGTATTTGTCTTCCTACAGAAGTTGATGAGGAAATAATTGCCTCAGAGTTAACCCTTAACAGGTAGCAGTAATGAAAAGGAGGAACTGTTGACTTGAGGGCTGGCGGAGAAATTGAGAAATTAATCTGCAAGGTCCATACAGGCCACATAACGGTGAAGGGAAGGAAGAGCAAAAGGGCTGAGCAAAGAAAGGAACACTATCTATATTTCATTTACTGGGGGAGGTATCTGATTTATTATTAATAATAATAATCAATAATAACTTTTTAATGGCTTCCTATTTTGGGCAGTAGACAACATTGTCATAAGTTAAGCATATAGTTACATGAAAAATAAAGCCAGCAGCTTTCCCTCACTCCAACACCAGAAAATAACCAAATGGAAATGAAATCAACTGCAACAATATTCCCTATGTCCCCAAAACATCAGTATTTACCTTGCCTCTTTCACCATCAAAGGCTTGTTAAATAGGTGAGCCTTTCACGGTAACCTGAAAGCCAACAAAATCAGTTATTCTGGACCAACGGGAGTGTGAGGGGGATCTTGTTCCCACACTTTTATACCAAGAGGTCCCCAGCCTTTGGATCATCCACTGAGCTCAGCTGTATGCTATCATTCATGCAGAGAGGTGGTCTCAGATATTGTAGGCAGCTTCCAAACCATTAGGGCTTTATGGATCAAAAAAAGATACCTTGTATTCCACTTGGAAACCAATAGACAGCCAGTGCCGACCACAGAGAACTAGTCTGGCGTGAGCCCTGCTAGATAAATCACATTTTCTACCACCTACAGCACATCTTATTCCAAGGTTGGGTCTCCTACCTTGACTAGCCTAGGGCACGTCACAGATCGCCATCAACAAAGGTCAAATAATTTGGACATGATTAGTAAAGTTAATGCCATCTGAAATTACCTCTCACGCTGACCTGTCAAAAGCATCTCAATAGCTGGTCTCCCTTAAACAAGAAGTAGCTATTAAATACATTGCTTAGAAAAACACCTGGTCGTTAATTGGAATATAATTAAATTCTGCCAGAACATTTCAGCTATGAGCTTCTCCGCCTACTGCATCTTTAAAATTCCAGGAGTCTGCTGGAGGCAGCTGCCACTGTGTGCTGTGCAGTAGTTAATGCAGCATTTTACAAAGACTGCTCATGGAGACATGACTTTGTTCTTCCTTGTTTTGTTGTTTTCCTTTCATTTAAAATAAAAGCCATTTGAACTAAGGCATAGGGTTGCTCTTTAGATAGGAAGAAACGTAAAATGAATTCCAGCAGTGACGATGGGATCAAAGCCAGAAGAGAACTCAGAAGATGTGAAGAAGCAATTTAGAGGTTTCATGGTTAAAACTAAGAAGAAATGTCTAAAACTGAAACTTCCATAAACACGATGTGTGTCTCTTATCAACACTGTCTCACAAAATGGCTACTGCCCTGCACTCTCTTAGAAATGTAAAGTGTCCAGACCTCAATCCCACAACTTAAATTTTTTTCCCTCCTTTGCTTTGCTTTCATTTAATTTCTTTCCTCTTTACATTAAGCTCCAGCAGGGACTCGTGACCGGAAGCCCTTTGCAAGGCTGCATCCTGCTGAATGCAGACATGGCAAGAAGAGCACAAAGTTCTTCTTTTTGCAACGTGACTAGTCTTCAGATCAGTCTAACAGATTTCTGTAGTTTGAAAACACCCAGAATGGTTTCACACCCTGCCATTTTCAAACAATCAGGAACATGGTGAATGTGTGTGTGGAGTACTGTTCTAACCCACAATGGTATGCAAAAAACCACACTCCAATGACAAGTATGGTGATCTCTTGGGAAATAAAGCTGCTGATTCAGTCAATATCATTTAAATCTTCCCCTCTAGAATTTTCTACTGCTAGCTCCCAGATATAAAAGGACTTTTGTGAAATGGACTGAGCTGTGGTACTAAGGGATTCTGTATACTGTACTTTGTAGTATTTGGTTTCTCACTGCAGCACATGTTTTTATAATGTGGGGGAGGGGAAGGGAAGCTGCTTTTAAATAATCTGTTGCAAAAGACTGCTGCTCTGAGCCAATTAGTCCTGAAGGTAACTGTTTCACTGAAGGAGAACTTGAGTGCAAGGGATGGAATGAAGGCGATTAGGGACAGAAAAGACCACACAGTGCAACTAGTTTGTCCATCTGCCAATGCGGGAGTATTCACTGTAGTATATTTTTGTGTTCTGCTGCACTGTCTAATCTACTTTTAATATTAGAATTGGTAATTGAAACCTTCTGCTGATAAGTAAGTGTTGTAAAAAAACAAACCTTCATACATCTAGCGCTGGTAAGCGCTTGCATTTTAGATCTAGAATTAGATTCATCTCAGCTCTCCGCCAGCTTCTGCTGCCATAGAGCTGTGACCCGTGGAAACCCCCTGCAGCAGGAAGCCTGCCAGTAGGGAGGCTGAGTTAGGGGAAGGCAACTGCAAGTTTTCCTCCACTGGGAGCACTGAGTTACTTCAGCCTGAAATGTGGATGGTAGTAGGCAGGGAGGAGACAAGGTAGAGGCAACCAGGGCATGTGCTGATTCAATGCATGCCCTCAGTCACCTCCCCTGGCAAGGCTGCTGTGGAGACCCTGCTATAACTCTAAGCTGGTCCTTGCAGAGCTAGAAAACTCTGAGTAAGGAAGGGATGGAAGGCTCAGTGTCTTCCCTCTGTGGTTGTGTGTACACTAGGAGCGCTTTATTCTATAGCAGGGGTACGCAACCTATGGCATGCATGCCAAAGGCGGCACGCGAGCTGATTTTCGGTAGCACTCACACTGCCCGGGTCCTGGCCACCGGTCTGGGGGGCTCTGCATTTTAATTTGATTTTAAATGAAGCTTCTTAAACATTTTAAAAACCTTGTTTACTTTACATACAACAATATTTTAATTATATATTATAAACCTATAGAAAGGGACCTTCTAAAAACATTAAAATGTATTACTGGCATGCAAAACCTTAAATGAGAGTGAATAAATGAAGACTAGACACACCACTTCTGAAAGGTTGCTGACCCCTGCTCTATAGTAATACCAGTATACTATACTGGCAAAGTGTTCCTAGATGGATGCAGCTATCCCAGTATAGTAAAACCATCCCCCGCAAGTACTGGTAAAGAATCTGCCAATATAACTGCATCTCCACTACCAACTTCTGCTGGTACACCTGTATTGGCCTGCAATAACACCTCTTCAATCCTTGACCAACATAGCTACGCTGGCAGAGGTCTATAGTGCGGATATAGCCTGAGTAAATACCTCTTCATAGCCCTTGGGGCCAAGCCAGGGCACGAAGACATAATATAGACATCCATGCATCAGTTTTGGTGATCCACACTACTTAGATATAAAACCAAATGAATATGGTCACAAGTTCTTAACTGCACTCCTTGGCATCATTTGTTTGCAATAATCTTTTAGGGCCACTTGAGGCCTAGATCGTGTGTGTCCCTGCCTGGGTGCACAATCTGAGAGAAGAGGGTACAAAGAACCTCGCCAACCTCACATCCCTCTGCAGAGGCAGTCACAACATGGCTGATGAACACAGGGATTCTGGGGCCCAATTCACTGTTGCCTTCATCATGTGTGCCATTTACACTGATGCAAATGTTACCATTCTGATCTAGCGGGGTTTTACATGCATTTTTTATGCTCACTTTGCATTGGAGTAAATGACTACACAAGGAGTGGAGCAACAGTGAATCAGGTGAGGTCCTCGGTGAGACTAACACCACTAGCAGTACTAGCCTCTCCAAAGAGGCTGAGGCGGGTACAATGAGGAGAGGGTCACCATGCTCTATTCCACCTTACTGGCTACCTAACAGTGTGTGTGCGAGGCACATACTGCATCCTCTTAAGGAATGGCAGAGCTGGCACTGCAGTGTGCATTCCCTAGGAGGAATTGTGATTGCATTAAATTGTATGTTTCAATTCAATCCTAGAACTGTGGAAGGGAAAAAGATAGTGCTAAGAAAACAGATTAGATAGGTTTATAGCTGAGCAGAGCTCTGGCGGTACAAGAGCTCTCTTGTTTGCGCAGCCTCCCACAGCTGCCCTCCTAAATATATCCTCTACAGAGAACTGCATTTCTCCACCTCTTTCTCAGACCAATCAGATTTTCACAAATATCAGGTTCCCTTGAGATATGCAAGCAGGCGGCCACAAATGCCCTAGTTACAGGACCTTGTGAAGGAGGGAAGAGACTAACACATCCCCATCAGAATGAAATTGTTACAGACACAGACTATTTCAACAGGGGATGTGTGCAGGCGATTGATAAAAAATATACAGTAGCTTGTTATTGATACACGATATTGATAACGATGGGGTCCAGTTACTTCCTTATTTTAGCCCACCCATTTGCATGCAGCCTGGATTAGGAGCTGAAAATCATTCTCATTTGATGATTGTTTACTGGCCTATGTGAAAAGAATTCATGCATCTCAGGCCAGGTGCCAGCAGACAAAAATAACACCACCAAAGAGGGTACTAACTGTCCACCACAGGTGGCAAACTTAGCTGAGATGTACCTCAAGAATGGAATGAGACAGAATTCCTATTTCAACCTTGGAAGCAGTCCTTCCAGTTCAGGATTGTGGCACATTGAGACAATCCTGTGATCTGGAGAAAACTTTCCCAGTGGCTACCCATGCTGTATAGGGCATAAAAAGAGGATTGTAGTCTCCAGGGATGTCAATTTAGTACCTTTCAGAAGCGCTAAATTAATATAAAACGTACAGATGCTTTCTAAGGTTATGGGTCTGCTGCTACCTTCTGCTCCATGGAGTGGAGAGAAAGTCATGCAATCAGCAGGCAAATGTGCAGAGGAGCACAGAAAGAGGGAAAAGACGAGTATGTGGCGTGCTGCCCCTTTACCACAGCCACTTATCCATGATATAATCATCTCTGTTCATCTGAGCCTTCACACAGGAAAAGTTAACTAGCTGGGCTGAAGGTGTGAAGGGATTAGGGAGAAGCATTCTAGGTAGCAGGCAGACCAGTGTCACTGCAGATGTTAATGTTGTTCATTGCGGTATTTATTTCTTTATTGTTTCTGTATACCTTCTCCTCCCCTCCTGTAAAGCCACAGCCCAAGGATAAAGGGCAGCATAGCCACTAAGCCAGCCGTGCTGCTGGGGGGTGGGGGGAGCCTAGGAGTGCATGGCTCTTTGGATGAATGCACCAAGGCTGAATTTACATAGGATTAAAGTGCCTCTCTCCTGCCCCTTCTGTGTGGCCCTCCAAATTTGTAATAGAGTCATGTTGCATTCTTTTCTCAATTAGATCATAACTTCTTTGGGGTACCTAGCACCAGGTGTCTCAATCCTCTGGGAGCCTCTGAACACTATTGCAATACACATAATAAATAAGAGGAAAAGGTGCCCTTTGTGACACAGCTAATTCTGTGACTCAAATTAATACAGGAAGAAGGACCCCTGGTGAATTTCCTCCTGCTCCAACTGCCTGCCTAATTGGTTTAGACTCCTCCATTCTTAAACCATTCTTTGCCCCTTTCCCACAGAAATCCCTGTTTCTTCACCACCTGGTGTTCATTTTAGCAACAAAGCGAAATTCACAGAATCTGGTCAATTCCTAAAGCTTCTCCCTCTACCCATTGAAAAGGGAGGCAAGCTGGATATACCTTGCAAACAGGACTAGCTGGAAACAGATTTAGCCACCTCATGCATGACCTTAATCCCTGGGATTTTTAGGTGCTTTTCCTTCCTTCATTTTCAATGCTCAGATATTTATGAAGTATTCAGATCAGATCTTTAACTCCCGAATACTTTGCAATAACAAGACACCAAATTCATATGGAAAGGACTGTGCAGCCCACATGACTTCTGCAAAAAAATATAAATAATAATTTTATGGGAAGGACTAGTGGACATTTTCAAAAAAGTAAATTTCTCATTATTTTAGGTAGCCGCAGAGCACAAACCACCAGAGTATCTAGTTGCCAAACAGCAGCAGAATGAAACTGGTTTGAAGACTACAAAGTAGGTTCTATTTTCATTCTTATAGGCCAAAGTTTTCAAATTTAGAAACCTAAAGGTAGGAGTCTAAATCCATAGTTAGGCCTGTAAATGAAAGTGGCCTGGTTTTCAGAGGTGCTGAATAACCACAACTTCCCGTGAAATAAACAGGAACTTTGGGGATCTTTGCACCTTGAAAACCAAGTCATTGATTTAGGTGCCTATATGTAGATTTAGGTGCCTAACTTTAGTCAACCAAGCCTGATGTTTGGTATCAAAGGACCATTAGGAGATTGAAGACAGATTATTTTTGGTTCCTCTCTCTTAACCTTCTCTATTCTGTTTTGATATTTGCAAGTTGTTGAGATTTTAAACAGGAACATCACTGTGGGGAGAGAGCAGCCCCCATTAATAGCTCTTGGGCTCTACAGGACAGGAGCCCTGATTCTTGAGGACATACAGAGGCTGGTCTACAGCACAGAGACTCTGATTCACTGGATGATGGGTGGGGACTCTGTATAGGAAACATTGTGGCCAGCAGACCAGCAGGGCTTTCCTATGTGAACAGGTCCACTGGACAGCATGAACTTTCCCAGGCCTGCAGCAACATGGATCCTCTTCAGTGGACCTTATGTCTATTTTTTAAAAATAAGGAGATTACCAAATACACAAAAAACACCCTTAATTTAGGCATGGAAGCTAAGATTGCAGGCACATATCAACAGTTGAAATGCATATTACCTAGGGTGACCAGATGTCCTGATTTTATAGGGACAGTCTCGATTTTTGGGTCTTTTTCTTATATAGGTTCCTATTACCCCCCACCCCATCCCGATTTTTCACACTTGCTGTCTGGTCCCCCTAATATTACCGTTAAAAACATTGGAGTTATAAAAACAAACTTAAGAAGCCCAGGAAATTCAGAGCTAAGTTTGTACTTCTCAGATAAGGTACTAACTGAACCCATCACATTCTTAGCTGCCCAGACAAAAGAAACAAAATCTTTCCAGGGCAGACCTGAATATCAGCATTCCATTACACAGAAGCAGCCCTCAGGAGGTGCCTGCAAGCTGAGTGGTTGTTATGCTCTAGTAGAAATGGAACTGTGATAAACTTACTTCACAATGCAACTCTCCTTTATGACCATCTGACCTTGACTTTGTTTATTGGTAACTAATTGTTTAAAGAGCTCATCTGTTTAATTATGAACATACTGTATAATAAGAAGAGGAATGACACCTTTAACCATTGTTTCTTGGGGGCCAAATTCTGTCACCCTTGGTTGCTCACTGGCATTTTTTAAAGCTTGAGGCAAATACACAAGAGTGAACACATTTTAAAATCCTACTGTAGACAGGGCATATTGTACTTTTAACATGTGTTATATCTAATTGAGTTGAACCAGACACAACAGATGGTGAATAAGGTGGAAATTTCTAACATTTGGGGTAATTAACATTGGAACAATTTACCAAGGGATATGATGGATTCTCCGTCACTTGAAATCTTTAAATCAAGGCAGAATTGCCTTTCTAAAAATACACTACAACACAAACAGAAGTTATGAGCCCGTGAATTATTGGGTGAGATTCTCTGGGGGGCTGTTATGCAGGAGGTCAGATTAGATTATCATAGTGTTCCCTTCTGGCCTTAAAATCTGCCAATGTACGAACTCCAGAGTGGATCCTAGGGTTTACATTGACCATCAGGTATATGATAAAACTACAGCCTATCCTGGGTATATCAGGATCATATGCTAGTTAATACGTTTTAAACATATACCTGTCTTTTCCCTTGTGTGGACAAAAACTAAGGGCATGCCACTATAGTGCGGTAATGTAGGTTCTTCCTACATCAATGGAAGTTTTTTTCCCATCAATATAGGTAACTGATGTAGATGGTGGTAGATAGATAGAATTCTTCCATTGACCTACCTGCATCTACACAGGGGATGAGATCTGCTTAATTAAGGTCCAATGGGGTGTGAATTTTTCACACCTACAGAAGCAGCATGGTCACCGAATGGGGTGGTTCCGTGTTGCTCCACAGTTATCACCAGGGATCCAATTAATGATGGTAGTGGTTGGCTGCATAGGGAGACACCCTCACTGCTTGGCAGATGCCATGCAGGGTGTTAATTGAGGAGCATAACACAGGGTTAATGATGGAAGTGTCAGGAGTCTGAGGAGGGAAAAAAAAGCACATTCTAGAGATGGAATGCAGGTCTGGGAGAGTCAGGAAATGGCTGTTTCCATAGTGCTGTGTGCTATATCATGAGCCTAGCAACAGGAAACAGAGAAAGCATGTGGGTTTGATTTTCCATTACCCTACCCGTCTCAATTTTACACCATTTTACTTTGCAAATATCTACACAAGGTGCACAGAAACAGAATCAGGCCCCTTGGTTCCAAATATTATGCCATGTAACCTATTTATGAAGTTACCGAACTCTCAATATAATTCTTTTTTATTAAATGGGGCCAGCAGGACTGGAGGAAATCCAGGAGATTTTGTTTGACATGATTTGTGGATGGTTCAAGCAGCAGGAGGAAGCATTATATCAGCCTAATGGCAAGCAGACAATAGAACATCGATATACTCAACTATTTCTTTGTTTTAAGATGTGAAAAATCATCCCAGCTGATAGGCTTTTATTAACATTATTGAGTAATTCTTGATGCTTGTTACACTTTGGCTGCTTGGGCAACTTCAGTGGGGCATCATTTGTCCTCTGCCTTCAGCATGAAAACAGAATTCAAATCCCTTCTTGGAAACAGAGGTGCTTCCCAGGAGCCTGGCATGTTGCCTGCATACCAAGAGCCGTAGCCAGGCAACAGCGAAAAGATCAGTGCTTGAGCCTCACCCATGATGCATCTGGGTTACAAACAATTCCTGCCACGTAGGCAAGAGTGTGCAGGATAATGGAAAATTACTGCAGGGTTTTTCTTAAAGGGCAAGTGTTCTTTTTCGTGGAGGAAACGTCTCCACAGCCTGCTTTCTAACACTATGAATGCAAAGGTTGTTTTCCTATAAGAAGATCTGCAGTGCATCACTAGTACAATAATGTCGGCTAGAGGGAGGTATTATTCATAGGATTTTTCCACTAACTTTGTTTGTAAACATATTAGGCATCGAGCTAAACTGTGGTGGGGCAGCTGAGCTTCCAAAAGCAAGAGGCGAACAAATGAGAGGCTGCCTTTATAAAGCTGCTTTCAACGCTGACTCCAATATGGCTCCGCTTCAAGTGACGCAGTTAAAATTAATCGGGAACTGACGCCCTCCCCCCGCCCCAAAAAATCTCTCTAGCTCTTGGCAGGCTCCGCATTCAAATAGCTGCCTAGTAAATCTTGGAGCATTCATCTGTAACAAGAAAGGATACCTAAAAGAAAAAACAGGGCAGCTTTACCAGGCATGAGAAGTGAAGTATTAGACAACAGCTATTTTTTACAATTTTGCCCCTGTTTGATTAACTCCATTTTCTAGCATAGAGGGAATTATTTATCAAGATTGTCTTGTGTCTGTCTCCAACAGTACGTCTAATCACACACACATAGTTCTGATCGGAAGTTGCAACAAAATCAAATTTTATTACAGAATTAAACCACCATCCAGACTAGTCTCTTGCTTTTTGTAATTAAAAAAGTCAGTTTAGATTGGCAGACCTTCTCATCTGGAAGGGACCTCTTTACTGTGCAGAGTTTAATAGAAGCCACCCTCACAGAGTAACCGGAAAGTGGATAAAAAGGTGTGTTGGTCTCTTGCTGTTCTGGCAGTCCTTGGCCAGACCATGCTATGCCAGCTCCTCAGAGAAATGATCTTTGATCTCACGCCACTCCCAGACATGCTTTTCGTCCCTCGTCACTTTTCAATGCATCTGCCTCTGCCTGTTCCTTTTGTTTGTCTTACCATCAAGATAAATTCTAAACCAAAAGCGCTGCACTTTGTTATGCTAGGAAAGGAAAATAAAGCCGGCCTGTGAGAGGAGGGGTTGTGTTATAGAAGTCACCCTTTCCTTTCTCTCTAAATTGGTCTCTTTCCTATCTTTCTTTTTTAAATAGAAGCCACATTTGTTCTGAAGCTGCCCTCAATGTAAAATGCACAGGGAAAGTAATTACATTTAATAGACAGTGGCCTCATTTTGTAGTTGCCTTCAATATTAAAATCCTAAGGGGAAACATATTTAGAAGGTGCGACTTCTAAACAAAGATATACGGTAACAGCGGTTGCTGCCTGGTTGCTACTAGTGATCTTTCGGACCTGCCTGGAAAGTGGAGTACTTGTGGTCTGCTTGGAAAGCGAAACTCGATTGATAAGCTACCTCATGCGCAACACAAAGGGCTCTGGTTTCTAACAACTCTTCTGAAAGCTCTAAAGAGGAATTATACCCTCTTACAGTATAGAAGTCCCACTACAAGAAGGCCTCGAAAATAACGTACTAGTGTGCCCCCCAGCCAGTAGCAGATCATTCAGATTGATCGATTCTGATCTTCACAGTTTAACAACTTTGCAGTTTTGCAAAGCTGTTAAAGTGTGAAGATCAGAATCCCGAAGATAGGGTGACCAGACAGCAAGTGTGAAAAAATGGGATGGGGGTGGGGGGTAATAGGAGCCTATATAAGAAAAAGATCCAAAGATGGGGACTGTTCCTGTAAAAATCAGGACATCTGGTCACCCTTCCCGAAGATCAGATCCAGAATCCAGAAGATCAGATCCAGAACAAGCTGGTGTCTGAGTTCCCAGGCTTGCCACAGTCAGTGTTCCAAGAGTAAGCATCCCTTCCTCAGTCAGAAGAGTGGGATCATATTGCCCTGTATGTAGCTGCAGGTGGAAATCTTTTGGCGTTCCAAGACCATGAGAAGAGAGGCAGAAGACAAAAGGCCAAGAGTTTAGTAAATACACAGACACAGTGGAATTGAACAGAAAGGTGTCTCAGCTTCATTAGCGTTCCTAGTTTACTAAATACCACATATTATTTTCACAGGAATGTGGGTAACTTTAAAAGCCCCATCCTTACTACTGACTGTCCCCTCTCTGAGCCCTGTCATAGAAGCTGCTTTACCTAAATCTAACATGTCCTCTCTCTCTCTCTGGTCATTATTACCCAGGAAGCAGGAGGAGCTAAACATAATTTCCTTCTATAAAGCCAGGCTCACAGGGTGGAGAAAGGTAATTCTGTTTTGTGAAGGATTTTGACATTTTGAAATTTGGTTTTCACTCTGAGTTGGAAAGAGAACAAAACATTTCCTCTGCAAAAGGGAATAGAACGCCTGGCTAGCAGGTTTTGAAAGCTGCCTGGAAGGCAAAGTCCCATCAGACCCCGTCCTCGATTCCACGGGAGCTTGCTGGGCATTTGTGCAAACCAATTTGTTGTTTCAGTTGTCAGCATCCCCTGAGTTACGCTTGGGATCTGAGGGTTTGAATAAATCCCAAAGCTCTAATGAAACATAAAAAAAGGGCTGAATTTTGACCATTTTTCACTCCACGTTGTAAAGGAGCCCAGGTTCTCTCAAAAGCCAGCTTAGGTTTCTGTATTTTTAACATGAGGATAACAATATTGTTGGGATCAGAGTTGTGTGTAGCTTAATAAGTGTTTGAAGTAGTACGAGATCTATAGCTGGCAGGTTTTATGTATAGTTAAATGCCAATGTATTGTGACTAAAGCAGAAGCATTCCATGCGAAAAGAGATTTTTCAGGGATCTGCACACCTTGTGTCTGACTTTAGATTTTGACCCAAATTCACTGTGCGGAATTGCAATAGATCTGCCCCTTGGACTGTAAATCATGTGGCTCATGATATGTTGCAGTGTGGAACAAATGCAGAAAAGGGAAATAGAACTACCTAAAAAAATGTGGCCGGAAATTCTTTAAAGAGCAAAGCATTATTGATAAAAGCATCTAGCCTTTGTTTCCTGAACCTGTGGACAGCATTTCCTTTCACGCAGACTGAAATAGGTGTTTTCATGAAGAGCATAAAGGGATCTCTCATAGTGTGTCCCCACAGGTCAAAATGCACCCCAGAACATTGTCCCATGTTAAATTCAGGGCTGACATACAGCAGCCAATCTCTCTCTCTGTTGAACAAGCACATGGCATAGGATAGGAGAACAGTGTATAAATGAGAACTGTCTTTAGTCCCTCTGGCAAAGAGAATTGCTATACCAGCTGGGCGAGTTTCTACTCACTCCTCTTCTGTGTATCTCGCGTACCAGATGTTCAGTATTAATGAATCATGCCCAACCCTTTCAACCACATCCCATGTAATGAATACCCATTGCCTCCACAGTATCGCCCTGGCTGAGCAATACTTTGGGCCCTAGCCTGCGATCACACTGGTCCGTAAGGGTTCAATGGGAGCAGGCTTGGCCTCGGTGTGTTTATTTTTAGGATAACAGGCTATTCCTGAAGAGTCTTTGCATCAAGCCTGTCCAGAGCTTGATTGCACATAATCTGCCAAGTCACTGCCCCTAGGGCTGTGTCTGTTTTTAGCAAGGTTGCCAAGCAGGTGAAGCTGTGTCAGCACTTCCATTAAAGCACCTCCACCTCCTCTTCCCGACCCCCCCAGCACACTTCCAGTGCAAGTATAAATGGGCTATAAAAATCCACTCCTGGCTGAAACATACAAGATCAGAAGCTGAGAACAATGATTGGTTTAAGTAATCTTTGGTAAAATACACCTGGCTCGGGAAGGAGGGGGGGATTTTTTATTCCCCATCCCCGGGGGGGGGGTGAAATAGGCCAAATCCTGCAGTTAAAGATCAGCTACTGTACATTCAACTAAAACGACTTATGGGTTTGTTTTTTTAAGTATCAGGGGCAGTAGTATTGACCCACACAGAACCACAGCTGCCCAGGAGAAATCACACACTAAAAAAGTGCCAATGCGTGAGCCCAGCAGCCTCCCTCCCATCTGAGAGGTTACAAAGAGTCCTGTGGCACCTTAAAGACTAACTAAAGTTAGTTTTAGTTAGTCTTTAAGGTGCCACAGGACTCTTTGTCACTTCTGCAATTCCAGACTAAAACGGCTACCCCTCTGATCTGGGAAGTTGCAGTTCTAGACTGTGCTTTATTTCATGCCTTCAGGATCACAGGGGCTGAGAGCCCTGCATCTCACTTGCTGATGCTGCTTCCTTTCAGCTCAGCTGAATGACGTGTTTCAGCTCAGCTTACACTGATGATGTGTTGTTGTTCTTACTCACCTCTCATCCCAACAGCCAACCTGTCCTCTGCTCTGTTGTGACCTGCTGCAGGCAGAAGCTATAGGGGGCATTTTGAGTCCCATACTCATGCAGCAGGAAGGGAGGATTCCAACCTAGCACTTGGAAGGGCAACAGCCACCATTCTGGCCAATGCCCTCCATCCCCAAAGGTAGCTGGAGGATATGGATAGGGCTACAGCTAGGTAGCCCACCCACATGAAGCCATCCTAGCCTGATTCATCCTTCCCTCTGCTGATATTACAGCTCTTGTCAATAATGCGTGGCAGGCACCACTCTCCCCAGCATAGCCCACTAGGGGCAGGAATTTGCCCTATTTCAGGAATAACGTCAGCTGCCCTGGATCGTTTAGCTGATCGGATAACTGCACTGCCATTAGTAAAATCTGGATTAAAATAAGTATTTTCTACCGTTGGCTGCTGTGATCGATGCTATTACAGTTCATTGGGTAAACAACCAACCTCTGGAGGAAGAACAATTGTAAATATCAGAGATGGGTGAGAGCCAGATTCACTGCTCTGAACACACTGACACCCTTGCGGAGTTTGGTTCCATCCCTGAACACTGCAGATCCGCACAGCGCTCAGATGCATTTACATTAAATGTGTACGTAGTTACAGTACTGAACTGTTTGGATTATCCCAGCAGTTTTGATAATCCACCTGTTAAGGCTACTGTTCAAATAGAAAACAAAGGAATGTTCAGTGAAAATGGAGGACTAGGGACTGCATTGCCTCCTCATTCAGCGTGGGGAATTTGTAATAATCTGGTTTATGTGTTATCATATTGGTGCCACTTCCCTCTTCTGGGTGGAACCAGAAGTGCTCAAATCCATGTCATAAACCAGGGGTGGCTCCGGAGCCACATGCAGCTCTTCAGAGGTTAATATGCAGCTCCTTCTATAGGCACCAACTCTGGGGCTGGAGCTACAGGCGCCAACTTTCCAATGTGCCGGGGGTGCTCACTGCTCAACCCCTGCTCTGCTACAGGCCCTTCCCCCACTCTACCACTTCCTGTACCCTCCCCTGAGCCAGCAATGCCCTCTCTCCTCTCCCTCACCCCACCCAGCCTCCTGCACACCATGAAACAGCTGATCGGGTGGTGTGGGGAGGGAGGGGGAGGTGCTGATCGGTGGCATTGCTGGTGGGTGGGAGGCGCTGGGAGCAGAGGGCAGCTGATCAGGGCTGCTGACATATTACTGTGGCTCTTTGGCAAGGTACATTGGTAAATTCTGGCTCTTTCTAAGGCTCAGGTTGGCCACCCCCGTCATAAACCTTAATCTGCTACCAGCCAATGGAGAGTCTCCCTTTACTCAGTGAACGCCTCCTGAATGGAAGGATCTAAGCTCTATCCTTATTGTTGCTATAAAGTACTCTGTGCCTCCTTCTTTCACTATAATGGCAACTGAAAGAAGACACAGATCTGTTCCAAACATCCATTGCTGTGCTTGGAAATGTTGGGCCGGGACAGAGGTGAATACGGCACTGACTCTCCAAGGCCACGTAATGAAAGGGAACGTATAGGCCTCATTTTCTTGTATTTTCATGAGCCTGCAGCATTAGCCTTAAACTCCTGGGTTTTAAGAGTCTGTATCACATCTTTCCTGTTGTGTAAATAGAGATATTCTGCTTGGGGGTGAAACCACTTCAGCAGGGTGCTGTAATCTGCTTCTCAAGGTCACTGCTGTCTGTTATGAGTTAAACAATTCCCTTTGCGTCACATAAATTCTTTGGTTCCATAGCACAGCCTGTCTGAAATGCGAAGAAATCATGAAAAGTTCTCAGCATTCCTTCTTAATCTGATTAATATCCTCAGACCAACATCCCTTCTCCCCTGAGATGAAAGCATAGAAACATCTATCTGCCTATGCTGTCTATTGCACCAATCACTGTAGTACTCAAGTAGGTAATATATAGAGGTAAAATGTATAATGTAACAAAAACTGACATGCAGAGCAGTCAGGAAAGACATGCATGGGGCACACACAGTGGAGTTACAAACCCATTTCATTGCATGGAGACTTAATCCCTGCTACTGAGTTAACAAGATACCCCCCTGACCCAAGGAAAAATAATAAAAACAATTAAGGAATCACAGGAAGGGGCTGTTAGTCTGTCACACTTGCTAAGAGTGTTAAGGACCATGAGAAAATTAAACTACTGTATTACTGATTCTTGAGGGGACAGAATGAAATGAGGCAGAAAATGTGAAAGAAAATAAACCTGAACTCCCTTGGTTTCTAGTTTATAGATCATAGAGGAGAGAGGTAGAAAAGCCCTATTCAATCAGCCAGCAGGAGCAGGCTGTAGTCCTTCCACCCAGGATGTAAATCAGACATTAAACTGTTCTAATGCACTGCAGCTATTAATAATATTGCATGTAATGCTGTAAAATTGACAACGATCTGTCCTAAATCATTCCTCTGCCATTCATCCCCCTCTCAGCTCTCCTCCTGTGGACCTTGCTCCTTTCTCAAAGAGCATGAGCTGTGCTGGAGGAGGCCATTAACACATTTACACTTACAAAGGGCGGGGGGAAGCAGTGTCTCACAGTGATGGGATGGAGTCTACAGGCCAACACTCTAATGACCATGACAGTTTACATATCTGCCTGCTTCTTAACAAAGGCTCCAGTTCTCCCTCCTCCCCTCACCCCCTTTTTGGAGCACATCCTTCTCTTTTCTTTCCCTGCCTTTTAGGTGAGGCACACCAGGGCCGGTTACCATGGAAACGGTTACAGCACCAACTGCACTGCAGGAGGATAAGTCCTGAAGGAAATGGGCTGCTGCCATCTAGTGTTATTCAGGCACCCGCTTCGTTGTCTGTCCCTTGTGCCCTTCCCACAAGCCCTTTCCACCACCGAACACACACACATCCCCTCAAATCTCCCCCACGGCCTATAAAAGTGGAGGTTTCCCTGCTGCGTTCCCTTCATTAGGCTGAAGGATTAATACACATTCAGGTGGGTGGCATACATGTTGCCCTGTCTTATTGACACTCTCTGGCCTTGCATTGAGAGTTATTGTACTCGATAATAAACTACACAGCTACAGTAGAATTGTTTCTTCGGCTTATTGCACTCAGATCAGACTCTAGTATGTCTTTGCAAATTCTTAATTGTCAGTGGTCCAAATCCTGAACTACTTAGGCTGTATTTGTGTAGAACTCCCAGATAAGTCAATAGTAATTGTGCTTGAGTAAGGACTGTAAGATTTGGCCAATATAGTTTGTTTAAGTTTAAACTGATCATCCTTCTTTTAGGTGGATTTCAGGCTCTGACGGTCCCTTGGGAGCCACTAAATATCCTGCAAAGGTCTTAAAGTGTATGGGAAAGGGGCTCTCTCATACAGATTTCCTATGGTAGATGAAACAGAATATTAGCTTATATCTAGCCAAAGAGCTCCAGAGAATGAAATGTATGCACATTCTCAAGCTTTTGCAAGCCAATTTTAAATCTTGGAGAATGGATTTCCTTCTTTTGATGTTTCATGCCTCATCATTTTTTTATCTACACCTAGTAAATTCCATACAAAAAGCAATGTTAAGAGAAAGGGAATACTTTTGAATGAAGTGTTCAGAAGTATGAAAAGTCACAGTTAAAGTTTTATAAGCAACCTTTACTCTGCTTTACTTTGTGAGTATGCATATGATATAATCCTTAAAGGCAGGATCAGATACCACTTCTCAGATAAATAGTTCCACACACATCGTTGGCTTAGCTTACTTATGTTAGACTGTTTTTGCAAGATCAAAATTGGGTGTCATATTTGATGTGCCAGGTTTCCTTTAATGTTTAAGTATTTCTGTAGTCAATTGTAATTCATGATGCAAGCATAGTGCCTTCAGCTTAGCACAAGAATATCTGTCTGACAGACAAGTGGACATCACCCTATTAAAAACTGGCAGAGAGATCGCCATTTTCTCTTACCTGACAATAAAATTATTATAGCATTTTTAATGCTGGGATGGCTGCTAAGATGAGTTATTCACATGCTGGACAGTTTATGGTTACTGGTGCCAAAGGAAAATCCTGCTGTCCATTAAAGAAAAGGTAGACTGTTGTGTTTTTGGGAAACCTGTGTAAATAAATGCAAGAAAAACAGTGGGGCTTTATATGTATTTTCACTTATAATTCTATATTTATAGCACTTTTCATGCTGAAATGGGCATGATCCTGGACGGCGCTGAGCATCTGCATCTGAGATACAGGTGCTCAGCACCTCTCAGGAGCAGTCTCCTGCCATACGAACGGGTTAATTAGATTGAAACAGAAGGAAGAGCTCCCACTGCATTAGGTGGGAGTGGGGGAGGGGGAAACACTATTTGCCTAAGTCAGGAAAGAGAAGGGGAGCCTATCCTCTTCTTAGTGGAGGGAGAACTTTGCTCCCCTTTTTCCTTCCCTGTCCAACCCCACCCCCAATATCCTAGGGTGGCTTCACACATCACTGAGTTGCAGTGATTCTGCAGAAGAATGCACAGTGATGGTGATGTTATGCAAAAGTTTAGGACAGGAAGTGAAGACAGGAAGTTTAGAACCGAAATGTGTTCAGTTGAAATTGCAAAGGGAATTGAGGGAGGTAAAATGATGAAATCAGCCCTCTTCACTGGCCTGCTACTGCCTCCCTGTTGTACAGTACTGCATTCTCAGGACAAGGAGCTGCAGATTATTGGTGGGGATGAAAGAAGGAGATGACCCTGCACTTAAACTCTGGACCCTTGATTCCCTAACGAGAGGGACTCCAGGGGCTGAGCACAGGCTTAGGATAGGGGAGGCCTAATTAAGCAGGCTGGGCTGCTCCATTATTCACTGGAGGAAGAGAGGGGGAAAAGGAGGGACAGGCCTCCAGCTGCTGGCGGTGGGCTCGTTTTCTCTGCTCTGCTCCTTAGAGGGAAGCAGGTGTCCAGAGCTACTGGTGGAGTTAGTTGGGAGCAGCCCTTTCAAGGCAGCAACGGAGACCCGCAGAAAGTTAGGGCCAAACTGGGATAGGAGCAATCTCAATTCAACTGAGCAGGGACCACCCCTTCCACCTTGTCTATCTCCAAGCCCCCTGCTTCCCAGTAGTCTCAGTAGGACCTTCCCAACCTCAGCTATCTGTAACAGGTAGCAAAACTGGATTACCTACTTGACTTAGTGAGGAAACAGCTTTCACTCAGGTTTATAGTTAACAACCATTCTAGTCTCAGTTATGGCAAATGATACAGCAAAACCAAGGTGTCACCCATTTCAGCCCTTGTCTCACATGTTGATGGCTTGTCTCATGCACTGAAGGCTGACAGGTTCTGCCATAATGGGGGCCATATAAGTGCCACTGATAGCTCGATCTGGATATAATTACCCAGATACCTCCAGGATATTGGGGCTGATATCCCTGCTCTTGAAAAAAGTGGCAGAGGATCTCAGACTGCAAGTGGTCAGGATCTTAGCTTCACAGTTCATTCAAAAGGCAGCACTCCCACTATGCCTACAGCATCTGTCTCATGAGCCCATGATCCCTCTGCGCTGATCACATTCTGGGGTGAACCCATGCTGTTGCATTATTATAGCCATTTTACAGGTGGGTAAATTGAGGCAGAGGTGACTTGTCCCTACATCACACAGCAAGTCAGGAGCAGACAGGACTGGCACCAACTTTTTTTGCCGCCGTAGGTGGCAAAGAAAAAAAATTCCTTACCGCCTTGCCGCCACCAGTGAGGAGCAGTCACTTCCGAAATGCCAGCAGCGGCTGAAGAGACATTGACCTGCTGCTGAACTGCTGGTGGCGGCGGAAGAGGAGTTGGTCACCAGGGTCGCCTAATGGGTAGCGCCAGTCCTGGGAGCAGAGCCAGAAATGGAACTCAGGAGTCCCTGGTTCCCCATCCTGTGACATGACCACTGACTCTCTTCTGATGCTTGTGCTCACTTTTCCATCTCTTCTCCCAGCACTCCATCTCTGATTTGTTTCCTTTAGTCCCTCAGGAGGTTGTGTGTTGGCGTCTGGGTTTGATGTTTCTGTTCCTCTCAGGACACATCACTTTCAGGTGGCCAGAAAAGATTCCTTCCAGGAAGCTGTCATGGCAGCTGATCTGAAAGAGTGAAAAAGGCTGCTTGTTCAGACCCTTCTTAAAAATTGGCATTAGTCGTTTTTTAGAAGTGTTTTTAAAAGCAAAGTCATATCAGCCCTTACCTGTGTGCAGAATATAAAATGCCACTCCCTAGCCAGCCTTGTTGTCTGTCCATTGATGAAGTGCCAAACCTTCTAAATGCAGTTACTTCCCAACGCTGCCAGGACAATTGCTAGCCGTTCTCACCCTCCGCTTGAGCTGTCTCAGTCACCTGGCCTCATTTATTTTCTTTCCCTTTTAGCCACAGTCCATTTTCCTTGATTGTTTCTCTGTGTTGATCGGACATGACAAGCAATTGTGTCTCCTGCACTCAGAAAGTCATTAATGGGTCTGTGACATTTAAGTATTAGAGACGTTTCTGAGTCTGGTTCTGATGGTGATGGGCACGGAAAGGAAGGAGACAAATGAGAACTAAACCTGTAAACAGAGTGCGTGCCACATGGGAGTTAGACAGACACACACAGGCGTGGACAAGATCAATATGCTGCAGAGGTCAAAGGTCTGGGTTGAGGGTGAGTCTGTTACCTGCACTATTATTGTAGTTTGCGATGGCACCCACATCTTCTATTTTTAGTGATAATCCAGTTGATTACCCCTGGAAAGCAAAATCCTCTTTGTATCCTCAGAACACAGACAACAGCAGTTAAAGCTTCCCCCAGCAACGGTGCCCTGGCAAAGGGCCTGGCTTGGAGAGACCAGCACTAGAATGAGAGTGGAGTCCAGTCTCGTGGTTGTGTTTACTTTCTCTAAAGCCCCATGCACAATTTTGCCATAAATGTTTAGCTAGGACTTCCCTGTGTGATCTTGGGCACATCTGTGCCCTGCTTTGTGCCTCAGTTTCCCCATCTATAAAAAGGGGGTGCGGCTGCTTCTCTGCTACTCAGGCTCCTCTTTATTGCTCTTTGTAAAGAGCCTTGCAATCCTCAGACAGATGTCACAGAAGAGAAAATACTTTTATTACTAAGGCTTTTGAACCAGGGGCGAGGTTCTGAGGCTGAGGACACACACAAACTTATCTGGGCTCGGAGAGGAGCACCAAGAACAATAAGCTCCTGGGCCCAGATCCTCAACAGTATTTAGGTGCCTAATTCCCATTCTCACAAAGCCTTGAGGGAGGTCCAGACAAGGCTTAACCCTGGTTTTCTTGGGCCAGGTTCTCCATCACGCTGCGCCTCTTGCCATCCATTTATGCCCGTGCATAGTGGACGTGAAACACTGCCATTCTGCCTGGGCAGCTTGCACCTAATTTGCAGGGGTGTAAATGGTGACATGTAATACAGGGCACAGTGTCATCACTTACACCAGTGCAAGGCATTAATTAGATGCATTTAATTATATAAGGATCCTAAAAGACCTGGAGAAGCACAAAAGGTACAGTGTTAAGCCCTCTAGTGGTGTGATGTGATCAGTGCAGCAGTAACAAAGAATCACCCACTAGCCTGCATTTATTTTATTTAGCCCCATCAGTTTGTCTGAATACTCTGTACATTAAATTGGGGTTTATGTGAACCTTAAAAAATTGACGTATACATATCAAAACATGAGAGAGGAAATAATCTGCATTTAAACACTCAGCTAGGCAATGGCTGTACAGAGCATTGAAAATGTAAAGTTCTGGACTATTTGTAAATGCTATGCATGAATTAATTATTGCTACCTATACTCCTGGGCCCCCCTGAACTGCTAAGATCCTCCCACAGCAAATCAGGGTATCACTCTCCTTCCCATAACGAAATGAACTTGAGCCTGACAAAGATTCAACAGCAGCTGGTATGAAAGCTGTGGCTGGCTTCCAAGTATTTCTTGTGCTCCCCTGGGATGTGTGTTGAAAAGAAGTTGATTGCCTTGATACAGGAACCTTGCCATGGAGGGTCCCTTGCTAGACAGCTGCCTTTTTTTGGTTTAGAGGCTTTATTGCTTTCTTCGTAAGAGCACTTTGCCCGCATGTGGCACTTGTCATGCAAGGATCTGAATGCTTTCCCCAGAGTACTTAATTAAGGCTCACAACACACTAAAGAAGTAAGGTATGGGATAAATATAGAGATCTCACACACAAATATAATGAAAGGCGTGCAGAGTTACAGGCACACAATTATACAGTACAACATTAGGCTGGCTCCTCAAATGGATCCACAAAGGGGAAGCCAACGGGGTTCCCTATGGATGCTGGATGGATCTGTGTGTCTGGTGCTCCGAATGGCTTCATTAAGCTCCCCTTGAGGAAATGATTGCAGGATTGGGCCATGTATAGTATTTTTCATTCCAAAGCTATCTCCAGACGCTCTAGAGCTAGTTACTTACAGTTATATACAGGACTGATGGGTGACCAGACAGTAAGTATGAAAAATCGGGACGGGGTGGCGGGTAATAGGAGCTTACATAAGAAAAAGACCCAAAAATCGGGACTGTCCCTATAAAATCAGGACATCTGGTCACCCTAGACTGACCTTACCAATTCCCCCCACCTCCCTCAGTGTAGACCAGGCCTTAGATTGCAAGCTCCTTGGGGCAGGGACCATCTTTTTGTTCTTTGTTTGTGCAGCACCTAGTACAATGGGGTCCTGGTCTATGACTCGGGGGGTCCTAGCACTACAGTAATACACATAAATAATAATAACAATAAACATCACATTAGATAAGGCTCTGTGGGGCAAGGTGGCAGAGGAAGGTGGAGGAAAGATGGTCCAGGGGGTCAACAACATGAATAGTGCAGATTTAACTCTTCCCACTCAGGTTCTCACTGCAGTGGGGCAGAGACCTAGGGAAGAAGAAGGGGCAGGATTTGGAATGCGGGGAGAACTGGTGAGTGAGATGGTCCAAGGAATGGAGCTCAGAGGAGACAATGGTGTGACTGCAACCACCTTCTTGATCTGATCTGGATAATGCAAATCCCTGTATTAATTCCCATGTGCTGTGGGGAGCTAGATCTATCAATGGTTCCTTCAGTTCCTAATAACTCTCTAGTCTAGTACATTTCTCATGACTTACTACTGGTGTTTATTGTATTGGGAGGTTTAGGGCCCCAGTGGTCTGTTCTGGCCACTCCAAGTCCACAGGCACAACTCCTAAGGACAGCTATCTCTTTTCCCCTGCCCCGCCTCAGCTCTGATGTTTGTTGCCTGGTCCCCTCCTATTATTTCCAGAGCTTCTCTGGCCACATTGCCCAATTGCTCTGTTAAGTACACATGCCAATGAATTTATCCTCCCCACCCCCCTGCAAGTGAGGCACAGAGTGGGTGAGTAGCAGATTTGCCAAAGCAGTCTCTGATTTAGAGTGTGGAACTTTATACACCCAAGGGTCTGACTTCAAGAGGCGCTGAGCTCCTGCAATTCCCCTTGACGCTTATGGGAGCTTGTGGGTGGTCAGCCCCCAAGGCGAGTAAAGAAGCACAGCCAAAGATAAAGGCATGCAAAATGAGAGGCCACTTTGGGTTTGAGGGGCTTGGCCAAGGTCACCCAGAGCTGGTGGCAGAGAGAGGAGTAGAATCCAGCAAACCAACCTCCTCAACATCTGCTTTTACCATTCACGTTCCCTCTGGGTTATCTAGCTGTGTTCACAGTTCTCTTCTGTTGTGCATTATCTATTTTATGGCTCAGATTCTCAGCTGGGATAACATTGCTCTCAATCTTATTCAAAATGTTCCCTTGCCCTGAGCTAACCAAGACAAATACACACACACTTTCTTTTTCCAAAAAGATTCATTGAAAGCTGTTATAAGGGGGGAACAGAAGATGGTGCTACTGAGCCAACATATTTTAACAGGAAAGCTTCTTTCTGGAGCAGCTGGTTTTTAGCAGCTCTAACTCCGAACAACCTTTGTTTAAACTAAAGAGCTGTTCAGGAGAGAAGTTTGAGAAGCATAAGAGTGATAGAGAAACACCCCACACCAGCCCGATGAAATATTGATGGATCAGACTCCCTGAAGTCGGTGGTTTTCCTGAGCTGTGTGTGGCATGGCTGGGATGAGGAGCTTGCAGAGCTTTATGGACAGCTGGTTTGGGATGTGTCCGGCTAACGAACAGGCTGCGGCCGGAGGGTTCCCTCAGGGTTAATGGAATGTTTAGCGCTCTCACAGTATTTCACTACCACCTAGAGACACCTGGAATTCGAAGCACAAAGAAGCAGGCAGATAATTAACCCCTGTAAAGATTCAACCTTTGGCTAAAGGTTTGGGGAGTGCAGGGGCCCTTCCCCTTTTATTGGATCTATTTTGCCCAACCCTACAGTCCCGGAGCTGGCCTTTTTACAGAAACTCACCATTAGTCACCATAATTCATCCTGTATCACAGGACATCAGGGGCAGGACAAGTGAAAAACTGTATAGCTCCAGGACTGTACTGTTAACCCCTCCAGCAGAGGGCGCTATACGGACAAGTCCATTACAGTACAAATAATTAATAACCAGCAGTCCACTCAGGACTCCAGAGTTCGACTCCTGGCTCAGCCACTAACTTGCTTGGTGAAGTCACTGGATCTCTCTGCCTGGTTATAGTTTGGCTAATGCAGCAAAGTTCATCTTCCTCAGTAGTATTCTCCTTTGGACCTAATGCACGCAGAGGAAGTCCTGACACAGCAATGGACACATTTACCAGCTGGAGCAGACAAAGTCACTGGTTTTTTATTAGCTGGACCCAGCGCTGAGAAACGTAAAGTTGAAAGTATCACTCAGGTATGTCTGCCCTGTAATCGGGAGGCGTCATTGCGGCATGTACTCGCTCAAGGCGACACATGCTGAAATCATTTTTCGATGGCTGCACAGACACGACTCAAGGGTACGTCTATACTACCTGCCGGATTGGCGGGTAGTGTTCGATGTATCGGGGATCGATTTAACACGTCTCGTCTAGATGCGATAAATCGATCCCTGAATTGACGCCTGTACTCCACTTCAGCAGGAGGAGTAAGTGGAGTCAGCAGGGGAGCGGCCGCGGTCGACTCGCCGCCGTGAGGACAGCCAGGTAAGTCGAACTAAGATACTTCGACTTCAGCTACGTGAATTGCTGGGGTTGAAAGCACCTGAAAGAAACAACTGGAAGGACCCAGATCTCCTGGCTCTGACCCCTCCCCGCAGTGCAGGCCATGGCCAGTTTCCCCATAAACTGAAGCCCTGGGAGGAAGTTGACGGCCTGCGGAGGAGGGGCAATCTCAACAAAGCTCCAGGGTCCATGTGCACAGGCAGGCAAAGCTCCCTGTGGAGTCAGGAAGGGGAAAAGGCCTATTGAGCCACAAATACCTTCCCAGCAGATGGCGCTGATGATGGCCGGCAACAAAGGGATCTCTGCCTTGCCCGAATCAGACAATCTCTTCCAATGGATCGGGACCATCGATGGTGCCACTGGGAGGGTGTACCAGGACCTGAAGTATAACTTTCCCTGGAGTTTTCCGACGGGTATCCCTACAATGCCCCATTGTCAAGTACCTCACCCCCTGCTACCACCCCAACATGGACACACAGGGCAACATCAGCCTCGAGAAAGGCAGCAGCCTCCTGCATATGTGTATGTGGCAAATTCTCTTTGGCTCTTTATTTAATTGGCAGAGGAAAAGGCTCTTGAGCCAACCTGGACTTTTTTAAAAATCCCCATCTAATTCCTTGGCTTTCTCGCCCCCTCCCTCCACAACGTTCCTCTGCATATTGCATTAGGGAACCTCATTACGGGAGTCTGTCTGGCAAGAAGCCAGACAGTAGGGGCTGTGTTGTTGTTGTTCTGGAAGGACCAGAGCAGATCCTGGATGGCAGCTGAGGTGGTAATTTTCAGGGCATCTTCCTCAGAAATGTGTCTGAGCTGGCAAAATGTTAGCGCCCTTAATGAGACTGTAAGGACTTGGCTCCTGCCATCCCTGAGCAGTGACACTGGCTGTTTTATCTGAGGGCAGAAATAACTGCTTCTTCCTGTTCTGAGGAGGAGTCCAGATGCCCCCACAGCAGGCCGAATCTCCCAGTTCCCAACAGTGAGATATAGGGAGATGGGGGTGGAAAGAAACACTGAACTCCTCAGCATCTCGCTTCAGGAAATGTGTGTTTGTGACCCAAACTTTAAACTCTAAGGGCTTTTGACAATCAAGAGAGGAAAGGGCAAGTGGTCTGAGCACCTGAAATACCAGCTCTCTGCCTCAGTTTCCCTGTCTGTCTAGGGCACTTAGCTGGCCCCTGTTACTATAGTATATGAGCACCTCACAATCTTCAATATATCTATTTTCATAACACCCCTGAGAGGCTATTGTCTCCATTTTACAGATGGGGAACTGAGGCAGATGCAGGCTAAGTGACTTTCCCAAGAGGTCTTGGAAGAGCTGGGAATTGAACCAGTCTCCCCCAAGTCCCAGGCTAATGCCCTAACCACCGGACCCTCCTTTCTCTTTTAAGTCTGTTCAACAGATATGATATATTTTTACTTCCTCCCTAGGGGAGTTGAAAGGCGTCATTATGTAGTACATGTAAAGTGCTTTGACTATGACAAGCAATATAACTGTTTTGAGAGGCTCTCTCTAAAACAGGAAAGCTCCTTCACAGGCCAGCGTATTTCTCTCCAGTATTTTGTGTCCAGCCGAGCACTGTGGAATGAGCACAGGGGACTGGGTGTCACAACACCTAGTTCTGCTTTCGACTCTGTGGCCAAAATCAGAATCCATCTCTATCTCGGTTTCTGCATGGAAGTCCTCATGCAGAATTCTCTAATGTTCCTACCCACAGCTATTGCCCATAGAGGGTCCATTTTATTGCAAACAGCAGCCTCCAGCATGCACAACCTGCACCAGGAAACAAGGAAAATCCCTCAGCTTTACCTGCCAGGAGTTTCATTATTTAGCCTCAGTGGTGTAGCTGGACTCTGGAGTCACAAAGTCACTGCAATTTGGCGCCATCGACCCCTGCTCTAGCTACGGGATGGGGACACATACCTGCCCAGGATGATCCATGAGATCAGTATGGGGGGATCCCTTGGTTTCAGCCTGTGGGTTTGTCATCATAGCTAGTCTATACAGTGATAACGAAGTGCTCTGAAAGTCAGCCACTCAAGAAGGGAACTATGCTGGAGCTGCCTGACACTTCCGGCTGTCTAGCAAGGGATCACCACAGGGCGGCCATCTTGTCCTACCACCTGACATCAATTTACCATCCTCACCCAGGCAGGCAGGTTAGCTCTCTGGAACCGTTCATCCTTCCACAGGAGCTAGCTCCCACCACCACCACCACCACAGGGAGGAGGCAGCTACCCTGAATGAAGCCTGTGGCCCTTTAGAGAGTGGACTTTGGGCCTTGTGCCCTGCAGAGAGGGGCGAGGAGGAGTATGGTAGAGAATTATCTGATCTATGTGGAGCGTAAGGAATTCTCTAGCAACTCTCTCCCCACTATTAGAGCACATTTGCTATACAAATCCCTCCCCAGCCATGATGGAAGCTACTTGGCTTGCTGCAGCTTAGGCTAGGACTTCCTCTCAGGCCCCCATCATGGCACTGAACAGCAGCTGCCCAGTGCTGGGTTCACGGCAGCCCTCTGCTTGACTCCTCTGCTCCGTTCCACACTCCGCTCCCTGTGCTGCTAGTATCTGCTCTCCTTTCATCTCTGTCTCTGCATGCGCAGATAAGCAGCTCCATTTCCCCTGGGTTCCAGCTTCTGCCCTGCGGGCCAGACTCCTATCCCAGCGTAACCTTCTGCCTGCCAAAGCCTGGCCAGGTCCCATGCACCCCATCACACAGGTGTTTGTTGTTTGCTGGTAACTGTGTCAGCCTGTCTAATGGGCTCTGACACACTGTGGTAGAAATGTTCAGACAAGGGTGTCTGACATGAAACACCGGAATATGGATTCAGACGCTCAACCTCAGACACCGATGTCCGCAAGTGTGGGCCCTTGTGGAGCCTGAAACCCAGGATAAAATGATTTCGCCCAACTCTGACACTGAGCTTTCATGGAAGTGCTTCCAGCCTTCTCTGCTTTTATAATCGTTCATTGAACTTATGCCAGACATGTCTGCACCAAGCAAGACGAACGCAGGCATAGAAAGCGACCGGTTCAAGGCCCCAAGGGAGGAGTACACAGTGGACATAGTGGATGCATTATGAAGCGATATAAGCAGTGGCTGAGGAGATCCCTGTGGCTCTGATTCCTTGGCAACCTTGATGCCAGGAGACCAGATGTGTCATCTGCTTTACACAGTATCACAGGGAGCTGCTAGGCATATTAGTCGAGTTCTGTAACCTGGGATGAGAACTGGTGTTAGATCTATTGATTGTCCTTGTGATGTGGGCATTTACGAACCCAGTTCTTGTGACACCGGCTCTTTGGTTTCTCTTTGTTCTGCAGGATCCAAGCTCAATAATCCCCAAGGGAAGTTACTTCAACTCTAAGCAGGCTATATAATGAAGGCTGGTCTCACAGAACTTGCTTGGTACTTGGGTTGCCTTCTCAGGGGGTGTGCGAGATTTACAAGCTTCATATCGTTTACAAGAGCATAGTTCTTGCTGATTGGAATTTAAGGGCTATGCCAGCTTAGAATGTCCTGGTCATGAATGGAGATAAACCAGTCTATGGGTGGGGAAGTACTGCATATACACATAACAGGCCAGAGTTACTCTGTAACTCAGTGTAGCTTGATGTCGAGT
Organism: Dermatemys mawii; assembly: GCA_007922305.1. NCBI lineage: Eukaryota > Metazoa > Chordata > Testudines > Dermatemydidae > Dermatemys > Dermatemys mawii. Next base: position 10,855,450 of record ML677366.1, read on the forward strand.
CACAGGATCTGGCCTTTATTGCCAAATCCAGAGATGTCTTCTACTCACAAAAATCCCTGTTGGTGTTATTCAGAGTGTTTTGAGCAGGGGGGACCTCAGTGTTTGGCTCATCCTCTGCAATTGGACATTGGATTTAGTAAACTAAGAGCTGCTAGCCAATCAGCATCTTCAGTTTCAATGCTGATCTAGCAGGTCATTTGTCATTTGTTCTGAGCTTCATGTAGTAGAGAACAGAATTAGGTAATGGCATTTTTTTTTGATGAGCTGGGTTTCTTGTCAGCTGAGAGATGGGATCTGAGTGGAGTGGGAAATGACTGGAGGCATATGACAAACAGCGGATTATAGATATTGCTTGTGATGCTATTTTTGCCTGACCTGCTCAAAAGATATTAAAAAGAGATTGGGCCGAATCCCCCGGTTGCTTATACCCATTTTCCATCCGTGTATCTCCATTGACTGTGGCGGGGTTACTCTGGATTTACACTCCAGAGTGTAGTGTGCCCATTGGTGTGAAAACAATATTGAGCCTTTAAGTGATCAATAATGGATCAAACACAAAGAGATCAAAAATCATCAAGTGTCTGGGGATCTGGAAGCCGTAAGGCACATTACTGGTTCGGAGGGAATGAATCCCACAAACAAACCTGACAGTTTTGGATAGAATGATAAAACTAGGTCCTGATGCTGCAAGCTGCTCCAGGCAAGTAAATCCCTGTTCATACACTGAAGTGTGCACATGGCTGAAGCAAGGGTGCACCTACAGAGCACAGCTTGCAGTGCTAAGGCAGTGTGGGGTATGGGAAAGCAGTAGATGGAACATATACAAGTGTATAAGGACCTTTACAGGGAGAAAGTACTGGATACTAAAGGATTCTTTAATCTAGCAAAGAAAGCACACAAAAAACCAATGGGTGGAAATTAAAACCAGACAGATTTAAATTAGAAATAAGGCACAATTTTTTTTTAACAGTGAGGGATATTAACCATTGAAACAAACTACCAAGGGAAGTGGTGGATTCTCTGTCTCTGGAGGTCTTTGAGTCAAGCCTGGATGCCTTTCTGGAAAATTTGCTTTAGCCAAACACAAGTTACTGGACCCAGTCCAAAGTAACTGGAAGAAATTCTATAGCCTGTGTGGTAGAAGCATCAGACCAGATGATCTAGCAATCTCTTCTTGTCTTAAAAATCTGTGGACATATTTGGGTTATTATGGTAAAGCATTTGATACAATGTCCTGAAATCTAGCCCTCCAGATGACCTAGATGTAATGGTCACAGAGACTTTGAAATACAGCTGAATGGCTGCAAACAAAAAACAATGCTAAACAGCTAAGTATTGAGTTTCAGGGAAGTGATTAGTAGGGGGAATTGCAGGGATCTGCGTTAGATCTGGTCTTGATTAACAGTTTTATTAATGACTCTAAAGAAGGGTTGACAACATTCACAAAAGTGACACTAAATTGAAAGGAATTGCAAACACCAGGGAGAACAGAAGATAATACAAAGGAACCTATGTAGACCAGAAGCGTAATCCAAAAGTACCTCAGTGAGATTCATCTCAGGAAAAGGCAGATGGAAAGTCCCATAGCCCCTGCTGCCTATAGTCTTTGAATGTGATGCTCATTACCAACCTGAGGGGCGGGGGATAATCCTTAGAAAGTGGGGTGCATAGAAGAGATACACACTATAGCCATCCGGAAAGAATATAATAGTAGCACGTAGGCTGGGCCATCTAGCTAATAAACAAACAAACAAACCCACATCTAACTGAGAATCTGGCACTGTAAAACACTGCATGTCATTTACATTCATCGAGCTATTGTTACTTCTGCAAACTACACAGTGCTTCGACTCTCCCCTGAGTTAATCGCCATATGATGGCTCCTGCCAATCTCTCATTAGCCTCCTCTGTTAATATGAGCAGGTTACTGAAGGAAGAAAGGAAGGACAGTATACAGCTCAATAAACTTCACTTCTCTGAAGACTGCACAGGCTCCCTCTGGTGGTGGAAGAAATTAACAAGTCAATGCTGGCTGCGTTTTTTTGAAACACTTGGGGCTGCATTTCAACCACTTGACTGGGCAATTTCACCCCTTGCTTCCAGAGCTGTGTAGACCAGTGGCTTTTGTAACACCACTGTTGCATCTAGAAACCTTCCTGAGTCTTCCTCAAAGGGGTTCAGGTACAAAACCCACCTCATCTTCAAATTGCACCCCCTTGCCCAAGTCCTACTGACAGCACTCTGTTTAGGATCTGCTGCTAGAGAGAGGGTGAGCTAGGGAAGAACGGGGAGGTCTTGGTGCAGGGTCAGCTGGACAGGCATCATCTCCTCTGAGCCCCAGTCTGAGTATCTGTTTCATTCCATGCCGTCCTCCCCTCCATGCTGTGAAACTCCCTTCCTGGCTAGATCAAGGAGCAGTCAGCAGTGAAGGAAGCCCTGGCAGAATGGAACAATGGAGCAGGTGGATGGAGCGGAGGTGATGGTGGGGAGGCCCGTGAGCCAGTGCAGAGGAGTTGCACGTGATGGTATCTCAGGGAATCTCCAGGGATTCATGCAGAGCAGGAGCAGAGTGTGGTACTTTCCATGATAGCACAACCTATCACATGTGGATAGCTTTAGGGAACAGGTGCAGTTTCTTCTTCTCAGGGCACCAGCAAGGGGCACAGTCTGAGCCTACAGGATAGTCACACTGCAGCCCCCATGTCCAGCGAATAGAGTCCACTTGATTCTTTTGCCTGGGGGCTGTTTATTTCCTGCTTAATTTCCTTTCAGATTTACCTCTCAGTCTGCTAATCCAATACGATACACACAGATTTCTAAGCAAAATCCCTCCACCCATTGCACCTGACTCCGCCGGGGCCACTTTACTGCCCGTCAGGGGATCTTCCCTTCCATCAAATGGGACTGATTATGGTTTTAATCAGATCACAATTGTTTTTAAGAAGCACTGCGATGCCGTACTGCAGTGCTCGATATTATTATTATTAATCATCTTTACCTATAACCGGGGACCATGCCATGTCTCACTCCACTGAGGCCAGTAAAGAGCATTGAGTTCCCCAGGTGCTATATATAAAGTACAAAATAGTATGAACTGAATTCAGAGGAGATGGAATGTTGGATAAATTCCCTCTGGATCCTGTGCTTGCCACTCCATAGACAGCTACAGGGGAGCAGGTTAATGCTGAGTGACTTGAATAGCAAGAGATGCCAAAGGAATTGGGGTGTATTGAACAAAGCCGCATGCTGAACTCGGGACAGGATATTAGGAGATCAAGTTTGAGGAATGTTGCTTCATCATCAGAGGGGCTCAGAATAGGAACAGCAAGGGATACTGAACGTCAGACCTAGGAAGTATGGGCAGATCTGGGCAGGATGGTAAAGTTTGGGACTGAGCTGTGGGGGGGAAGCTTGCTTTATGCTTGGCTCTAAGAAGAACCATTAGTCCTTTGCTTTCATGAGCATTAAAATCACCCTCAAACATATTTTGGGGAGAGGAAGAGAAAAGACCAGTAAAGTCTTAAGGACTAGACAGCTTTCATCCCAAATGCTCCGTCTGCAATAAATCTGTTATCTGTGCAGCACCACAAAACCATCCTTGCCTCTGGGATGTGAGCTGTGGTGACAGCAGGTGTTTAGCGCCAGGCAGGCAAGCTCTTTAGAACAAACCTTATTTGAAGTGCTTCCTTCTGGAAACTGTCGGCTGTATTGGGTTTGATGCTGAAAATCTTTTAACTGGCATTTCAGACAACAAAAATAAGGGGTAGGCAGAAACTGCAGCTACCAGAGGATGGCCTAAGTGGCAATTTGTGTAGTGAAAAGCAACATTTATGTGGCTGATTTAAAGGTGACCTACAGAGTAGAAAGACATGTTTGTGCCCCTCATTTTTATAGTGTTTAAAGGAAGCCCGAACGTTTAGTAAGAAAAGAGTCTGCCTCTGATATTAGGACTGTCAAGACTTGTTTCCCTTATTTTTGTGGCAAAGCTTTAGAACTGAAGTGGAAGCTTTCTTAGAGCTTAAGAGAGGGTTGGTGGAAGACTTGAATCTTCCACGAAGAAAGTTTTTCTCTCAAGCGTTTGACAGTTGTTTGAATTAAATAAAAGCTAACAATGAGTTTGAAGCAGTCTAACTAAAAATCCATTCCCAGTGGCTCACTGTTTATTCCCTTATTCTGGTGATGTCATAATACCACTAGATCTCCATTCATCCATAGAGATGTCCAGCAATAAGCAGATTGAGCAAGACTTGGTATTTCTAATATCAAAGCAGACAATTCCCTCTTCCCACTTTAAAACAAATAATCAACCACAAACCACGGAGCAGGCCTCTCTTTGTAGCAATGAGGTAATATTAGGCCTTGTCCACACTGGGGATTTCAGCTAATGGTGGCTGGCCACAGGTGCAAATTGTGGCGGACAGCACTTTCCGCGATCCATCCCAGCGGTGGGCACTTGTGCAACGATGCTGGTGTCTATCCAGCAATGGCTGACATTGGGACAAATCTGTAGACAAGCCTTCAGAGCCCAGTAGCTTCAGAGGTTAATCTCCTAAGTGTCACCAGGTCCTGTATGGGGTGGGGTGGGGGGGAATGCACCTGGAGTGTCATGCCAGGTGGTTTAGAGGCCCGGCCACTCCAGTGAAATGTCAGCATATCATAGTGATGCCATTGCCTGGGTGGCATCTGTACACACTGTTTGATTAACAAAGGGTTAAACATTATGCCACTACTGTTAAAGGGGAGAACCCTGAAGGCCCAGTGCCTGTCAGAGGTCTCCCTGTCTAACCCTGTGCCCAGTTAGTCTGGTACTGGGGGTCCTGCTAGCTAGTGTGGGATGAGGTGCTGGAAGGTTCCTGTTTATCATAATAATACCTAGCTCATACATAGCACTTAAGAACATAAGAATGGCCATACTGGGTCAGACCAACAGTCCTACTAGCCCAGTATCCTGTCTTCCAACAGTGGGCTGGTGCCCCATGCTTCAGAGAGAGTGAACAGAACAGGGCAGTTTATCAAGTGAGCCATCCCCTGTCATCCAGTCCCAATTTCTAGCAATCAGAGTTGTGGGGACCCTCAGATCATGGAGTTGTGCCCCTGTCCATCTTGGTTTATAGCCACTGATGGACCTACCCTCTATGAAGGTATCTAATGATTTGTGAACCCAGTTATGCTTTTGGCCTTCACAACAGCCCCTGACAATGAGTTCCACGGGTCGACTGTGCATTGGGTGCAAAGGTGCTTCCTTATGTTTATTTTAAACCTGCTGCCTATTAATTTAATTTGGTGACACTTGGTTCATGTGAAAGGGTAAATAACCCAGCATTAGTCATTTTCTCTGCACCATTAATGATTTTATAGATCTCTATCATATATGCCTTCTTAGCTGGCTCTTTTCCAAGATGAACAATCCAAGTCTTTTAAAACTCTCCTCATATGACAGCTGTTCCACACTCCTAATTATTTTTGTAGCCTTTCTCTGTATTTTTTCCAATTCTATTTCTTTTGAGATGGGGCAACCAGAATTGCATGCAGTATTCAAAGCATGGGCGTAGATTTATAGATTTATATAGTGACTTTGGACTAAACTATCTTATGTAATTTTGTATCATCTGAAAATTTTGTTTACCCCTTTTTCTAAGTCATTTATGAATATGTAGAACAGCACTAGTCCATGTAGAAATCCTTGGGGGAATCCTGCTATTTACTTCTCCTAACCATGAAAATGGACCATGTATTTCTACCCTTTGTTTCCTATCTTTTAACCAATTATAGATCCATGAGAGGACCTACCCTCTTATCCCATGACAGCTTACTTTGTTAAGAGCCTTTTGTGCGGGACCTTGTCAAAGGCTTTCTGAAAGTCCAAGTACATATATCCAGTGGATCACTCTTGATGACATGTTTGTTGACTCCCTCAAATAATTCTAGTAGATTTGTGAGGTATGGTTTCTGCTTACAAAAGCTGTGTTGCCTCTTTCCTAGCATGCCATATTTATCTGGGTGTCTAATAATTGTCAAACAAAAAACCAGCACCCCCTAACTAACATATGGCACAGATACAGTCTCGGAGGGAAGAGCGCCACCTATTATGTCAGAAGCACCACTACCGGCAGCGCATAGCTGTTCCACTATGTTCCTCTTCAAAACACTGCTTTGCCCTGACCTTGTTTAGCTCAGAACAAGATGGCATGGCAGCAGATCAAGTATAACCAGTTAGTTCAGCTAATCCAAGAATCAGTACAAAAAAGGGTTAAAATGCAATTCTGTTCTTCATATCCAGGTCACTTGTAATTCTGGATAGAGTCTTGCTACTTGGCAGTCACTATACCATCATCAGTAAGCCCTCAAGCCATCTGAGGCTTCAAGATTAGCAGCTACGGTACCGGTTAGTTTATTCTATGCAGCTGAGATGAAGAAAAACAGTCTAAGGACATGATCTGCAAATTATCTAAAACATGATGTGAATTATTTCTCAGTTTCATTCAGGTGACACTTAACCAGGCCAGACTGTACTTATTGCATGAATAGCCAGAGAAGCAGTGGGAAGGAAAGTCATAATCCGCTTTTGTGTTCTTAGATTATTGTTTATCCAGACTAAACAAAGATTTGTGCTTTTATTGGTGTGCCCCCTTTGTCTGCATTTTATGCTTGATTATTACACTGTGACGTCTCCACAGAGCAATATTGTAGGAACTTGTCAAAGAGAGAATCTCTTTGCACCTAAATTTTAATGCTCCTCCTGACCTTTATTTAAGAGAAAGCTGCCATTCTATTTTATTATAGATTTAGGTTACAAGACTTTGGGGGCTGCAACACTGACTGTAAAAAGACAAGCATGCTTATGGGGTTATATAAAAATCATAACAAAATACTATGTTAACTTGGAGTGTATGAAGGATCAAACTCTTCCAAATCTAGCTGGAGTTGCAGATTGCACTATTTTATTGCCAAGGACATTGGCCCAGATCCTCAGAGGTATCTAGGCTCTTATCTTACATTCCAGTTAAGACGTTAGGAGTCTAAATACCTTTGAGAATCTGGGCCATTGACTCTAGGTTAGCAACAAGATCTCACAATGGACCTCAGGTCACATCTGAGCTATCAGTCACTTTGGCAGGTTGGACTCTTACTTAACTCTTAGTTGAAGATCATACTGTATGTAATTAGAAATGGGATTAATCTCTAAATTTGCAATATAATCTCTGATCTGGCCTGTGAACTCAGTGTCCTAACAAATTGACCATCTTTGATATGCTCATTCCTTGGAGCAATGTGGTGTTTTATCAGGTCCTCATTTAACAAAGCTGCTCTTCCCATAGCTCTATTGCATTTTACTGCCTGGTGCACTGGAAGACTGGTCTTTGAACAGATGTCTTCTTTTGTAAGGGCTTCACTGCACTTCTGCATTGATTTCCGTTTACTGTACAGAAATGAGTACTCTTTGAACAACAGTGGACTTGCTTTCCCCACTTCGAGAAGGGGGAAAATAATGGTGCCCTAGCTCACAATGGGCTTCCGAGGATTGCTTAGTTAAGGTCTGCAAGCCTTTGGAATATAAAAAGTGCTTCCACCCCCCTAAGAACCAAATCCTCTAACCAGCCCCCATCTCAACTAGCTGTTCAGGGCCCTGGGCTGGTGTGCAGAAGGAGGGAGAAGTCAATCCACAGAACATGGTGCTTCACGGCTTGAAGTAGCACTGTGGGGATTGATCCTGTCCTAACTCTGGGGATTCAGCCAGCTATGGATCCTCTGTCCCTTCCCTGCAGAGCCCCCTCCAAATCCTGCCCCACCCTGAGCAGCAACGTGGTTGCAGTGGCGTTGCCAGGGCCCCATCGGAGGGCCTGGAGCAGTGGGAAGCATTAGCTCTGTGTATCTTGAATGGCGTTGCTCTTTCTGTCCAGGATATGCGAGCTTTCCATCAATATGGAAATCTCCTGTATGTCATTATGTTATCATAATTTAACTCCTTTCGATAGCCTCAGAGTAAGCGTGGTGCTTTCTAGAAGGCATGTGAGCTAGGTTTTTAAATGACGCTGAACAGGTGTAAGCTAGTAGAACACCTTAGCAGGGAGGGGGAAAAAATCCCCAAGTAATCAGCAAGGCCTTTTCTTCATGGGTTAGTGTTTATAACAAGAAAGTAAGGTAAGCTATCCTTAGAAAGAAACCCTAGAACTTTCCATATGGTCTGATGAGTATAGAGACCTCTCTTCCTAATAGCATTTTTCCATTCTGTCTCCAAAGCAGCCAGTTTATAACCTTTCCCCTCAGCACCTATATGGGGGAAATTAAACTGGGATGAACCCCTTGTTCACTGAAGGGAGGGGCTCTGCCCTGTTAGAATAGGGAAAGCCATTTATTAGTTCAAATTCAAAATACAAAACAATTTGCCCATTTTCCTCTTTGACAAGCTGAGCCCAGCTAGCATTACTGAGCTGGAGACAGAGTCTTCAGACAAGATGTTTATTTCAAAAGGTCTCAGACTCCCACTGGCTCTTATTTATTTCTGTTCTCTTTAGAACAGACCATGTGACGTCATTGATGGCAATTGCGAAATCACACATTCCAGAACAGGAACCGGGAACGCTTTCCAAATGAGGCCAATGGTATTTGAAATAGCAAATCAGCCATGAGAAAAAAACCTTGGAAACCGCATAAAATAAATGAGGGAGCTTTCCAAAGCTGTCCTGTATTACTGATTCTTCATTTCAAATGTACTTACCCCAAAATTGCCCCGCATCCTGCAAATAAAGAGCTCAGATTGCAAAGCCAATTCAAAATTCAGGGACCGCATTTTCAGTTTGTTTATATGGCACCAATCTATAAAGATTTGCTAGGCAACTTATAATACAAAATAGAGTTGTAAAAGCCTTACTACATTCAGAACATGAAATAATCAATAAAAAGCCTTCTGAAATAAAAAGCACTTCCCTCCCCTCCCCCTCAGTTGCTGATCTGTAGGAGGAGAAAGGGAAAGAGTATAAAAAGGCCATTTTGGTACAAGCAAGTGCTTTCCCAGCAAAGGACCATCAGCTCATTTCACACACAACCTAGAGTTGGAAAGATGGTCCAATAGTTAGGGGACCAGACCAGAAGACTCAGATTTAATTCCCAACTTCACCACTGCCTGTGTGACCTGGCAAAATTACTTCATCTCTTAGATCCCCAACTGTAAAATAAGGACAGCAATTCTCTACAGGGTTATTGGTTTGGCTTTTTAGCCATTCAGTGAGCAAGATGTTACATTAAATACCTTGTGTCAGCTCATAACAAATAGGGAACAAGGTTTAGATATTATTTCTCCTAAGATTCATTCACTTGAGATTTCGGTGAAACAGAGGGGGAAACAACCCTGCCTGTCCTAATGAAGGAAGAAGATCAAATTCAATTGCAATCGGAATAGTTCCTTTGCGTTATCCAGTATGCTGGCACAGAATAATGTCCTACTGCTTTGCAGAATGGAAACGCTGGAGAATAAACATGGAGCCTCCAGGCACCAAATAATGTGCTTAAAGGCGGCCACAGAGGGAGATGATTCGCTTCTTTCTACTTGGTCAAAACAACTAGTGGAATTACCGAGCGAGAAATTCAACCCCATGCTATCCATCCAAAGGGTGTGCAGTCATAGAGCCCTGCCCCATCACATGCTGATTTCCTTCTGGCAACATGCAGGGCGTGACCCAGCTCCATTGACGTCTGTGGAAAGATGCCGGTTGACGTCCGTGGCCTTTGGCTCAGGCTCTAAGCCCTGTTCCTGCACATTCTCTACTAGCACTCCGAAGCTTTCTGCACTGGCCCTAGCTTTGCATATCTGCCCACCTCCCAGTGCTCTTTCCAAAAGCTGGAGTCTGGCCTATGTGTTCCCTGGGGCTCGTGGGGCTGAGCTGATTCGACAAATGAGTTCTCTCTCCTCTATCAGGACCCATTTCCAGAATCACGTCCCTCTGTGGTGATGTGGGTTTCCAGGCAGGATGGGATCAGAGATTCACTGAGTACAAGGAAAGAATATATGACAAATCATGAGGAACCAGCCAACTGAGAAATGAGCATTGGAAATGGAGGCCAGTGAGTCCCAGCTAGATATGGAAGCTGATTATTAGGGGGACATGGAAAAGATTATTGGAAGGACAAAGGTAAAATGGAGTTAATGACATTCTGCAACATTCTTCACTGTCTTCATTCTACAACACAGTCCCACGTCAATCATGTCAGCACATCCCAACAACAAAAAATTAATTCATAAAACGACCAGAAGCAAACAAGGAGAATCTCAAGCTACATCATTTCCATGCCACCTGCAATACATTTAACATTGCACGCACTGGAACCACTGTGCCTTGTCTAACAGAGGAACTCACTGGTGATATTGTGTTTTAATCTGCCCTACTGGCTTTAAACCTCAGGTTTTAGGAGATGGAAACATCTGGCAGATGAACAGTAAAAGAAATGAAAATTAAACAATAGCAACAAAAAACAAACAGGGGAACAGGTGACAGAGGCACTGTCAATATCATGGGACAGATCCTGGATCTCTGGCTGGCTGCTTTATTGTTATCGGGTAGCAGAAAACAGGTAACAGTAGCACAAAAATGGATGGTACAGAGGAACCTAGATCGATGCCCTAGCACCATACTACAAATCCTGCAGCAAATCTGCAGAAGAATATCTCAGGAATAAATCTGCTTCAATTGCAATTGGTTTGTAAGCAATTTTGTAGCTTTTTATATTCCTTAATCTTAGGTGTTCTGTTAAATTCGTTTTTACAAAACCTAAATTGCAGCTGACAATGCCCCCTTTAAAGCCCTGCACCAGGATAGCAGTATCAATAGAAGACTGATATAGGGTGAAAGGACTTATGTACAATGCTACCCTGTCCCTGTGGTCTAGAGATGTTTGCCCGGCCCACCCTGCAGGGCCGCCCCAAGGAAAAAAAAAAAGTCAGCTGGAACGGCGAAACAAACAAAAAGACCAGGGCGCAGGGTGTCCGGAGCAGCAAAACAAAAAATAAAATAAAATAAAATTTTAAAAATGGGTGGCCATGCCGCCCTAGGATTGGCCAGAATGCCGCCCCTTAAAATCTGCCGCTCCAAGCACGAGCTTGCTCGGTTGGTGCCTGGAGTCAGCCCTGCCTTACTCCATCTAAAAGCAGGAATGACTATGGTTCAGTGTGGTTAACCTTTCCCTTCAAAGCTATTCACATAAGCCAGAAACAGTGTGATGCATCCACTAGTTCCATCATTTCTCTCACTCCTTTGTCTGAGTGCTGTGCGCTTAGGCCCCAATTCTGCTCTTGACTCTGCCTGGGAGCAGGGATCTATGTCTATGAAATCACTGCAGGCTCAAGGCCTGAGTTTATGAGTATTTATGAGCGGGAAACTATCCAACTGTAGGTTTGTAAAACATGTAGCACAATTTTGGCGTTGAATAAACAAGGACTATTAGCATTGATTTTTCAGGACTGGGCTTGTCTCTTACTGTGTGTATGTCCAGCATCCAACATTACTGGCCTCTGATCTCAGCTATTTAATGAATAATATAAAAACAGTCAAGAGAGATTTTTTAAAAGGAATTTATTACTGAACCCATGGGTTATGCTTCTGTTGGCTTGTTTTACTGAACGATGCTATTGTTTGTGATGGTGACAGTTCCCCTCTTACCTCCTTGTCCTTCCCCCAAAACCCTGGGTGGCAGTGACCCACCCTCCACTGAGAACTATTGGATACAGCTTCTTGAAGAGTCCACCAGGAAGAGTCAGCTGAAGGAGAACAAGACAGACTCCCCTTCTTCAATGAGCATGATACTTCCAGAACCCAGGCAGTGAGCTGCTGCTGTTGCATAAGATCAGGGTGTGCGGCTGGACAGTTTAAGTGAACAGCATTGAAACTTTAACGTAACAATGCCATGAGGCAGCTTGCCCTGACAGAACCCAGCTAATGTGGTAGGGGATAGGTCCTTCTTTTTATTTAGATACAGTTTGGTGCTCTCGTTGTCACACTGGAAACCCCCACATCCCTTACTCCTGCCTATGGAAGAGCATTGCATTTCATGAAAAACAACAGTGTCAAACGAAGGGAAATCTGAGGCGGGGAACCAGCTGGCACGCTTTCACAGAGCAGGCTGGGCCCAGCCCTGGGGTCACTGTTTACAAACAATAAATCATGCAAGGGCTGCTCACACAAAGGTTTAGGAAAAGTCTGCATCACTATTTTGACCTCCTGTCCAGCTGTTTTTTTTTCCTTTTGCTACATAGAGACAAACTGGGGCTCCACATCAGAAACTGAGAAATTGTTACAAAGGCAAGAAGCAAGAAGTCGATGGAACAATGACCAATTCAGACAATTCAGGGGCCTTTTGCCCATTACATACGTCAGTACTTCCTCATCCTGCAGAAATTCCCATTAAAAACACAATGTGTCTTTATTATAGAGTGGGTGGCATTTGATACAGCATCCTGACTGGCTGGAAAGGCCTATAAAAACAGGCATTATTTCATTGCTGTGTCTGAGCTTCTCCCCTGTGGGATACTGGAGAGGGTTAAAGATCAGTATCTCTGTTTGGCACAGTGCTGTGACACCCACTTTTAAATACTGCCCTGACACACTAACCTTAGAAAGCTGTCGTGGCATCATAAAGCCTAATAGGAAAAGTCTCTTTTCTTCGTTTCAGTGACAGCTCCTTCCCAGATATAGGTCCTTACCCTCCAGTGTTAAAAACCCAAACAACTCCCCACTAGTTGCAAGACAATTCGAGGAAGGTGAAATCCCACCATAAAGCCCTGGCCAATTGTGCAATATTGTACCATTAATATGAGGAATTCTCCTCTTCCCCACAATACTAGCTGATAGCCAGTTTGTGCTTAAATAAGAAGAGGGAGAGTTGATGTCTCTTTTGTTTTGGCTAATATAATTGTTAGTCTGTTGGGCACAGGAATTAATTCAAGGGAGTACTATGCCATGTGTTATGCCAGAGCTCAGTTTAGATGATCATAATTTTCCCTTTTGACTTTATAATCTAGGAAATGGAAAGTGAAATTGACTAGGTATTCCCTGCTGTGAGCTTCTCAGTTCATCCTGTTTATTCTGTCTGGTTTAGTTCATGGGACTACTAACATGCTTGAAATTAAGCATATGTGTAATTATTTGCAGAATCGGGGCCTCAGATTGTCAGTTCCTCAGAGCAGGAACTCTCTGGGCCTATAGATGCCAGGGCTTAACAAATAATAATGCTAGAAACTAACTACAAATCAAAGTGAAACCAACTGCCCATTGTCATAAGCCCTAAGTAAACAACAGCATGGATACTGAAAAGCAAATGTATAGGTCTAAAATTCTTCCAGTTTTAATGAGCTAAAGTGTTGATACTAATAACACAAGAAAGGATTTTAAAGTATATATTAAAGTTGATACCATGATAATTCCCATTTAAATTGGGCACCTCATCTTATGTTTGGAGAACTGTTGCATGCTGTAATTAAAAACAATTGTTGTTTGTCAGAAAGTAGTAGAGGAATAAGGAGCAGAGGAGTTTTTAAGAAACACTTTGGGCTACAGGGGTTGGCAACCTTTCAGAAGTGGTGTGCCAAGTTTTCATTTATTCACTCTAATTTAAGGTTCCATGTACCAGTAATACATTTTAACATTTTTAGAAGGTCTCTTTCTATAAGTCTATAATGTAGAACTAAACTCTTGTTGTATGTAGAGTAAATAAGGTATTTAAAGTGTTTAAGAAGCTTTATTTAAAATTAAATTAAAATGCAGAGCCCCCTGGACTGGTGGTTAGGATCCGGGCAGTGTGAGTGCCATTGAAAACCAGCTTGCATACCGTCTCTGGCATGCAATAAGTCACCTACCCCTGGGTTACACTGACCTTGTTTTAATTCCTGAATAAATGGGCATAACAGGGATAAAGTTAGTCCAATCTGTTTTCAGGTCAGTGACTCTAAGGGAATACAAAGCAAAACAAGATAATTGACCTCCCCACCCTTCCAGAACATATGACATGTACAGAAAATGCAGAAGGGTTTCTAAACAGGATGTTTTTCAGTGTGGCCCAAGCTTTTATGAAACCTGCCCAGCTGCTGTGAATGGTGAATTGCCAAACATTTGAAAAAATAACGATACAGTAGACTCTCGATTATCCAGGATGGGGTTAACCAGAAAGTGGATTAACCAGGATATCAACAAAAATATACGCGTAGGGCCAGCTCTGGCTTTTTTGCTGCCCCAAGCACAAAAAGAAAAAAAAAACCAAACCCACCAGAACACAGGGCAGCCAGTGAACCAACCCTCCCCACTCCACCCCCACCCCATATTTCCTATGGATGGTGATTATCCAGGATTTTATTAATCAGGATTAATTTTTTCCCTATCATCCTGGATAATTGAGAGTCTACTGTAACAGAAATGGTTTCAAGGGCTAGCGCCTGCACCCACACAAAACCCCATGAAGTACATGGGTGCTGTGGTTCACCTGCACAGAACTATTTGCAGGATCAAGCCCCGTGATTCCAAATGAGAATGAAAAGATTCAGCTTTAAAAAACCCTACATATGCATGTACAGGTAGATATTTGAAAAGCAGCTTCTCCCTCATTTACTTGCAATGGCATGAACTGCAGCTGTTGCTGAGGAAGTACAGGCATTCTGAACTCCACACTCAGCAAATAATGGTTCCCATGTATGTATTTGTACTAGTCATTACCGACTATCACAGCCTTTACCCACTAAACCTTGCCAGACAGGAAGTGCTTTTGGCACTCTCTAAACAATTAAGCATGTGAGTAACTTTACTCTCATAAGCAGGTCCAGATGGTTCAACAGACCAGCTCAGGAGAGGGAAGTCAGTCAAAGGGCTGCTGAGGTGGGTTCCAGCCCATTAGCTGGACTCCCAGCAGGCAACTCTCACTTTTCTTGGCAGGCCATTTGAATTATTATCTTTTTCATTTTCACCTCCTTCCTGCAAGCAGCTGTTCTCCCCCGTGCGTGGCTGTTAGGTGGGTAAGCAAGTAGCCAGTGCAGACTCCCACAGTATCTTCCCCACACTATACAGAAGGGTGCTGAGCCACTGAACCAAACTGTAAATCCTGTATATAATGGAAATCACTTCAAGTCCGGGGGTGGGGGCTGCAGCACCGATAATTCCAGCACCGATGACTATACTTCATTAGTCTTTTCTCCCTGTGAGAGAGACAGAACGGGAATTGGAAGAGCAACGGGAAAGGAGAAAATGGGAGGCAGTCTCAGCCAGTCCAGCGGCTTCTGCAGAAATATCTCATGAACCTCCTGCCAACTTTGGAATTCAGGCCATGAAAGGGGGAATCGGGAGGGTGGGTCCAGCAAGAGGACAAAGGTATTGGGGGCAAAGGAGGTACACAGGAGAGCTCAAAGGGGTATGGGTCTACAGGACAGGAAAGATCTGTGTGGCAGTGTGTACTATTTCTTTAAAATGGTACCAGGAAGCCAAGCAGGTGGGCTGGGGGAGGCTCTAAGCAGCTCTGGGTAGTTTAAGGATAATTCTATTCTTAACCTTAAGTTCCTTGTTCAGTGTTAGAAACAAGTGGCTGTCTCTGGGCTGTGTTACTATTGGCACGTGGCAGGATGACAAGCGCTGACCCAACATCAAATAAGAGGAAATCTCTACCCCTGGGGGAGAGGCCAGGTGTGGGAGGTGTTACTCCCTAGGGCTCTGACTTATAATGAGCCCCTGTGTCTATTGTTTTAGCTTTGGGAGGTGCTGGGGTAACAGGAGCTCATTGTATAGGGCTGCCAACGCTCCAGGATGGTGCTGGAGTCTCCAGGAATTAAAGATTAATGGAAGACAGTGTCCTGTCATGAGACCTCTAGGAATAAAGCCCCCCCCCCCCACGTTATACCAAACGCCCCTGTAGCCTGGTGGTGGGGCAGGCCTGAGTGTGGGGGGCTCCCTGCAGCTCCTGGGGGTGGATCGGAGGGGTCAGTCCGCAGTTCAGCGGGGGACCGTGTCTATGCTGGGGGTAGGCACGCAGGGGGTCCCCCCGAGGCTGGTTCTCCCCATGGGCTGTATCGCGGACCCCTTTTGCCCAGGGCCTGTGAGGGCCGGGGGCGCAGGAGGCCTCGCCCCACGCGTGGATCCGGCTGGAGGAGGCCGGGGTGGGGCTGGCCGGGCGGGGGCGGGTCCCGGGTGGGAGGCGGCGCCGCCGCCGCCGCGCGGGGGAGCGGCTCCCTGCGCCGAGGCCCGGGCGCGGTGTCGCAGGCGGAGTGGAGCCCGGAGCCCGGGCAGGATGCGCCTCGCTGCCCCGCTGCTCCTGCTGCCGGCCCTGCTGCTCTGCGCGCCCCCCGTCCGTGGCCGCCGGGAGCCCCCCGCGCCGGGGCCGCCGCTGGCCGCGCAGGGCCCCGCCAACGCCAGCCGGCCGCCGCCGGAGCCCCCGGCCGCCCCCGGGAATCACAGCGGCGCCCAGGTCAGCGTCCTGCCCGCGCTGCTGCGGGACCTGTCCGCGCTCAAGGCCGCAGTGATCGGGGCGTGCGCCCTCAGCGCCGGCCTCATCGGCTGCCTGCTGCTGCGGGTCTGCAGGTACCGGCCGGGGCTTCGTCGGGGGGCTGGGCCGCCGGGGGGCGGAGGAGGGGTCCTCGCTGGGGGGCGCTGGCGGCTGTACCCACTGGTGGAGGGGAGCGCTCCCCCATGGAGACTGGGGGGCACTGCTCTCTGTACCCTACGGGTGGGGGGGCTATCCCCCATGGAGACTGGGGGGCACTGCTCTCTGTACCCTACAGGTGGGGGGGCTATCCCCCATGGAGACTGGGGGACACTGCTCTCTGTACCCTACAGGTGGGGGGGCTCTCTCCCCATGGAGACTGGGGGGGAGTACTGCTCTCTGTACCCTACAGGTTGGGGGGCTCTCTCCCCATGGAGGCTGGGGGGGGCAGTGCTCTCTGTACCTCCCGGGGGGTGGGGGACTCCTCTCTAACACAGTGTCTCTCTGCTGATGGCTTCCAGAGGTTTTCCTAGGCCTTATATGCACGTGGCTAGTAAGGTGAGTTTGTGCTGGGCTGCTATATTCCCTCAAATCCCTTGACTACAGCAGCTCTGTCACCTTTGTAGGTTGTGAGTGAGGGTCTGTGGGATGGGACCTGGAAAGGGGAATCCCTGACCAGTCCGTGTAGAAGTTAAAGCTCCCATGGCCTTTTCTCTTAGGCCAGGGGTTCTCAAACTGGGGGTTGGGACCCCTCAAGGAGTTGTGAGGTTATTATATGGGGGGTCACGAGCTGTCAGCTTCCACTCCAAAGACGGTTTTGCCTCCAGTATTTATAATGGTGTTAAATATATTTAATTTATAAGGGGGGGGTGTGTCACACTCAGAGGCTTGTTAGGTGAAAGGGGTCACCAGTACAAAACTTTGAGAACCACTGTCTTAGGCCAAGTCTACCCGTGCAGCAGCGCAGCTGTACCGATATAGCTGCATCACTGCATCACATCTGGTGAAGACACTCTGTCAGGAGAGAGCTGTCCTGTTGGCATAAAAAGCCCACCCCCTGTGAATGGCCAAAGCTATGATGGTGGGAGCAGCTCTCCTGCTGCCCTAGCCCTGTGCTCACGAACACTTATGCTGGCATAATTTATGTTGCTCAGGGGGTGGAATATTCACACCCTTGAGTGACATACGTTTTGCCGCTGTAGGTGGTAATGTAGACATAGCCTAAAGCCAGAAACGCTGAAGTGCATCTTCCTCTGGAGTAAAGGCACCCAGCACAGAGGAGATGGAAGTTGGTGAGAAGGCACGTTTTGGCCAGCCCAGACCTACTGTATGTAGTCTGTAAAATGTCCTAGATCTGCTGGTCAGAAAGGGGTTGGTAAAATGGAAAATAGAATGCTTATACTTTTGTTCCCATCTCTTTCCAAAGCACTTTATATTTGTTCTCAAGGAAGTATTGTTCTGTTTCATTAGCTAAAACATGAATAAGCTCTCTTGAAATAATTGCCGTAATATGAGTGTTGATGTGCTGTAAAGCATAGTGTCCAGGCGGGCGGAGCAGAGACTCCAGTTCTGACTTGAAAATAGATTTCCCAATAGTCCTCAATAACCTCTAAGTATTAACTGCTGACTTAAGTGCCAGGTACAGTAGGTCAGGCAAAACTCCCTTCCTTCCACTACCTAGTATATAACTGGCACTCTGATTTTCCTTTGATTTTGGTAGACTGTTTGAACATCACGTGGTTATGTCAGTGTAGGTGCTAGAGTGAAGGAAATGCAGGGAAGCATATAAGGGAATGCAGTTGTTTAACTGGGGTAACTTATTTCATCCAGTGTTCATCAGGAATAAAACCCCTTCATTTATCACATGCCTGACTATTTGTGTGTGTGTAGTCCTGTATGTGTCCTGTTTTAATAATCAGAGAAGCGACAGGAGACTCTTGTCTGTAGGGTTTTGAAACTCCAGCCTTTATCAGACTTGATCTCTCACATTTGACTCTGTTGACATCCCTTCTTAAACACTGTATGTTTGATAAAATATCCTTTTTTTATCAGTTTGTGGTGTTAGGAAACTGTTATAACTTTGAAAGAGATATTGGACATGTCATTAAAAAGCACCAAACTAGCCTGAGTGTGTGTTCCACCCCAATTTTAAAATAAACTCAAAGCAGGAAAATGGGCTGAAAACTTTCTAGAGCAGTAATTTAGTTTAGGAGTAGGTTTCCTCTGGTGTAACATGGAGTAGGCTCACTCTGTCAAGTTTTCAAAGGGTATCTCTTTTGCATGTTTGCACAGATGGCGCGTTGTGGTGCAGTTACCCAACTGGAGTGTACAAATGAGAGAAGTCTTTGCTGAGGCCAGAGTTCAGCCTTAGGATAAAGCCCAAATACATGGGCTGGGTTTGGGCTGGGTCCCCAACAATTAAGGTGAGATGGAATTCTGGGCTGTGGAACCACTCTGTGGCTGCTAGTGCAGTCGGAGTGCTACGTTAGCCTTCACCTCTGCACAGTGTGGTTGGATGGACTGGAGGGAATGGAGGATTGGTTTGTGGATCCAGCCCCTCCCTTCCCCCCAAATCCACGGTATGTTGAATTGATAGAAGCTTTGGCAGAACACAGCTCGGCAGCATGCAAGAAATCTTCATCTGCCTGGTGAGATCCTGTTTTTTTCCCCTCTGCTGCATAACTCCAGCAAATATATTGTGTTCAGCCTCCTCCTCGCCTGTAAAAAGAGGGTTGGAACCAGGATGTGCTGAGTTAAATTGTAATACTTGAAATTGTTGTATGATTTGTATGCTGGGAAGAACACAAGCAAATCGAACTCCATCACATTAGAAAACTGATCTCTCTGTTGGCTTGTTGCCAAGGCAGGAGAAAATAAACTTCTCAGTGTCAAACTGAGCCTTTCATGTTAGTGTTCATCAGTTATTTCTGTGGCAGTAGTAGCTAGAGGTCCTTTTTGGTAGGCATTCTATGTACATACAGTAAATAAGAAGTTCTTGTGTCAAACAACTGACCATGTAAGAGTGTTGAGCTCTGGTTTGTTCACTCGTGACTTCATGGTGGAAAACTACAAAACCTTCAATAGTTAACAGGAATTCTTTCTCGCGGGTATGTGCAAAAGAAAACAACCTGCAGGATTGAGTCATATAACTTGCTCTCTTGGTTGGTTGGTTGCTTGTAGAAGGAAGAAGTTGGGCAACGGAGGTAGAACAGGTGTATTTTGTGAATTCTGCCTCCAGGTACTCACAAACAGCTCTTCTGCAGTTAGGTGGCTGTTCCAGCTAACTGTTCTAGTTCTTCCCTGTTTCTGAGGTCTTAATAATCTTAATTTATTAATGCCTATGAGCAGAGTCTACATGAGTACTGTTCTTAAAGGGTTCCTTCTATGAGAGAACCCTTTGAAACTGGGATATCTCACAAGTCTGTCCCAGTGAACAAACTGCAAAAGATTTGTTGATGCATGTCAGTGATTAGCACAGCTTAGCAAGATTCACCTTACCGTGGCAAGTAATTTGGTTTAGGGACAAGCAAATAAAAACTTGATTTTTAAAATCATTCTTCTCATCACTATCATTTGCTCATCCAGGCTTGCAAAGTTGTCATGGGATTATACATCAGAACAGCTATTAGGCACTTGGGTGGGTTAGACTAGAGGCAGCCTAGTCTACTAGTAAAATCAGCAGAAGGTAATCTAAATTTTATGTCTAGCTCTTTCACTAATTGGCCTTGAGCAAGTTGAAGCCTCCCTGCTTCCATATGTAAAAAGAGCAAGCAAGGTTGATATTCTTGGTATTTTTCCAAGGTTAAAAAAACAAGCAGCAGAAAACTCTACCTTTTCATGAGCTCTCTCGCACTCCCTTTTAAATATATTTATATTTTTATATATAATATAAAAATATTCGTACTGCATGTTCCACTCTATGTATCTGATGAAGTGGGTCCTAGCCCACAAAAGCTTATGCCCAAATAAATTTGTTAGTCTCTAAGGTACCACAAGTACTCCTCGTTCTTTTTGCGGATACAGACTAATACAGGTGCTACTCTGAAACCTTTTGAGTCTTCTCTCTACATCCTACAGAAGCCAAAGTGGGGAACAAGCCAAATTTTAGAAAATTCTTTGCAGTCACCTTTACTGGCAAGCTCTGCTGAGCCAAACTCATGTCATCTGTACACAACTGCTTATAATTAAAGCACATTTCATATATGTGAGAGATTCCTGCTGTTCTTTTAATAAACACAGTGGCTCCTGTGGAAAATGGAGCTTTCGACTTATACATGCGGTTGTTTGTTTATCTGACACAGCCTCTAGTGTGTAAGCAAAGATTGATCTGAGTTACAAAATAAGACAAGCAAATCAACAAGCATGTTTGTATCATTTCCAGCTGGCAAAATAGTTTGGAGAAGAGTTCATATTTCTGTTCAAGAGAGAGCACATTTACTCAAATGAAAAGCCTTTCTTGATCAAAATAAGAGCTCTGTTCATGTCAATTTTTTTAAAAAAACCCCTCAAAACAAAGAAAGTTGCAGAGACTAGTATTGTAGATTGCTGTTAAGCAGAATTTGTTGAAATCCAATATTTGATTAAACTGTCACTATGAAATTACACTGGTTTGCTTCAAATAAATTATCCCTTTAGATATGGATTGTTGAGATGAAGTGTGTTTCCCTTCCGATCAAAACAGTACTGTATTTTGTATTTTTTGCCCTATTACTCCCGCATGAAGATCTTTCAGCTATCGTGTAGAAGGTGAAGAAAAGCTTCTCAGTCAGCAAACTGGATGCACCTGGAAATGCCTCCACAATACACCACTTCAGATCTGCTGGGTCCCAAGTCCATCCCTGAACTCTGGGCTCCCAATACCAAGTATAGCACAGTAAGGCTACACTACTAGGTTAGCTTGTTAATTCTGCATACATCAGGCTGATCAGTGTGTCAATCTGCAACCCTTACAAGCGGATATTTTATCACAGGCACTAGCTTGTAATACTTAACTCCTTGCTTTCTTTTCAACTCACTGGGTTTTTTTAATGGGTGCTTTCAAAAATGACTTGTTCTTCCTCCTCCTCAGAAGTGTTTTGATCTGAATGGACTTTGCGGGGTAAGGGGAGGTAGTGAAGTAGAGCTTGGCACTATAAGGAATCTGAATTCCAGCTCCCTCTCCCCTGGGCTGCTCAAGACTGCGGAGACTGTGAAAGTAGCATGCTCCACAGTAGCAGGAGGCAGCACCTAGTTTGCAATAACAGCCTTTTCTGGCTGATTCAGAGATGCGCCTGTAAAAGACGCACAGCCATTTCTAGTGGTGAGGGAATGGAGTATTTTCTTAGCATCATCTGTGTGCCGAGTACCTCCTTCTCTCCTACCCCTAAGCCAAAATATCCTCCCCAACTTGCCAAATACTGTGGGTCACAATCCAGACAATCAAGTGAGTTGGGTTACTAGGAAGTAGTCTTCCTCTGAACACTGAAACTTCCAGGTTGTGAACAGTCACTGGGGCTACTTTCAGCGAGTGTTTCTGTCCATGTTTTGATTCTGCCTTTTTGAATCTATATTTTACGAGTCTCTCCTTCTTCTCTGTTGATGCCAGTGCAGTTACTCCAGAGGTGAATTAGACCTCTAGCTTACTAAGCAAACTGTCAGGGTTAACAACACTCAAAAAGGAAAAGAGAAGTTGGAAACTTGGTTGTCTGTTGCTTATATGGAAGCCACTGGGACATTAGATAAATCTATCAAGTATTTTTTTTAAATTAGCAAACTGCAACTGCAGCGTCACAGTGGGGCAATAGGCGTTATCAGCCATGGTCAGTAGTGTGTGCAGTTTGTAGTGAACTGCTGTAAAGTGTGGAAATGAATAAGACTCGAGCTGGATGTGAGCACTATTTACAAGGTCCAGGTCTGTCTGTTGAGAGACACACTACCCACTTATATAACAATAGTATTTTTCACTGCTGTCCGATTTCTGTACCAAATCTCCTTCTTTTTAGATAGGCCCGAGGGAAAGCTATCTTCTTAATAGCAACAAAACTGGATCCATTGCTATGCTATAAGAGAGAAATTTAAATACATCGACTCATCATCTAGTCATAGGTTACAGGACCTGTTTATCCTACCTTGTTGGGTGGTTCTCTATATGCCTAAGGCGCACCTACATTAGAAGGCTGAGTTGGCTGACTGTGTAAATTGTTTTATAACTAGCTGTTGTACTCTAACAATACAAACAAAAAACCCACCCTTTCTTCAATCCACAGGCAGCTAGCTGCCAGGTACTGGAGGGAAATAGGTCACTTTGAAAGCAGACGTGATAAAAATCAAAGATTTTTTTAAAAAAATCTTTCTTTTTATTTAAATACAAGTTTATTCTTTCAAAAAAAATTGAAAATTAAATTTGAAATTGACAACCTATGTTAAGGCCTAAACTACTTATAATTATTAAAATCATTTCAATTAAATAAGTAAAAATTAATAGACATTTGCTGCTGACCTTTGAAGAAAGTCAGACCACTGAAATGGTGAAAGTCACTGATTAAACACCTGGAACCAGAGTTTGTGCTAGACCAACTTTTGACAGCAGCTGCCTTTTCTGCAGAGAAAATATTTTCTTCTTTTCAGTTTATTCAGCTTCAGTTCACTGACTACTTCAAAGTGAAGAAACCAGTTGGGAATTGAAAAAGCAGGATTGTTTTCCTCTGCCAATTTGAATATAAACTAGGTGTGAGAGGGTGAGACCTACTAGTTCTAAAATTCTAAAGGACATAGCGACTGGAAACAATTAGTTCAATTCACTATCTATGGATAATATTGTCTTTGTTTAATAAATCATTTAGTTCTGCAAAACATGTTTTGATCTTAGAACTTCTTGATCTTTTTTCTTGCATAGGCAGCACATTTAAGGCTTTTTAAAATGTGATTAAAGATATGCTATTTTTGAGCATTTTTAACTGAATTTGAATTTCCATCCAAATAGAGCTCGGCACACAAGTTTTTTTTTAAAAAAAAAAATCAAAGAAATATACCATTCACCATTTTCTAGCATAATGAAAATGTAAACATTAAGAATCTGAGTAAATGTAAGTTAAATGTGTACAGATATAGTGTATCCTTCTGGTTAGCAAGAAGCAGTCCAAAACTTAGTGTAAAGGCTATATTTAGTTGTAGATGAACATGTTTAATGGTAACCAATCAAAGACAATGAACCTTTCTTTAAGAAAACAGCTAAATGTACAAATGCAAAAAAACTCCCCCAAAAACAAAAAATTAAAATCAGTAGTTTAAATCAAAGCTTCCTGCTGGCGGGTTTAAATCATGATGAAAATTGGTGATTTAAATAGCTTTGATTTAAAATCAGTCCACCCTGTTTGATAGACTATTATATGAAATAAATAACAAGTCAAGTGTAACTGCTACTGGAAACCCTTCTTCAGATGTGTGTGTTTTATTTGTCAAAGCAGGAGTCTGGAAGCCCTATTTCTGGCTTCCCTGTTCTCTTGCTTTATGAATGCAGGTAAGTCACTTAAGTTCTCCCAGCCTCAGTGTCTGTAAAATGGGGCGAATAGAGATATAGTTAGTCTTATGAGACTGAAAGTGCATATTGGTCTTAGTATTATATACAAATCTAGTTTTATTTTAGTTACTTTCAGGTAGTACCTTTTAATTAAATCATGGCAAGGCTTCATTCAGATGTTCCTGAAGTTTTTCACAACCTTCTTCCCAGCCTCCAAACCTCTTAGTAATCGTTAGTGCAGTTGAACAAGCGTATGCTTCTGTTCTCTTTGGTCGAATATGTTCCATCTCAAGAAGCTGGTTGTTAGAAAAATGTGGTGTGTCAGTTCATGATAGCAAAATGAATGCCTGCCTGAAAGCATGCATGAGGACTCATCTTAATGGCTTCTGGTTTAATTTCAGGGTTTAAAATGATCACGTGAGCAAAGAAAGTAAAATGCCAGTGGTATTAATGAGACTTTAATTCAGTGACTTGTTATGATTTCTGGAGTTTTCCTAGGTTTATCGTCTGGAATCTTGTACATGTTGCAGGAGCCAATTATTGCTAAATATGTTGGGCCCAAGTCATTCCTTGAAGCACTTAATTGGAGCTTCAACAGGAATGGATTTAGTCTGTTATTTCTGGTGGAATTACAAATGAGAAACACACTTATAGGAAAGGATAATTTAATCCCACCTCCTACCTGCTCATGGCTGTCTTCGGGAAGTATTAATGCTGGATTGAAAGCTCTGAGACTGTTCTCTGTGAGGTCAAGGGAAGTGTTATTTCTGAGCATCAGGGTTGTTGACTAAAATAAATTGGAGACTTAAAGTAGATAATGAACTAGTGAGCTGACTAATGCATTTCTTCTACCACATGACGCTTCAGTAAGGAGCATGAAGTGCTGCACATGACTAGTGTTTGACCAAAACAGCTCCTGGTCAAAAGACTGACATGAGTTGTTATAAACTTTCTCCTCCTCCCCCTGCCAACTTTTCATGCTTCCTCTGCCAACTTCCTGGAGCTGTACTGAAACGTGCAGGCAGTGCATCCTTGTTCTTATGGAGTCGAGAGCACTGTCCTGAAGGGTGGCGTCTTGTGCGTTTAACTCGTCAAGAAATATGATTGCTCGGGGATAGGACTGGCATGGCTCAATAACTCATGAACTCGAGCTGGCTCTGACTGAGCTAGTCCATTTGGTTTCACCATTATTCTCCTTGTTTTATATACATGCCTCCTAATCCTGCTCTTGTTAAAGCTAATTAGTTTCTTGTTGGCTTTAACAGGATCAATAGTGGGCCCAAAATGAGAGTGTTACTGGCACTAGGTACAGTTGTTTGGAGCTTGTGAAGATGCTGGGCATGCTTCATAGACTCGTAAATGTTAAGACCAGAAGGGACCATTATGTTCATCTAGTCTGACCTTCCTAACACAGAATAATGAATTTTGCCAACTCCTCCACAGCTTTACAGGTGCATTTCAGTCTAGATCTGCAGTGGCACCTTCTGCTGTTGTAGTCCTTGGACATCACCCCGGCTCTGCTGGTGTAGCCCTGTTATAAATGGAACACCTGCTATCCCTTGGTATGCCCTCCCAGCACCTGATCAGCTCTGTAGTGAGTGCATCTCTATCCCAACCACAACATCTTCTGATCAGACCTGCTAATTTTAGGGGAAGCAGTTTGAGGTGTAGGAACTAAGCATGAAAGTTTTAGTCACTTTTAATTTTTCATTGGAGTCCAGATCTCCTGTGCTGAAAGTCTTGTGCATGAATACCCTTCACCACGGGGTCTTTCATGCAAGGGGTATTTCATTTTATCAATATGTAAGGAGCATGCTCTAATTGCTACCCCTAACATCCTTTCTTTTTAGTTTAATAAAACAAATGTGTTTGAGTGACTAAGCCATGGCTTGTTCTCACCCATGAGGCCTTAACATGTTTTGGCCCTTTGGAACAGGTGTCCAAAGGTCGTTAAATATTTACATTCTCTAATTCCTGTCTTGTGCTACTGTGCTCATACATTCAGTTATTATGTGGTATCATGTCCCACCCAGTGTGTAGTGTAGTGTGTTTTCTTTTCTCTCATTATTGCTGATGATTAACTAGATACTATCAGGGATAAGTATGTCCAGTGCCACAGGAAGTGTATTGGGCAAAATCCATCTGAAGAAATAATTTAGTATGTGGGTGGGAAATTTGAAAGGTTTTCATTTAAAGATAGTTTGTCTCAATGTTTTTTTTTTGTCCAGACAAAAAATCCCCTAGGTTTCATAAACAAGTGAGTGTGTACTGGCTCTTGGGACTGCAGGTGAACAATAATGATGCTAACCAAATAAATAGGAATTAATTGAAAAAAGAGAGAATGAACGAGCATTTGCCTGCTCCATGACAAGGTATTTGCACCTACATCTCAGCTAAGTCAGAACATTTCTACAAAACTTGTTTTCCATTTTCCATCCAGCTTTACTGTTAAGTAACGATTGTCATATTAGTGACAATGACTTTGAAAGTCCTCTTTAAATGGTCACTAAATAGAATAATAAACACTAGGACAACTCAGCATTGGCAATTATCTGTCTTTAAATAATACAATGTTCTTTCAGTAGTTGTCCGAAATAAGCTGTGTGCTCCTCTATAGGAGATGAGAACTGATATCTCGCAGCAGTAGTAGGTTTGATTGCAGACAGAAAAACCACCTGTTCTTTTAACATGCAATCCAGCGTAGCCTTGCTAATTCATGCGCACACGTGGGAGGTTCATTGCAGATTGTTTAGTCATGGCTGTTCACTTACTAATTCAATTGTAGAATGTGCCTCATTCATGTTGAAGAATGTGCAGTTTAGTTTTAATGATGATGACACTTCATATTGTCTGAGTAAATGTTCCCCTGTATAAGCAAAGCTTCCCTTGTAAGATGAGATCTCAACACATCACTTTTCCCACTGCATCATTTTGCTGTTAGGTCTTGGCTGAGAAGTAGAGTGAGACTGCCAGGTGTTTCTGTGAGGATTATAAGGTGTTTGGTTAGTAGAGGCCTACTGGGTGGGGTCTGCAATGATTTGTTTTGACAGATTGAGAACCCCTGTATTATCCTAACTGGAGGCCAGGACCCCTCAGGGGGTCGGGAGGTTATTGCATGTGGGGTTATGAGCTGTCCGCCTCCACCCTAAACCCTGCTTTGCCTCCAGCATTTGTAATGGAGTTAAGTATATAAAAAAGTTTTTTTAACGGGGAGGGTCACACTCAGAGGCTTGCTATGTGAAAGTGATCACCAGTGCAAAAGTTTGAGAACCACTAGGATGATAAAACAAAACACTCTGTGCTCTGCTTGATGTGATACAGCACGGATTGTTACAGTGCAGCTTGGACCATGGAAGTTTCTTGACATTTTTAATGCAAATTAGTCCTTAGAATGCTCAGGAAATGAAAATTACATTGCCCCAAGGTCTGGGGTTTGCTTTACTTAGTCCTGGACTAATGCCCCAAAACGATGCAATCCTCAGAGGCCAGTAACAGCTTTTACATCAGATATTTCTTGAATGTGCATGGACTTCTAGGCTAGAAGGGGCCCTATGATGATCTTATCTGACCTGCATAGCACAAGGCAAATGATGTTCCCCAATAATTCCTGTATCAAGCTTGTATCGCTTGTTTGAGCCATAGCATCTTCAATCCAAGGCTGGATATCTTTCTAAAAGATTTCAAGTGATGGCAACCCAAACCCATCTTGTGTGATGTGTCAAGGTGAGACTTCTGGACAGCAGGAATGTTTTCATGACCTGCTAATGCTCCTGAACTGTTAGTTGGAAATTCCCCAGAAATTTGACTGTCCTCTGTTACCTTGCAGATTTTCAATCTGATTTTTTTAAACAAAGGGTTTAAGGAGAAAGATTCTGCACTGTGGTGGATAAACCATTTTCAGAGTGCAAGCAATTATGCTAAGCACTTTTTTTCTACCTCATATCCCCAAAAAGATGGTCATATTGCAGCTTTTTTATTTTAAATGCTATAACTGAAGCACAAACCGGTGTAACCAACACAAACCTAAGTCTGAGCGGTGAGAGGTAGCCCGAGACCTTGGGTTATTGGATGTTAATCTGTGGAATGAAAAGAGCCTGTATAATACAGGTGCTTTGAGTTAGAGAAGGTATCAAGCTAAGTACCATATTCTGTATCATTTTGTTTGTCATTGTATTTTAATGTAAGCAGATTCTGGAAAAATGAGTCTAACAAGAGTAAAAGTTGCACAGGTGTAAAAGTATCCTTGCAACAAAAGAAACTGAGCATTATGCTAAGGAGAGTCACATTGGCTACACCTAAATCTTAAAACATGACCAGTGATTTTTCATGAAACTTGTACAGTAGTGAGTATAAAATTGCTCAAGTGAAACTACTGGCTGTATTGGGGAGTGTCTGGAAACTTCACTCTGGTGTCCAAAAAAGATGGTAGAGGTAGTCCACTTGTAAATATTACCTCAGATGCCCAGTCCTCTTGTATCTCTTCTCTGAACCCCTGTCAGCTTGGTAGACATTGAGTCAGCTGGATTGCTGTGATTTTCTCATCTAGAGATGTTAGTTAACCTGTCGGCTGCCTCCTCTGATTAAGCCTCTATCTGACTTATTGAACATGGCAGCAGGGCGCTCTGAGCTGCTGTGCCAGTGATTTGCCCTGCACACCAAAGGATCATTGGCTGTGCCGCAGAAACTAAAAGACTGACACTAATCTGGATTACAGCTGACAGGAAATTGAGCTCTTCAGTGATGGGTACAAGTGGTGAAGGGTAGGAGGGGCTGGCTCCACAGGGTAGGTGGTAGGTCTAAGCAGGTCTCCAGGCCGTGTACAGAACAGGTGGATAACAGCCCACTCCAGCCCTTCCTCTCGGGAACACTTTCAGAATGACACCCCGCCCCCCTCTTTGTTTCAGGTCTGGCAAGAGGATTAAGAAGACACGGAAGTACGACATCATCACGACCCCGGCTGAGCGAGTAGAAATGGCCCCTCTGAACGAAGATGATGATGAGGATGAAGACTCGACAGTGTTTGATGTGAAATACAGGTACTGACATGGGTGGGTCTTAGTTAAAGACTGTCTCCTGGGTTCCATTAGCTGGGTGGATGGCTCGTCCTTCCTGCATGCTCACAATGCCTTGTCGAGGCTTAGCTCCTTCTCTTCTCTTCCCTTCAACTCACAAAAACTTCACCACTCTCCTGTCCGTGGCTCCTGCACCCGAAACCCAGTCTGCTACACGTCCAACCTCTCCTCCTTAAAGCACACAATTTTCAGCAAGTCTAAAAGCCCTAGTCCTCCCTGCAGTGAATTGCCAGCAGAAGAGATGTGTCCAAACAAAATAACTGTATAGAACTGACAAAGGTTAACGGGCCGAACTTCCCTGCTCAATCCTTGGCTGCTTGTTGCATCTCATCACTCATCCTTCCTCTGTATGTTGTAGCTGACTGGGGAAGTTACATTCTTCCTGTACTCCTCTTTGTGTGTAAAGCATTTCGCTCACATCTGGTGCACTTCATAAACAATCTGTGTAGCGTCATTCTAGAGCTGCTTCTCTCCACAGCACTGTTGTGACCATGTGGGGGGAAAAGCTGACAAGCTTTCCTGAATGGTCTCTTGATTTGGGCATCTCTGAGTCTGAGTACCCTGGCAGGACTTTGTTGGGAAAGCTTGCTTTGCAGATGCCTTTGCTGTATCTGTTCTGTGATAAACAGAGGGCTTCCATTCTAGCGCTGTCAGTTAGTCCCCACTCAGCCGCGTAAGATTATTACCAATTTTTTTTTAAAAGCCTTTGACAGCCCAAAGTTTTCTGTTCCTGTCCTGTTGGAAAATTTATAGCAGCCTCTCAGTGCAGGCGGGCTCTCGGACTCCCTGATTTATGGCGTTAGTGTATCTGAATCTCTTATTTTTATTTGCTTCAGAGTGGTGACAGCACAAGAATCGTATTTCTCATTCAAACAAAGACAGCCTGAGATCCATGACGCTTCAGCTAGGAAAAGCTCTGCTAATGAGAAGGCTGCATCTGAATCCAGGCAACTCATAATTAGGAACTTGTCAGAGACTTGCTCATATCTCCCCCCATGCACAAATGCCCACCCACAAACTCCTGATTCTGGAGATGGGGGAAGGCAGTGCATTCATTCCAGGGGGCACTCAGTGGGCATTTAAGCATATGGTGCTGTGTTTTGCTTTGGTAATTTTCAAAATAACAAAATAAATCTCTAAAAGAGTTAGTCCGGGAGAGGGAGCTGGTGAAGAATGACGGTGAGTCAGTTGCTTTGAGTTTTGTAAATAAATAGCCCCAAACCAGAATAGTCTTTTCTTCCCCCGACTCTTGTTTTGGCAGAACTCCATATAGACTATCTGTGCTGGTGTTCATCCCCGATTAATCATCGCTGATC
This sequence comes from Dermatemys mawii, assembly GCA_007922305.1. Taxonomy (NCBI): domain Eukaryota; kingdom Metazoa; phylum Chordata; order Testudines; family Dermatemydidae; genus Dermatemys; species Dermatemys mawii. The sequence continues at coordinate 10,885,782 of ML677366.1, forward strand.
TCTCGGAGAGGGCTGCTGTTGCCACTCCTACATGGCTTTCACCAGTGCAGTTGTGAGCAGTGAAGCACAAGCTGACACTAGATCAGGACAATGAGGACCTGCTTGGTGTTAACACAACCTTTGAGGGGCAGGCAGGGTCACTGAAGTAGGATGTTTTTTGGTTACCTAAAATGAGCAATGCAGCATTGTTGGAGGGAAAACCAGTATCTTAGATTTAGAGCTCTGTAACAATGTTTGTATTGTAGTTGTGCCTGGCAGCCCCAGTTGGAAATCAAATCCCATTGTAATAGGCACTGTGTGTACGCACACGCTCAGAGATGGTTCCTCCCCCAGAATGTTTACAGTCTAAGAATCTGAGGAAAGACAACAGGTGGATACAACAGACAGAGAAGCACAAGGTAACAGCAAGGCCATGATGATTAAAGTAAAAAAAACAAAAAACCACAGCGTTCAGGACTTCTTTAATATAAGTGTACAAGTTCGAGTTATTCAAGGCTGGAAGCTATGGCTTTTTTCCCTCTTGTACCATCCCAAAGCAAGTTTCTACCTTTTCACCAGCACTTAAGGCACAAAGAGGTTTCTTTCTGAAGCAGTGCGTTTGTCTTGGGCATTTCAGCGAGTCATGTCCCACCATGAAGGGGAAGGATTCCTCAACAGAAGCTGTTGTCTGAAAATAACCTTTCCCCAGTTAACCATGTTTCATTAGCAAAGGAAGGAGAAATGGGGCTGGATCTCCAGAACGTGGTGGCTGGGTGCCCATCCTCAGTGATTCCAGTTAGAAGACATCTAAAATGCAGCTACTCTTGAAATTCCAAGCGCTGTGTCCAGCATCTTGTTCCTTCAGTGAACGGTTGCCTTGTGCTGTTTGCTGCCTAAAGTGCAAACTACAGCTGACGTGCATGCCAGGAACAGAATGAAATGGAGATCTGGCACTTTCTGATCTTTCACAAATTGGATAACTGTACTTTTATGCTTCCTGCATATTACTGTTATACAAATAAAGAAGCTGTTCTACATATTTAGCCAGTATGTATGGTTTGTAATGAGGCTTCATTAACTGCTGCTTTAGCAAGGTTTATTTTTCTCCCCACCTCCAAAAAATCTTACGGACACTATAGCACTGACATGTATAAGTGAAGTTGCAGTCATGTCTTCAGGGCTGGTGAACTAGGGAAGGGACGAAATTGCTGTTTCAGCTCATTAGCTAATGAAATAGAGAAATAATGAGCTGCCACATTTACATCCAGGATGTTGAACTGCAGAGACCTGACCGTGTACACTGGAAAAGGAGAGAGGAATGTCTGATTCATTTGACCTTGCCTTCTTTAGTACATCCATTGAGAAGGATTCCAAAGCACTTCGCATAGACAGAAATCCCTGCACAAAGGATCGTAATGCAAAAGGGGAGAGAATTTGTTTAACAGGCAGTAATACAGAATGGCATATTGGCTTGTATGTACCAGCAAGGTATACCGCTGGTATCCCTACATGTTACTGGGATGTGCCAAAGCAAGACCATAACTTTCAAATATCTTGTGGTCTCATTAATATGGCAACTGGGCAGATCTCTCCAGTTGGCTTGGAATATCTTGAGTGAGTCCTGGCACTCTTATTGTTAACAATCTTAATTGCATTCATACTGTGTGTTAATATGAAATAACTCTTCTGATTTACCTGATGTCTGGAGCCCTAAATAACTAGCCTCATGTTTTGGGTTAATAGACTAAATCTATATGTAACATGTAAAAACAGATCTTGCCTAAATCTCTTCTTCACTTGTTCACTTGCATCTGTATATTGGAGCTTAATTAAGATTATTCTCCCCTCCCCTCCATGCAAACAGCATTCTAACAGCAAGCCAATTGCTGCTTAGCTGTGTAGCATTGGCAGCAAGGGAGAAGTGACATGTAAGTCTGATTGTTTTCATGCAGTTCATTTTCTTCGTTTGATGTTTGGTCCCCATGTGCAGTGGTTTCTAGCCCTGCACGTGCCATTGAGAAGCGACAGATGGTGTAAATTGGGCTGCTGTCTGAAAGCTACTTGAGGATTCCCTTGCATCTTTAACATCTTGCCACAGCGGATGTGTTGGTAAAATTCACTCCCTCAGGCTGTGCAACGGTGAACAATAACCACCTCTCATCTGCAGAGCTGGCTAATTAGACCACTAAAAATCTTAACCAAACAAAATCCCATCTGTGGCCGCTAAAGCGACTGGCTGCCTGTGACAAATACAGAAGTGTACTTTTATTGAATTGGATTCTCCTGCAATCTCAGGAGCAGGGAAGTGGTTCTGTCGACATCTTCTCCAATCCAGAGTGCAGCTTCTGTGTGACAATAGTCTGGAAGGTGTAACACAAAGGCTGCCATAAAGCAGAGGTGCAAAATCACTTAGGAAATAGCACATGCTTGCAAGCCTCATGGAAACCATTACTAATCTGGAGGAGTTTGTGTGTTTTTTTTTTTTTTAAATAAAAAAATATTACGCTAAGAATTCAAGAATTGACTGACAGGTCTGAGAGGATGGATAATGAATATGAGGCCTTTTGTTTCATGATCACTCCTGGGTACCATATAAGAACCCAGGATAGAATAATGGGAGGGATGGAAGGGGACTTGAAGAGGCAGAATGTAAAAGCCAGAGATGGAATTTTGAGGCCAGGTATCTGAGGTCCCCTAAATAAATACTTAAAACTACAAACGTTTCCTGGATCTGATCAGACCCTCCATCTCTCCCCTAGAATTAGCTGATATTCATCAACTTTTCAGTACTGATGCCCATTTTTTCCTTTTAGCAGTAGCAGTGAAAATGAGAAGCATTTTAGAAATGTGGAATCTTCCAAAGTATAGATTAGCGGTGATGTTGCAGTTACATATCTGGGGTGCTACAGTGAGTGAGTGGGGCTTTTGTTCAACAGTCAGTAAAACTAGCTTCAACAAGAGCACAATAGTGTAAGCACATGCTGCTTTACTTGTCAGGTAAAGCATAGGTTATGGTATCCAGTACAACCTGCACCTTAGTGTCAGGGAGCATGTAGGACTTAGTCCTAAAAAGGTTAGTGCAACATTAGGAAGCCTGGACTTACCACCCTCTGCAAAATGTTCCTTTCATGAGGGAATTTAAAACATCTGCATCAAAATCAGAGTCCTTGCTGTGGCTGAGAGGTATGGAGCCTTCTAATCTGTAAATAATGCAGAGTATATTGTATTAATTGCTCTCCACAGAACATATCCCTGCCAGAGCTTAAATTGCATCTGCAGTCTTGACTGGAGTGCTGTACTGTGTGCTTGTTACAGCAAGGTGTTTGGTCTCCGGAGAGTGGCTATAACAGATTCCTTGCAAGTGAAAGCCGGAGGCCTTTTCTATATGATGCTAGGTGAATGCTAGGCTGTTTAAATGTTGTTTCTCTCCCCCCCCGCCCCCCCTCCAGTAGGCAGAGTGGGGAAAGCTTCTGACTGAGCGGAGTGTATCATTTATTCTCATGTGAAGGGGTGAAAATCACAGTAACTCGTTCAGTTGCTTACTATAAATACAACAGATTCCTGGAGCATTGGAGGCGCTGTTAAGGGTTTCCTGGCCAGGTGCTGCTGTGGATTGCCAGTGCCAAGGGGCCAAAAGGCATTTTTGAAGCCTGTGTTCTTTCCCCATTGGGCTAGATGTGTCATGAAAATCAGTGCTGAGCACAGAGGCTCCCTTGGCTCAATATGCATAAGTGCTGCGGTTGTACCTAAAAGTTCTCCTGACTCCTGTCTGCTGTAACAGCCCGTGTGAGGCAGCTGCATCTCTTCCCTTTTTTTGTAACCTTGCGGGGGTGTGGTAGAGGGAGGGGAAATGAGGACTCCAAGAAGAAAATGGTCTGGATAGCAAGCTGAAGGATTCCAGGTGAACCGGTTGCCCGGGGGGTACTCAAAGCTGTCCCATTCCAGGTGAGCAGCCCTCTCTGTTTTGGACTGTGACTGTGATTGACTTAATACTTATCCCTGCGCTTTACCTGTTGCTCAGACTGCTCTTGCTGATTTCCACGTACAGAAAATCAAGTCTGTGACCAGAATCACCACAGAAATCAACCCATGTTTGAGGGACCCAGTGATGGAGACTATTGTTGTTTCTTTTGTTTTCCCCTCTCTCTATAAATTCCCATAGTTGCATATGATCTGTTTAATAACAAAGCTTCTCTGATAGTACTGATTTTTTTCCCTGGCTCTCTTCCTTGCCAGGTAAAACTGTTCCATGGAGCACTGGTTCCCTGTGAGATGTCTGTCAACTGTCGAGAGCCCTGCTGAAGCCTTAACTGTGAAGGAGAAACTTTCATCTCTGAAATATTGAAACCAAAACAAACATGGCCTCCTCTATGAGGTTATTTATACAGCACACAGCAGCGGGGTGTTTGATTCTCTGCCCAAAATATCACCATTAAACTCCTAGTTTCCAAACTTCCACAGTAGAATGACCTGAGATCCTCCTCGTAGACTCTGCTCTGTTGCTTGAAGAGACTGTGGGGTTGCTAAAGCATAAGGGGTGGATACAGCACTGTATATAGTCTTTCAGCACTTACTGGTCCAAATAAATGCTGTAAAAGGAGGGTGGGGGGGGGGGGGGACACAACAGAATCTGACTCCAAAAGACTTTCTTCTCTAAAAGCTGAATCCCATACTTTTGGTCTCTGTTAAACAGATTTTGTGTTTTAAAGACTTGGAATTATATGATCCTGGGCCTACAGAAATACTTGCCCATCTGATGAAGGCTGGTGGCTGAAACTGTGCTGAAATGTTAGTGCGTGTGGTGTTGGGTTCTTTTTTTGTATTAATTTTGTGACTTGTAAAAAAAAAAAAAATAATAATTGTAATGACTTGCTACTGATTTGAACAATTGCACTAAGCCCTCCTATAAGGATGTACTCATTTTCCAATAGAGCTCTGGTCAGACTTACTTAAATAACATGAGACCATAGGGAAGCAGAAAAACTAGGCAAATAATGTACTACAGGACTCTTGGATTAGAGGAAATAGATACCTATTTTTGTAATTCCCTGCCCTTCACAGGAAGTAAGACACCACATTTTTGCCATCTTGTGTCCTCTCCTTGCTGTAACTCTTCTGCTAATCAAATTTTTAATCAGTCTTTTCACGAAAGATCGGATACGCAGTTGTTAAATTTCAGGAAGAGAACATGGGTTCTCCCTGCCCCCCTTGGAAGCATTCATGCAAAGAATCTTGTCTGCACTAAACTGGAAATCTGCCTGCTGGTTGCTGCCAAATCCCATATTACACTAAGATATGTTTTCCCCCTTGCTATCTGCAACACTTCACACTGGTAGAGCTCTGGGATGGTTATTTTTAAAAAACTAAAATATTTGTAATCTTGGCTGATTAAGAGCCATAGCCTGAGTTCTGTGCATAAATTCGGTGCTATTCTTTGAAAGTTCTGAGTTCAAAGTTATTAGCATGGTTGCTCCGTTTTACGGTGTTCCTGAAAAGCAGCTGCAGTTCTGATGAGCTTTGCTTGACATATTGACTCTCTTATTGTGTGTTCTGCTAATATTTGTCAAATACCCTTTTGCTTTGGGATTTTAACCCATCTGGAGCCCCTCTTGCCTTTATTATGTTAAAATTACCTCCTGTTTTGGGAATATACCATTTGCTTGACTCTTTTGGTAAATTCCGCAATTAGCAGTCACAACCCACCAAGCAAAGAGCCTGTTGCAAAGCTGCCTCTGAGTGCCCAAAGGCTGCCTGTGAGAGAGCATTCTGGAATTCTTGATTTGTTATCGTGACTGTAGGTTATACTATGTTCACTTGTTTGGAGTATTACCAAGCCTTGCACCCTGAAACAGCCTGGTATAGATGCTGCACTCTTTCTTCACTCGTCTGTGGCTCTTTGCAAGAAGGTCTCCGTGTTCTGCAATAGCAATTTGTATTGACACAAGCAATATTGGTGCTGTCTTCTGACGAGCATACAGTGTGGTTTGGTGGTGTCCCTCTGAGTCCTTGCCTGATGTAGCCCCAGCATTCTAAATTCCTTTCCCCTTACCTGATAAATCAGTGTGTTTTGCCACTCCATGTTTCCTCTTTAAATTGTAGCAATGGTCAGAAAAGTGACAGAGTAAAATGTTCACCATCATACTCAACAGATCTACTTCCTGTGTGTCTGATTTCATATCTGCTTGTTTTATTGGCCTGTGCATTTTTATTTATATTGACTATACAGAGCTTACACAGCTCTGGAAAAGTGAACTAGATTCCATTCAGTTTTATGAATCCTTGGCTAAACTTTTGAGTTCCAAGGGTAAAATTGTTATTGCTAGTGACAACATGATAGGCAGAACCTAGCTGAGTTTTCAGATCCCAGGTGGAGTTTCCAGCACTGGCTGTTAGCAAAACTGGCCTCTGTTGACTTTGAGCACATTTGCTGTGGGAATACAAAGGAACCTTCTGATGGGATTTCTGCTGTCACTTTTCAGACTGTTAATGCACTTTAAAATGGATCGTTTGTTGGGAGAGAATCCCATTCTGTACAGAGCAATGTGACAAATAGTAGCTTGCATTAAAAGAAGGAGCCAAGGCCGTTGGAAGTCAATAAAAGGTGGTGGTGGAAAATTCTTTAGCACTGTTGTGCTTTCATCTGAACTCTACCAAGAGAGTAGTCAACAAAGTTTTCACAACTGGCCCTTGTTGGAATATTCCCACAGCAGAACTAATATTAGCCATCCAGGCAATATCAGTATACTATTTTTATCCTTTTATCGTGGAGTAAATTCAAGTCACTCCAGGGTGCTGTTATTGAGCAATATTTAATGTGTCAACTAAGAAGTAAAAGGTGGAGAAATTGATTAGGACAGGTCCAAGTGCACTGAGCTCTGGATTGACAGAACCGCAAGAGGCCTTCAGGCTAGGATAACACACTGGCTTGGGAACACTTTCAAGACAGCGTGTTACAGAAGTGGACTAAACAGCTCTCAATAGGCAATGTGATGTCCTTTTGAAGTTGGTAAAGCGCTACGAAGAAGAGCTGAGTTATGGAAAGTCCTTGGACAGGTTTAGTCCTGAAGTGAAAAATCGCAATGCCGGGTAGAAGGATGGGTTAAGGCTTCGATTACCTTGTTGCTGAAGCTGGGGAAGAAGGTGGCATGGCTACTCTATCAGTGAAAGAGCCATCATGGCATTGTGTTGGGATATCCCTTTCAGAGGAGAATTTATGAAGAAGAGCATCTGGCACTCCAGAGGACATGTCCTTGATCTGACCTGGCTTGTCTGGAGTATCCTGAACCTTTTCTGGGACTGAGGACATTTTTTACTGCTGAAGACCAGAGTCAGGTTCTGTAGATGTAGAGAGAGGAGGAAATAAGGCCACTTTCAGTTTATGTGGTCTTTCAGATGGTCTGAGCTAACTCTTGCTGAAGTTGGTGGGAGTCTGTCACTGGGATTTTTCAGGCCCTATGAGCACTTCTGAGACGTAGGTCAGAGACAGTCTGCCTGACAAACAACCAAGATTGTTTCTGTAGTCCTACAGTGAATCTTTTGGTGGAGATGTGATTTTTCTCTCCCAGCCCCAAAGGCACCAAGGATGTCTGTGCCCAACTCTCTTTTTGGAATTAGGGCAACTAACTCCCTTAGGCTCCTTTGGTAAAACCCAACCCGTGTATATAAACTAGTGGTGTTGGAGGATGGGAGAGAAATGGCTGCATGATGAAGGAAATCAGGGCACCTTTACCAGTGTTATTCAAGGTCATGTCAATGAATCTAAATGCTTGCCTGATGTTAAATTGCTATTGTAAACATGAGATGATACTTACCTCTATCTAAAGATCACTATATGATTTCAGATGTTTGTCTAGCTAAATATTTCTGTAGGTTTATTTCAGTTAAGACTTTAAGAATATTTGATGTAACTCATCTCTGTAGTATATATATGAATGTTTTTTTTAAAAAGGTGGTAGTTAGTTACAACATAGCTTAAATGATTTTGGAATATCTAATTTTAGGTTTCTGTTGAAGAATGTCTAGGCATTAACCACTACATTGAAGTAATACATGTCCTGTGTGTCTTACACTGTAGAGTTCCAGTCTGATTGTGATTATAATCTGTTTCAATGTTTGCTGCTCTTTGTGTTGCATTGTCTTAAACTTGCTTTGGCAGAGAATATTTTTAAAGGCCCATTTTTATTTTATAGAAAATGGAGAAACATTGTATAGCATTCATGTTAAATTTAACTTACTACTCAGCAAAATACACTTTAAGTACCAGTTTAATCAAACCAATAGAGAGCAGGTAAACTAAAGTCATTTTTACTGGAACATGCAATAACGCAGAGAAATACCCTAATTATGACAAATTAGTCACTTTACTTTGCTAACCATAATTCTTTTTGGGAAGGTTCCATTTGAGAACTCACAATGCTCAGCTGATTAAAGGCTATCCCCAGCTCCTTTCTCCGTCTGGGTCTGCCATGTCTGCTCTTCTGAGAGAGGGGAATCGCTTGCGTAGAACTATATGCCTATATGGCCCACAGCTAGCTGAACAAGGGACAAGATCTGTTTCCCCAGAAGGAGTAAGCTGGAACTGGATGTGACTGTTTCAGTAAAAGACTGAAATAATTGCAAACCCTTTTTGTAATCCTTGCTAGTTTATATCACTAAGTTGCATACATCAGACTTTATTCCAGGCACAAACTGACTTAATGTACAAGCTGGAGTGTATTTGGATAGCCTGTTTTGTAAATATACTCTCTAAATTACTGTTGATGTATTTTAATCAGGGTGGAGATTGTGGATTTAATTAAGATTTCTCTTTTCAGTTTCTGCTTCTGCTGTTTTTGTATGTGGTTTTGTAAGAACCACGCATTCCTGTTTGTGCAATCACCAGGCCATTGATGAAAATGTTGATTTAGAATTTGCCCTTGTGACCAAAAGCTTCCATTTAAAAAAAAAAATGGTAATGCAAGTTTGGATGGACATCTCATGTTGCTATTAAATATGATCTTGTAAATCTATCCCTGAGAGTTCTGTTTGGGAAGGGAGAAGGGGTGATAGATCTTTCTTGATAAACTAAACAGTAGTAAGTCACCAGGACCAGATGGTATTCACCCAAGAGTTCTGAAGGAACTCAAATGTGAAATTGTAGGACTACTAACTGTAGTCTAAACAGATCATTTAAATCAGCTTTTGGACCAAGTGACTGAAGAATAGCAAATGTGACAACAATTTTTTGAACGGGCTCCCGAGGTGATCCCAGGAACTACAGGCCAGCCTGACTTAAGTACTGGGCAAACCGGTTGAAATGATCATCTATGCATTTGACAATTTTGTTCTTTATGAACATAATTTGCATAAATGAACATAATTTGTTGGCAAATAGTCAACATCCTTTTTGTAAAGGGAAATCATGCATCTTCTATCTACTAGAATTCTATGAGGGGATCAACAAGCACATGGACAAGGGGCATCCAGTGGATATAGTGGTATTTAGATATTCAGAAAGATTAGGACAAAGTCCCTCACCAAAGGCTCTTAAGCAAAATAAAATGTCATGGGATAAGAGGGAAGGGGTCTCATGGATTGGTAACTGGTTAAAAGATAGGAAACAAAGGGTAAGGATAAATGGTCAGTTTTCAGAGTGGAGAGGTAAATAGTGGTGTCCTCCAGGAGTCTGTACTGGGACCAGTCCTATTTAACATTCATAAATGATTTAGATGAAGGGGTAAACAGTGAGGTGTCAAAATTTGCAGATGATACAAAACTAGTCAAGATAGATAAGTCCCAGACAGACCGAAGAGCTACGCTAGGATCTTTCAAAACTGGGTGACTGGGCAACAAAATGTTAAATTAAATTCAGTGTTGATAAATGCAAAGTAATGCACATTGGAAAACATAATCCCAACTATACATATAAAATGCTGGGGTCTAAATTAGCTGTTACCACTCCAGAATGCGATCTTGGAGTCATTGTGAATAGTTCTCTGAAAACATCCACTCAGTGTGCAGCGGCAATCAAAAAAGCAAACAATGTTGGAAATCATTAAAAAAGGAATAGATAAGACAGAAAATATATTGCCTCCTATATAAGTCCACGGTACACCCACATCTTGACTAGTGTGTGCAGCTGTGGTCACTCCAACTCAAAAGAGATATATTGGAATTGGAAAAGGTTCAGAAAAGGGCAACAAAAATGATTAGGGCTTTTCAGCTTGGAAAAGAGACAAGGTGGAGGGGATATGATAGAGACCTTTAAAATCATGGCTGGTGTGGAGAAAGTAAATAAGGCAGTATTATTTACTCATAACACAAGAACTAGGGGCTACCAAATGAAATTAAATAGGCAATGCACAATCAACCTGTGGAACTCTTTGCCAGAGGATGTTGTGAAGGCCAAGACCGGTGGTTCTCAAACCAGGGGTCGCGACCCCTTGGGGGCTCGCCGGCCACCTCCCAAGGGGTCCCCAGCTCCTTGCGCCGCTGAAAAGCCGCTGAATAGTTTACTTCCGGATTCAGCGGCTTTTCGGGGGACATGCCCAGCTATTTTGGGAGCGCTCGGCATGTCCACCGAAAATAGCTGCCGAATACGGACGTATTCAGTTAGGCAGCTTTTCGGCGGACATACAAGGGTCTGCCGCGCTGAAAGTGAAAGGAAAAAAGGGTCGCGGTTCTCAACAGTTTGAGAACTGCTGGCCAAGACTATAACGGTTCAAAAAAGAACTAGATAAATTGAGGGAAGATCGGTCCATCAATGGCTATTAGCCAGGATGGGCAGGGATAGTGTCCCTAGCCTCTCCTTGCCAGAAGCTGGGAATGGGTAACGGGATAGATCACTTGATAACTTGTTCTGTTCATTCCCTCTGTGGCACTTGGCATTGGCCAGTGTCTAACCCAGTATGGCTGTTCTTGAGAGAGAAGGTGTCACTGGTGAAGTTTAGTCAATATAAAGGAGACTCTTGCTTCGTCCCCCACTAATGACGACTGCCAGAATCTAATGTGCAAGCCCCTTTGTCTGCAGGGGGGAGGTCGGTCCAAAATAGACTGAGATACAGGGAGGGCAATGCAGGCAGCATTGTGCAGTGACTTCTTGTCTCGGAGGAAAATCAATCAACACAATTCAGCTCGATCCTCACCACAACTCAGCTCAACAACCTGGGATCATGCAGACAAAGTCATGGAGTTTTCTTCAGCTCCCAGTCAATAGGATGAATATTTTGCTGCTCACTGAACCCACCTTCGCTGCCATGGAGCCTGCATAGCTGGCTGCCCCAACCTTCCGAAAGCTTTGTGCCTTTGAGCTGGGCCTTTCCCCCACACCCACTGGGAACATAGCAGCCTGTGGCTTCCTTGAGAGGGATGCTGACCAATCTAATTCCCAGCAGCTGCCAGGGTAGCCTCTTAACTATGCTATAGGTTTCCCATTTGTAAAGCCAGGATCTGGTCTACCTAACACGGATGGGTTGGGTCTCCAAGAAGTGTGTTAGGTGCAAGTCACTCCAGCAGTGCAAAGTATCCTTGTTATGGTGGGTAACAAAGTTGTGGTTCAAGACAGCTTAAGGGTTTTGTGTCAGATGTATGTTTTCTATAGATGCTACTGTCATGGAGGCGAGAGTCTGCCGAGGTTCTTCTCATACAACTCTTATTTCAGGTACAGGCTTGTACCTCTCTGGACCCCGGAGCCTGTCAATCACATAATTGTATGCATCATCCCTTGCATTAGCCAGTGTGCTGCGTCTCCCTGTTGCATCAGATTGTCTTGGTCTTGACATCTTCATTTCTCACTTGATAACAATTGCAGTCATTGTCTAAAGGTAATTCTGTGCTGCAGACAAAGGACAGCTGCTGTCTAATTGGTCTTTCTCAAATTATGTCCTGCTGCCTGCAAAGTGAATTTAAACATCCTGATTCATAATAAACCTATTTTAAATCCCATCAGGCTTCAGGCAGCAACCACAACAGATCAGCTGTTGTATAGCACTTTGGGGGTGGGGTGGGGTTTGAAGCCCCAGCGAAGTGACGGCCATCTTGTTCTACTTTTCCTATGTCTACACTATGAAATGAGGTCGAATTTATAGAGGTCAGTTTTTCTGAACCGATTGTATACATTCGATTGTGTGTCCCCACCGCCCCCCAAACGCGCTAAGTCAGCGGAGTGTGTTCACAATACTGAGGCTAACATAGACTGTCAGAGTGTTGCACTGGGGGTAGCTATCCCACAGTTCCCGCAGTCTCCACCACCCATTGGAATTCTGGGGTTAGCTCCTCTAAGAAGGCAGTAACTAGGACAGAACTGGAACATCGAGGGTGTGCTAGTGTTCTCCTGTTACAGTTACACAGTTTAACTCCTTCAGGGTTAGCCTTCCACTACACCAGGACAATCACAGAAACATAGGTCTGAAGGGATCCCGATAGGGCACCTAGTCCAATCCCTGGCACTGAGGCAGGACTAAATGTTATCTAGAGTCACCATCCCTGACAGGTGCTTGTCCTGGACAAAGTTTGCAGATGATACCAAGCTGGGAGGGATTCGGCCAATGATGACGTAGATCTCTGGGTTGGGTGAGGGGATCATGAGCCACAATAGAGCCTCGTGTGCCATTCAAGTCCTCCAGAGTCATCCAGCAAACAGGAAAGAGGAGTTAGAGCTCATGTAAATAACCAGAAAACTACACACACACACACACACACGGCCGAAAAAGCCTAGAGGTCAGCCTTAACCATCATAAGCAATAAAGGACCTTATCTATTTCTTTTACTTTGCCTTTTAGCTTTAAAAAGAACTGCTTTGGGAAAACTAAGTGGCATCTGAGAGTCTAAGCTGCAGATTCTTACACATAACAGGAATTTTGTGCTAGGGTGGGGAGTATCTCAGAACTTCAATCCTAGGATGGGAAATAGACTAGATGACCTACTATTAGAGCTCCATTTCCACCTACAACAGTCTGTGTTTCAAACTGTTAGCCTTGTTTCTACATACTCTTAAGTCTCTGGCCCCCAGCACTGTCTTATTTGAGCACTTTCTGACTCTTTTTGGTTTGTATTACATGTCTCTCTTTAAATATGTAACTTCAATTTATATTATTACACAGTCCTAAAGTTATCCTGCCCCAAACCCAGTAATTTGTAGCTGAAATAATAATGGGAATATTCCCATTTTATAGATGGCACAGAGATAACTGAGACCAGCCTATGGTCATAAGAAGTCTGTGATCGAGGCAGGAATGGAACCTTTTTCTCTCATCTCCTAGTTCTAAGCCTGGTCCACATTAAATCTTTGAGCTGAAAGTTGCATGTAAAAAGCAGGCACCTCTTTGGGCTGTGGGAGGAGACAAGAAGGGGCATACATGTGCTTGGGTATCTCATATCAACCCTGAATCTTATATTAGCCTAAAATAATCACTGTGCTGATGACAAGTGGAAAATGTTTCATCCGTCTTAGCTCTTTCAGTCAGTGCCCCTGCAGCCTTTGCCACTGAGTTCATGGGCTGCCTCTGCTTCTGGAATAAATTTTTTAGAATATGTGGCCTTTTTGCCAGCAGGCTGCTGCCCTGACAGATGCATTTAGTTGAAGAAAAGCTTTTTATTTATTTACTCATTTTTTTAAAAAGACATCACATTTCTCATCATTTGCCCAGGATTTGTAAAGGTTTAGATTAGGCTGACAACACTTGACATCATCCTACTTCATTTCTGCTGGCATGTGTCTGTAAGAGTCTGTCACAGTGGTGCCCTTTGGGCAGTGTCAGAAATGATTGGTCTTTCTCTCGACTGTTTTGTGTACCGCTGAAGAGACGGAGCACTCACCATAGTATCCAAGGTGAATTAGAATGGGATAGCAGGATTTAATGATTGTTTTTTTTTTACTGTGCCCCTTCTGTGGTGACACAACCCAAGTAGAGCCTTCTGTATGAAGGACTCAGTCCTGTTGGTTATGATGGAAAAGCTTTATCAATGAGGAGGGACATTCAGCATGTCCTGAAGGTGGCCACTCTTCCTTGCCCCTTCCCCCTGCCCCACTCCCAGACACAGTGTAAGAGACTCTTTAATGCCGTCAATCAACTTGTGATGAAACTCGAGCTATCTTCCCTCCAGTTGTTATGGGGTCATCCATGAACTAGCCTCACCTGTGTGGACAAGGCTGGTGCAAAGGAGCTCTAGCGGCCATTTCTTTGATAGCTTAGTACCAAAAGATTGTTACACAATTCTACTAAACCATTGACAGATTGGTCTTGTCAGAAAACATTATTCACTACCAGAGCTTTTGGGGAATGCCCAGGCTCCATTAACTTTTGGGGTCTGCCCATCAAACCAAATCCCTCATCCCAGCAGGAGCAGAACGCCTAGCCTGGAACCATAGCAAGTGATGGTCAGCCCATGGTACAGGTGAAATTTTCAATTGCCCAAGTTCAAACTATTCCAAATATTAGACCAAAAGTGTAGGTGTCCTGCTAGTGAATATGGAGGGCTGGCATGCTGAGACTACATATCCCAGCATGCACTGCCCTCTCTTGATCCAAGCTGTAAGATAGCACATTCTGAGACCTGTATTGAGGCTGTTTTGCACAAGTCTGTACCTCACTCATTTGCCATGGGCATGCCTGTTTGATCTGTGCCTTGTCGCTCCTTGCTGGACCCAAACAAATATTGTGGGTGTTTTGTTGGTGGCCCAGACAAATTGAAAAATCCTCGACCCCCCCTCTTCCCATATGTCCACTTCAAGCCAAGATTGATTTTTAGTGTTTTCTTTGCTGCAATAAAAAAAAAAAGTTTTGATCAAACATTCATTTTGAAATGTCATTTGAAAATGTCAAAACATTGACATTTTTCCTTCTAATTTTTTCAGCCAAGACCATTTGCTGAATTTGCAAATAGTTTTGGTGCCCCACAAAAATTCATTTTATGGTAAACTTACTGTTTCCCCCAAAAAACAGAATTTAATTCTGGATTCCAGCCTGCTCTCCTCCAGTTGAAAGCCAAATATACTGTAGTAGGATTAGCACTCCCAAAGCTTGCTGGGCTTACATAAAATGATAATTAGTAACACTCAAGATATTTAAGGAATTGGCATGGTTGCCACTAAACAATTGCTATTTACTGACCTGTTCGAGTTAACAAATGTTCCTTCATGGACATGTAATATTTTTAAATCACATATTTACTGCACATTGTTTGTTCGTGTTTAAAGAAACAAATGGTTTGCTCTTAACAAACCCACTATCAGACATAAATTATTAAGCATTCCTTAGTTATGGGCCATAAAGACAATCTGAATTTATTTTCATTTCTTCTTCTATGTATAAAAGCTGCCAGCTGTACTTTTATGCTCCTGTAGCCAAGAATTTGTGGGATTGACTAATAGTCTTTGTTGCATATTTATAAACACTATTATTATTTATTAATGGAGCATTTCAGGGCTAAGTTTATAATTCTGCCACATGATGCCAGCCTTTCAAAATGAAACATTCATGTCAAAGAGTCTGAAACTAGAGCTGGCGTAACAAAGGAATGCGTGAGAATAACTCATTAGTGCGAAAGCACAAGAAGTGGGGGAGAACTTCTTGCAAGGATGAATATGATATTTTTAAAAACATGAGAAGTTAACTATAGAACTCTATGTCCCAGGAGACTGATCCTATGGAGGGTGTAACACTGTCACACAGTGTGGCCCTTTGCCCCCCTCTAGTGGCCAGGCTGTGTATTTGCACTAAAGCATTTAAACCTGGGGCACCAACCCTTTGCCCAGCGGAGTACATTGGCCACTCATCCAGGTGTAGAGAGCTCTATTAAGTGTGAACGGAAGGAAGCAAGTGGTCCTTGTCTTTAACATAGAGGGGGGAACTGTTGAGATGACCGTTCTTAGCATGCAATGCTGTGTTTTGATGCAAGCAGGCATCACAGGGATCAAGATGGAACATTGCATAGGGGGAATAATCTTAATTTAAGGGTTGATACTGCTGCCAAGTGCAGTAGTATGAGTTCTTTCCACATAAGATCAGTTCAGATCTGGCCACCATATGTATAAACCAGCTACACCTATAGAACACTGGTTCTCAATCTTATTTGATCGCACCCCCCTTCTCTGTGCCTGGAGTAGTTTATGCCTCTCCCCACTGCACAAGTATTTATGCCGATTAAAAAAAAATCAATGTGCAACTCTCACTAAATATTAAGCTCTCTTGTGCAAATATTTCTAAGCATAAAACACAGTGGTGGCTCCACATTTTCAGACATCACATAGTGAAGCCGTATTGTATGTCTTCCTCTTGCTATTTCCACCGTTTGACTTTATTCTGCATCATGGCCTTATCTATACCACACTTCACTGTTTGTGTGGCTTGCTTCTCAATATCTTCTACCGGCAGTGATGTGTCACTAGACTCAGTTTCAGTTTCTTTGTTTTTCACCTGAGGATGTTTTTTTTTTTTCTGTTGCATGAACGAGCCACTGATCCATTGAAATAAGAGCAAAAACAAAACTGTGGTTGTGGTTGATGCTTACAAACAAATGTGCACACAGCATTGTAGCATGATGAAGGTATAGGGCTTATCTCCACTTACCGTGGATTGACGCTGCAGTGATTGATCCACTGGGGGTCCATTTACCATGTCTAGTGAAGACCCGCTAAATCGACTGCCAATCACTCTCCCGTTGACTCTGGTATGAGAAGTGTAAGGTACGTTGACGGGATAGTTTCTCCCATCGACTTGGTGCCATGTAGACACCACGATAAGTTGACCTAAGATACGTTGACTCCAACAACTTCATTCACATAGCTGGAGTCACGTAACTTAGGTCGACGTAACCCTTTAGTGTAGACCTGCCCACTGATGTCAACGACTTTGTGTAATGCTACAAGCTTAACAGAAAACTGTCAATATGCACAGCGCCACCTGCAGTCACGTGTACAACATCATCCGAAGACTGAAATGTATGGCGGAATCCGCTTTGCTCATTATTCATTGCTGTGAATAAAATGTAGACAGTACATTTCCAACAGCTTCTCACACCCCCTGCAGAATACATTTTGTGCACCCACCCAGTTTGAGAACCTCTTGTTGGTTAAACTCCCTGCTGCCCATTTATCAATAT
Organism: Dermatemys mawii; assembly: GCA_007922305.1. Classification (NCBI taxonomy): domain Eukaryota; kingdom Metazoa; phylum Chordata; order Testudines; family Dermatemydidae; genus Dermatemys; species Dermatemys mawii. The sequence continues at coordinate 10,902,840 of ML677366.1, forward strand.
GGGCGACCCAAAAATATGCTATTTCAATGGGAACTTTGAGTAAATGTCGATGTTTCTACAGCAGTTAAAGCTCAAGAGGTCTGGATTTGTCTGAAATGCAGTGGATACTAGCTGTGCCTGGGAGAAAGAAGTCTGCTTCTTTGTGGAACATTTGCCAGAAACAGTCAGTCTAGCTGAGTGAGCAGATGGGATGTGTGGGGATGTTAGATTTAACATTCTATTAATTTCTGGCCAATGAATCCTTAAGATGCACAAGGTGTTCTTCATACTTACGATGCTAATTGCTTTTCCTTGTCTGCCTGAGTGGGAATAAAAATCAATGGGACAGATCCTGCTTTGCTACGCTGATGTAAATGTGGAGTTACTCCATTGATTTCAGTGACATCAAGATCCTGGTCTGTATTTTCCATGCCTGGATAAAACACGATCTAGTCTTCTTTTCGTACAGCTGTACACAAGAGACTATAAACAGACACCAGGCTCGCAATTGTAGGAAGGATAGTCCACCAATCAAGCACTTGGGCTCAGGACTCTGTGCCATCTTTGTCACAGATTTCCTGGGAGACCTTGGGCAAATCAGTTAGCGTCTCAGTTGCCCGCGTGTAAATCAGGGATAGCACTTGCCTACCGACTAGGGATGTTGTGAAGGTAATTACAGTGAAGATGCTCAGTATGGTAATGCGGGTCATATAAGAACCTTAGAGACCAAGAGCTTCTACAACATGTTCCAGCTGTCTTAAAAAAAACCCAACTTGCATCAAGCCTCCAAAAACGGGACTGCATGAGGTCTTCCCTGAACAGATCAGACAGGAGGCTCATGGACATATTTTGTGAGCTGCATAGAAGGTGATGGCTCAACTTCCTTCCCCACCAAGAAGAGGGGTTCATGTAAAGGTCCAGTGACCATCTGCAGGGTTCTGCAGCATGGGCCTGTCGCTCCAGAGTCAGTGTTTACAGTTGCTTTGGGGAAAGTGGGCCCATTGAGAACTGGATCTAGCAGCAGCAGCCTGGAGCTGTAGCAGGTGAGAAAACCCTCTTTTACATCAGGCAAGAGGCTGAAGTGACATTTCATGATCTGTTAGGACATGGCTCCTACATAAACAGACAATGTAGGACCAACAGTGGGTCTGTGTCCTGGGAGAAGCTGTGCAGAATTTCAAGCTAGCTGCCATGTCAAGACACTTCAGTCTGACCCCTGAAGAGCGAACGGGACTCTTAGGCCAGACTGGCTCACCAAGAACATTCTTCTCCAAGGCTAACTGAAGCTGGATTGAACCATTTTCCTTCAGCTGAGGAAAGATGGAGCTAATTACAACTTGCACAAAGAGGAAAGAACTCTGTGTTGGGAGGAGACCTCCCCAACAAGTGTGCATGGCTTTATCCATGATGTGCTTTCTCCCTCTTGGATCCTCAGTTCTGAATCGCTGGTCAGGACAGAGCTCGGATCATTTTGATTTTGCCCAACTGTGCAAGCAGGAATAATACTGACTTCAGCCGCCTGTCCCTGAGGCTTTGCTATCTCCTGCTACACAGCCAAATGCTCAGAGGAAAATTTTAGAAGCCTGAGTTTTGATCAGAGCATGGCTCTAGAGAGTAACTTAACAAGCTGGATGACCTGATCTGGCTGCTCTGATCTGCTGTGTGCCCATCACCATGGTATCTGAGCACTCAGAAGACTTGCATAAAATTCAGTCCAAAGGGACGTGGCTTCTCCATTTCTTTGCTGATCGTGCTGTTTGAAGGTACCAAACATTTTTTCCTCTCTTGTCTTCTCCTTTCCGCTCATCTCCTTGGCGGTGATGTTTATGATCAAGGCACTAGTATCATTTCAGGCACCCTGCTAATTCTGAGAGGGGTTGCAGGTTTGGGCTCCTTTCTTGAGGGCGTTTGACTGGGCTTGGATTCCAGGCTGCATGCTGGAACCGTTCTGAAGAACAAAACTATTCCAGGAGTCGGGGTGGCATGGAGGAAGGAGTGAAGATAGGAGGTGGAGGGTAGACTGAAGGGAGCAGCGTGGCTGGCATCGTGGGTGGCAGCAGGACAAAGTTGCATGGCATCGCGAGCACTGTCTGTATTCACATTCTTCAAGGAAACCAGCCTGCCCGCCCTCTGCCCCACTGGAGTCCATGGCAAAACTCCCATTGACTTTGGAATGTCACCGCAGGAGTCTCGTATGGTGGCACCTCTTCTAGATTGATGCTCTGGTAGCCAGGTCGCTATCCCTTCCACTACTGCCAGTTGGTCCAAAGCATGGCGCTGGGTCTTTCCCCACGCCAGGGAGCTGCCTTTGTGTGTCTGACTCCTGAGCTCACAGAATACGTCATCGCAGCTGTTGGCATTATTGAGCTGCTGGGATGGTGTCACTCATCTGCCTTACCCTTGTCCCTTGTCCATGCCCTCAGAGTCTAAAATTAGATCAAAGAGCCAGCAGGAGTTATAAAAATCCTTCCATGGCAGCGTTTCAATTCTATTCCTATTTTATTATGGAAAAAATATGTATGTGCAAATAGGACTCCCAGTGCCTCTCTCATATCTCTAGATCAAGATTGTGTTTGTATCTCGCGAAGTAATGTGTAAGCACATGGTGCTTTAGCAAAATGTCGAGACTGTACAGTGTCTCGTTAAGGAGATGGTCATTTTCATCCATTTGAATATAAAGGCAAGCGGGAACTTTCAAGCATGTGCTTCAGATTATTTCTGGACCTAGAAAACCTCGATCTGGGAATGTGTTTCTATTTGGGGCTGTGAAACTAGGCCACCTCTAAGATCAGTGACCTACATTTCCCAGGTTTGGGACAGCAGGGTAATATAGCAATTGTCATGCTCTGAGACTCTTCTGCTAATGTCTCTGTGCAGGGACGGCAGTGGGAGAAATCAATCTTAAGGTATGGCTTAGTGGGCATATTGGGATGCATTTACTGGCTAATGAAAAATGATGAATTTCTTATGCTGTAGCTCCTCCAGGCTCCCACCTCTGGGCTCCCTCCCCCTAGTTGTGTGTGAATGCACCGAGGTAATGGAGGATGTCCTGGAGGCTAAATTTAGGCTGCTAGGAAAGAGACTGAAATCCAGGACTTCTATGGTGGCATTCTCAGAAATGCTGCCTGTTCCACACACCGGGCCAGGCAGGCAGAGCTTGAGAGTCTCAATGTGTGGATGAGCTGATGGTGTAAGGAGGAGGGGTTTAGATTTATTTGGAACTGAGGAAACTTTTGGGATGGGGGAGCCTATACGGGAAGGATGGGCTCCACCTAAACCAAAGTGGATCCACACTACTGGCACTTAACATTAAAAAGGTTGCAGAGCAGGTTTTTAAACTAAGAGATGGGGAAAAGCCTATTGCCTCAGAGGAGCGCATGGATTGGACAGAGACTTCTCTTAGAGGAGGGTCTAGGTTTTAGTCAGGAGGAGAGGATGGAAAAGGATAAAGTAGGGGACAGATCAGATGAGAAACTTTCGCATAAAAAAGAATCTGACAAAACAAATAAAAGGAAGTTCTTCTTCACATGGCGCACAGTCAACCTGTGGAACTCCTTGCCTGAGGAGGTTGTGAAGGCTAGGAATATAACAGGGTTTAAAAGAGAACTGGATAACCTCCATGAATTTAAGTCCATTAATTGCTACTAGCCAGGATGGATAAGGAATGGTGTCCCTAACTCTGTTTTTCAGAGTGGGCTGATGGATGGTTAGGTTTACTCACTCCAGGGTACCGGGCATTGGCTACTGTCGGTAGATAGGATACTGGACTGGATGGACCTTTGGTCTGACCCAATACAGCCATTCTTATGTTCTTATGGATCTGTCAGGGGTTCCCTCCCCACTCTGAATTCTAGGATACAGATGTGGGGACCCGCATGAAAAAAACCAACCCCCTAAGCCTATTTTAGCAGCTTAGGTTAAAACTTCCCGAAGGCACAATTTCCTCTGTATCTGGGTTTGATAGGCTGCCACCACCAAGTATACCCCAAGAACTAGAGGAAGGGCCACTTGGAGCCCCCTCTTTCTCCCCAAATTCCCCCAAGCCTACACTCCCCTTCCTGGGAAAGGCTTGAGAATAAACCCCTCACCAATTCTCAAAGGTGAGCCCGATCCGAAAAGAACCCCTGGATCTACACAATGGAAAAACCATCAGTTCTTAAAAGAAAGATTTTAATTAAAGGAAAAAAGAAAGAAACAAATCCTTTATAAAAATCAGTGGAAAAGCACTTACAGTCACAAAAAGAATCAAATTAAAAAACCCACACGACAGAGGTATCCCCCTCTGCTGAGTTTCAAAGTTACAGAGAAAACACAGGGATATTTCTCTAAAAACCTGAGAAATTCACAAGTGAGAAACAAATATAAAACTTAAACCACCTGTCCTGGCTATTTACTTACTCCTTGTGCTGCTTAGAAATATAGAATTAGATGAAGAGAAGAAACTGGTCTGACTCCTTTGAAATCCCTAAAGCAAACAGAAAAAACAGACAAAGCACACAGACCAAAGCTTCCCTCCCAAGATCTGAAAACATCTTTGGTCCCTATTGGTTCTTTTGGTCAGGTGCCAACCACGTTTCTTTTAGCTTCTTAACCCCTTACAGATAAGCAGGAATTCTAGGCTACTTTATGCGTATGACAGGGTCTCTTTAAAGTTTGAAGTTGCCGAGGTTATAAGGGGGAACCAGTGCTAACTACTCCATTTGCCTCCACTGATGTTGTCTGAGTGACTTGTAATAATAGTTCAATCACATTTTAAACGCCTTAGTGTAAAGTGCATTGTAGAGTTTGGGCCTGAATCCCCTCTGCCCTGCATCTTGTGAAATTATTTACACAAGAACGCAACAGGTGTCAAAAGCAACCGTTCTGATGGGCTGGCATTTTTGCACTGATGTAAATGACCAGGCAAAGGAAGGACAATGGAGACTCAGCCTATTCTCTATAGGGATCATTTTCCCGTCCCCTGAAATGCAGTCATCTCTGGGGTGGAACCATTTTTCAGCCTGGACTCTACACACCAGTATCTGTAGGCAGTTGAAATATAGAAGGGCAATCAACATAGGCAGAATAATGACTAGACTAAGAATTGGCCCTGGCCCCCTGCCTTAATGACTCCTATATTACAGGTTTGTATTAATATTTGTGTAATCTAGTCTAGCTATTCTGTTAAAACACCAGACCCAAACAAACACAACCTGCGAGTGATTTATCCCCTGCCTGGGTTATTTATTCACTTTGCAAATGCCGCCTCTCTTGCTGTTCAGGGGTGAAGTCCCAGCTCCTGGCATTTTTAAGTGGAGCTTCCATGGTCATCGATTAAAACCAGTTTTAAAATGATGAATCCCTGCAGATTAATACTAATGTGATTAACGTGTTGTCTATGGTATAGTTTTCTTGATAAGCACTGATTTAATCAGAGATCAATTAAAGTGCAGCTTTAATGCCAAAGAGGAACTGCAAGATTCTGGTCCAATTATTTATAAAAGAATAATAGCTAGCTCCTATTCAGTGCTTTCCAGCAATTGATTTCAAGCACTTTAAAAATATAGACAAGCATCACACTCTCTCCGTTTACCAGATAGTGGAACAGCAGCACCATGACGTTATCTACTCAAGGTTACATGATGTGTATTTAAGGACCAGCTAATAGAGGTGGTCAGGAATTTTCCATCAATTTTTTTTTCTATGGGAAAAATGCACTTTTTGCAAAACTGACATTCTTTGCAAGAAAACTTCCATTTTGCCAAAATTTTCCAACTTTCCATCAAGAAAATTAAAATATTTTGTTTCAAGTCATGTTGATTCAAATTGAAATGTTTTGTTTCAGGTGTGTTCAGCTGTGTTTCAGGTGTGTTCCCATGATGCAGCATGGCTTTTTTTGGGGGGGGGTGGGGGGGTGGTTGAACCCCTGTAGTGCATCATAGGAGTCACATGGCCACAGTGTATCCTGGGAGATATAGTCCAGCTGGGGAACCTGACCAATAGAGGAGAATGGGAACATGAGGCATCTGAACTACAAATCCCATGAGGAATCATACCAACTTGAAGGGATGTAGGTGTCAAACCTAGCCAAAAAAAGCATTCTGACACTTCGGGAACATTTTTTTTGAACTTTCTGTTGCATGAAAAATTGATAGCTTTGTCCTGCTGCAGGATGAAAAGAGATGTTAAAATAGCAGAATTTCCTGTAGGATGAAAAATCCAATTTTGTCCTGAAAACACATGTTGAAATATCAGATTTTCCTGGGGGATGGCAATTCTGAGTTTTGAGGCACTCTACTGGCCAGACTAGGTGTTGCACAACCCTCTACTGGGTGGAATTGTAACTGCACACATGCTGTGTACTGCTAACAACTCCTGTCTCTGGAGTGGCTCTTTGAGCAGTAAGGTTTCCACTGGTGCCTGGAATTTCGGAATGGCCAAACTATGAAGCTTAATGACTACTGGTTGGGTTCATAGGAGGATACAGATTTTCTTACAGTGCATGTATGGTAGATGCTTGCTAATGCAAACTGTCATTCTTTTGCGTGACTCTCAAACTGTCTCCCTGCTCCTCACCCATGGCTTACTAGAAGGATTTGATTTTTATTAGCAAGCATTTGTAAATATTAATTTCACTGTGTACACATAAACTGGTGAAACCACATTTCTGTCCATAATTGAAATGTACAGATAGGCAAAGTAAGGGAAATGCTGCTTGAGAACTTACGAGAGTTTGATTTAAGGCTGTTTACTTTTGTACAGTTTGCTAATTATTGATGCACACCCATCCGTGTTGCTGGTCCCTTCCATAAATTTCCCATAACTATGCAAATGTAAATCAATTGGGAAAAAAAAACCCCAAACCCTTTACCCCTTAATTTTGTGCAACAGTGAAAAGAGAAAAATGGAAAAAAATGCTTAAATAAACATTGATATTATGTTGACATTATAAAAAAATTGAATTCTGCTAAGCCTGCTTATTAATGAGAGGAGACCAGTCCAAGACTTCATTATTTTTTTTCCTCGGTGCATTATGAAATATAATAAATAATTAAAATGACTGCTGTCAAAACAAATAGCCCAAGTCCCCTTTGGCAGTGCTGTGAGACATTATCCTTCTGGTCTTGTGGTTTATTTGTTATTGTGTATTGCACACTGCTCAGCAACTTCCAGTGTTGAGTAATTGGCAACAAGTTTCCCAGTCATTAGTTCAAATTAGTGAGGCTCTGATGACACAGAACGGTGACACCTGGCTGTGAAGAAAGTTTCAATCTGACCCTTGATGCCGTCAGAACAGTGGTTTGTTTTACTCATATTTTTTGGAGAGGGATCCAGAGACAGAACAGTTACATAAGAGTATCAACTGCAAGTGCTTGGCTCTTTTGCAGCCAGAGAATGGTCTCTTCATTCGGCTCTACGGCTTCCTAGTGATGGAATATAGTGATGTTTTTAACTCACCTTGACTTTCTTTAGCCTTTTGCTCTTTTGAGCTACACATTGCACCTTAACTCCTAGACACTGCTCTCTTTGTGAGGGTCCCAGCCATTTCTTTCGCTCCGCTTGGGCTCAGGACAGTGAGCGTTCTGGCTCGCTGGCTCCAGTGTTGACACAGTTTCACCAGAAACGTGGGAGGCAGGGGACTGAATCAACAGCAGCAAACAAAACGTAGTGTTGGAAACCCAAGCAAAGCTTCGTAGTGGTCCAGGGAGCATGAGAGGCTGGAAGCAATTAAAAGGCTCTTGCTGGGAAAGCAGCAGGTGTCTCTGACAAGACCCGTCAGCCCTTGCAGAGTTTGCTCTCTCCCTGCCTTTTCACACCATTGTTTCTCCATCTTTCACCCCATGTAGAAGCGACCTGGTGTCAGCATGTGGAGACTGTGGCCATCTCCCCGCCATTACCCTTCATTTCAGACCCGTCACTTCATGCTCGCAGCACCCCCAGTCCCTCCGCATCACTGCGGTTTGCCCGCAGCATTTGGTTTGCTGCAGGCACTAACGTGAAGAGCCAGAACGGATGAGAACAATGGGGCAAAGGGAAGAGGAGCCAGCCAAGCTGCAACTCATTCAGGACAGCAACTTCCCCCCAAGCCAGGTACTTTCCCCCTGAGAGGCGTCTCACTTTCCCATTCTGAAATGGCTTCGGAGGGTGAGAGCTCAGTGCTAGGAGATGTGTCAGAATATTTGTTTTGTGGGGAAGGGAGAAAACCTAGAGCCTCACACATACCTGCAGGAGGCTCCTTCTCTTAGGCCCTGCAGATAGTCTGTCATAAGCAGAGCTCAGCAGGGATCTGGAAGGCCCTGCAATGTTCCCAACTCTCTGTTTTATTGCCAGGCTCCTGGAATCATAGAAATGTAGGACTGGAAGGGACCTTAATAGACCATCTAGGCCTGCCTCCTGCACTGAGACAGGACTAAGTATTATCTTCTAGACCAGCATTTCTCAAACAGGGGTCCTCCAGGGTATACTCCGGAGGTTCATGGGCCCTGCTGATCAACTCCTCCCCCTCCCTCCCAGTGCCTTCTGCATGCTGGGGATCAGTTAGCTGTTCAGCGGCCTGCAGCAGACAGTGGTGGGGAGGGGGCGGAAAGAGGCGGGGCAGCGCTGGAGCCTTGGAGAGAGGGGTGGAGTTGGGGCGGAGCCTGCGGCTGAGTGTGTGTGAGGGGGTTGGGAGTCCACAACAAATTTTAAATCAAAATGCGGGTGCTTGGGTTGCTAAAGTTTGAGAGCCACTGTTCTAGACCATCCCTGACAGGTGTTTGTCTAACCTGTTCTTAAAAACCTCTAGAAGATTTGTTCCAGTGCTTAACTATCCCGACAGGAAGTTTTCCCTGATGTCTAACCTAAATCTCCCTTGCTGCAGTTTAACCCCGTTACTTCTTGTCCTACCTTCATTGGTTAAAGAGAACAATTTATCACCCTCCTCTTAATAACAACAGTCTTTAAGTACATAAAAGGCTATCAGATCTCTTCTCCAGACTAAACAAACCCAGTTTTTTCCAATCTTTCCTCATTGGTCATGTTTTCTAGACCTTTAATCATTTTTTGTTGCTGTACTCTGGACTTCTTCCAGTTTGTCCACATCTTTACTGAAGTCTGCTGTCCAGAACTGGGCACAAGACCCCAGGTGAGGCCTTATCAACGCGGAGTAGAGCGGAAGGATTACTTCGCATGGGTTGCTTACAACTAGGATGATCAGATGTCCTGATTTTATAGGGACAGTCCCAATTTTGGAGTGTTTTTCTTATACAGGCTTCTATTACCCCCCTGCCCCGTCCCGATTTTTCACACTTGTTGTCTGGTCACAATATGATTTACAATACTCCTGCTATTACATCCCAGATTGATGATTGCCTGTTTTTGAAACAATGTTACGCTGCTGATGCATAGTTCATTTGTGATCCACTATAACCCCCAGATCCTTTTCTGCAATAGGCCTTCGGAGGCAGTCCTTTCCATTTTGTATTGGTACAATTGATTGGTTCTTTGTAAGTGACGTGTAGTACTTTGCATTTGTCCTTATTGAATTTCACCCTGTTTATTTCAGACCATTTCTCCAGTTTGTCAAGACCACTTTGAATTCTAATCCTGTCCTCCAGTTTGTATCCTCTCTCAGCTTGGTATCCTCTGCAAACAGTGTACTTTCTTTGCCATTGTACACATAATGCTGAAGATATTGAACAGACCTGGACCCAGGCCAGATCCCTGCAAATCCTCACGCGATATGCCCGCCCAGCTTGAATGAGAATAATTGATAACTACTCTCTGTGTACTGTTTTACAACCAATCATGTATCCACCTTATGTGAGGTTAGTTTAGGCTATTTTCCCTAGTTTATTTATGAGAAGGTCATGTGAGACAAAATCAAAAGCCTTACTAAAGTTAAGCCACTCTTATGATTTTTTGGGGGGGCAGACTCATGGCTTTAGTATGCATGGGGTTGGCAATACTGCAGTCTTAATAAGGGACAGATGTGCATCTTTCCCCTGGTCATCTTGATTGAGAGGAGCACTGAAATGGTTTGGGCAACAGGTGCATTCTGGGATAGAGGGGAAGGGACCATGGGAATTTGATCTTTCCTCTAGCCTGCGGGATGTATCCCGCAAGCCACTGGGGAAACTGGCTAGCCTGCCATAAGCCTGGAAGGAGAGCAAGGAGCTCTGGGATACCTCTATACATTATAGTTGATGCAAGACCTAGAGGAGAGCACACGGATGTAAGCTGTAGCAGTGCGGTTTTTGTGCTCAGACAAGCCCTCCCCACTTTGATTAGGACTGAGAGTGGTAGAGGATTTGTCTTCGCCTGGTACGTGAAGTATTGGCTGCTGTGGAAGGTGGGATGCTGGTCTGGACATCTATGACGTCTATGACCACTCCTAAGCGCCTGTGTTTGGTGCTTTTAATTTGTGGTGGATTGTGTGGGTTGGGCTGGACTCTGCTGTTCATTGCAATGCTACAACTGGCTTGGGGCTGAGCCCAGCTGCTCTCAGCCTTGGGTGGTCCATGAACATCACCCTCTCTCCACCACGGGAAAGGACCAGCAGCCGCTTTGCAGCAATGCTAGCATGATCGTAACGCAGGCCGGAGAGTAAAGCACAGGGATGGGAGCCAGCAGGCCTGGGATCAATTTCTGGCTTGGCCACTAACTCGCTGTGTGATTTGGGGCCAGTCATTTAGGATGAAGTGAAATGTTCAAACTCGGGTGCCTGACTCTAGGCACCCAACTCAGTATTTTGACACTTTAAATAAGTCTTTCTTAGAGGTGCGGAGCACCTGCAGCTCCCACTGAAAATCAGGCTCTACAGTTAGGCATCACCATATGGATTTAGATGCCTTAGGAACGGAAATTTTGGCTAAAACCCCTCTAGGTCTCAGTGTCTTCCACCTGTACAATGAGGGTAATGATATTGATCCCCCACCTTGTTGAGTGCTGAGAGATCTGTGTGTGAGAAGCCCTATGTTGGTTCTAAGGGGAGGGTGTATTCCCTAAGGTACCTACGGCATTTAGGGGCCCACATCCCATAGACAGGCAGTAGGACTTCCACTATTACTGCCTGAGGTGCTTTTGAAAATCTCTAAAGAGACTCGTTTCCGGCCTTGTACATCACTGCCATAGCAGCAGTGAGCGCACTTTGCTGGGATGCCGGCCTGACGCTTCCCCCACTCCCTGCTCCACACCCCACCAATCAATAGATAAGCAGGAATTCTCCAGCCCAGGCAGCAAAGCTACCAATGGAACATGGCCTCCCTCTGCTCCGGTGCTGTCCGTACACAAGGCAGGGTGATTCTCTATTCCAGAATTAGCATGATTTCAGGGAGGGCATCCTACCCCGGGAGTGGCTGATTGAACGCATTCCTGTGCGGAGGTGAGTGGCGGATCCCGCTGGCTTCTCTTCCAGGAACATCCCAACGGACTGCCTTGTTCGGTTTCCTTTCCCTTCAAGGATCTGGCTGTGCCTGTCAGGTAGCTTTCAAATGCTAGCTCCTCCGGGACTTGTTAAAATACTTCATCAATGCCCCTCTTCCTCTGCAGGGCTGCCCTTTCACTCATCTGTTCTGTCGCTACCTGACTCGGATCGCTGAGGCAGGAAGGTTTCCATAGTGATCTCAGATTCAGCTTGCCCTCCGCCCCCCTCAGCTTCTGTATCTTATTAATTGTTCCTTTTAAAGGATCCAATGTGAGGCCAGCCAAGGTCAGGGGTCACCCATATTCAGCGAGGCAGGTTTGTGTCCCCAAGACAGTTCGGTTACCTGAGGGTTGTCTGCCAACTCACGCTGTTTCCTTGCTTCTTCTTACCCCTTCGTGGGGCCCCTTGCGCCCCAGTAAAACAGTCAGCTGTTCGCAGTGGTAGTAGTATTAAAAACACCTCTCTGCAAAATGTCAGTCTGCCTTTCTGAAAGGAATTTTTTGCAGCAGCGAATCTAAACCGTGTTGTCCAATGTCAGAAGTGGCTGTATAATGAGGATCTGTCAGAAGCCCTAATTGGATGGGTATTCAATTGGGGGCTTTTTGGGTTGTTGTTTTATCTTTGGGACTCTGTTTTCGCAGCGATTCTCATTAGCCTTGAAAATTTAATCTTTTAAAGTACCAGCTTAGTGCCCCTCTCTCCTCAGGAGCTGCTAGAGGCACAACAGCTACTGATGCCTTGCATGAGCGCGCTTCGAATTCCCGCTGCACTTCGAGAGAAGATCCACAGGCAGGATTTCAGGAGGAGTAATGAGTGCAATTTCTGTCCATATCTAGGGCTCTTGCTACTACAGGGAAGTCAAAATATCACAGGGAAACCAAACCAAACCTCTCTGAAGGAGCAAACTGCAGTCCTGACTCCACTGGCTGCAGAGCAGAAGCCAGACCCCCTCTCCAGTGGGGCACAATTGCACTTGATGTTGCCATGTCTTGGATTTATTTCACTGAGAGGGAATGTAAAGGGATTTCTGAGTACACAGAGTGAAAGCTAAAGTTTGGCCCCATTGTCAAGGGCAACAGGGTAAGTATGGCGGTGGAGAGCGATGGTGAATGGGCAGGAGGAAGGCTCCCTCTCATGAGATCCTGGAGCACAGAATGTGCCATGCACAACAGGCATCAGATGCCTGTTTGTAAGGGTACGTCTTCACTACCCGCTGGATCGGCGGGTAGTGATCGATCTATCAGGGATCGATTTATCATGTCTAGTGTAGACACGATAGATCGATCCCAGATCGCTCTGCCTTCGACTCCTGTAATCCACCAAGACGAGAGGCAGAAGCAGAGTCGATGGGGGAACGGCGGCAGTCCACCCCGCACTGTGAGGACGCGAGGTAAGTCGACCTAAGTTACGTTGACTTCAGCTACGCTGTTCTCGTAGCTGAAGTTGCGTATCATAGGTCGACCCCTCCCCACTATAGACCAGGGCTAAGACTCCCATCGGTAAAGTACTTGGCCATCACTAGGGAAAGGTGAAGATAAAAGGGTCATTCCCAGATGGGCAGCAGCCATTACCTGCTGCAATATTTACTATGCCATTGTTATAAGAGAGATGGAGTCTGTACAGTCACACTGATAATATAATAGTTGTAAATAGATGGCAAAGACCTGGCAACCTCACAATGCTGTACCTTGTCTCTTCCAAATCAGCAAAGATCCTTCCTCCGCTCTCTGAAACAGCCTCTCTGCGCCTCATTAACTTCCCACCTTTGATCAAACTCTCTTCCCTCTGGACTGTGACAACTTCAAAACTCCCATGTCTACACTCCGGGAAGTATTTGTGGCTGAGAATGGGTGCAGAAAAACACGGCTTAAATGCAGAGGTGGTCACAGACAAACAAGAAATGCCATTTCATTTCAGAAATCAGAGTGGAGCAATCCATAAACTCAACCCAAATCATACCCCCATTGTCCATCAGATGTATCCACTGCAGTGCTGTCTGTCTCAGCCCCATGCTCCCTCTAGCACATAGCATGACCTGCATTACATTGCTGATATAGACAGACCTAGACTGTAATTGATAATGAAGCTCCCAAGTTACTTGTGTCTGGAAGACGGTACAGACAGGATCCTGCATGCCGTTCCATTGTGCACCAAATGCTTTGTAACGGAAAGAGTTTGCCTCCATATGAAATAATGTCAAAACGTGCTATATAAATGAGCCCTTTTTGATGTTCTTGCCTAAAAAACAAAATGGACAGCAGATGATTTTTTAACACATTCTGGTTTTCCAAACCAGCTTTTTATTGCATTTTTAATGGCAATCTCAAGAGTGCCATAAAAAAACCCCACATCACAGATGCAATTGTTTCCATTACCTATTTCACAATAAAAACCCACCAATAAATGGAACTGACCCCATTCCTCAATCAGCCTCCTTTGCCCCCTCCCTCACACAGGCGAATACAGGACCCACAGTATTCATAAATCCCTTACCCAAGAAATGTTTCTGTTCTGACACCCATGTAACACCTTTTCTCCCCCTGTCTCAATCGCTAATTGCATTTCATTTAACACACGTAATTACTGAAATGACTTCTTCCAAAAATAAACTGTGGGGTAGTCAGAACCGCCTCGCTTCTCAGCATTAGGGTTGTTTTCAGCCAAGAAATCTGTGCCTTTCTGCTCTCTCTTGGCAATCTCATGTGCAGGCCAAAGCACTTGTGATTCTTCCCCACCAATACAGTCCTGGAACAAGAGCTAGAAAACCCAGGAGCTGGAGCAGGTGAGACAATATGGTCACAAACCATGATGCTCACTCAGTCATTAAGCATTTGCTGCGGAGCCTTAAGTCAGCAACTTCAATAATTCATCAGGTCTCAAGCCAGAAATAAAGGCGTTGGAGGAAATCAGGCCATGGTAATTTCCCCAAACTAAAGAGCTAACATGCATGACAATGAATTAGGTGGATTGAGAGATCCTAGAGCACAGAACATGCCATGCACAGCAGGCATCAGAGGCCTATTTCTAAGGGTACGTCTTCAGTCTGGCAGGTAGCGATTGATTTATCAGGGATCGGCTATGAACGTGCGTGGAGGCTGACACAACAGTCCTGACACCTACGGGTGGCCCAGGTGGCTGCACATGGACTTTAATGAGGTGTCCCATGCAATTCTACAAAGATCTCTTCAAGCTCCAAGCCTTGAAAGGCCCCCTCCAATCTTGAAAATGGAGGGGCAATCTTCACAGAGCATGGGTGAAATCCAGACTCCATTGAAATCGATGGGATCTGTAGCACTGAGTTTGATGGGGCCAGGATTTCACCCTGTGTGTTCCAATGTGGATCAGCTTCTCAGTGCAAGATGCTGCACTGCATGCTGGGACCTGTAGTTTTTGTAGCCTCTGCACTAAAGGTAAGGGTGGCTGCAATTCAGTCCATTGTTTTGCAAACTGGGCAGAACTGTAAGGCTCCTGGCCAGCAGGGTCCTCAGCTGAACAAAATTTGTCTGCCCCCGAGTTATGTGTATGTCCAGAAAGAGAGGAGCTTCAAGAATGCCCTGATCAACTCTCCTCTTGAATTTGCAATTGAAGTCTTCCCGACTGGTATTTGAAAGCCTCTGTAACTCTGATCACAGATGGAGCCTACACACCACATTATTGAAGCTGAAGTGCACAGCCTAGTTTTGGGAGAATACAAAAGGAAATAATTTGATGGAGACCAGTTGGTTTTCGTAAAATGTTCTATTCCTTCAAGGGTGTTGTTGAACGTCCAACATCCAACCACCCCCATAACTAAATTCATTATTATGTGCCAAGCGGGTGCCTCTAAAATCAAATGGGGTACAAATGATGGGTGTTTAGTGCCATTGCTTTCAATAGTTTTATACAATATTTGAATCATTGGCACTGTCCTCTTGTTTTGGAGGAATACCAAGGCTAGATTAATGTATTAGCATTAAAAGCCATTCATGGGGCCTGGCCAGGCCCGCCTAGCAGATGGAGGTCCTTATGTTTTGGCATCTCACCCATATGGAAGACTAATAAGCAGACCAGGAATAGAATGTGTTATTTCTCCTCTTCCTAGCAATCGCCAATCCAAAGGTTCTTTCAACTGAAGCAAGTTCATGTGGTATTTGTACAGCAGGATGCTACAAGACTGAGGGTCTAGGCATAATATTTTTCTTTTTTCTGGTAGTTGATATTAAACTGGGAGCCTAAATTGCAACACTTCCTTGAATGCAGCATGGCAGGCTTTGATATAAAAAGCTATAACACAGTCGAAGCCTGGCACCTTAGCAGCCAGAGGTTCAAATCAGCCAGTGGCCACATGGGGCTGAAGTAATACTCCAGGTTCCTATCGCGAGTGGGACCTTCTCCAAACAATCCTGTAGCTGGATACATACCATCGTGACCAGCAGGCTTCAATCACTGGAGGCTCAGAACTGGCCTAGCAGAGGGGAGTTGCATGTCTGTCCATTCCCTGTATGTAGCGTGTTCTGTCAGGCCTTATTATTCATGACAAATGATAAGGCGAGATCCTGAGCTGGTGTAAATTCACTGGTGCTCCGTCTGGTTGCCCCAGCTAAGGATCTGGTCCATATGCTGTTCTTTTTTGGTGAAAGCAGTGACTGAATTGTATTTGTTACTATACGGTTCATGGAAGAGGAAGAGGTGACGGTTTCTGCAGCCGAGTTTTAACCAAGGAGTACAGTATTTTAATCTCAGGGCAGCAATCCCTTGTGCCTGTACTCAGCCAAAACTCGGCTGCATTGCACATTAGGGTCCAGGAAATGTTACCCCAAAGATGTGTCTAATGGTGAAATTAGTCCCAGGTACCTGCCTTCATGAAACAAGGACTAAGAAGCACACTGGTCTAACCAGCCCCCAGGAGCCACGGTGGTGGTAAACTCCTCCCAGGCTGGCTGGGTGGATGGGCTTCGAGGGGGCAGCAGGCAGGGTTAGGGTTGAGACTGGGTAGCTCACGCGCTCCCTGGGAGTTCCCATTCCCTGCAGGCTCACTCCCAGGGTGCACGCTCTGGATGATGTCACCCTGTTTCCCTCATAAAGCGCAGGTTGGTATCTCCCCGTTGCCATGGGAACCGGGTGTTCTGAAATCCGGCTTCCAGCGGTGCAGCAACAGGCGCTGAGCAGGTAATGGCTCAGGTTGCGCCCCCGGTTCTGCAGCACCCTGCTGCCCCGCGCCGGGGTCACCGTAACCAGTCTGTGGAGCAGCGTATTGTTTAGGGCAGGGAGGGTTTCTTGCCGTGTTATCCTTTGTTCTGGATAGCTGGGAAGGCGGGGGCAATTTGGGGGTCTGGATGGTGCTGCTGTTGTTTCCTGGCCGGCTGTGTGCTAGGGAAGGAGCTCAGTCAAAGCTCACGCTTCTCCTCCACAGGATGAGCTCTCTTGTGGTCACCCTTGGGAAGGGTCAAAGTGGAGATGATGCCTGGAGAGGTTCTACGGGAAGCTGAGTAACAGGAAGGCTGTTAGAGTAAGGTAGCCACTGAGAAGTTCCTAAGGTGATAAAACAAGATTGAAAAACAAGATCTTACGGGGAGCCGGGGGGATGAGGTTACTAGGGAATCCTGCCATGTTAGGCCAGAGACAAGTGCAGATTGGACCATCCTTGGATTGGACCTTCTTTGACCCTACATGGTACAAGGTACTGGTACTGTGTCAGATGATGAGTAATAAAGCTTTGGAGCTCTGCAGTTACTAGATGGGCCAAAAAAACCCCCCAACACACCCACAAAAGAAACCCCGAAACCAGAGAAAACCATCACTCAAAGCTGTGGCAACACTGGAAAAGGCAGCAATGGGGAGTGAGTTCGATGAATGGTTGGTGTGGCGTGTACAGAACCTGGACCTCAGAAGCAAGATGTTCAACATCAGCTGTAAGGATAAGCTCACTTCTGTCAGTCACGTATTTATCACCACCTAGAGATGCTCATTAGGAATGAATGGAGTAGCGCTGCTTGCCATCAGGACCTGCTGGCGACACAGTCGCACAAACAGCTTTGTCACCTTACAGTAGCCAAAACCAGCCAGGAACCAAATCCCATAGAAAATGGTTTCAAGCATTGGAGGCCTCATGATCACAGAGTGTTATTGGAGCAGAATATGTGGTCGCTTGGCCAAAGCCTATGAAGGTCCACAAGCAAGAAACAGATTCAGCAACCAAACGGACCTAGAGGCTTGGTATAGCTTCCAGTGAACTGCAGCCGGACCAGCTGGTGTCAGGAGCACAGGACAGATTCTATAAGGAGCTGGTTTTGCCTCGTGTCCAGGAATCCAGGGCTGTATGCAGGCTTCCTGGGTACAGGGTGAAATCCTTGGAATGACTGTGAACCCTGGTGGGTTCTTTACTCAGTGGTGCCCTGTATTATTTTGTTTCTGGGCTGAAACCTGCTATGTACAGCGCTGGTAGTGGCTCCTTTGTAGAACTGCCTGGGACACATGATTAAAGCTATGGGAGCTTCCAGAAAGCAGGATAAATATAGGTGACTGCAAATTCAGAGAACCCTCCACAGTCCTGTATTGGCTTCACAGGGGAAGGTTTCCTCCAACAAATGACATTTCCTTCAGGCTGCTGCATCTTATTTTAGTCATTGCCCCATGGCATATGGTGTTACACTATAACCAAAAATATTAAGGGAGGGCACCAAGGCGCAGTGCTCCAGGTCCCCTTCACACCTCAGTAAAGCAAAAGTGTTTTTGTCCCTGATAAATTACACTCGTTTTACACTCAGTCAGCACTCCTGCTGCAGCCCACATGAGAATCATCGTGAAAAGGGGCCTTCTTGGGAGCAAGCTACTGCAGACGGCTCTAGTAGCCAGTTAAGCAGCTAAACACGGTCTTTCACCCCAGTCTTCACCTCTTATGGCCCTAGATTACAGTTATATTGGCATCTTGTGGCTCAGTTGTTGGGTCAGGGACCGAAATAATGCTTAAAATGGGATCTATCTGACCAGCGGTTAGTCTCAGGTGGAAAAGGAGCTTATTTTTGGAATCATTAAATGCCATGATTGCCGATAGGGGAGAAAGTTCATCCTGGTCAGGGGGCACATCACTTTTTTTGGTTAAAATCTGGGGGCTGCTGAAAAAGAAGGGCTACTTCTGACCACACCCTGCCTCCATCGTTGGGCACTGTTGCTGGTAGCGTAGGGTTGTGATACGTGCTATAAAGAGAGGAGAAGGCAGATGCAAGTGTGGTTATTTGGGCCCCCCCAACGGAATAACCCCACTGAATGAGTGGCCCTCAGGACACACCAGCAACAGTTGTAGGAATACATTAGGAATGTAAAGATTTCCTAAGCCCACATCTCAAGGTGTGGTGGGATCCACCGTGAAAAACTGATTGAGGATGGCTGGATTCATGAGACTCCCTTGTGACCCTACTGCAATTGTGGAAGC
This sequence comes from Dermatemys mawii, assembly GCA_007922305.1. Taxonomy (NCBI): domain Eukaryota; kingdom Metazoa; phylum Chordata; order Testudines; family Dermatemydidae; genus Dermatemys; species Dermatemys mawii. Next base: position 10,921,613 of record ML677366.1, read on the forward strand.
CCAGGTCTGTTTGCTGTAGATAAGAGATCTTCAATATGGACCGGAGATGAGACTTGTAGGCCATGTAGTGACCTCTGTGCTGTACCTGAGGTAAATGGAGCAGGATGTGGCCACCGTATGCGTGGCACATTGCTGAGGTAGCCTTGACCTGTGCAAAATTTGGATGCCCTTGGTGTATTGCCTAGAAAATTAATTGTCACGTCCTTGTGCTTTTCCTTCAGGTGAGGTGGATCCAGTATCCTCCAGCCCCACAACCATGGACAGAATGACTAGGGAACAACCCCTGAGCAAACAAGAGAAGCTGAAGATTGTGAGCAGTCTCTTGAAGCAGGCCCCGCCTGAAGAATTCTGCGAGGCCTTCAGTGATCTGCGCCTGCTGGTGGACGATGACAGCTTGATGTGCCAAGAAGCTGCTTCCCTCTGTGCCCTGCACAACAAGCTCTACTTCACCCCTGTCATGAGGAAGGAGTGTGAGGTGCTGCTGACTCGCCACAATGAGCTGGAGGAAAACCACTTCCTGGACTCCCAGAGACAAGTCTCTTTCAAATTTGACCACGTGAAGAAAGAGGCAAGCGAATTTCAGGCTCACCCACTGGAAGATGAGAAAGGTGAGACATGGAGAAGGGCCCTCTATGAGGACCTCAAAGCATACGTCAGCAGCCACTATCCTGGGGGGATTTGCAGTGTCTTCATCAAGGATACGGCCATCCGGAAAATCCTCATCGCTTGCATTGCGGGGCGTCTGCACCGGCCCTCCGCCTTCTGGAATGGCCTGTGGAAATCAGAGTGGACTTTCACCCTGACTCCCACTTCCACTTCTACCCAGGTGGCCGGGACGATCATGGTCCAGGCTCACTATTTTGAGGACGGCAACATCCACCTGACAGCGTGCAAGGATGTGGCAGAGAGTCTGCCTGTCACCACTGAGACCCAGACCTCCCAGGGCTTTGTGAAACTGCTGGAGGATGCAGACAACCAATTCCAGGATGGGCTGATGGAAGAATACCAGAGAATGAGCAATACCCACTTGAAGGCTTTCCGAAGACAGCTACCCATCACCCACAGCACTATCGACTGGGAGAAAATAGTGACAGCTAAGATAGTGGAGGCACCTGCTGTCCAATGAAAGGCCAGTTTGGATGGGATAGCTGAGTAAAGTGTTCAGGGAAGGGAGAAAGTACTAAATATCCTGTACAATAAATAGAGAAAAGAAAAATTAAAAAAAAAATTCAGAGAAAATGAAGGACAGGAAGAGTTCTGTGGGGTCAGAAGCCAGGGCGCTCTTCTGGGAGGTTGGGAAATCCAAGGAGAGGTGTTCTGCTGATTATGCTGAGCACAGGATAAGCGCCGACACAGGTCAATAAGCAGTCACATTGTGTGTCAGCTTGTTGATAAAGTGAAGGGAGCTCCAAGAAGAGCAGCCAAATTGATGAGTGGGCTGCAGAGTGTGATTTAATGATCGAGGGCAGGTGCTGTCTAGGGCTCTGTCTCCACATCTCTCTGGCCTCTTCAGTACACAAGACCCTAGTTATATAGTACCCCTGTTCTCGGGGACTACTTTATTAGTGTATCATATCTTAAAGAGCTCTCTTCCCAATTCCTCAGTGGGACATGGTTCTTCCTTTCTGTGACCTGGCTACTTTGCCCATCTTTCTCTTCTCAGCCTCCTACTGGACAAATACAGTTTCTCAGTCTCCCACTATACAAACACAATTCCTCCTTCCCAAAGTCTGGTCTTCAGTCGTCCACAGCTGAATATACAACCTCAGCTTTTCCAGCTAGTCCCCCAACTCTTGTTTCTTTAGAGCAGGGATCGGCAACCTTTGGCCCATGGCCCACCAGGGTAAGCCCCCAGTGGGCCGGGCCGGTTAGTTTACCTGCTGTGTCCACAGGTTTGGACAATCATGGCTCCCACTGGCTGAGGTTTGCTGCTCCAGGCCAATGAGGGCTACAGGAAGCGGCGGCCAGCACATCCCTTGGTCCACACCTCTTCCTGCAGCCCACATTGGCCTGCTTACGTCTTACTTCAAAGGAATCTTTTTTTTTTTTAAAGCATTTTTTCCTGTACCTTCTCTTCCATTTCATTGCCAGGTATCCCAGTGTGTGCTGCAATCCATGCTAATATGTTCACACTCAAGCATGCTAGGTTTGTTGTCAGCAACATTTCATTTATTAGCTCACTTCTGCTTTCTAAAATACCCCTTTTAATTGCCAGTATACTTGATAATGCATTTGAAAAGATAACAGCAGCGGTAGGTCATATGTCCCTTATGTTAGTATTATTATCATCATCAATTCAGCTGTCATCATGGCTACAAAATTAGATAGTCTTTTAGATTTCTTAACGCCAGTCTCAGGGATGCAAAAGGCTATTCCCACTCTGTTTGTTTATCTTTAGATCCATCAGTATATATATATATTCGGCAATGGTGACCCCACTTTATCCGTCATACAAGAAGACTTTTTCTTTTTGTTTTATTATACAATTCTAAATCCACATCCAGAGAGATGATTTTTCCTGGTATGATTTACTGTCAAATAACTATCAATTTTAATCTCTTTTAGCTCTTCCTTATCACTTAACTCGTTTACCCACATTTTAACCCTAAAAGTGTGAGAGAGTTTAGTGTGTCAGGCTACGTTTTGTACACTTAAACTCCAATATTCAATTGTCCAGTTATCTTGTGTGTGCTGTTTCCCTTGACTTTAGCCCAAAATGTCAGATCTAACATTTCATTCTTAAACTGAGAGGTGTTTCTCCATGAGCGACACACAGGTATAAGAAGAGATGCACCACATGCAATTCATAGTGCTTGAGCCGATTCTAACTTTTTAAGCTTCAATCCGGCTGTAGAGCTAAAGGCTTGACATCCCCAATCAATGACTCATCTTATTATCACTCTATACAGCAGTGGTTCTCAAACTATGGTACTGGTGACCCCTTTCACATAGTAAGCGTCTGAGTGTGACCCCCCCCTTATAGATTAAAAACACTTGTTTATATATTTAACACCATTCCAAATGCTGGAGGCAGAGCGGGGTTTGGGGTGGAGGCTGACAGCTCGTGACCCACCATGTAATAACCTTGCGGTCCACTGAGGGGTCCCAACCCCCAGTTTGAGAACCCCTGCTATACAGCTGACTTTATCTGCTCCCCAATTAATCCCAGCAATATTTAAAAAAGTAGGATAAATCTACTTTAGTTTGTAACATTTTCTATATGGCCTTCCCAAGTTAAAGCTAAACTAACAGTACATCCATAAACTTGAATGGCTGACTACATGCACCTTCATAAAATATAAATTACACACATCTTTAAGTTTTCTTTTAGAGAAGATCATTCCCTTTGTTTGACTGATTGTAAATTTAAATCCTCAAGTATCTCCCCACACTGAGACTCCTTGATGGCTTCATTGGATTCTCTCTCTAGTCACTTTAATTCTCATGTGTTTAACCATATAAGCACAATCATCTGCAAATAAGATAATGCCCATTCTTGCCTTACACTTTTGGGGAGATCATTTATCATAATGTTAAACAAGGTAGGGTTGACAACTCTCCACTGAGGAGTGTCATGGGCAATACTATAGATACCAGATAAGATTTTCCTTACTCTAACCTGTATGGTCCTCTCAGTCAAAAAAAACCAACCAACCAAAACAAACAAACAAAAACCAAAAAACCCAAAACACAAAACAGTAACAAAAAACATTATTCACCAAAACATTTTTCCTTTTATCCCTACCTTGACCAACTTATACAACAAACCCTCCCTTCATGACTTGATATATATAGTTTTTCAATGTCCACAAAACCCACACAGTTATATACTTTGTTCCTCATTCTTTTTTGTATTTCTGTTTCTAATTTTACAGTATGATCAATCATGGATCTCCCTCCCGTAAAACCACTTTGCACATTATTTAAGATGTCATTTTTCCCAACTATGCAACTAGCCTCTCATTTATCATTCTCTTCTCATAACTTTACCCACACAAGATACGATAACAATTGCTCTATAAGCATCAATTCTCATAAGTAATTTGGCTGGCTTCCTTATTGGTACTATCACCAGATGCTTCCATTCTACTGGTATACTCCTTTTCTCATATAATATTATATAATATTAATAAAATCCTGAAACTCCCTGCAGGTCAGCATTTGAGAAAGCATTATATTACATATACTATCTTTACCTGGGGCTGTATTTCTATTTTTTTTCCTGACTTTGAGTTCCTGCATACTGAAATTTTCATTCAGTATCTCATCATCATTTCCCCAACCATTTAAGATCTCAGTTTTCTTGATCAAATTTTCTCCTCCCCACTCCCTGAAAATCTGTACTTTGAATCTCATTACTAACTTTCTAGAACACTTTTGCTAGGACTTCTGCCTTTTTTGTTAGAATTTATAACTCCATCCTCTTCAATAAGATCAGGGACAAAAAACAAAACACAAAACCTGCTATTGCCCCATGTTCTATTCATTTTCCTATCTTGCTTGTAAATCTCTGAAACCTTGATATGTGTTTAATTTTCCCATAATTCTCCTTTCAACTCTTGTTTAATCCTCTTATTAATTTTGTGCCATTGCCTTTCTTTTTTCATATTTTGTCAGGTCTTCACTGTTTAGCTTTTCTGTATGCCTTATATCTTCTTTAATTACCAGCTTGTATTCCACCACAGAATGGTGTTTCTGATTTTAGGGCAATTTGTTACCTTATGAGTAGTTACTTTGGCTGCTGCCACATTTCCCTTTATCATGTTATCACTAAATTCCTCTGTATTATCACTTACATACTTATTACTCAGGCATTCATCACACATACGTCTGAAGAACCCCCTTTAAAAATTCCAAGTAAGAGTACCTACAGTGTCTTCAATATTATCCTTGCCTTGGTAACATGAGGGTAGGGAAATGATCACTACTCATTCCCGCTGCCCGGAAAATTCACCAGTTACAATTACTAGCTATATTGCTTATTGCAATTCCCAGTGCCAAATAGGAAAAGGAATCCAGTACCTGAGCTAAACCTTGTTGCTGCTCTGTTATTTCGTATTACCAGATGCATCAATACACTTTTCCAAACGTTTGCTATTGCTATCTAATTGCCCACTTTCCTACAACTCGTTATGGCTTTCAAATCTCCACATATAATATACGGACCTTTTAGTTCTCTAATGAGCTCTTTTAATTCTGAGTGCTCCAAATCTTTATAGGTCCTTAAAGAAGTGTTTTTATTCTGCATTGGAATCTCTATAATAGTATAGAGACAACTTTTCCATTAATCACATTTCCAGTATACGTAACATCAGGTTTGACCTTCATTTCAAAAAATAGTCTTCTTTAGTTCCTGACCACGTGCTATGAAACATTGCACATTTCCACAATTTATTTTAGCACCATATTAGTTAAACTGAAGTATTGCCCTCACACAAAATTTCATTAACATGCAAATACTTTTCTGCAGCTTTTATTATCTATATTCTTTCTGTTCTTTTCCGTTTGTGAAGTGCAGCTTATTACTTCTACCATAAATGCTACAAATGCTGCCTTCTCTACAAATATGTCTTCCCCTGCTACTGTTATATGTACCATATCTTTTATAACACTGTGTTATAGCGATGGTTCCTTTCCCTTACTGGTTTTCTCCTCCTTCCCCACCTATCTCTTTGAATGCCTTTTAGCAGCTTCTGCATAAGATATCTTGGCAATCCTGGTTCTTTGTAACTCCCTAGCCTGTTTAGCTACCATGAATCCTTCACAAGCTATTGTGCGTATCCCCACAGGTTTCATATGAATGGTCCTCTACACATTTACCACACCTTGTGTTTCCCCTTTATATACATCTGTCACATTGCCAAATTTTTGGCACTTCTAACATTTCAAAGGGTGAGGAATGTATGGATTAATCCAAAATACAGGGTATCCTAGCTTTACCCCACCAGGTAAAATCCTTCCTCCAAGTGTTATTTGCACAACTGTTGATGGTTTGTTTGCTCCCAATCTCCTACTAATTAATTGCTTGATGAATAGCACCTGAGCCCACCCATACCTTTTTAAATTTTATCCTCCATCATTTCCAGTGGGACTCTACATATTACCCCACTTGTTTCTGTTAGAAATTTGGGGGGCTGGCAAGCCTTTAAAACAGTTTCTCAGCCTGTTCTTTACTAGTACACTCCACCATAAATCTGCCCCCTGTAATATTCTAGCTCTTGATATAGCCCTAACATTTTCCTAATCCCTTTAGCTATTTGCAAAGGATTAATGTCACCTATCTTCACTTCCTTACCCAGCAATTTGACAATTGCAATATTTTGGCATTCCACTCTACTCTTTTTTCCCCTCCCCTGCTTCTTATTCTTCTGGTATGTCTCATCTTTTTCCTACTTTGCACCCATTCTTCATTCCTAGTTTCTTCACCCTCATTTTCTAGAGTGACTTCTTAACTATTCAGCCTATTTCTTTTCTTCAGCCCTCCAAAACTCCAGTCTCCCCAGCCCTTCTCCCACTTGGCAGGGGCAAGTCTTTAGCATAGCCTTCTGCTAAGACTTGCAAACTTTTCCCACATCAGCATGATAGCTCAGCTCTGTTTATATAGTCCTTCCTTAACTCCCTCCCCATAAAGCTCCCTAACACCAGCTAGGGTCAATTATCCTTTGGCTGCTAGGTCACAGGCCAGGCTGAACCCAGCTTGCCTTAAAGGGCCAGGCAGCCTGTGATAGGGACCAACAGGCCCGAGAGAAAGACAAATATATGAAGAGGGCAAAGATCTTTGGGGTCCTGCTTCCAAGTCCCTTCAGTCCTTGTCTGAGACATAGATGACAGAGGAAACAGGAACCATGAAGTATGGAACAAGAGGAAAAATCAGCAAGATGCACAGTAATGTTTATGATACAACACCTAGCCACGTGGTTGGTTTTGCAATTCCTGGAAGGAACCATCGCTTTGGATCAGGGATTAGAAACCTTTGGCACGTGACTCACAAGGGTAAGCCCCCTGGTGGGCCAGGACGGATTGTTTACCTGCTGCGTTTGCAGGTTTGTCCAATCCTGGCTCCCACTGGTGCTCCAGTCCAATGGGGGCTGCGGGAAGCAGCGCGGGCCAAGGGATGTGCCGGCTGCTGTTTATTGCAGCCCCCATTGGCCTGGAGTGGTGAACCACGGCCAGTGGGAGCGGCGATCGGCCAAACCTGCGGACGCGGCAGGTAAACAAAGTGGCATGGCTCGCTAGGGGACTTATCCTGGTGGGCTGTGTGCCAAAGGTTGCCAATCTCTGCTTTGGATGATGACACCCCACCCCATGAAATGGACTGGCTGCACAGTCTCTCTTGTAGACCAGTGCATGTTCCACCGCTCCCTGATCTGGCAGTGAGTAGCCTGGGGCACAGTGTTAGATGGAAGCCTGCACAGCTGCCATGCCAGAGTCTACTTTAAGGGTGCCCAGATGACTCATGTGAGTAGTTAAATGCTATGGAGCCTTTCACCGCTATATCACAAGTTCAAATCTAGCCTAGGTCAGTAGGCCCAAAAGGTGTTACCATGTGGTGGCAATTTGACCGTCTATGTAAAACCATTTTGATGGGGTGCGTTCAATTCCTAATACCCAAAGATCAAGATCAGAAAACCATCACCACAACTGGCTGGCTGTCTTGTGGGGCATCAACTCAGACACCAGGGACTGGAATGATCATAGAGAACTAAGTCCCCGCTCATTGCTAGAGGTCAGAGCTGGGATAGTTTTGGCCGTGTGCTGCTGTACTCTGTGACTAAGAACTTCCTGCTCCAAGGGTCTGGGCTAGATGGACCTTTGATCTGACCTAGTCTGGTTGTTCTTATGTTCTTATGCCTTTAGCACCAGTTCAAGGCAAGCCACCAGTTCCATTTCCTAGCATGTGTGTGGGGTGTGCGTGTGTGGTGGGCGGGGGGTAACAAACCCTCCACTCTGCATCTGCCATTTCCATTCTGTTTTAACAGCTGTTCTGGAATTTTTATTTTGGTCTGTAGAAAACATGTTCAGTTTTACACTAGCAATAATAAGAAGCTCACTCCAGGTTACTATAGGAAATGCTGGTATAAGTTGCAGTGAGGTTTGATATGTCCTTTTTAAGGAGGGGGAGATAAAAGACCCACATATGGAACCAGACAGAGCTGGACAGCAAGAGAGGAAGAGAGGAAAAGGAAAAAGCCAGCCAGGAATAGAAAGAGAGCGTCTGCCAGCCTGTGGGGGAAGCTGCTGCTGTCAGTTGGGAGGTTATTAAGGACATTCATAGTGCAACACACGCGCCTGATTTCCCATCTGAGCAGCATCAATAAACTTTTTGTTTCATTCTCTTTGGAAGAGGAGCCTTAATTAGGCATGAAGAAATTTATCAAGCAGCAGCCTCCTGGAGCAGGTTGGTCCCAGTGCCATCTGGTGTAATGGCTTCCTGCACAGTTCCTAGCAGCAGCAGGAGCAAGAATTTATTAAGACCTGCATTCTCCCCCACCTCTTCCCTCCCCCGATTTGACTGAGAACTCCAGACTGCCTCTGTCTAATAGCAGCCATTGCAGAGGCGAAAGCAAAGGTGAAATTCAGCTGCTCCCGTATCCTCTAGCAAAAAGCCAACCCACTGCATTGGCTTGTGTAGGCTCAGATGCTGGGGTGTATTGTGTCAGCTGGCCCAGCCATTTAGGTAAAGCAGGGATGGTAATGGAGGTTTTCAGTGAGTTTTTCAACTCATTGGCTACTGCTGTCCATTGGAGCTGGCCTGGCAGCTGTTCAGATGTCAGGCGAGAGCTGCCTAAAGGGGCGACTTCTTGAGTAATGTTTCACAGGATGGGGCTTTAGGGCCAAACCTAGTAAAGCCAATGGGAGTCTTTCCAGATGCTTTTGTGCACACAAATATTTTTTAACTGGCAGATCCTAAATATGATTTTTGCTGGCGCTTATTGTAGAAAGCAGAGTCATTGTTTTAAACCACCAAACCTGATCCCACTGAAGAGAATGGGGCGATTTGCCATTGAGCAAATAGGAGATTTTCACCCCTGGTTTAATGCATTTTGTTCCAAGAGTGAATGCCTGGGGTCCATTCCAGGAGCAGCGGTGTTACTGGGATACTCAGCCTGCTGGGTTGCTTTGTGTACATCTGGCATGTGTTATGCTTCAATCAGACAGCAAGCCCAGGAGCTGTTACATGCGAACCAGGAAAACAACAATGCATTTTTTTAAAGAAAAAAGGTCCCCTGTTATGTAATGCCCCTGGCTAGACCTCATGAAGCTCTGCAGGTGTTTTAAAATATCGCAGGAAGATCTCTAAGTTATAGCCACACCTCCCTTTTAGCAAGGCAAGCACTTTCCTTTCTGCGACCCCCATCTCCACCGCAAGGACACCAGGCTGTGCTACTGTCACAGACATGGCACACGTATGGGTGCCAGCCATGGCACTGTAGCAGTTTTTAAATTTTCTAATCGGTTTAAAAATAAAAAGCGCACCATTTATTTTATTTTTGAAAAACGTTATGGTAACAGCAAGTGCTACCTGGCCTCAGGCCACTCCCGAAAGGTGAGGAACTGAGGGTAAGAATCCAGTGGCTTCACCTTTAGCTACCACCGCCTCTGAGCTGGACATGAATGCCGGAGGAGATGGTCTGTCTTGAATGACCATTTATTACTCAGTTGAGTAAAGCCTCTCATGATCATAAAAGAGATTTGGTTTCTGATGTTTCTTTCTTTTTAATCTCTTCCCATCTCTCAAAAAATACAAGTAATTAGCTTAAGGTACAAGATAGGATGTACTCAGACAATCACGATGAATTTCAAAATCTGGGCTAAAAAATAAAATAAGGGATACAATTTCTTTGGGTTAGGAAGAAACTTCTCCTACAGGCAGGTTAATCCATAATAGTTATCTGCACCTTAACGTGAATCACGTCAAACACTAATTACTAGACTAGACAGTCTTACTGGCACGGCCAGTTTTTGTTCATGAACATGACATATAGTTTTACCTTTTAAAAGTTATGGAGGCTGGCACTCAGATTTCAAAAGGAGAATGTCAAGTAGTTTAACCCCACAATGAGGGCATGTAGATAATAAAAAACTAATATGAACAGGAATTCTTTCACAATTAAAGACAAATCTCTGTAATGCCATTTGTTGCTGTTGTAGTTTAAATTAAACCTTCTGCACTCTTGGTAACCCAAACCTAACTGCTTTCTATTGACAAATGAGAGTTAGGAAAGGAAACTGGAATAGAAACAGGAAGTGAAATTGACTAACCAGATCAATCTAGTTTCACTGACAAACAAACAAAAAATGTGGAAAACAAATTTGTTTTTCTTTTAAGAACGACTTCACTCTTTTTACTGTATGTAGTAATAGTAATGCAGAGAAGGGACTGATTTATATAACTATGGGTGAAATTCACCTGTGTGCAGAGGGCCAGCTTGAGATCTATATATAGTAGCACTTAAGTCCTACCTGAGTCTTCAAAATAAAGATTAGCTGGGTCTTAAGTAGTGCACAGGCCTCATGGTGGTTCTCTGCTCAGACGTGAATGTCACCTGCATAGGCGCCGACTCCGTGGGTGCTCCAGGGCTGGAACACCCACAGGGAAAAATTAGTGGGTGCTTTAAACCCACTGGCAGCCAAGCTTTCCTCTCCCCCATCCCCACCTCTTCCTCTCCCCTGAGCATGCAGCATCCGCGCTCCTCCACCTACCTCCCAGCATTTCCCACTTGGTCGCTGCCAAACATCTCCGGGATGCGGGGGCGGGGGCAGGAGTGGAAACGTGGCACATTCAGGGTAAGCGGTGGGGCTGAGACAGGGATTTGGGGAAGGAGTTGAAATGTTGGTAGGGTGGGGGCGGGGACTTTGGGGAAGGGGTTGGAACAGGGCGGGGCCGGGGCAGAGCAGGCGTCAAGCACCCATGGGAGACGGGAAGTCAGTGCTTATGGTCACCTGCATGATTTAATCTTGACAGGGTCCTTTCAAACCCTCCCTTTTGAGTTTTCTGCTTAGCTGAGACTTAGGCCTGTTACTAATTTTGGAGTAGGGAGGAAAAAGGGCTGTTGAAGAGATAGTGATTGGGAGCCAAGAGTTACAACGGGCTTATGGTTTGCATGAGCTCTGGCAGATGTTGAATGCCTTGATTCCGGCACAGTGGAAGACTTAGCACTGACTGCGCTGGTTTGCAGCAGTCCGCCTGCTGCGTTCCAGGGGTTTTGCTTTTTCTATTAGTTCTCTAGGAGAGAAATAAATAAAACATCAACACAGCATCCTTCTGAGACCGGCGGCCCAGTCTGATCTTCACTAGCCCCTGTGTTGTCTCCCGCTCCCCAGGTCTCCTTTGACAGCAAACCGCATTCAAATCAGCCCCCTCCAGTGTCTCCTGGAGTCCCAGTCACAAGGGTGAGTCTCACGCTGCAGCTCCAGGGCTCTGTCCAGAGTCCAGTGGCCTTTGCAAACAAGCTGCTCTGACTGTGGCACCCTTCTCACCAAACCACATGGGCTAGATCTGCACTGGTGACCGTCTGGACGATGTCGTGTGCCGGTCACCGGGAGACAGGTAGCTCCGCTGCAGAGAAGGGACCTTGGTGCTTGGTGGGTCCTGCTGCATTTCTCAGTTCCCCTCCAGTCACTCAGGCAACCCCTCAGCTGTTTAGCCACAAACAAAGGCTCCCTCCCCGCTCCCCACACAACCCTATTATTAGCACTATGTCAAGAACATGATATACTGGGAAATGCCAGCACCTGGGTTCTTGGCCAAACAGACCCTATCTACCCACCTTAGAGCAGTCACACACATGGCCTAACATTTATCCATCACCCTCAAGTACTCTGAAAAACCAAGGTCCAGCAGTTTTGATGCTGTAGAACTAACTTCTTTCTGAGCCTAACCAGCCCAAGGCAAAGCCTTGACCACCGGTCGTGGCTTCAGACTCTCCTGCAACTCACCTGTCCTTCCCTTGGTGAACACCAAACAGTTATAATACTCAGGTCAATATATATAGGCACCACGTATATATATTTTGTCACTGTTCTGCACGTTAACAAAGAAAATTGACCCCACTAGCCACTGCTCAGCCTTTTCTCCCACTCCCCTGTCCTCCTGTGGTGTGTAGCCTGCAGGAACGCGAGCCATGGAAGCCTGTTTTACGTGGCCCCATCGCACTCTCCAACAGTCAGTTTCAAGGCTCCTTGCTGGTGCAGCGTCTTTAGGGCTTTGAACTCCAAGGGCATGGTGTGAGGGCTGGCCTGGGAGGTGTAGCCATACTTCAGGCTGTCGTAGTAGTGGTATTTGACGGGGTGCTGGTTCTGATCCCGGGGAAAAGGCCAGAAGCCATAGAGATAGATCCTGTTGCAGAAGCGGGTGGCCAGGGTGTACATGAGCAGGCCAGTGGTTGGTCGTTTTATGTGCACTTTGTTTGTTAGCCAGTACCTGGAAAGGGCGAGAAAAACCAAACCCTGTTACTGATGTCATAGCAAGACACACTGTGTGCAGCCTGCATGTCGCATACTCTCCCCTTCCCTTCCTCTGCCCTCGCTCCATCAAAGACAGATTCAGGAGTGAGAGATGCCTGATTGATGTAGCAGTTCGGCTGGCCATAGGGTGACCAGATACCCTGATTTTATAGGGACAGTTCCAATTTTTGGGGTCTTTTTCTTATATAGGCTCCTATTACCCCCCATCCCTGTTCTGATTTTTCATACTTGCTCTCTGGTCACCCCAGCTGGCCAAGAAATAACTACAGCTAGATTTGCTTCATGATTGAGCAGCTGTCTCTCTGTCTAGGAATTTACAATACACTTGTCACTGTGGTATCTCTTTACATCTCTTCAATCCCTTATGAAAAAAAATCTCCTACAGTAGTGGCCCACAGCATTTCAGTCCATAATAATCTTCCTTACAGCAGAGAAGCCCAACACTATAGACAGGTCAAGTACTCTCCGTCAACCTCTCAAAACACACACACACATAGATTATATAGACAGCTCATGGGTATCACTGCTGCACGATGTCTTGACTCTCTAGTAACTGTAATGGGATTTGGGAGCATTTTTGACTTTGAAAAATGGGTCGCTGGGGTGAAGAGCTGGAGAAACACTGAACTGTAGACTATTAAAGCCAGTGTTCACATCTGTGGTCCCTTGTCAGAACATACCACAGCATTTTGGAGTAACACTAGTATTACAGCAGTGGTTTGGGGCCAGCACTGTTGAATACTGTATGATTTTTCATGATGGCTGACAGAGAAGATGGGTGGAAGTTGCATCCTGTTTGCAATGGGGTCAAGGGACAACAGAAGCCCTGTTGAGCGTGGTAATGTTTTGGGCTGTGACTAGAAAATACTGCAGTAATATTGTAGTTTCACAGAGGATGTTACTAGCTCCTGGAGTCTGACAGCACAGAGCATCTGCCTGCCTTCCTGAGCAGTGAGCACTGTGAAATAACTGTCATCCTAGAGGTGGAGGGGAGGGTGGACAATCTCCCCCAGGTGTATCCTTTCCCTACCGAATCACATTTGATATTGTCCATGTTCTACAGCTGACATCCCTGGCTGCAGACAGAACTGCCTGTGGTACCTGTAGCTGCTGCTCGCCTGTGATCATGCTTGGCTTGCACGTCCCCAGAGTCCACAGTAAGCCTGTTCAAATACCTGCTGTGGTGTACGTTCCCTTTAGCTGCCCATGGATGACGTGTACTGGGGATTTCGAAGAGCCTAGTTTCAGGCGAGTCCCTCTGCAAGGCGGACGGGGTCGTTGACAGGAGATGCAGAGCAGGGTTTGGCAGTGTTGTGAAGCATTTCTGGGAGGCCGCTCCTCATTCTGAACTTCGATTCTGCCCTCTTGGGTCTCGCTCCCTCAGACTTGCGTGCATGCCCACTGACATTTGTGGGACTCCTGGCAGGGGTCCACTCAGCTGGCTCCCTCTGCAGGAACTGAGCCTCAACCCTGCAAATTAGCTCTGCTGAGGAGCCACAAACATTTAGCAGCCCAGGTATAAAACCTACTTGTCCTGTCTTCTACGAGATGGGGACAAAATGATACGGCCTGAGTCAGTTGGTGAGTAGAATTTTGTAAGCATAGCTAATTTGGAGTAGACCCCGGGGGGAATGCTGGGAACACAGTCTCGCTTTCCTATAGATTAGCGGTGGTGACTGCTGGCTGCTAAGTGTTCACATCACCCTGCTATCTGAGTGCCTGGGGCTACTGTGCTGTGATCTTTCTGGAAGGAATGCCTTGGTAAGATGGTGCTCCTTGGAAGGGATCATCTGCTTGCCAGACAGCATTTGAGGGGGTGATGCTTCCAGGGGCCGACAGGGAAAGAAACGTGGCGATGGGCATTGTGCGGCTGCCTCTGAATAGTCCTGCTCAGAGGCATTGTCCCTGCCACTTCAGCGTGGCCCCGTGTGTTGTAGTAAGAGCAAAGCAAACTTTGGGATTTTAAAGCGGCACAGGGTTATCCTACAGGTGGCCATGAAACAGCTGTGCCTGCGTATTTTACACGGCAGCCATTAGACCGATACAGCCAACGAGAAACCTTGGCTATTTTTATTGCCATTTAATAATAAAAATATTATTTTTATTAAAATAATAAAAGAAGCCGGGGAAAGTCATTCAGCAGGGAAGTTACTGTAATCCAGTTACACTGGAGATACCCGTAAAGCCAAACTGATCTGTTAGCGCTGGTGGAATTACACCAGGGATGAATTTATCCCATAAAGTTTAGCAGCCTCAAAATTCCCTCTACGTCCTCTGCCGGTCTAGCACGGGCATCTCAATAGTATCTTATAATGTGCTACACCTTGGGCCATCCTATGACCCCACCAAGCAGACCACTGGCTGCATCACTAACTCTCAGAGGTATTATTTTTAGGGGTTGTTTGTTTATAGATACCAGGAGACCTATGAATGGACCACAGCCTTGTTAAAGTTCCACTGCAAAGGATGGGTGGCCCGAAATTATACCCAATGTCCCAGCCATAGGGACAGAGTGTCCATCCTGCTGTCAGAGAGGTGACTGTAACACATGGAGATGTAGCTGAGCTTGCTTTGATCTAGGTAGCTTCAATGACAACAGCAGTGAAGCCATAGGGGTATGGGTTGTCCAAGCCAACCCAGGACCCTGGGTATGTCCTCCAGCAGCTAGTCAGCGTTGCCATGCTTTCACGGCCATTGTTACGCGAGCTAGCTAGAGCCACGTGAGCACAGGTAAATCTACCCATGCGGAAGTCCCACTTCTAATTGCAGTGCAGACAGACTCAATCTGTTGCCACTGCAAAACACCCCCTCCCCCTCCAGGCAGCACATCTGAGCGCCCAGGTCAACTGACGTGGGTCTGCAGGACTCATGCTATTGGGCTAAAATCAGCAGTGCAGATGTTCTCACTCAGGCTGGAGCCTGGTCTCTGAGGCCTTCCCCCTCGCTGGGTTTCAGCGCTCGAGCGGGAACATCTACGGTCTGTTTTCAGCCCTATAGATTGAGCCCTGCAAGCGGAGCCAGTTGTCCCAGGCTCAGAGACTTGCTGCTACGAGGTTCTGTTTGCATTGTGGATGTGCCATAAGGGTTTTAGTAACTGGGGCCTTGGGGCAGGAGCGTACACCGTAGCAGCCCGGCACGAGCCCCCACCCCGCGCTTCAGCTGCACTTCCTGGAGTGGGAGATCAGACAACCCTGCAGCCCAGGGGTGAACGACTGTCTGTAGAGCCCCACCCTGTGTGGTGTCTGGTTTGCACTTGTGGGTACCCTGGAAAGGGAGGGCTTTTGATCTGGCTGGCGAGCCAAATTGCCCAACGGCGAAGAGCACAAGGAAACAGAGGTGCTGAAATGGGGGAAAACCATGGCTGCATCTGGATGCCAGACAGATTCGGCCATCCTCTCTCAGTCCCTCCTCGCCGCTATGTACAAAGTCTGAGTAATGCCTGAGGTTTCATGTCACTTAAAAAAATGTTTTCACGGTAGAAAAAAAAAATCAGTGCCAGCAAGAGGAGCAACCCTACAAAAACAAAAGTGTGTGCACGCAGCCAATAGCCATGAGTAACCCGACAATAACAATCCAGGCCTCTTTCCACTGTATTTCCTCGTATTGCAGATACGAAATTCCGACACCGAACCCTGAGCCTGACACTAATCCCTCATAGTCTCAGCCAGAGCCAGATAGTTCCAGCCCTTTTACCACTTTACAATCAGCGGGGGGCGATCAGCAACAGTGCTTGTCCTCTGAAGTACTTCTGGGCGGCACATGGGCAAAATATTTTCCCTTCTCAATGTCCAGGGATCTGCTGGCGCCAGGAGGCAAAGATGCCTCCTGCCACAGTGCTGAAGAGATGGGATGAGGTGGGAGGGAGGGAAGTGCCAACTCTGGGCCCTTCTGGAGACAGAGAAGAAGATGGATGTGCTGAAAGGAACTAGCCCAAAGATTGGAAAGCGCTCAAGCCACAGCGCCGACTGGACTGCGGTGAATGCATCTCGTCCTCACTTTGCGGGAGCCGAGAGCTCCTCCGGTGCCGTCTGGAAAGGACACAGGGGCGCTGTTTAATGAGCAGCTTGTAATAGCAGCCGCATGAGTTATGCAGGAACAAATCACTCTCTTATCTCTTTCGCTGCGCTGGTCAATTCAGACAGCAGCCACATTGCCGGAGCATGTGCTGTTTCCCGTTCGGGAGAACAGCTGGGGACTGAAACAAACACTAATTAATTTTGCAAACCCAAATGAGGTTGTCTGGGCGCACATGGGATGCTGTGTCAATAGCACACCTTTAATATGCGAGGTCCGGGATTTTAATTAAGAGGCGAGGTAATCTTGAGGAAGGCAGTAATTATTTTTCAAACTGGCTACTCCACTCACCATAACTATTAAATGTAATGTTTTACGGAAGCAGACAGCAATTAAAGGAGACAGTTAAAAGCAAAGTCTGCAACTTGAGACCTCTCTTCCCTGAGCTATTCTGGCAGTCTGGACCTTCTTCAGAAGGTAGCTGTATGGCATTTATGTAAATAAATCGTCAGATGCTGAAGCAGCCACATAGAGACGGGCCGCCGTGGGTGGGCCTGGGTGAGTATTAGAAACGGTAATGCCTTCAGGAAAAAGCTGCCTGAAACAATTCTTGTACAGTATCCACAATAGTTACCGATGAAAAACCCTGTTAGATCATCATGTCTGTCCCCTGTAAGGACAAGATGCAGCCCCTTATGGCGGACCTGTTCACTCTTAAACAGGTACTTGATTGTAATCCAAATAGCTTCAAGAAATAAAGCTCGAGCAGTCTTGGGTTGGATTGCATATACCCCTTGAGTGGAACAGAAAAATCCTGTGACAGGAGAATGCCATTGGAACGAGTCTAAGAAACTCAGGTCAGCCAAGAAATCAGGTTATAGGTGAATTAGCTGCCATTTTTCAGTGATGAAAGTCACAATAAATAAATAAATAAATAAATAAATAACTGTAACTCCAAGCCTTTAAATCAGCTGTTCATAAAAGTGAGATAAAAGAAAATCAAACACACTCTTCTGGAGAAGCTGGTCCCTCCCTGGCAGAAACATGCTATAGGTCTGCCCTCTATACACCAGTCAGATCGTTGGGTCAATTCCAACTCTCAGTTATGTTGGAATAAATCTGGAGTAAATCTATTGCAGTTACTGCAGATTGATGTTGCAATAGTTGAGAACAGAATCTGGCCCATTATCTGTTAAGTGCCTAGCACACTGTGGCTGCTATATATAATCAGAATGCACCTAAAATATAGAGGTGATCATCCTTCCACCAGGCTGGCACCTGGCAGAGCTCTTCTGTCTGTCAATCTAGATTCTTAGTCTACCACCCTTAGCTATGTAATAACCAAGTACCATACTTGCATTAGTCACTGTAGAAATGGGACCAGATCCCCTTAATGCCCCTTTACCTTTGGCAGGAATTTGGATTCCAAAGCTGGAGCAGGATCTGAATTTTACAGTTGGCCCTAACTGTAGATAACAGGCCAGATCAACCCCCCACACACCGTGCAGTTTGGAACTCATAACGGCATTCAAAGTATGTGGTCTAGGCCCATCTCTAATGATCAGACCTAAAATCGAGTTGAGGGGAGAGAAGCCATCACGCATCACCAGCATCTCTTGCCTTGAAAGTAAACAACCCGGTCTTGACTGCATGCAGAAGCTGTAATGTGCCGTTCAGCCACTCTCTCTTCATTCAGAATTCAGATCCTTCCTTACAGCTCATTCCTTGTGAGTCTGACTCCTCCCTTGGAATCCACCTCAGTCCTTTGCAGGGACAACTGTGTACATTTCACACCATAAGGAGGAGAGAGAGGGAAAGTGACTCTCAAGAGAGCTATATGCCAGCCTGCCTTTCTCTCGCACTCCAAGTTGGGAGGCCTGTCCCTCTGGGTGTATCCCCCTCCTATGACTTTCCTTTTCCTCTCCTTCCTCCGCCCCCATCTGTTTCTTTTGTCATGTCTGGGCTCTAGCCTCACCTTGTAAACTGGGACCTCATCTGTAAATCCCCAAGCTACAGGTGGGACAGTGCAAACCCTAGGCCCCACTTCAATCCCACTTGCACAGGGATGAATGTCACCCATTAGTATTATTAATGATTAGTTGTGCTGCTCTAGCCCTGAGCAGCCCCAGCCATGGGACAGGTCCCCTTTGTGCTAGGTCTGTACAAGTGCAGAATACAAAGACGGGCCCTGGCCCAGAGAGCCCAATGAATCTAGGGTGACCAAACAGGAAGTGTGAAAAATCAGGACACGGGGTGGGGAGGTAATAGGAGCCTATATAAGAAAAAGACCCCAAAATCAGGACTGTCCCTATAAAATCGGGACATCTGGTCACCTACATGAATCGTACTCATTACTCTGATGCTGAACCTAAAAGGAGACCTCGTCCAGTAGGTTCGGGCTAACATTGATTTATTGATTTTTTTAACAGAGGGCGTTAATAAAAAGCCAATACAATTAGAACTGGTCCAGTGCCTGGAGGCCATGGTGATGGGTATAGTCACAATGCCAGAGTACACAATGAAATGTGTCCATGAACTTTCTATAAAAACTGTTACATTCAAACCTCCACCTACACGGCCAGTTCAATTCCACCACCCGGTTCTTTTCTCCTGCCTCCCACAAATGTAGTTTCTAACACAACCTGCTTGGCCATGAGATTACAGGCTCTTAGGAGCCACCTACGGCTGATGTGTCAGATGGCTTCCTTGCTTTCCAGCCTGCGAGAGAACCTCTCAATTCCATACACCCTTGCCAGCTTGCTCAGGGAGCGTTTAACAGAATCACTCAGAAGTGTTTGTGCATTCCAGGAACCTCATGGCCCCTGGGCTGGCCTGGAGTGCTGGCTGCAGGTTTGATGAGGGATTGATCCCATGTTTGCAGGTGGGGCTATTTTTATTCCTAGGTAGAAATACCATTTCCGAACCGCAACAGTCGTCCCCTGTGCCCGTCACGGCAAGATGTTCATGCTCCTTTGGCCTCCTGCCGTAGAACCCATCCAAACCATAAGGATGCACAGCTTGTCGTGTCTGACTGCCTAAAGACACCCCCTTTGTCTGCTCCACAAACCATCTGGAATTTCCGATACCCTTCTCCACAGCACAGCCCACAGGGTGCCTATTTAAAGTGTATTCCTAGCCAGAGAAGTGACGCTTTGACTGACGTAACCACCAATATTTGACATTTACAACAGCGCCTTTCCTTCCCAAGGATTCCCAAGTGCTTTCCGAACAACCGGGAGAGATCTTGTTCCAGCCACCACTGAAACGCCGCCATCTCTGGGTGGAAGATAGATGCTGTTTAGCCGTGCACAGGATAGGATAGGGAGTGAGGAACTATAATGTCATCTGGCGGAACTGGAGAAGGAATTTATTTACCATTGTGGGAACGTGGCAAAGACCCAACTTCCTCTCTCCAAAGCGTGCTGTGGAATCTTTAGTAGCTCCAAGGATCAGGGCTGCTTGGCTGGCAGACAGTCCACTGCCCTGTCTTGGTGTCATTCAGCTCAAGCTGGCTCAAAGCTCACAAGTCCAAGGAGGTTTTACCCGAACAGCCAGTTGTGACCATTCCTCAGGATCGGTCACTACACTGCTGCTCTCCTGTGCAGACCCGGCCCTGCGAAGGTGCCAGCACCACCAGGTTTAATAACGGATGCTGTCCCAGCCGTGCTCCTGGGCTAGCATGGCTGTGTGAGCGGCTCACCTCGGATCCAGTCTCAGCCCAGTGATTGGGGGCCCACTGGAAATTCACCCGCCAGCTGTTCTCCAGCTTCTTTCCAAGCCAGCTAGCGGCGAACCCTCTGGAGTGCCCTTACCTGGCCCTGTGTCCCTGAGGGTGACCTGGAGTCGGAACTGCAATGATGCAGCATTAGTCACTCATTAGCTCTCAGTTTGCCGGCTTGTTCTCCTGCCGCTGGGCTGATCGGTACGAGAGCCAGGGCGGGAGGGCAGGTCAGTCTATGCCCTTCCTGGCTGCAGGGCCGATCCTCTTGCTGGGGTTGAGCTGACTTTGCGGCTGTAATTGAATTAGCTCTGTCCAGTACCAGCTGCCAGCTCTCCCCGTCCCCTCTCGTTGCTGCCGTGCTCATTACAGACGTGATTCATCTCAGGAAGAGCCAGCGATTCTGCCCTTGTTCTGCTCACCTCGCTGGCTGCGTGTCCTGGCCACTGAAGCCTTTAACTAGCCCAGTGGCCTCTGCTGTAGCTCTGACCAGTCATGTCACCTGCCTGATACTGGAAGGGGAGAACATTCTGCCTTGAGTTTAATGGCAGCCCACAGCCACACTGAATGGGAGGCCAATGTGGTACTTAGGATCTGCAGTCTCTGCCAGTCAAGATATATATTCAGCTTCCCTTTGCAAGGCTCCTGTGCACCAATGCTCTGGCCTTACTGGGCACCCATCCTAGCACTGGGCAGTGCACCAATGCCATGGCCTTACTGGCACCTGTCCTTGTACTGGGAAGTGCACCTGCCTCCCGGTTTGACTGGGGCTATCTGGCTGGGAACCCGCACTCACAGGAAGGCTGAGAGAAGGACGTTTCTTCCTAGCGTCCCACGGTGGTTCCCCATTTCCAGAAGATCCCATCAGATTCTTTACATTGTCACTTTCCATGTTCCAAATAGCCCCTGAGATTGGCTGTCAGTGAACTCGATCCCAGAGCAAGGGAGCATGCCCAGAAAGAGGCCCTGGGAATGCGTCCCCAACTGCACTGAGAGATGCCACCGAGGGACCACCCGAAGCACTTCTGAGCCTGGCACTTCCAAGGCCCCAGCTTTGGGGGCGTTCACGTCTTGTGGCTCCTCTGTTCCCTCGTTCACTCAGGATCACCAGCCCCTCTTCTCGAGCTGCTGCACCATGCAGGCTGAATGCAGCTCCTCTTTCCAGCCTTGCCTCTGATTTCTTCTGGGAGATACCCGGGAAAGCGCAATATCCATCAGCTCCCCATCAAGCCCTGACAGGCCCCCATTTGGCTTGCTCTGTGTGCTGGAGGCCTTCAGCGCAGGAAGGAGCTGTTCTGCGGGGCCCAGCCAACCAGCGAAGAAGCTGCAGCGTCAGTAGGCAAGATCCATTGCCAGACTGGCCCATGGAGCCCCTCCTTCACCCTGCTCTCCTCCCAGCGGGAGACACGGCGAGGCCCTTGCCAATATCTTACGCAGCATCTCCTGTGGGGAGTCTCTGGCACAGGGAAACGCTGCAATCATAGGCTTAGCAGCCTGTTGATTTAAAGGGCTTATTACGGAAGCTTAATTTTATTTTGACAGATGAAAGTAAGTCAATTACAGCTGGAAAAAGCTCAAGGTTTGGGTTACATTTTATGCTTCCTGTGTGCTGTGGGATCCTCCCCACTTCCTTGGATAGTGACTCTCCTGCCTGAGAGTTCTCTGAGCCCAAGGAAACCATTGCCTTGCCCAGGGAAAGTAGGAACTCGTTCGGATCCCAGTTTGTGGTTCGCCCAGACAGCAGGATCCCCCTCTCCTTGTTGTCGGGCCAAAGGACCCCACAGAGAATACTGTCTGCTCAGGCAGCCGTACTCTGAGTCTTACGCCTGTGCAAATGTGCGATCAATAGTCCATTGGGTTTGTTTCTGCTGGAAACCAGCCTCCGCGCCCTTCAAACAGACGCCGGCCTGCAGGTGTGTTCCCAGGAACTGCCCTGAGTGCCGACTGCTGGTGCTGACTTGGTGCTGACTGTTCTGCTCCCCCAGGCTCTACGACGCGCATAGCAATGGATCAAACATACGGAAACTGACAACAATGCTCTGGGAGGAAAAGTGGGTTGGGGAGGCAAAGCCACAAAGCGGCGGTGGGAGGGGAATGCCTGTGCAGACAGGAGCGGGAGGTACCGGGGAAAAAACATCTGCAAGGAAGGGGCTGTTGCTGACCCCCTTCAGAGAGCAAAGCTTGGCTCACCCCACGTAGTCCACGCTAACGGATCATGGCCCAGTGGCCCACTACCCTGTGAATTCTCCTGTTCAACCTCGTTGGTTTACAAGGAAGTCTCAACCCTGCATTAATAAAACCCCTTTGTCCGGGTGCCTAAACTGCTACTCATCTGACCTGAACTACACATACAACTTACGGCCAACTTCCACTCACCTGCGGCTCCACTAACAAAGCGGGTGACACCTTCTGTTCTTTTCCATTCCATCTCTCCATCCACCATTAATTTAATCTATTCACCTGGCCCTCAGCACCATAGCACCGGAGCACCTTGTACAAACGACATGACTGACCGCCTCAGCCTTCCCTTTGGCGCTCTCTGTCAGAGCAGTAGGGTCAACACCAAGTCCACACAACAGTGCTGCTTTTCATAGCCGTGCCCATGGCCGACCACCCTGCAGGACAATGACCAATTCCTCAAAATTGCCATGACCTGGTGATGTTGCATCTTCATGCAGTGTTGCAAAGGTAGATGAGGACCGTTCTCAGCTGTCACACCAGCTCCCTCCTGGTTCTGTGAAGAAGAAAGCCAGTTCTAGGGAAGTCCTTCTTTATCTCCTGTGAGCCTGTGATCTCAGGAGGCTTCAGCAGAACCTCTCAGACCTTCAGCTTCAGTTTTGGATCTGATGCCATTAAAATAGGGAGCAGAAGAACTTCATTGCATCCTCACCACTGCTAAGCCTGCAACGTTTCTAGGGGAAGGGGGAATTAATAGGGAGAGCCAGAAATAAAAGGGGAAAAGGCGTCTGTATTGTTAACAGACTCCTTTGTTAATTGGTAATTGTTAACCAGATTGACAGCCTGCGAGTCTCCCTATTCACAGAGAAGGTAGACCAGGAGCTCCCCTGACATTGCTTCACCTAGATTTAACTCCCTGAGGTGTAAAAGGAAGCTAAAGTCCATCCAATCCTTGGCCTCTTGCTTGAGACTAGCAATGAAGTTGCCACTCATGGTGATGGGGGTTTATGAGGTGAATGCATATCTACCAAGAAGGGGGCTGAAACCACCAAAGTCATTTCATAAGGGCTATTCTGGAACAGCCATCAGCTGTTGTTGTTCTAGCAACTTTCCTTCACTCCTGACCCAGGCTTGATTGGAATCAATGAAAGGCTTTGTTGCCCATTCCCAATCTCCTGATCCAACTAGCTCTGCGAGGACCATGCTTGTGACCGAAACAGAAGAATGGGAAAGGAGCAAGAAGATTAATCACTAGCTAAGCAGGCCATAGCACAAATTCTTCATGGGGAAACAACAAATACGCCAGTCAAACTGCAGGAATGAAAGTTACACTGATTGGAAATTCCGGCCTATAGTCAACCAAGTATTCACAGTCTGAGGGACCAGGTACATGGGTGTAAGGTTAGCTATCACCCCAAATTCCAGGGCTATAAACAAACACTTCCTGTGAAGGGACAGTGCTAGGAGCCTCAGCTTGCAAATGACCTAAGGCAAGAGTTCTCCATCCATTGCACACCGAGCCCATCCTGGTGATCTGCAGAATGAAATACCATGAGACTTGTAGTGGGTTTAGCTCAGGCCGGCTCCAGCACAAAGCACTCTCACTCGAGAGTGGTTTGTGGGGTACTAGCTACTAAAATAATATCAGGAACATTCTGCTTCATTGGGCCTGCAGCACATCTGTGTCCAACTGCTGGAAACTGGCCATAGATCAGTCAAAAACCCCACTGGTCCCCATAAGCCATCCTTGTCATTGAGAAGCACCTGCCTAGTCCCCAGCCCGGTGTACCGGCCCAGCCAGACCGACAGGGAGCCAGGCGGGAATTCTCACCCTCGGACGGCGTGCAGCAGGCGCAGCGAGGGGTAGGCGGTGCGGACGTTGATGCGGTGCTTGAGGATGAGCTCGTTGACCCACTCCACGCGCTCTTTGCCCCCTTTGGCCATGAATGCGGGGATCCAGAGGATGCTGCCATTCAGGCTGTGGAGGCGCTGCAGCAGCTTCTCCCGCCAGGTCTCGTTCACCAGGTCCTCGAAGGCGCGCTGGATGACAGAAGGATTCATAGTCACAAGGTCTGTCTTCATCCCCACGTCCCAGGCATATTCCTGAACAGGGGCCAGATTACACCTGCAACACAGGAGAGAGCGTCACAGGGTGCTCCAGGGAAGGGGAAGGACAAACGTTAGATGGTGAATGTTAGCATTGGGGGAAGGTGCCTGATTGCCAGTCCTGTGGCTGCACCAAGCGTCCTCGCGACTCCCCGTGGCAGCGAGCTGCAATCCTGCCCTGGAAGGATGAGAGTGGAGCTCAGTCTCCAGGGCTCAGTCAGTCATTGCCCTCTATTCGCTGGGCTGGTTTGTTTACCTGCAGCATCCACAGGTTCAGCTGATCACGGCTCCCACTGGCTGCAGTTCACCGTCTCAGGCCAATGGGAGCTGCGGGAAGCGGCACGAGCCGAGGAATGTGCTGGTCGCCCCTTCCCACAGCCCCCATTGGCCTGGGATGGTGAACCGCGGCCAGTGGGAGCTGCAGTCGGCTGAACCTGTGGACGCTGAAGGTAAACAAACTGGCCTGACCCACCAGGGGCTTTCCTGGTGGACAGCATGCCAAAGGTTGCCGATCCCTAGGATAGATCATGCCAGACCAACCTGATCTCCTTCTTTGAGAAGATAACTGATATTTTTAGACAAAGGAAATGCAGTACATCTAATCTACTTGGATTTCAGTAAGGCATCTGATACAGTTCCACATGGAAAATTATTAGTTAAACTGGAGAAGATGGGGATTACTATGAAAATTGAAAGGTGGATAAGGAATTGGTTAAAGGAGTGACTACAACAGGTTATACTGAAAAATGAATTGTCAGGCAGAAGTTACTAGTGGAGTTCCTCAGGGATCAGTCTTGGGACCAATCTTATTTAACATTTTTATTACTGACCTTGGCACATAAAGTGAAAGCGTGCTAATAAAATTTGCAGATGACACAAAGTTCAGAGGTATTGCCAATAAGGAAGAAGATCGGAATATCATACAAGGGGATTTGAATGACCTTGTAAACTAGAGTAGTAGAAATGGGATGAAATTTAATAATGCAAAGTACAAGGTCATGCATTTTGAGATTAACAAAAGGAATTTTACTATAAGCTAGGGACTTATAAATTGGGAGTGACAGAGGAGGAGAAAGACCTGTGTGTATTGATTGATCACAGGATGACTAAAAGCCATCAGTGTGATGCGGCTGTGAAAAAGGCTAATGCAATCCTAGGATGCATCAGGTGAGGTATTTCCAGTAGAGATAGGGAAGTGTTAGTACCATTATCCATGGCATCGGTGAGACCTCATCTGGAATACTATGTGCAATTCTAGTCTATGTTTAAGAAAGATGAATTCAAACCTGAACAGGTGCAGAGAAGGTCTCTTAGGATGATCTGAGGAATCGGAAACCTACCTTATGAAAGAAGACTCAACGAGCCTGGCTCATTTAGCCTAATCAAAAAGAGGCTGAAGGGACAAATCATTGCTCTCTATAAATACATCAGAAGGATAAATTCAAGGGATGGAGAGGAGTTATTTAACTTAAGCGCCAATGTGGACACAAAAACAAATACATATAAACCATCAACAAGTTTAGGCTTGAAATTAGGTGAAGGTTCATAATCATCAGAGGAGTAAAGTTCTGGAACAGCCTTCCAAGGGGAGCAGTGGGTGTGAAAAACCCAACTGGCTTCAAGACTGAGCTTGATAATTTCATGGAGAGGATGGAATGATGGGATGGCCTACAATGGGCATGAGGTCCATCAGCAATTGCCAGTAGCAAAAAACCCCCAATGGCTGGAGACGGGACACTAGATGGGGAAGGCTCTGAGTTACTACAGAGAATTCTTTCCCTGGTATCTGCCTGGTGGGTCATATCCATGTGCACACCGGCTAACTGATCACCAGATTTGGGCTTGGTAAGGAATTTCCACCTGAGTCAGATTGGCAGAGACCCTGGGTTTTTGTTGCCTTCCTCTGTAGCATGGGGCACAGGTCACTTGCAGTTTAAAGTCGTGTAAGTGGTGAATTCTCTGTTACTTGAAGTCTTCAGACCATGATCTGAGGAGGTTAGGAGTCTATTACAGGAGTGGATGAGCAAGGTTCTGTGGCCTGCAACGTGCAGGAAGTCAGACTAGATAATCACAATGGTCCCTTCTGACCTTAAAGTCTGTCAGTCTAAGTGACTTACTCAAGGGCATGCACAGTGAGAAGTAGGATACAAGGGTTCTGATTCCTAGGTCCTGGCTGTAATCATTAGGACATGCTTGCTGCCTTAATGGTTAATAACCTCAAAGGAAATACAGGAACTGAAAGCCAAAGACATGGCCATCTGTGTGCCCAGGAACGCAGGAGCCAGCTCTGCTCGTCACCATCCCTGCTGGAGCCTAGTCCACACTAGTAAAGCCTGGCTGGCATAGCTACCCCAGTTTAGTTGTACTGGCAAACCTTCCTAGTGTACACTCAGTTTGTACCAGCAAAAAGTGCTTTTGCCAGTATAGCTTATCCTGGTTCCCTGAGCAAAATAAGTGATTTGGCAAAAGCACTTTTATGTAACTGTGTCTACACTAGCACTTTTGTCATAGAAATGTTGCAGGGAAATCACCCCATCAGCCGACTTCATTGTACTCGTTCCTAGTATAGACCTTGCCTAGGACAATTGTCACTGCCGCTGCCATAAGACCACTGGCCTAACCCTTGCTGTGACTACCACAGCTTTTGTTTTCTAGGCTGGCATTTGTTCCATTTCAAGCTGCCGAGCAAACTACCTGGGGAACATTCCCTGAAGATCAGAGAGAGGCCCTGGGTTCCGCCCTGACACATAGGAAGGCTGGGTTTCCTGTGTTCATCCAGAGGGCAGAGGTGGCATGATCTTCATTCCATGTCACACGCAGGACTGCCTTTATAAGCCACTGATAGATTGGGCTGTCTCCATAATAGACTTGCCAGAAAGCAAATGGCTGTACAGACATAAATCACCAGCAGACATGCAGAGCTCCTCAGCTAACAAATCTGTATGGGCTTGAAGGATAAAGAGGCAGGCTTTTTTCCTTTGCTGTCTTTGCTACTGCAAGTATTATTTTGACAATTTAGTGTGTGCGCATGTGTGTGTGTGAGAGGCGAGGGTATGGTACATGTTTAGCTTGTGTAGAGATTCTATGTGTTTCCGTAGGGGCAAACGGGGTGGTACGTCTGTGTGAGCATGGTGGCTTGTGTATGTGTGAGTGTGTTTATGCATAAGAACAGAGTGTGTATTGGGGTGGGAGTGACACAAGTGAGGGAGGATTGAGTAGGGGTGTCTGTGAAGAGTGTGTAGCTGACAGTGGGAGAAGGTAGAGGGTATTTGTGTAGGAATGATGTATGTGTCTGTAGGGGTCTGTAGGATAGGGGTTGCTTGCATCTGGGGGGTTTGGCTGGGGTGTGCGTCATCAGTGTTGGTGTACTTCTCTGCCAAGGTGTGGGGGCAGAGCATGTTGTGGGAAGGGAGTGGTGTGTATGAGAAGATATGTATGTTTGTAGCGTGGTCAGGGCACAGTGTGTGTTAGGGTGTGAATGGCAGGTGTGTGAGAAGGACGTGTGTGTCTGTGGCGGTATGGGAGGATGATGGTGGAGGTGTTCATGACTTGGGGGTGTTTGTGTGGCTGGAGTGTGTGTGTGTGACAATGTGTGCTTGTGAACTGGGAGACTTGTGATGTTGTGCAAGACCCCTTCTGAGGCACTCTGGGTACAGCCCTGGCTCCTCTGCCGACTGTTTCCATCTCTTTGAACTCATATTAAACTCTCTCACTTGGGTTTTGTTCAGTATCCGTCCTTCCCGCCCTGACAAGGGGGCTCCCTGCACTCCATAGCGCACACCGTGGGCAGGGGGAGCAAGGGTGGAGGGGTGAGGGCTGGAATTTGCAGCACTCTGCCCGTCCCCCAGTGACAGGAAACGCTCTGGCCCAGTCACCTGGCTCGGAGCCTGGGGTCCCATCCATGGATCCCCGTGTATTTTGCAGGAGTGTATGGGAGGCCTGGCCTCTCTGATCCCTCGCTACCTGATCACGAAGCTGTGGGCGTCGATCTCTCTCCCGCAGCCGCTGTTCAGCAGGATCCCTGAGTTGCCCACGATGGCGCAGGTCCGGAAGTGCTTGCCCTTCAGGGGCGAGGTCCTCGGCAGCAGCTCATAGAGGTTCTGGGAGACGTTCATGGTGCTGTCCCTGTCAAAGACGTAGTGGATGACGTCCCCGGGCTTCAGGGTCCCCTTTAGCACCGAGATGTCCTTCTCCGCATCCAGGAACTTCAAGATCTGCTTCCTTGGGAAAGGAAATAAAACAGATATAGGGAAAGCTCGCGCCATGGCCTCTAAGTGCAAAGCACCTTCCTCCTGCCTGTTTATGCTCCTCAGCCTAGCAGCAGAGAGACTGACAGCCTTCAGGAGCCAATCAGGCTTCGGCATTCCACCCCACATGTGCTATAAAATGGCGCCCTGCCTTAATGTATGCATCTCCCATGCCCCCCTTTCCACCGGAGCAGGTCCTTAATAAGCCCCTCACTGCCGCTCTGCTCTCCGCCAGCAGGGGTCGCTGTATTTACCCACAGGGTGGCAGATTTCCTTCCCCCCGTTGAGGGGCTGATCGTGGTGAATCTGCAGCACACTCTGGCCCCTGCTTGTCTCCAAGAAGTGGAAGCTCAAGTGTGTGTCGCTCTGTTAACGTGCGGCCACCCGGCTGAGCTGGGAATTCGTTTCCAAGCGATCGCTTACAGATATGAAGGCTAGCCCAGCAGGAGATAAACATTTTATTTTTTTCTTGACTTCTTTAGATGATATACAGAGGCAATTTGCCAGCTTGCGCTGGAGAGAACCAAATCTGTCTCTTGTCCTATAGGTAATTACCAGTACCTGATCTTCAAAGAGAGTGTCTGGTTGTGTCTCCATCTGAATGAAGCTGGTTTAATGTGCTTAATGCTTTCATTACTTCTGTCAACAACAGCTGGAGATGAAGAGCCATTTATTACTACTTCAGCTCTGGAGGAAAGAGAGACAGAGAGAGGGAGAGAGAGATGATCCGTTAGCTTCCCAATGGCATTTCTAATCGCTCTGAGGTGGCTGGGATTCAAACTTCTTCAGAAAAGCAAAATTGCAGTCATTACCTGAGCAGGGAAGGGAAGCCTATTTATTCTCTACTATACACACACACACACACACACACACACACACACAAAGAGACTTACAGACTTACAGACGCACACAAACACATGCATACCCAGACAGAGTGATTCGCACACAGACTCAACAGAGAGACTCACAGATATGGAAACACTCACACAAACAAAAAACACACAGAGAGTCTCACAGAGACTTAGACAGACTCCAGGTACAGATTCACACACAGGTATTCTATACACTGACAGCAAACACAGTCCTGCTCACAGATGATGACACAACCAGATACACTCCCACGCTCCCACATGCCCTCTTCACAAATGACAAATCAGATCCCCCTGTTGTGGTGGGTTAAATCCACATCAGAAACACGTGCTCTTGACTTCACCCCAGCAAGAGAAATGAATGTAGCTGAGATGCTGGGCATTACATGCAGGATTTGGTACTGCTGGCAAATGCCCCATTCTGAACAGCAGGGCTCTTGGATAACTTTTCTTCCCTTCAGAGGAGAACAATGAGATTTCATGGCATCCACTCTGTGCTGGGGCACCAGACCCTGGCACATGCCTGGTTGGGAGGGCCAGAGAGCAGTCAGGTACCCGGGTGTTGCAGTCCTGGAGATGATCATTGTGAGACCCCCAAACTCAATAGCTGAATCAACAAAACAAACAAGGCCCCCAACATTTCAATTCAATTTGCATCAAATGGCATAAAAGATGGGAACCTCTGCATGTTTTATGTCTGCGAGCCTCCCCCCGAAAAGAATAACTGAGAGGCTCATCAGGAAGCAGGGCATGTATGTGTGTGTGCAGTCCAGAAATACCCTTCACACTCCAGAGTACACTGAAAAATTCACAGCCAGAGTGTTTGCTGCCCGCTGAGCAGAACGTCCCTCCTCATTGCAAGAGACCACTCTCAGCAGGGAGAAAGTTGGCAAATAAAGAGATCTATACCAGGCAGGTAAACACCCCAGAGGCAGAAGAATTACCCCTAGAGAGCACCCCTTGGAGACATGGGGTGAGAATTGAAAGGGGTGCTTTTGAATGTACCAGGTAAAACTGTCTTGACAATAAGCTACGGCAGCTGGAGGCATCATGACATAAGGCTGAGTCCATTCACAATGTTCCAATGTGTGGTGCAGCAGTGCAGTGTTGATTCCACTGCTCCTGGCATGCTGGCTGCCCTACGTGGGTCACCTTGGCAATTCGCTGCCAGTTGAGAGGAGGCTTGTTTGCTTCAGGTACAGGTGGGGAATGATTGACAGGAGATCTCAGGCACATGTGAGGATATTTTGGGACTCCTGCTACTTAATATTTAGAGAGGCAAGCTGAATATATTTCTAGATGCTAGTTGTCACTGTGTGGGTATATATAAAATAGCAAAGTATGATCTGCGGAGACTGCCAACAAGGGTAGCTACCAATCTTGCACTTCACCAAATAATCTGATCTCCTGCAAGGCAAATATAGAAAATGCAAAAAATGCTAAAGTAAATTGAGTGCAGAAAACCTTCCTAGCAATAACTGTGATTTTTTGTGCTTGATGCTTTTTGTATTTTGATGAAGCGTGTGGCATCACCATGTCACAATGCAGTGCAATGACACAAAGTATCATCGAGTGTTGTCACTAAGCTACCCAATTATAACACATAACAATGTTGCGATGACATAGGATGATCTTGCAAATGACCCAGAAGGATGCCACTGAATGCATATAGTGCCCCAGAATGACTTTGTGATGGAGTGATGTCTCCGTGTCACTGAGTGGTGTTATGATGCTACAGAATGACAGTCTGATGTCACAGAAAGAAATCCCTTTTGTAATACCATGGTGGAAAATTGCAAAGGTGGCAACTTCCCCACTGACTTATTTTGTACAATAAGTAAAACTCTTCCATATTCGCAGTCACTGAAACTTGCAGATCCGTGGTCATTTGCAAATAATTATTGCATTGATATAGAGGGGGGAGAATGATTAAGAAAATATAAAGCAGAAGGGAAAAGAAACAGATACGTTTGCTAAATAAGAAGAGTACCATCCAGCAAAGAAGAAGAAGAAGATTAATAGCTGCCTTAGAGCAAAAACAAATGAACACAAAATCTAATTTACAAACCTATTAGATTTGCTATGTAAGCTGTTCACAGCTGATCTGATTGTACCTCTGTCTCCAGAATCCCTGCAAGACAAAGGAAATGCATTATTTATAAACCCGGCGCCTCTTTGCAAAGCATTGCTCAACAGTCAAGAGATCCTCAAAGCTGCTACAACACTCACACTTCACACCATCCAAAATGGCAATATCCAGGGGCAGTTGGGGAGGGGTTCTCACGCCTCTCTTTAAAGCAGTGCCCCATTGTGACTAAACCAAAAGTGGGGAGTGACCCCCTTCTGGTAGTCCAAAGAATCAACTAAAAGTAATTTGCGTTAACCACTTCAGAGTGCCACAAGCTCCAAGTAAAGGACCAGATCCTCTCATTCAGACAAGCTGTACTTGGCGCAGGATTGGGGTAGGCAGCACAGTATCTTTAAACCACCTTTATGCTACCCTGATCCTAAGGTAGGCCATGGGTTAGTCCATCCCAGTTCCCAGCATGCCCCTCTAATTTACACTTGACAGCCCCAATGTGACAGCTGCGGACCAGTGGGGAGCAAGAATTCCCGGAATAGAACTGTGCGTCTGTAGATGTCCCTTTCACCTGATGATCTCATAGTACTTCATGTTAGCCCAGTTTTACAGGTGGGATCCAGAGGCTGAGAATTTACACTTGATTTCTCTTTCTCCTGAAACCCCAGCCCATCTCGTCCTGTACCTAGAATGTTGTCGGTGTGGGCGAGGGGAAGGATTAGTTTAATGGAGGAGGTGCTTTTTTGATTGTTTGTTTCTGTGGGTTCATACTCTGAGTTTAACCTAACATCAAAACAGCCCAGAGCGCTAGGTTTTCGCATGATGTCTACCACTGTCACAAATCACCTTGATCGATTGGACCATCAGCCCTCACAGTGGGTAGCTGGAGGACTGGATAGAACTGGCCAGTGGGTAGCTGGAGGACTGGTGTTGTTCTAGCCAGTCCTCCAGCTACCCACTGGCCAGGCTGTCAGTGGCACCAGACACCCGAGAGGCATAGCGCACAGCAGCCCAGAACCCCTGAGCGAGCCACCAGCCTCAGCCTCCCAAGCAGCTGGGATTACAGGCGCATGCCACCGCGCCGGGCCTGTCACAAATAACTCACAGAAATAGCTTTGGTCCTCCTGATGGACGACTGTCGCATGGCAATGGATACAGGCCAAATCTCAGCCTTTGACAGTGGAGCCCAAGGGCTCACTGACTCAGTTACAAGCCCTGGCTGGGGTGGACAGCATGACTCCAACCTAGTCCTAATCATTTCTCTCCAGCAGATTCCAGTTGAGTAATGAGCAACTGTTCTTTATCCTCCCCAGCCCTTAGAGGCTCCGTGCCCTGGCCCCCATCCTTTACAACGTACAGAAGAGCACTTCAGCAGAAATCACCAGATTCCATGGCCTGCCCTGCTACCAGCGTGTTGACGAGACCCCCAGCTAGACTACACCTCCCATCATGCACCTATAATGTGCCACACAGCTTAGTCAGAGGGAGGACTGCACTGCACCATGAAAGCTGTAGTCTGGCCAGAGAGCCCAGCCCATTGGACAGAATGGTGTCCTCAAGCAACCCGAATTTCAGCTCCCATGAGGCAGCATGCTGCAATAGAGAAATGCAGTTTAATGTTAAACCGACTTGAAATAAATGCTGTGGGTCAGTACAGCAATCCAAAATATTACATTAGCATGCAAACTGACCTGAAAGGAAATATTTCACGTCGGTTTTCCCAATGGAAAATCAAAAAATTTCAGCAAAATCAAAATTTGTCCCCAGAAAATTTTGATTTTTCCAAAACTGCATTTTCCGTCAGAAAAAATCCCAACCAGCACTATTAATAATAACCTCACCTGCCATCACAGGTGTCTGGCTCCCAGATCATGAAAGTCGTGCACAGACTAAGAGTCACACTAACTACATTTCTGCTTCTCAAGAACTAGGTAGCAGCAGTGGCTAGGAATACCTTCCTCATCTCCAGATCACCAGGAGACTTCACGCTTCTCTCTCATAGAAGGATGTGGCAAGCAACATTCACTTCCAGACTGGGCTCCTGCAATTGCTTTTATCCTGGGCTGTCAGTTAAGGCCAATCAAAAATCTCCATCCTGTCCAACAGACAGCAGCCCACCTCTTGGGGAAGTCACGGGGAATACATCACGCCAGTACAGTCTCCACTGGCTTCCTGTGCCCAAGTCTGGCTCCAACTCAAGATCCTGGTATTAGTCTATGAAAACCTTCAGGTCAGACTGCGATACCTTACCACAAATAGTCTCACTGAAATCATGGGGACTATTTGGTACAGCCTATTATGGGCTGGACTAGATTACCCAAATTAAGCCTTGTCATTCACGATCCTGAGACCACTGCACTCATCAGAGACACAGAAATGAGATCTTCCCAAAGTCAGACTCTTGTGAGCCAGAGGTAAGACATTTCTAGTGCTGGCTCCTAGGCTAATGCAATATTCTGCCAGGGAAGAGGAGGAAATAAACAGGACAAGTGTCCAGTCTGCTGACTGCAGAGCTCACTCTTTCTTTAGCCTGGCATTCTAAGGCCTGGTCTACAATAGATATCGACCTAAGATAGGTGACTTCAGCTACGCGAATAGCATAGCTGAAGTCGACATATCTTAGGTCAATTTTCCCGGGCATCCTCATGGCGGCGGGTTGACTGCTGCTATTCCCCCGTTAACTCCGCTTCTGCCTCTCGCGGTGATGGAGTTCCAAAGTCAACGGAGAGTGCTTGGGAATTGATTTATCGCGTCTACACTAGATCACTACCCACCGATCCCTCAGGGAATTGGCCCCCAGTTCCTACTGATGCTCGGTAGGAGCTGGGCATGTAACTCTCTTAGACCCATTGGGAAATAACAGCTTTAAGTCTTTTGTCCTCTTAGTTTTCTGTGCCCATGGTCTAGGTACAAGATGATTGTGCTCTATAAGGACTAAAGCTGCTCAAAAGATTTTTTTGAAATGTTCCTCTTTTCAACTGTTTTTTTTTTTTTAATGAAAATTTCCTTTGTGGGCCTGTTTTCTCCCACAGCCCAGCTGCCCCTGTCCCAAGAGGAGAAGCAACAGGAAAGAGAAGAGTACTGTACCTCCAGACAGAATGTGAGTTTGGAGTGAAAACTCAGGGAGCTGGGAGACAGGTTCCTTGTTTTATCTGAGCTGGATCCTCACCCCTCTTAATATCAAATCCTCTGAGCAGCTCATCTGGGACATGTTGCTTTGGAGCATGCCATCATATGCAGTTTCCTGCTTCCCATAGGACACTGTATATTATCAGACTGGAGGGATCCCTCCTGTAACAGTTTTTTCATTCCTTTGACAAGTCTGAGAATCGATTGCTATTTCATCTCGTCAAGGGGGTAGCAGGGCTGATTCATTCAGAGAGTGTTTATCAAGCATCCATTTTAAGAGGCTTCACCGCAGGGTGGGAGAGCCGTCTAGATTAGTGTGCAATCCGTGCATCCTTTTCAAACACTTGTCCTTTGAAGAAGCCGCCCAGATGGGATTCATGCTCCCTCACACTCTCTGTAATACAGATAGGGACTGGATTAAGGGCTTAGAAAAGGAAATGTATTTCCCTACTTCCTGAATAAGTGGTTGCCCAAAAGCTCTGCAACACGCAGGAAAGAGGAATCCTTAGAAATTTGGAGATGGAGAAGACCTTGTCGCTGGGGCTGTGTCAAGCTGAGAAGATGGTTAATCGGTGGGAATGAGGTCAGTGCAAGAACCCAGGGACCTAAGAACCAAACTGTATTGACCCCACAGTCATGTGACAAGAGGGAACGTGAAATGTGATCCATGGCAGATGATCACCTGGAGCCTCTTGCGCAGAGTTTATTTCCAGTGCTCGCTAGGTAATGACCTACTATGAGAATAACTCCAGGAGAAAATCAAACAAGGGCTCTGCCTGCAAATATTTCTTGTAGGTGTTTTCCCCTTTTCTCATCAGAGTTCGTCAAGCTTTTTTCCCGAGGGCGCATGTAAAACTCACAGTCCAGAGGGCAAGTGAAATATCAATCATGGAGAGCACTGCAGGCATCCGAGCCCATCCAGGATTGGAGAGGTATCCTCCCATTCACATCTCTAGCCTGAGGGCATCTAAACTAGTTCTGGTGACTGCTCTCACATAAGGGAATCGCAGAAGAACTCCATGCCCCATGTCTCCAACCTGGTGGCATCTCAAATGAGGGACAAGGTGTGGTCCGATGGAAGGAGTTCAGGCAAATGTTTCATTTCCCCACCTGAAACATGCAGCAAATACCCCACTTGAGGACACCTGCAATGCTAGTCATGGTCACTGCTCCAGGTACACAGCTGGCCTAAAGGATTCTGGGCAGCACTCTCTTGAACTAGGTGGGCAGCTGAAATGCTGTTCCTGGTGACTGCGTGAGGCCTGGCCCTGATTTCATTTATTCTTCACTGTCACCTGACGCCTCAGATGTTGACCACTGGTTCGGCATGACATCAGGCTTGATGGACCAATGGTGTGAGCTGGGGAATCTTGTTTCCCTCCCATGAATAAATACTAAAAGTATGGTTGGACTCTGCACCATTTCCTCTTTGCAGTGTAACATTTGGATACTTTCCCCACATCTCCTCTCAGTGTACAGTTAAAGTCATCATGCAGCGTGAACATGGTCTGCAGAACTGCTTGTCTCTTCCCAGCTGGGTCATTGGGCAGCTCTCCAATGGTGACTGTCAAAGCAAATCTATTATTTAGATACTGTGATCCTGACAGGCAAAAGATTTCCCCAGGTTTGTCATGCTCACAGACAACACATGCAGGGCAATACCCCTGGGCCACTCCACTTCACTGGCCTGCAAAGGAAAAGGTGGAAGGTGCTAATTAAAAGAAACAAGCAAAAAAGTCAGCCCATTTTACTCTAGCTCAGTTGATCCAGACTTAAAATACTCACTCTCACGTGGTAAAGACCAACCACTATTAAAGTTATACGGACAGATGTTGATGTAAAAAGCTTCCTAATGCTGCATGGCTGTATTAACTTACTGATCTAAGTGTTATCAATTTGATCTTACAGTCAGCCCTACAGCATACTAATCTGCTTCCCAATTCCATTCACATAGCTCCGGTCCTTTGACTTCTGTTTGGAGGTGTTTTCCAGTGACCAAGTAGCATAGATGTATGGTAGTTCTGTATCTTGAATTAGTATCTCAGCCCTTTTATTTTTGCTTTGAGGTGGTGGAGCTGAATTTGGGCTATGGAAGGTGTTATATTGGCCAAGAAGCACAGTATACAAATATAAGGTGACATGATTTATATATCACAGGATGGGGTGGAAAGATTGTCCCATAATTCAGACTCTAGAGTCCACTGAATCATTTACGATGAATAATTTATTTGAAGAATTTTCTATTCACAACTTGTTTGTGACCAGCCTGCAATTTTTCTCAAAGGCACTTTTTTTCTGAAATGATTTGCTCACTCTTCTTTGGGAACAGTTCGCAGACTGTAGCTTATTCACAAGCCCTGTGTTGTGAGTTTTCCATATGCAAGTTCCAAACTGCTATGATTGGACATTTAGGTCACGTTGCATATTTGCATGAGTGGAACTCTGGAGGCAATTTTCTGGTCCAAATTCTCAGGATTACAAATTTGAAATATACTCCAATATTCACTTAAAATTCATAGTTGCCATAAATACCCTTGCCAGTCAGCTCATTCACTAGAATATTCATGGAAAACGAACACAAAAAAGTGCACAGTAAAAGTGAACTGGCTGAAAAATTACAAACAAAGCTCAATGGTCTTTTTTGCAATATTCATTTTGTTCTAGTGAATCTATAGCTAGTTCTGTCACAGACTTCTGGAGTGACCTTGGGCAAGTCATTTTAGGTCTGTGCCTCAGTTTCTTCCTTTTGGAAAATGGAGACAATCGTAGCTACATAGTGCATAAGAGTGGAGGACTGTTAAACTAAATTCAAGCCCTTTGTTATTCCCACAAAACAGGTTCTATTGAGATATACTGTATCATGGTTATAACTGATGATCTCAGATACTGATTCATTAAGTTCCACCACCCTCCTCTGAGCCAAGTACATTTGATCATCTCCCTGTTACAGACGGGGCAGGGAAGGTAAGTGACTTGGCCATGGTCACCCAAGAAGACAGTGTAAGAAGCAGTAACAGAAATTCACACACACTTAAACACTCAGGCAAAGATTTACACAAACAGAGACATAAACTCATACACAGACACACAGCCTTACAGACAGACACACAAACATATACATACACAGACTCTCTCTCTCTCTCTCTCTCTTTCTCTCTCTCTCTCTCTCTCTCTCACACACACACACACATACATAGACTTAACATGCAGACACATAGATATACACACACAGATGCACACAAACAGAAATCACACAGATTCTCAGATAGACACAGGCACAGAGATTCTATACAGACAGCAAGGACAGTCCTGCTCACACATGCTAAGACAACCAGATAATCCCCCCCCCCACATACCCCATCACAAATGACAAATCAGATCCACCTGTTGGAATGGGCTGAATCCACATCAGAAGAAAAATGACCTTTCCGTTACTTCAGCGAATGAAATGAATTTAGCTGAGATGCTGGGCACTGCATGCGGGATTTGGTAATAGTGGTAAATACCCCATTATGAACAGCAGGGCTGTTTGATAACTTTTCGCTGAAATCAAACTTCATCTTTGCAAAGCCTTTTGATATTGGTGAATTGGCAAATTCCCACCAAAAACGTTTCATTGACGTTTTTCTGACTAGCTGTAGATTTGGGGTTTTGGCTTGGCTCTTTACAGAGATAGGAGCCAACTGTAAGATTTGGTTTTGAACGATGAAATCCTCATCTGCATCCCAAAATGTGTAGGTGCTTGGATCTGGGATTTTGCTTTGGAACAATGCCCAGGTGTGATGCTCTCTGGTAAAAGTTCGGTCTGAGTCCAGCAAGCTTGGCTGTGGACGGTTCAGCTGGGCTTCAGTTTATACATGAACCTTTCATCTGGACATGTGATTCTGGCTTGAAAATTAATGTGGTGTGTCTCACCCTGGTCCCCATTTGAGTATACCACAATACAGCCCATCTGGCTCAAGACAAGATGAGCTGTGGATGAGCAGTGGGTTCATCAACAAGATGGGTTGATGGGTGGGTTCATCAAGAAGATGGGTTGATGGGTGGGTTCATCAACAAGATGAGCCGTGGGTTCTGTACACAAGGAGTGAACCAAACAAGGAGGGATCCAGGAATGGACTAGCAATAAGCATCAGAAGTGAAGTGAGGTGCACTGGCAGAATTGTGAAGGGCCTAGGACTGGGACAGCAGGAGGTTCTGTGAGTCAGGCTGGTTAAGGTGATTTGCA
This sequence comes from Dermatemys mawii, assembly GCA_007922305.1. Lineage (NCBI taxonomy): Eukaryota > Metazoa > Chordata > Testudines > Dermatemydidae > Dermatemys > Dermatemys mawii. Next base: position 10,960,650 of record ML677366.1, read on the forward strand.
GAGCTGTGTGTTAGAAACTTGTTGGGTGTTGGCCTGCAGCATGCCTGGCTCTCACCACTCGACTCAGTCCTACATTTCTGTAGGTACTAACCTGACTCACAAGTCAGAAATAAAATCCAGAGTCAGTAGAGAAGTGAGGGGATCAGGGAAATATTTTTGACCCTTGCGGTCAGATACTTAAAGGCTCCTTCTGATGCCACTCCTCCCAAAGCCCAGATTTGTCACTACCACAGACACATCTTACTCGAACGTATCACATTTCACAACCCACTGAAAGGAGTCCGGACATTTAATAGTGGCAGATTGTGTGTCATCCCCATCCCCCTCCCTCGACTTTTCAGCAGTGACCTTTGCTCTTGTCACTGCAGGGTATGAAAAAGACCAAGAATGAGAGGACGTTGGAGTGGGGGCCATTAGAGAGACCTAACAACTCCCACTCTCATGGCAAGTGAGGTTCCCTCTTTTGGGATTAGGAAATTGTGAATGCATTTCTTTGCTGGGATGAAGGACCTGGCAATGTGTCTCAATGAGACATTTGAAATCTCACTCACAAATATTTAAAATCTCACTTGTTCGCGTTGTCACAGCTTGACAGCCTTGGTGCTAAAACCTTTCTAAATATCAGATGCTATTTTTAGACCCGTGAGTTTAATTCCTCCTAATGTCATGAGACTGAATTCTAGAGACAGCGTCCATGCTGAGCATTTCAGGGAAATTCCCACACCCTTGCGGTAGGGTTGATGTGGCTCCACCAGGACTAGCACCGAGGGGAGTGCTGGTGGAGATGAGCCACTGGTGAGGTCTAGAGCAGGTCTAGAAGACACATTGATAAAAGTGCTGATGTCTGAACTATGCTACAACTCCCAACTTTGCTTGCACCAATGGAGATGCACCGGTGCTAGACCAGTGTCGGCAGAATGCCCTACAACTCTCCATGCAGACGTAGCTATGCCATTCAGATCCTGACTTCAGTGCGGATGCTCCAAAGCTACTGCAGTGTAAATGAGAGCAGAATTCGGCCCTCAGTTTTCTACCTTGTCACAAATAAGGGTTTGTCTCATTGTAAGTGTAACCTGAAGACACAGGAACTGAAACCCCATGTCTAGTGCCTGAGAGGGGAAATGCTAATTACACTGTAGTGCTGATGGGGAACTCAGTGAAGAATCATCATGAAAGGAACAAATTTAGACACGGAAGTACAGCTGAGGTAACCTAAAATGAGGCAATGAGAGGGAATCCTCAAATTGCCTTTCACAAGGGCATGACGCTGGGATCTATTTTCATTGATGGCAATGGGAGCTACGCAGTGAAGCCCCTTTTCCGTTGCTTTCAAACATGCAATCCAAAGACCCAACAGATGGGAAAAATGGAACTTGGTGCAACCAGATCAGCACTTGTCATGAGTTATCTCAATCTCCTTTGGTATCTATCTTGGCCTTTACTGGTAGGGTGACTAGATAGCAACTGTGAAAAAACGGGATAGGGGGTGGGGAGTAATAGGAGCCAATATAAGAAAAAGTCCCCAAAAATGTGACTGTCCCTTTAAAAATGGGACAGATGGTCACCCTATTTATTGGGCACCCAGCCCCAGGTGATCTTGGTTCTAGGTTCTTGACTCTTTCTCTTCCTAAAACCATTTTACTGTCTCTTTAATTTGTTTTAAAACAATGAGCTAGATGCTTAAAAAAGATGTCTGTGAAGTGTCAGGTTTCAGATCCACACACACCCAATATAATGGCTATAGGGCATGACTTATCAATCATTATCACTCTTGTCTTATCACTGTTTTACAGTAAAAGCAGTAGCATGCTTCAGGAAATAAGATTATCCACAAATTTCACATTACCACGCATCTATGCCTACAGCCATGGTGTTATTCCTCATTTATCCCACAGCAACTCTTTCAATAGTAGCATTGGCTCTTTCTGGAGGAAAACACCTCTGTCTGACCCCCGCCTCCTTTGCTCTTACGTAATCACAGCTGAATTTACACTAATGAAACATCCAGCAAAGGAAGATAAGAAGTAGCCACACAGAGTTCAGAGAGAGACTTGGGTTATTTTTGGGGGGGTTTTAGTTTACTTGGCCAAAAAAAAAAAAATCCCCAGGAAACCCTAAAGAGACTTATACGGGACTAGAGGAGACATCAGTCTAAGACTGACAGGTACTTCACCTCTGAGACAGAAGCCACGCATCAGAGTGCCTGGAAGACCTAAGCAGATCATGAGTGCTCCCTGGACCACCGTGAGATCCTCTGGGCCTGAAGTGTTATAAATTTAACACCTCAAGTTGTCGCTCTAGACTTGTCAAGCATTCAGCCATCATAACTGACCTCCCAAAGCCACCCCCCCCTCCCCCCCCCGGGTTGTTTCTTCTGCCCTGCAACCGCAGCCAGAAAACAAAAGCAAAAGCAATGGCAAAGCACCAGCTAATGCTCAGTGAGCACTCAGAAGCCAGACACAGCCCTGCAGTGGGAGCTGAAGCTGGCCAGGCTGAGGATCTGTTGCACTGTGAGGGGGATTCTCCGCTGAGAACTGCCACTGCACTGGGAAAGCCGAGTTCCAGACAGTGGCAGCAAGCACACATCTGTATATAAGGAGGCAGTGATAGGGTCCCAGGGTTTAAACATTTTCACCAGCAACACCTTGCATTGCACTTTCATAGAATCACAGAATATCAGGGATGGAAGGGACCTCAGGAGGTCATCTAGTCCAACCCCCTGCTCGAAGCAGGACCAACCCCAACTAAATCATCCCAGCCAGGGCTTTGTCAAGCCTGACCTTAAAAACCTCTAAGGATGGAGATTCCACCACCTCCCTAGGTAACCCATTCCAGTGCTTCACCACCCTCCTAGTGGAAAAGTTTTTCCTAATATCCGACTTAAACCTCCCTCACTGCAACTTGAGACCATTGCAACTTGAGATCATTTCAACTGAAGTAGCCAGAAGAGAATACAGACCTGGGAAGTGATCTTAGAAACCCGCGCCACTGAAGGGTGAAGTGCCACAATGTTCCCCAGCTGCTTCAGCTTCTGGAAGCTGGATCAAGGGCAGGTTTACAATAATCCAGCCAGGAGACATAGCTGGGACACTGCCCCTTTAAACTTCACAGAGAGAACCAGATTTTTACTCTCAGTGACTGACAATAATTATTCCACCAGTCACTGCAGCCTTTGTCTCTCCCTGCAGTGAGAGGCAGAGGGGCAGGGCAATAATGTCCCATTACGCCACACTGACTAAGGTGAATAAGGAAACAGCCATGCTCATGTCACACCTTCCCCAAGGTATGTTCTAGAGGGAAGCCTTACAAGGGAACGTTGCTCTGAGTATTTCAGGGGAAACAAAGGACACAGCACAGAGGGGCCTGTGGAACAGAAATTCTCCACAAGATTAAAGTTCCAGGAGCCTGGAATCAGGCAAGTCTTTGAAAACTGAGTACCAATGTCATTTGAAATGCCACTACTTCATAAGGACAACATATCAGAGAGAGGTGAATGGACTTGCCTACCCGCAAAAGTTGCACTTCTTTTACTATGCCGAAGTGGTACAACCCATCTAATGCGGACACAGGTATACCATTATAAAGGCAGAGCTTGTTCACATACAAGAAGGGAAACTATTATAACTCACTAAATAAATGATCTGGGGTCCACGGTAAGGTTGAACCAATATCACTTGTTGGTACAAATCACACCCGTAACGGACATAGTTACACTGCTACAAAAACAGCGCACAGGCCATGCGGAAGAGAAAGAGGGGAGTGGGCTGACAGGCAACGCACAGCACTGGCAGCGGGTAGTTCTTGAATGCTAAACCTGGCCCTGATTCCCTCTATTCTAATTCTTTGCCTCAGTTTGCCCCCATCTGCAGCAAGGTAGGGCGGCTAATAATATGTGGAGCCGCAAAAAGGATTGCTTGAGAAACAAACAAACTAAATGACTGGCTTCCCCTGAAACATCTGTCACACTTCAGTGGCTACAGCCACCCCTGCTCCTTAGCTCTCGCGGTTTAGCCGGTGATGCTGAGGACTTCTTGTCCTTGGAAACAGCCTGATTTTTTTTGTCACGTGGCCAATTGTATTCACACCCTTCACTTCACATTTAATGAGCATTTTACCGATTTGTGCTTTTAGTGGGATTCTTGAGCCTCAAACCCCAGTATCTGAGGGTGAGACAAGCAGGTTGTTCCCTTCCCACCCAACCCTCTTCCCATATGAGCTATCTTCTTCTGAACAGGATACATGGCCCCAGAGTCCAACACCAGAGGTGGGGCAAGGGCATGTGTAAAAGCGGGCAAGCTGTTCTTCTCCTTAAAATAATCACGGGCATGTTTAAGCCAAGGAAAGACAGGGGAATAGAGCCAGCCTCGATTCCCAGCCCCAGCTGGTTATTTGGTCCTTTCAGAGGACACATAGCAGACTGTGCTTTCATTTCAATAGGCCGAGAAAGCTGAACAAAGAGAAAGGAGTAGATTGAGAGCAGAAGAGAAGGGCTGAAACACAACTGGGGATCCGAGCAGTCCTGGATCTGGGGGCGCTAAAATGCAGATCTGGATGCAAATCCAGCTTCCTGCTCTCTCTCATTTTTCAACTTTGCTCTCAAAGATCCACTAAGAACGGTTGGGAAACGTTGAAACATTCTCTTTCTCTATGCTGTCCCCCTTCTATTTTGGACATTTGCAGCTACTCTCTCCTGTTCATATGCGTTTAGGGCATGTCTACCCTGCAATTACGCACCGGCGACTGGCCCACGTCAGCTGACTCGGGCTTGTGGGGCTTGGGCTATGGGGCTGTTTAAATGCTGTGTAGACATTCTAGCTCAGGCTGGCGCTTGGGCTCTGGGACCCTCCCTCCTCAAGGGAGCCTCCTCCCAAGCCAAATGTTTACCCCAGGGATTCTCAAACCATTGTATTGGTGACCCCTTTCCCACAGCAAGCATCTGAGCATGACCCCGCTTCTAAATTAAAACCACACGTTTTAATATTTAATATCATTGTACATGCTGGAGGCGAAGCAAGGTTTGGGGATGGAGGCTGACAGCTTATGACCCCCATGTAATAATCTCGTGACCCCCCCGCACCCTGAGGGGTTGCGACTCCCAGTTGAGAACCCCGGGTCTACACCATAATTAAACAACCCCCGTTGGCCAAGCCCTGCGAGTCTGAGCCAGTTGACATGGGCCAGCTGTGTGTGTTTCATTGAAATGTAGATGTATTCATAGTGTCTCCAAAAGATGCTGGAATCGCACACCCCAGAGTCCAAAAGCCAAGATTATATCCCCAGAACAAGGGCAGAAAAGACAGTAGCAACTTCCCTGCATTGCCCCACCAGTGCCCCCTTAACCTTAACAAGTAGGCACCCTCTGAGTTGATTATTATTACTATTTATTTGTATTGCGGTGGCATCTCGGGGCCCCAATCAGGGATCAGACCCTCTTTGCACAAGGCTCTGTGCAGACATGTAAGAAAGAGTTCCTGCCCTTTAGAGTTTATAGTCGGACAACTGTGCAGATGAACCTCTGAGGGCCATTCAGTCCTTGGCCTCCTTGCAGTGGCCACCAACAAGCAGGCGGGCAGAGCGGCTGTTTAGGTGATGTGTTTAGCTGTATACAAACAACTGGCTGGAGACCAGCAAACACGTTTCAGAGGCCATTGCCTGATAACAACTTTCAGTCACTGCCAACATGGGTGAGATTTGAACCTGGAGGTGTAAGGCACCACTGTCCATTACAAAGCCCCTGATCTCTTATGATTTATAAACCGTTGTGTTCCAACAGGCTGGTTGCCTGCTGCCTCTTTTGCACCTAGATTCATACACAACCCCTCTTTTGAGGGCTCATCCTCCTTGCCACAGCAACAAACTCAGATGCCACAGACTGGGGGATACAGATCCTTCAATAACAAGCATCCAGTTATCATCCAAATATACATACAATGAGGGGTGTGTGTGTGTGTGTGTGTGGTGATGGGGTCGGGGGCACATAGGGAATCCCTAATGAAAACTATGACTGATCAGGAACTTCATAAGATGTTTTTCTTGCAGAAGTGCCCGCAAGCATGAAAGAGAGAGACCCCCAAGGGGTAGGAGCTGGGAAAGAGGGAAGAGAAGAGGTAGAGAAAGACAAGGAGAGACGAAAAAGAGGAGGGGAGATTACTGCTGTCTGACTGATGGGAACAGGGCAGGGAAGAGAAGCCACCTTTTAAATACTTTGCAACAGCTTTGTTATTTAATAGCAGTTGGCCAAACCAGACCAGAGCAATGGTCAACCTCGGTTAGTATCCCTGTCTCTGGGTGACTCAAAGGAAAGTTACTGCCCTTTGCAACCCCTCCTGCCCTCAGCACCAGGAAATGCACCCAGTATAATGAAATAATAAAACCATGAAGAGGATCAATGAAATTATTTTTATGGCGCCAGCTGTGTGCTAGGCACTCCTTGTGCTGGGAAGAAGGAGGGGAAATCTTTCCCTGCTCCTAACAGGAGTGAGAGGACCCTTGTCATTTCCGCCTGGATGGTGTTAGCGACTCTGAATCATAGAAATGTCAGATCTTTTGCCTCCATGCTGCCTGCAACAATGAGTTCCACCGGTTAACTGAAATCCAGCACTCTTTATAAGATGCCCCCTCCATCCCTACTCTGTGCCCCTATAGAATGCTTGTCCTTTTATCGCCAAGTGCCTCCTGGGTGAGGGTTATTATGGGATGGAGTCATGCCCAGTGGCCACCTGGCAGGGTCCCCAGCCCAGCAGTTACAAGAGACCCACTCTGCTCACCACAGGTAGCTGCCAGCCTTGGCTCAGCCTGGGGCTGAAGTGGAGGAGGGAGGAGCCTTCAGAGCTCAACCCAGACGGGTCCAGGGGAGGGCCGAGCGCAGCAGAAGGGGGTGCCCAGGGAGTTAATCATAGAACCCCAACCCCACCACGTGGAAACCCCAGCACATTTCAGACTGGGCTCTCTCCACAGCTATCCCCACCCGGACCAGAACCTGCTCCTCCATATCCACCCGGATCGGTACCCGCCACTGCTATACCCATCCGGACTGGAACCTCTTCCTCCAGATCCACCCGGACTGGTACCCGTTACTGCTATCCCCACCTGGACCGAAAGCTGCTCCTCCAGATCCATTCCGACCAGTACCCGTCACTGCTATCCCCACCCGGACCAGAACCCGCTCCTCCTGATCCACCCGGATTGGTACCTGCCACCACTATCCCCACCCAGACCGGAACCTGCTCCTCCAGATCCGCCCGTACCGGTACCCGCCACTGCTATCCCCACCCGGACCGGAACCTGCTCCCCCAGATCCACCCGCACCAGTACCTCTCACTGCTATACCCGTCCGGACTGGAACATGTTCCTTCAGATCCACCCGGACCGGTACCCATTACAGCTATCCCCACCCAGACCAGAACCTGCTCCCCCAGATCCACCCGGATTGGTACCTGCTACCGCTATCCCCACCCACACCGGAACCTGCTCCTCCAGATC